>CM050165.1:447562235-448257235 GCA_027410445.1 Discoglossus pictus | reverse complement strand
TTACAGGTTTGAAGGCAATAACGGGCTTGTTGAATTGTTGTAATTGGATATGGATTTTGCGTCTTATCACTGGTAACACACGGGCTTTAAATATCAAAGGAGGCGATAGGATGGAGTTATGTTTTTGACAAGCACGCAGTAGCTAAAAGTAGCCAATTGAATATCAGTAACATTTACGGGCTCCATTCATTTCATTTTTGACAATTAAATAGGGCCCATTGTCTGTCACTGCGGTCTTCAGTGTTGGTATCTCATGGCTTGGCTATGGACGATGGCTTGCTTAGTGATGGATGGAAATTAGAGCTGTGACGGTAGTTGCAATTGTATGGTGCGTTCTTTTATATAGACTAGCGTATTGCCCGTCAAAAAATGACGGCAATCAGATGTGTATGTTTTAAAAGTTGTTTAGTTATTAATATACACATGGAACTGTAAGGTAGCTAATGTTGTTTTGTGTGTACTACTGAAAATAGAATTCAAATTAATAAATGAATTTACGTATTTTTATGCATTGTGTTGAAGAGCTGGCAATCTGTAGTGATGTTGCTGCAGCATTAGTGGTGTGGAGGTGCTGTGTAAGCGTGGTGAACGTGTGCAGTGTAATAGTGTGCGTGCGCGAGCCGAAACCGTTAACGTAGGTGTGTACTTCCACATTATCCTAAAATGGCGGATAATGTGTGGTATGCGTCTTAGCGGATTATCGGTACGTGTTTTCCGTGGTTATAGTGCTGTAGCCTCGTTTTCGTTTTGTTTGTCCGGCATTTTTTCTGCTGCGCTCATTGGCAAAGTACTGCGGTTTAACGGCTCGCCTCGCTGCGCGAGGTTTGCCGGGCGATGACGCCTGCGGCGCTCATCGTTAAGCCCACTAAAGTACTATGGTTTAACAGTAAATTTGTTTGCCACACAACATGACGCTACATTTGTCCCTTTTTTTTTCTTAAAATAAATCCAATTTTTTTTTTATAAAATTTTTATTTTTGTAACTTGCAACTTATATTTCATCAAATGCGTTGGTTTAGGCGGGAAATCCGATGTTGCGCGATACAAAGACGTTAAATCTGTGTTAATGAGTAAATCTGTAATTGGGTTTCGTAAAATGTACTCGCTACTGTCTTTTTACTCATTGCGCGGTTAATCCGCATCCTTTATCTCGTTGTTGACAAACACATACGTCTGTGACTGTGTTTTACGCAGTTCCTAGTAGTATAGCCTCGTTTTCCTTTTTTTCGGCAGCCATTTTTTTCTTGCTTAGCTGATTTTCGATCTTTGTAACTCGGCTAAATCGCTGTAAATTGGAGTTCCAACTCACTTCCAGACGTCCTGCCTGGTTCCCCATGCTGTAAGTGACCTTTATTTTATTTTTTAGTGTGTATTTAGTGTTTTTTTAGTGTTTTGGTTCCGCCGCTTATCTCGTAATATTTGTCATCTCGTATTTTTTTTCTAAGTGCTACGGTTTAAGGGCTCGCCTCGCTACGCGAGGCTCGCCTGCAATGAGCGCCTGCGGCGCTCATTGCCAAAGTGCTACGATTTAACCTAACGGCTCGCCTGCAATGAGCGCCTGTGGCGCTCATTGCCAAAGTGCTACGATTTAACAGCTCGCCTCGCTATGTCGTACGCACTACGCAATTCAGCGTGACGATGAATCGTAGTTAGACAATTATAATATGTGATGAGTAGAGTTCACTATGTAATTTACGAGTATTATAATTGAAATATAATTATATTATTACGTAGTAAGATATAACTAGTACAAGACATTATCTTCATTTTGATTTTGAGTTTGGCATCTGATTTAGTTTGAGAAGAGCATGATCCCATTTGCTTAATTGATTAATAAATGCATATAGAAAAAAGTATGCAAATAACATTGCGATGGCCATTTCTTTACACGGTATGTGTACCTCACGGATACACAGTTGTACTTACTTGGTATAGTAGAGGAGTCTGATGTCGCTTCATCTGTGAACAGAAAATTATAGTAGAATCTGATTAAGAATAAGGGCAAAAGCTACTGCCACTTTAATTGGTTAAGGATTTGGTCCACTGGGATTTCTGGGATGGAATTTGGGATAACTTAATCTTCCCTATGTCCATGGTAATTATAAACCTCACTCAACAATTATTATTATTATAATTATTATTATTTTTATTATTATTATCACTATCCATTTTTTGTAACAAGCCATCATATTACGTAGCACTATACGTATATATAACAATATTATAAGTATATTACAAGTATATATAACAATATTATAAGTATATTACAAGTATATATAATAATAATATAATAAGTATATTATAAGTATATATAACAATATTATAAGTATATTACAAGTATATATAACAATATTATAAGTATATTACAAGTATATATAATAATAATATAATAAGTATATTATAAGTATATATAACAATATTATAAGTATATTACAAGTATATATAACAATATTATAAGTATATTACAAGTATATATAATAATAATATAATAAGTATATTATAAGTATATATAACAATATTATAAGTATATTATAAGTATATATAACAATATTATAAGTATATTATAAGTATATATAACAATATTATAAGTATATTACAAGTATATATAACAATATTATAAGTATATTACAAGTATATATAATAATAATATAATAAGTATATTATAAGTATATATAACAATATTATAAGTATATTATAAGTATATATAACAATATTATAAGTATATTACAAGTATATATAATAATATTATAAGTATATATAACAATATTATAAGTATATTACAAGTATATATAATAATAATATAATAAGTATATTATAAGTATATATAACAATATTATAAGTATATTATAAGTATATATAACAATATTATAAGTATATTACAAGTATATATAACAATATTATAAGTATATTACAAGTATATATAATAATATTATAAGTATATTACAAGTATATATAACAATATTATAAGTATATTACAAGTATATATAATAATAATATAATAAGTATATTATAAGTATATATAACAATATTATAAGTATATTATAAGTATATATAACAATATTATAAGTATATTACAAGTATATATAACAATATTATAAGTATATTACAAGTATATATAATAATAATATAATAAGTATATTATAAGTATATATAACAATATTATAAGTATATTACAAGTATATATAATAATATTATAAGTATATATAACAATATTATAAGTATATTATAAGTATATATAACAATATTATAAGTATATTACAAGTATATATAACAATATTATAAGTATATTACAAGTATATATAATAATAATATAATAAGTATATTATAAGTATATATAACAATATTATAAGTATATTATAAGTATATATAACAATATTATAAGTATATTACAAGTATATATAACAATATTATAAGTATATTACAAGTATATATAATAATAATATAATAAGTATATTATAAGTATATATAACAATATTATAAGTATATTATAAGTATATATAACAATATTATAAGTATATTACAAGTATATATAACAATATTATAAGTATATTACAAGTATATATAATAATAATATAATAAGTATATTATAAGTATATATAACAATATTATAAGTATATTACAAGTATATATAATAATATTATAAGTATATATAACAATATTATAAGTATATTATAAGTATATATAACAATATTATAAGTATATATAACAATATTATAAGTATATTATAAGTATATATAACAATATTATAAGTATATATAACAATATTATAAGTATATTATAAGTATATATAACAATATTATAAGTATATTACAAGTATATATAACAATATCAAACACATGGCAAAAATTGGAGGGTTCTGAGATTAAAATCTTATATACATGGTGCTTTTACCCAAACCACCTTATAATCTGCAGAGATTCAGCCAAAGACTCTGGGCCTGACACCATCCATTCTGCAGATTCACTTTCCAACTATAATTTTCCCATTTCTATTTACTTTTTTTCTTTTACGTCCAGACCTAGAGCCTGACACAACACCTTCTCTTCTGCCTCTGAATTCATATAACTTTGGCCTCCCACCTACTCTGTTCACACCCATTTATAGTGTGGGTTAAAAATGGAGGTGATAGTGCAGAAACTTGCACTATAAATGAATTGCCATCTTTTTCAATGACTTTCTTCCTTCAAAGCACGAGAGGGATTGCCATCATGCATCTGTCAGCCTCCTGTGTTACACCCAACCTTAACTTCTAGATTGAAAGCTCTTTAGCGCTGTCTGTTGCCTTATTGTACTATATTTGTATTTCTACACACCTTGGATTTTGTGTTACCTGTATAATTTGCATGTTGTATGTACTTTTGTGACTAGAGATATAGAAACTATTGGTGTTTTGTAGATAAAGAATAATAATCATCATCATCATAATCTGCCTGTCTGGGATGTTAATGAGAGGCGAGACTACCCCAAAATGGGACTTTTACTAGATATTATTTATATTTCTGTTGTTGCGCCTTTAAAAGAAGAAAACAGAGAAAAAAGAGCGTTCATTGCGAGGCTGGTGCTGAGCTCCTTTGGCGCTCATTACGTGGCTCGCTATGAGCGCCTTTGGCACTGATTGCGAGCCTCTGGGTTGGTGTATTTGTTGTTATGAGAGGCGCTTTTGCGCTTATTGTAAGGTCCGCGCTGATCTAGTTTTTTCGCTTTTTGCAAGGCTTTCCCCTGGTGTAGTTTGTGTCCTATGAGCAGCGTTGGTGCTCCTTGTGGGTGGCACGGTGAAGGTGTTTGTGGTTCTTTTCGCTAGTGTGGTGTTATTTTTTTTGTTTTGTTTTGTCTCTATGTTATTTTTTTTATGCTAATTAATTAATTAAATGGTGTATGTTGTAGGTCGTACGGGTTTTTGTAAAAGTCGTATGCGCTTTGTGGCATTTTTCAGCATTAGGGGTCGTGTAGCCTCGTTATTTTTTTCTCTTTTTATTTTATTTTTGTGTGTATTTTTGTGTTTTTTAATGTTTTCCGCTGTGTGCGGGTTGTCCGTTAAGGTCGTATTTTTGCGAGTCCGTAATAGATTTTTTCTAAGTCCCCGGGTCGTATTTTTTTTTGTGTAAGGCCGCTATTTTTTATTTTCTAAGTCCCGCGGCTCGTAGTTAGTTAGTCATTGGGTTTTTGTTGTTTTTTTTCCAGCTTGTGTTTTCGTTTGTAACCGGTTGTGAGGCGCCGTAGACCCTCCACCTCCGCAAATGCGCCTGCGGCTAATTGCATCTGACGTGGGAGCCCCCACCTCCGCAAATGCGGCCCCTCGCTCTGTGCATTTGCGGTCTGAAAGTCGTCGGGGGTCATAGGGATGAGCGCCTAAGGCGCTCATCTCCACCAGCGCAAGGAGTGCCTTTGGCGCTCCTTGCCAGCAACTGCGGCCCTCGCAAGTGTTAGCAACAACCCGTATTGCTGACAACTATATATGTGATGGGGATTAAGAGATGATCATTATTGTATAAATAGGTTTCTGGATGGTCTGGGGACTCACTAACTTGCACTCGTGCACATGCAGCTTCTCCGCACGTCTCACATCTCATCTTCTTCTAACCTTCCCAGAAGTGATGAATTCCCGGCCATATCTATGGAATTGTAGGAGTCGTAGTCATTTTATTTGTGGTTGATATTAAAACAGAGCTACGTCTCTCAGCATGCTATTAGAGAAGAAAGTGTCTTCATGAGCCGCACAATGCAGCCAATTAAAGCGGGGGGGGGGGGGGGGGGGGGGCTGTTATTCCCACCCACAAGGCAATCACGACTTCCTGGTTCTGTTTAAAACAAATTAATAAAAGGACCAGTACTGTGCCTCCTTCGGGCAGGCACCCCTCGGCAACTGCCTATGCTGCCTAATGTAATTTATGTGGTTTTCCCAAAACAAATAAGAAAATAAGACAAGCTATTTGTGGCTGGATTATGACAACTGAAAGTAAATATAAACTTCTTAAATTGTTAACAATTCCAAAACAAGAAAGTTTACTGACCCAGCGCACGATCCCCATGTTGTACTTACTCTGTATGTTGGAAAGATCTGGGGTTGGGGGGTTAGTACCTTCACAAAACGAAAAACACAGAAATAAATGGAGCAGAAAGAAGGGTTTGGATAAACAAAATGTAAATGCAAATAAAACATAATATATATATGTAGCCGGGAAAACTATAACACAGGAAATGAATATGGATTAGATTATCAGTGTTGTTTGGCACCCAGGATTTACTTACTTATTATCATAGAGGTGTAGGTTGTTACTTCATCAGTGCCTTAAAAATGGAAACAAAGAGGATGATGGGAGAATTTAATAAAAACGAGAATCCTAAGTATTATAATTTAACTAGAATTCTGTGTAAAATAACTTACTTTAAAAAACACTCAATTGATAAATTATATTAAATAATTGTTGTTTCTTTTTTTAAAGATTCTTTAATGTCTCAGCAGAGGAATAAAATATTGCAAAATCCATTTAAAGAACCAGTATATTAGGTTTGAATAGTACACGGCCCATGTCGTCAGGATGAAAATTGAGCATGTTATTAAAAAAGAAGTTAAAATGACTAATTTTCCAAATGTTGTATTTTTATTCCATGTGCCGCGCTTATCAGTCACTACATTCAGTCTTTGCTTCTGGGTCAGGGGGCGTTACGTATATTATATGGGGGCCAGTGTGAGGATCAATATAATCATGTATGTGATGTATTGCTCGGTTTGCCTTTAAATGCTCTGGTAATTAAAGGGATTAGTAATACAAGTGTCTGAACTGTATCTCTGGGGATCCAATGGTGGAAAAGAAGACTTCAATATAAAGTCCTGCTGGGAAGACCATATGGCGGGGATCTGTAGCCTTCCCTGAGAAGACTAGTTGTCTCCAGATACTCCTGAAAGGTCCAGTACTGATACTCACGAAGAGCAGATCCTCGCTGCTTATGGTTGGGGGCCGCCTGGAGGCCGGGGCAGTTGTCCCGTGACCCATTCTCGTTCCTCCATGCCCTGAAGCAGCATTGTGCACAACTGGGCACTCAACCCCATAATTACACATTGATTTGGTAACTAAGGAGGACATGTAGTACCTACTCAGACAGCAGCCCCTTTTTGAGCTCACTTTCGCAGGGAGAAATATCCTGTAATATATCAGTCTGGTCTCACTCAAAACAGTGATCTAGCCCCAAAATACCAGGCAATTCTACCCTGAATAGGAGAAAAGCGAACCCTGGACGTATGTTTCAGTCTCTCTTGGGCCTCGTTTGTGAGGTGCAGCTGTACTCCTTAAGGCAAAGTGAGCAAGAAGCCCATGGCAGGAGCCCCCATCACCTTTAGGGTGAGAAAAAACCCTAAGGGTCATTTGCATACACAAAAACGAATTAGAGGTGCTCCATCTGAGAACGAAAAATACCTGCGAAGGTTTGTTATATAGACCTGGTCACCTACTCAGTGAGTAACCTCTTTATCTCACTTGTGCCCTTCACAGGGACAAATATCCTGTAGTATATCAGCCTGGTCCCACTCACTAGAGTGATCCAGACCTGAAATGCCAGGCAATTCTACCCTGAACAGGAGAAACAGCAAACCCCAGAGGTAATTTTCAGCCTCGGTGGGCCAAGTCAGTGAGGTGCAGCTGTGCTCCCTAAGACACAATGAGCAAGGAGTCCACGTCTGGAGCCCCCATAAGGTTAGTCAGAGGCGCTCATCTGAGAACGAAGAATACTCCTATAGTCCTGGTCACCAACTCAGAGAGCGGCCTCTTTATCTTACTTGTGCGCTTCACAAAGATACATATCCTGTAGTATATCAGTCTGGTCCCACTCGGTACTCTTTTAATAATATGCTCAATTCTGATTCTTCTACCTACAGGGGCAGCCTTTAAATAAATCAGTATTGCATGCGGTAATCATTTATGTACGAGAAAGATGGGCTCACTTACCAGGGGTGTCCAGAGTAGTCACTGTTTTGAAAGAAAAAACATATTACACAGAATATAACGTGATTCTTAAATAACTGAATAATATATTTCAATTGTGTTATTATAAATTGTAATCTTAAAACAAAGACTAATGAAGAACCCTGTGTCTCTGCGGCCAATCACAGAGGTTGTCACTATGACCAACTGAGTTTAATGCCAGTACTCAGGGAGGATGTATTGCTGGTGCAAGTAGTGCAATGCACCAGGGCCCTCCCCTGGGGGCCCAGCTAGTGCTTTTTTTTTTTTATTGAAATTTCTTCTTTTTGTGAACACAACCCCCAGCACCCCACCACCAACGCCGCCACCCCCACCACCACCATCGCCACCACCACCAACACAAAGTTTTGTGCCAGCAGGACTCTTGGAGGTGAGGATCTCTAGGATCTCTAAACTGCTTTTGGAGAGTGTGGTAACAAGTTATCCTTAGAAGGAAGCCCAGGGGTCGGGGACCCAACATTTATTTATTTTTTGGTACCAGGACCCTCCATTCACTAGTACTCGCTAAAACGCATTATCACATTAAATAGAAAACACAGTAATGTACAATAAAGATTGAAATGCTTAATTCAGAGAGATGTCTGGATATATGATGGTTTATTCAATAAAATATTTACTTTTGTTGTATTCAGCTTGGGTGTCACAGCTGCCTTTTAGATCTCCTGGGGTTAAACTAATTGCTGTGAAAAGTCGTAAATCTTTCAAAGATGGAACTTATATATCAATATTTTTGTTATTCCTTAATGGCTGATAATTATTTTTATGAAAGTCATTTTAAATTTCACTTTAGAAATGATTGACCTGAAGATGTAGTGTTGAAATGTATTAATGGATATTCTATTTTTACTACCCCCCATATCCCCCCTCCATATCCCCCCTCCATATCCCCCTCCATATCCACCCTCCATATCCCCCCTCCATATCCCCCCTCCATATCCCCCCTCCATATCCCCCTCCATACCCCCCTCCATATCCCCCTCCAAATCCCCTTCCATATCCCCCTCCATATCCCCCTCCATATCCCCCCTCCATATCCCCCCTCCATATCCCCCTCCATATTCCCCTCCATATCCCCCCTCCATATCCCCCTCCATATCCCCCCTCCATATACCCCCTCCATATCCCTCTCCATATTCCCCCTCCATATCCCCTCCATATCCCCGCTCCATATCCCCTCTCCATGTCACCCCCTCCATATCCCCCTCATATCCCCCCTCCATATCCCCCTCCATATACCCCCTCCATATCCCCCTCCATACCCCCCCATATCCCCTTACATACCCCCTCCATATCCCCCCTACATATTCCCCTCCATATACCCCCTCCATATACCCCCTCCATATCCCCCCTCCATATCCCCCTCCATATCCCTCCTCCATATCCCCCCTCCATATCCCCCCTCCATATCCCCCCTCCATATCCCCCTCCATATCCCCCTCCATATTCCCCTCCATATCCCTCCTCCATATCCCCCCTCCATATCCCCCCTCCATATCCCCCTCCATATCCCCCCTCCATGTCCCCCCTCCATATCTCCCTCCATACCCCCCCATATCCCCCTCCATGTCCCACTCCATATCCCCCTCCATATCCCCCTCCATATTCCCCTCCATATCCCTCCTCCATATCCCCCCTCCATATCCCCCCTCCATATCCCCCTCCATATCCCCCTCCATATCCCCCTCCATATCCCCCTCCATATCCCCCTCCATATTCCCCTCCATATCCCTCCTCCATATCCCCCTCCATATCCCCCCTCCATATCCCCCTCCATATCCCCCCTCCATGTCCCCCCTCCATATCTCCCCTCCATATCCCCCCCATATCCCCCTCCATGTCCCACTCCATATCCCCCCTCCATGTCCCCCCTCCATGTCCCCCCTCCATGTCCCCCCTCCATGTCCCCCCTCCATGTCCCCCTCCATAATCCTCATACATTTCAGCTCCAGTGTTTAATTCCAACATCTCAGATGATCTATGATAAGGTGCTCCTTGCGTACTCTGCTGTCCTATACACTGGGGTTAGTATATAATGGGGACCCCAACAGCAGAACCATTAAATACATTCTGCAGACCAGAACTTTCCAATTTTTTTTTATTTTTGCAAGAAAAAAAGAGTTTTAGTCTAGAAAACTAACACTGCTACCGCACTGTATAATGGGATATTTTAAGAATAACAGGTGGGAAAATCTCTCCCGCCTCATTTAAATATATTGTATAAATTTCACATAATACTGATTTTTCATAAAAAAAATATGTAAAGTCAAACTGTGCTTTTTTCAAACAAATTATATAAAAACTTGTATAACGTGTCTACATAAATTCAGAATATCACACATAAATCCATCGCCTCCTTATTGTGGGTTTCTAGCCCCGTTGGCCTGGGCCAATGAGATGCTTTACCTTATTTTTTTATTACTTCCCTGAGTATTAAAAGCGATTTAAGGACAATCGATATTATATGTAAAATTAAATTATATTATTTAACACGCTCCAGGCTAGATATAATGTGCACATATAACCCAAATGCCGGCAAATTACCAGATATTTGTGAAAGTCTTTGAGTGGACGGAGACCTCACATAACAAATAGTGAGGGATATATACTAAGCCAGTGGCGAGGCTAGTGACTGGAGGGCCCTGGTGCAGCAACATTTAGGGGCCCCAATTACAACTTCTCTACACAAATTGGGTGCCTGTAGAGGTCAACTAAAAGTGAAAACTACATATAGGTGCTCAGATCCCCCTCTCCCCTAATAAATTAAGAATCCACCTTTACTCCAGGTCGTTCCTGGTTGGCTCCTGCTCTGGTGCTTTGCACCTGCTGCACCAGCAGTAGCACCACCACTGTACTAAGATATCCCAGGGGTTGTGATGAAGTATTAAGGACTATGATGGCATTTTCCCCGACATGCTATAATTTAGTAGGTTATCAGTGATCGCTCTATAGTGTGGTTTAAAATCTAACCGTTCATAGTTATCCAGTTATTGGGTATGATCACCATCGTCCTCATGTCAGTACTATAAGCACTCACCAGGTGGTAGTATAAAGCCATATTGTAGAGCAATTAAAACGTATTTCAAAACTGTCTTGTTCACCATGAACACGTGAAACTTGATATGTTTCTTTCACATGATGACTTTTACATACATATGTTCATGTTAGGCAATGTATCTCGTTTGTCTCGTCCTGGTACGTTTGAGGAATTATAAGTAAAGACGGATAACTATTTAATTTTTCTTTTTAAGATATTGAAAATAAAGCAGATATTAACAAAAACTGCTGGTAAAGGACGGTGACTACAAATGCCTTGAGGTGGGGTGACTATAATTGCCAAGAGCGTCCCTCCTATCTGGAAGGCTAAACACCCAAACTAGCTATAACCCTATAATAATATGTCTAAATCCATAAAGGCAAGGATAGCACTTATGGAGATTAAACAGCCTACGTATTATTGTGCACATTAGGGCAAATTAAGCAATAATATATAAACTCCAATAGATATATCCGAATTTAGGCAATATAGAGCACAGGTATAAATCTTACCTAATCCCGCTGTAGTTTCCAGTGAATACGCAGTGGGCGGCGACTTTGTTTGTTCGCTTGTGTACCTGGTCTCCAAACTGAGCGAAGTTGTTACAGACTGAGTGGGGGAGCTACTAGTGATCGGGGGACTGGCAGAAGACATGGATGATCCACTGACTGGAGATGAGTACCCCGATGTCACTGTAGTAGAGTTCAAAATGGCGTCCATTATACCAAGACCTGCAGCCGCTAAGGTTTGGGTGACAGGTTTAAAATCTGCAATAAATAAATAAACACATTATATATATATATATGTACAAATACATTAGGTTAAGCGTGGTCTTCCAGGTTCAATCATTAGTGAAGTTATCAACTTCTTGGATTTCATTACTAATTAAAATATTGGATCAATCCTTTTATAGTTACAGCACAGGCCCACCGCTGCAGTGTGGTGACCAACCACTAGATGGCGCTGCTGATATGTTAGAGAAGTTCTAAGCTTAGAATGGTAGCCTAAACCTTAAACTAACCCTAACCCTCCCAGTTTACCTAGGCCGTGACTCTATGATAGGGCATTGGATAGGACCAAAGTATTTATTAGTGGAACCTGATAAAACAAATGTAATTATTCCCAGTCTTACCAGCTCACAGCCTGATAAACCTGACCATGGTAAGCCAATCAGAAGGTCCATCATCAGGGCTCAATGTAATCTATACTACAAAGTACTGTATTTTCTTCCAACTAAATTAGAGGCGCTCAATCAGAGAATGACCTAGGTGTATTCGGTCAGTGCTATGGCCATGATAACCCACACTTATCTCACTTGTGCCCATCACAGAGAGAAATCTCCTGTAGTATACCAGTCTGGCCTCACCCAACAGAAGATCCAGCCCCAAAATACCAGGCAATTCAACCCGCAGCAGGAGAAACAGCACCTCTAATTTGTTTTTTGTTTATACAAAAGATACTTGGGGTTTAGCCTCCCTAAGATTGACAGGGGGTTCCAGATGTCTGGGCTCGACCGCCTTGTGATCTTCTTAAGATCTTGTGTGGGAGCGTGTGAGGTAGCCATGAGCTGAGAAGCGGAGGTAGATATGCCTGAAGTCACAGTTGTGAAACATGTCTAAGGAGTCCTCTTAAGGGCACATATCCTAGAGCTCTGTAGCCAGTATTAGCACATATACATTACCAAGGCTTATGCAGTAGATGCCCTGACGGTCACGGTCGTAATTTGCTGTTATGGAGCACCACGTATCTCCACTCTTAGCATCAGGAAGACAATGAGAGTACAGAAGTCCATTATTTAGGAAAGGAAAGTAGCAGGCCAGATAACTATTAGACCCTGCAAAAAAACAATTGTGACCGTTATTAAAGGGCCACCACAGTATGGGAACAATTCACAGGTGTGGAAAGTATGTAACGCAACATCATTTAGCTTATGGTGAGCAAAAGAGCGACAGAACCCGAACCGTACAGAGTGCAGTAAATAAACAGCAAAATTGTGTTTGTATGGGAATGTCTAAAAATAAATGAAAAAATATGTTTTACTGCCCAGAATTCTCAGAAATACAGTTATTGCACTGCCTTCTGGGAAACTGGGCGGGGACATGCAAATTAGTCCACAATGCATTTTCTCTCTGTAGTCAATAGCATTTTATATGTGTCTCCCGAATTACACAGCTTTGAATCTCAGCATAGGATGGATTAAATATATATATATGTATAGAGAGAGAGAGAAAAAATGCACTCATCACGGGCTTGGCAATGAGTGCCTTTGGTACTCATCACTGGCCTCGAATCTCTCCCTCCTTTGTGTGTCCCCTGGGATTTTAACCCTTCTCCCTCCCCTGTGTCTCTTCTCCCGACCCCTGTGTCTCTTTCCCACATGTCCCTCCCCCCTCATGTCTCTCCCCCCTCTCCCTCCCCTGTGTCTCCCCACCCCTGTGTCTCTCCCCCTCCTCTCCCTCCTCTCTGTCTCCCCCTTCCTCTCCCACTCCTGTGTGTCTCCCCCTCCCCTGTGTCTCTTCCCCCCTTTTCTCACTCCCCTGTGTCTTTCAACCCCTCCTCTGTGCCTCTTCCCCCTCCTCTGTGTCTCTTCCCCCCTCCTCTCACTCCCCTGTGTCTTGTCCGCCCTGCTTTCACTCCCCTGTGTCTCTTCCCCCTCCTCTCATTCCCCTGTGTATCCCCCCTCCTCTCACTCCCCTGTGTCTTTCCCCCTCCTCTCATTCCCCTGTGTCTCTCTCCCCTCCTCTTACTCCACTGCGTCTCCCCCCTCCTCTCACTCCCCTGTGTCTCCCCCCTCCTCTCACTCCCCTGTGTCTTTCCCCCTCCTCTCATTCCCCTGTGTCTCTCTCCCCTCCTCTTACTCCACTGCGTCTCCCCCCTCCTCTCACTCCCCTGTGTCTCCCCCCCTCCTCTCACTCCCCTGTGTCTCTCCCCCTCCTCTATTTCCCCTGTGTCTCTCCCCCCTCCTCTCCCTCCCATGTGTCTCTCCCCCCTCCTCTCACTCCCCTGTGTCTCCCCCCCTCCTCTCACTCACCTGTGTCTCTCCCCCTCCTCTATTTCCCCTGTGTCTCTCCCCCCTCCTCTCCCTCCCATGTGTCTCTCCCCCCTCCTCTCCCTCCCCTGTGTCTCTCCCCCCTCCTCTCCTGTGTCTATTCCCCCTCGTCTCACTCCTCTGTCTTCCTCCATTCCGCGCAGATGCGGTTAAACTGTGGCATTCTCTACCAAAGGAGGTGGTGACAGTGAATTCGATAGACAACTTCAAAAAGGGGTTAGATATATTTCTGAATAAAGAGGGCATTCAAGGCTATCCTAGATAACTAGCCAAGGAATATTGATCCAGGGAGAAATGTGATCGCCAGTTTCTGGGGTCAGGAAGGAATTTTGCTTTTTTTTTTCCCTTATGAGACAATTGGCAAAGTTTCAATGGGGTTTTTTTTTATGTTTGCCTTCCTCTGGATCAATTAACAATAATTAACAATTAACAATAATAATAAATAGTCCAAATTAAAAAGATCAATAGAGATCTAAAAAGGTTGAACTTGATGGACTAACTCTTTATTCATCCTCCAATACTATACTATTAATAATTATTTAATCAATAATTTAATTAATAACTAATCCGCACATTGCAGATCAGAGGAGATCTTAACAGGTTGAACTTGATGGACTGAAAGTCTTTTTTCAACCTTAATTAATTACTATGTAACTATGTAACTTTGGCGCTGATCGCGAGACACGGAAGACTTTGAAAAACATTACGACTTTAGCATCCCATATTTTTTTCAAGCCTGTAACTCGGAAGCCGTCAGAAGATCGCCAAAAGACGTTAATTAATTTAAAACAATTACTTGCAGCCTCACACACAGCACAGGGAGAGAGGCAAGGAGTCTGTGAGTGAGGCTGCGAGCTAATTCGAGGCTTAATTGGCATTTGTCGAGCTAAGCAAGGAAAAAAATAGCGGCCGTAAAGACGTAAATGTTTTAAAAAAGGCTAAAAACAAGGCCGAAGCCCGTAACACTTAGCCCATCAACGCACGCCCGCAACAACTGGAAAATACAAGAACGAAGGTGGCGGCTTGACCGAGGCCTGCAATAAGCGCTCATCGTGACGCCCGTAAAGTAGACGGTGGGAGAGGCTCACAATGAGCGCCAAAGGCGGCTATCACAAGACCCGCAAGTTAGAGGTGGGAAACAGCATTGCCAGCCTTCAAATTTTATTGCTGTCATTTTTGACGGGCAAATCGCTAGTCACATATATATAGTTGTGAGCAGCAAAAAATGTTGCTAATGCTGACATCATCAAGTGGGCGTGGCTTTAACATCAGTACCCAGAGGCAGAGAGTGCACAGAGAGAGACACACAGAGAGATCACACACAGACATGTCACGAGGCGAGATAGAGTACACAGACAGAGAGAGTGAACAAAGAGAGAGTGCACAGAGAGAGAGCACACAGAGAGCAGAGACAGAGAGCACACAGAGAGATCACACACAGACATGTCACGAGACGAGATAGAGTACACAGACAGAGAGAGTGAACAAAGAGAGAGTGCACAGAGAGAGAGAGAGTGCACAGAGAGAGAGCACACAGAGAGCACACAGAGAGAGCACACAGAGAGATCACACACAGACATGTCACGAGGCGAGATAGAGTACACAGACAGAGAGAGTGAACAAAGAGAGAGTGCACAGAGAGAGAGAGAGTGCACCGACAGAGAGCAGAGACAGAGAGCACACAGAGAGAGCACACACAGACATGTCACGAGGCGAGATAGAGTGCACAGACAGAGAGAGTGAACAAAGAGAGAGTGCACAGAGAGAGAGAGAGTGCACCGACAGAGAGCAGAGACAGAGAGCACACAGAGAGAGCACACACAGACGTGTCACGAGGCGAGATAGAGTGCACAGACAGAGAGAGTGAACAAAGAGAGAGTGCACAGAGAGAGAGAGAGTGCACCGACAGAGAGCAGAGACAGAGAGCACACAGAGAGAGCACACACAGACGTGTCACGAGGCGAGATAGAGTGCACAGACAGAGAGAGTGAACAAAGAGAGAGTGCACAGAGAGAGAGAGAGTGCACCGACAGAGAGCAGAGACAGAGAGCACACAGAGAGAGCACACAGAGAGATCACACACAGACATGTCACGAGGCGAGATAGAGTGCACAGACAGAGAGAGTGAACAAAGAGAGAGTGCACAGAGAGAGAGAGAGTGCACCGACAGAGAGCAGAGACAGAGAGCACACAGAGAGAGCACACACAGACATGTCACGAGGCGAGATAGAGTGCACAGACAGAGAGAGTGAACAAAGAGAGAGTGCACAGAGAGAGAGAGAGTGCACCGACAGAGAGCAGAGACAGAGAGCACACAGAGAGAGCACACAGAGAGATCACACACAGACATGTCACGAGGCGAGATAGAGTACACAGACAGAGAGAGTGAACAAAGAGAGAGTGCACAGAGAGAGAGAGAGTGCACAGAGAGAGACACACAGAGAGCAGAGACAGAGAGCACACAGAGAGATCACACACAGACATGTCACGAGGCGAGATAGAGTACACAGACAGAGAGAGTGAACAAAGAGAGAGTGCACAGAGAGAGAGAGAGTGCACCGACGGAGAGCAGAGACAGAGAGCACACAGAGAGATCACACACAGACATGTCACGAGGCGAGATAGAGTACACAGACAGAGAGAGTGAACAAAGAGAGAGTGCACAGAGAGAGAGCACACAGAGAGCAGAGACAGAGAGCACACAGAGAGAGCACACAGAGAGATCACACACAGACATGTCACGAGGCGAGATAGAGTACACAGACAGAGAGAGTGAACAAAGAGAGAGTGCACAGAGAGAGAGAGAGTGCACAGAGAGAGACACACAGAGAGCAGAGACAGAGAGCACACAGAGAGATCACACACAGACATGTCACGAGACGAGATAGAGTGCACAGACAGAGTGAACAAAGAGAGAGTGCACAGAGAGAGAGCACACAGAGAGCAGAGACAGAGAGCACACAGAGAGAGCACACACAGAGAGCAGAGACAGAGAGCACACAGAGAGATCACACACAGACATGTCACGAGGCGAGATAGAGTACACAGACAGAGAGAGTGAACAAAGAGAGAGTGCACAGAGAGAGAGAGAGTGCACCGACAGAGAGCAGAGACAGAGAGCACACAGAGAGAGCACACACAGACATGTCACGAGGCGAGATAGAGTACACAGACAGAGAGAGTGAACAAAGAGAGAGTGCACAGAGAGAGAGAGAGTGCACCGACAGAGAGCAGACACAGAGAGAGCACACAGAGAGATCACACACAGACATGTCACGAGGCGAGATAGAGTACACAGACAGAGAGAGTGAACAAAGAGAGAGTGCACAGAGAGAGAGAGAGTGCACAGAGAGAGAGCACACAGAGAGCAGAGACAGAGAGCACACAGAGAGAGCACACAGAGAGAGCACACACAGACATGTCACGAGGCGAGATAGAGTGCACAGACAGAGAGAGTGAACAAAGAGAGAGTGCACAGAGAGAGAGCACACAGAGAGCAGAGACAGAGAGCACACAGAGAGAGACACACAGACATGTCACGAGGCGAGATAGAGTGCACAGACAGAGAGAGTGAACAAAGAGAGAGTGCACAGAGAGAGAGAGAGTGCACCGACAGAGAGCAGAGACAGAGAGCACACAGAGAGAGCACACACAGACATGTCACGAGGCGAGATAGAGTGCACAGACAGAGAGAGTGAACAAAGAGAGAGTGCACAGAGAGAGAGAGAGTGCACCGACAGAGAGCAGAGACAGAGAGCACACAGAGAGAGCACACAGAGAGATCACACACAGACATGTCACGAGGCGAGATAGAGTACACAGACAGAGAGAGTGAACAAAGAGAGAGTGCACAGAGAGAGAGAGAGTGCACCGACAGAGAGCAGACACAGAGAGAGCACACAGAGAGAGCACACAGAGAGCAGAGACAGAGAGCACACAGAGAGATCACACACAGACATGTCACGAGGCGAGATAGAGTACACAGACAGAGAGAGTGAACAAAGAGAGAGTGCACAGAGAGAGAGAGAGTGCACCGACAGAGAGCAGAGACAGAGAGCACACAGAGAGAGCACACACAGACATGTCACGAGGCGAGATAGAGTGCACAGACAGAGAGAGTGAACAAAGAGAGAGTGCACAGAGAGAGAGAGAGTGCACCGACAGAGAGCAGAGACAGAGAGCACACAGAGAGATCACACACAGACATGTCACGAGGCGAGATAGAGTACACAGACAGAGAGAGTGAACAAAGAGAGAGTGCACAGAGAGAGAGAGAGTGCACCGACAGAGAGCAGAGACAGAGAGCACACAGAGAGAGCACACAGAGAGATCACACACAGACATGTCACGAGGCGAGATAGAGTACACAGACAGAGAGAGTGAACAAAGAGAGAGTGCACAGAGAGAGAGAGAGTGCACAGAGAGAGACACACAGAGAGCAGAGACAGAGAGCACACAGAGAGATCACACACAGACATGTCACGAGGCGAGATAGAGTACATAGACAGAGAGAGTGAACAAAGAGAGAGTGCACAGAGAGAGAGAGAGTGCACCGACAGAGAGCAGAGACAGAGAGCACACAGAGAGAGCACACAGAGAGATCACACACAGACATGTCACGAGGCGAGATAGAGTACACAGACAGAGAGAGTGAACAAAGAGAGAGTGCACAGAGAGAGAGAGAGTGCACCGACAGAGAGCAGAGACAGAGAGCACACAGAGAGATCACACACAGACATGTCACGAGGCGAGATAGAGTACACAGACAGAGAGAGTGAACAAAGAGAGAGTGCACAGAGAGAGAGAGAGTGCACCGACAGAGAGCAGAGACAGAGAGCACACAGAGAGAGCACACAGAGAGATCACACACAGACATGTCACGACGCGAGATAGAGTACACAGACAGAGAGAGTGAACAAAGAGAGAGTGCACAGAGAGAGAGAGAGTGCACCGACAGAGAGCAGAGACAGAGAGCACACAGAGAGATCACACACAGACATGTCACGAGGCGAGATAGAGTACACAGACAGAGAGAGTGAACAAAGAGAGAGTGCACAGAGAGAGAGCACACAGAGAGCAGAGACAGAGAGCACACAGAGAGATCACACACAGACATGTCACGAGGCGAGATAGAGTACACAGACAGAGAGAGTGAACAAAGAGAGAGTGCACAGAGAGAGAGAGAGTGCACCGACAGAGAGCAGACACAGAGAGAGCACACAGAGAGATCACACACAGACATGTCACGAGGCGAGATAGAGTACACAGACAGAGAGAGTGAACAAAGAGAGAGTGCACAGAGAGAGAGAGAGTGCACCGACAGAGAGCAGAGACAGAGAGCACACAGAGAGAGCACACAGAGAGATCACACACAGACATGTCACGAGGCGAGATAGAGTACACAGACAGAGAGAGTGAACAAAGAGAGAGTGCACAGAGAGAGAGAGAGTGCACCGACAGAGAGCAGAGACAGAGAGCACACAGAGAGAGCACACAGAGAGATCACACACAGACATGTCACGAGGCGAGATAGAGTACACAGACAGAGAGAGTGAACAAAGAGAGAGTGCACAGAGAGAGAGAGAGTGCACCGACAGAGAGCAGAGACAGAGAGCACACAGAGAGAGCACACACAGACATGTCACGAGGCGAGATAGAGTGCACAGACAGAGAGAGTGAACAAAGAGAGAGTGCACAGAGAGAGAGAGAGTGCACCGACAGAGAGCAGAGACAGAGAGCACACAGAGAGAGCACACACAGACATGTCACGAGGCGAGATAGAGTGCACAGACAGAGAGAGTGAACAAAGAGAGAGTGCACAGAGAGAGAGAGAGTGCACCGACAGAGAGCAGACACAGAGAGAGCACACAGAGAGATCACACAGAGAGATCACACACAGACATGTCACGAGGCGAGATAGAGTGCACAGACAGAGAGAGTGAACAAAGAGAGAGTGCACAGAGAGAGAGAGAGAGTGCACCGACAGAGAGCAGAGACAGAGAGCACACAGAGAGATCACACACAGACATGTCACGAGGCGAGATAGAGTACACAGACAGAGAGAGTGAACAAAGAGAGAGTGCACAGAGAGAGAGAGAGTGCACCGACAGAGAGCAGAGACAGAGAGCACACAGAGAGAGCACACAGAGAGATCACACACAGACATGTCACGAGGCGAGATAGAGTACACAGACAGAGAGAGTGAACAAAGAGAGAGTGCACAGAGAGAGAGCACACAGAGAGCAGAGACAGAGAGCACACAGAGAGATCACACACAGACATGTCACGAGGCGAGATAGAGTGCACAGACAGAGAGAGTGAACAAAGAGAGAGTGCACAGAGAGAGAGAGAGTGCACCGACAGAGAGCAGAGACAGAGAGCACACAGAGAGAGCACACAGAGAGATCACACACAGACATGTCACGAGGCGAGATAGAGTGCACAGACAGAGAGAGTGAACAAAGAGAGAGTGCACAGAGAGAGAGAGAGTGCACCGACAGAGAGCACACAGAGAGATCACACAGAGAGAGCACACAGAGAGATCACACACAGACATGTCACGAGGCGAGATAGAGTACACAGACAGAGAGAGTGAACAAAGAGAGAGTGCACAGAGAGAGAGCACACAGAGAGCAGAGACAGAGAGCACACAGAGAGATCACACACAGACATGTCACGAGGCGAGATAGAGTACACAGACAGAGAGAGTGAACAAAGAGAGAGTGCACAGAGAGAGAGAGAGTGCACCGACAGAGAGCACACAGAGATCGACACACAAATAGGAAGGGGTACAGAGAGAGAGTGCACACAGACAGAGAGATCACACCCAGACAGTGCACACGGAGAGTGAGAGAGAGTGCACAGAGAAAGAGTGCACAGAGAGAGAGTGCACCGATAGAGAGCAGAGAAAGAGAGCGCACAGAGAGAGACACACAGAGAGACAATCAGAGAGCGTACACACAGAGAGCGCACAGAGATTGACATAGAGCGAGAGAGTACACACATATAGCGCACAAAAGAGCGAAAGAGATTGCACAGAGAGAGAGCAGAGACAGAGAGAGCACATAGAGAGAGAGGGACACACAGAGAGTGCACAGATAGAGAGAGCGCACACACAGAGAGCGCACAGAAATCGACACACAGAGGGAGGGGTACAGAGAGAGAGAGCACATACAGCTCACACAGAGAGTGAGAGAGAGCACACAGACAGAGTGCACAGAAAGAGAGAGTACACAGAAAGAGAGCGCACAGAGAAAGAGTGTAATGACAGAGAGCAGAGAGAGTGCACATACAGAGAGATCACACACAGACAGCACAGACAGAGAGCAGAGACAGAGAGTGCAGAGAGAGAGAGAGACACAGAGACAGAGCACAGAGAGAGAGCACACAGAGAGAGAGCATACAGAGATCAACACAGAGAGGAATGGGTACAGAGAGAGAGAGAGAGCACAGACAGAGAGAGAGAGTGCAGACAGAGAGAGAGCGCAGACAGGGAGAGCACACAGTGAGAGAGAGCGCACAGAAAGAGAGAGTGTACAGGGATTGACACAGAGAGAGGGGGTACAGAGTGAGAGAGTGCACACAGACAGAGAGCACACACAGACAGCGCACACAGAGAGCAAGAGCGAGCACACAGACAGAGTGCACAGAGAGAAAGAGTGCACAGAGAGAAAGAGTGCACAGAGAGAGAGCAGACAGAAAGCACACAGAGAGAGTGCACAGACAGAAAGCGCACAGAGAGAATGCAGAGAGCACAGAGAGAGAGAGAGTGCACAGAGAGTGAGAGAGCACACAGAGTGCACAGAGAGAGAGAGGGCACAGAAAGAGTGCACAGAGAGAGAGTGCACAGAGAGAGAGTGCACAGACAGAAAGCGCACAGAGAGAATGCAGAGAGCACACAGAAAGAAAGAGAGCACAGAGAGAGAGAGTTTACAGAAAGTGCTCACAGAGAAAGAGAGTGCACACAGAGAGAAAGTGCAGAGAGAGTGCACCAGCAGCGAGAGACAGGGCAGAGAGAAAGAAATAAGAGCGAGACACACAAGACAGAGAGAGAGAGAGAGAGAGACAAGGCCCGTACGTGAGGGCTATACGTGATTGGCTTGAGGGGTGAGGAGGCTCAAAATGGCTTCTGAGTTACAGGCTTCAAAAAAAAATTGGATTTAACGGCCGCCATTTTTTTCAAGCCCATAACTCGGAAGCCATTGGGACACCGCCAAAAGACGCCAATTAATAAAAAAATTAACTTACAACCTCACACACAGCACAGGGGGAGGCAGCGAGCCTGGGAGTGAGGCTGCGAGCTAATTTGATATTTAACTGGTTGAATTTCCTAAGCGGGGGCGGGAAGAGAGGGGAGAAAGGGAGAGGGGGGAGATGGTAGAAAGAGACACAGGGGGAGGGAGTGGGGGGGAGACACAGGGGGAGAGGGTGGAAAGAGACACAGGGGGGGAAGGGGGGGAAAGATACACTGGGGTTAGAGGAAAGAGAGGGGGAGAAAGGGA
Source organism: Discoglossus pictus (assembly GCA_027410445.1). NCBI lineage: Eukaryota > Metazoa > Chordata > Amphibia > Anura > Alytidae > Discoglossus > Discoglossus pictus. The sequence goes on along the minus strand of CM050165.1, from coordinate 448,234,672 downwards.
GAGGGGGGAGATGGTAGAAAGAGACACAGGGGGAGGGAGTGGGGGGAGACACAGGGGGAGAGGGTGGAAAGAGACACAGAGGGGGAAGGGGGGGAAAGATACACTCGGGTGAGAGGAAAGAGAGGGGGAGAAAGGGAGAGGGGGAGATGGTAAAAAGAGACACAGGGGGAGGGAGTGGGGGGGGAGACACAGGGGGAGAGGGTGGAAAGAGACACAGGGGGAGGGAGTGGGGGGAAAGAGACACAGGGGTGAGAGGAAAGAGAGGGGGAGAAAGAGAGAGGGGGGAGAGGGTAGAAAGAGACACAGGGGGAGGGAGTGGGGGGGGAAGAGACACAGGGGGAGAGGGTGGAAAGAGACACAGGGGGAGGGAGTGGGGGGAAAGAGAAACAGGGGTGAGAGAGAGGGTAGAGGGTGTAAAGAGACACAAGGGAGGGAGTGGGGTGGAAAGAGACACAGGGGTGAGAGAGGGGGGCAAAAAATCCAGGGGAGAGAGAGAGGGCAAAGAGACAAGAGAGGTAGAGAGTGGTGCATAAGCTCGCAATGAGCGCCAAATGCGCTATTTGCAAAGCTCGCGATGAGTGCCGAAGATGCTCATTGCGAGGCCCGAAAGTTGCGGGTTGGCCGACCCCTGCAATGAAAGACAAAGGCACTCATCGCAGGGCTCATAATGAGTGCCAAAGGCGCTCATCGCGAGACCTGGAAAGTAGAGGGGGGAGAGGCTCGAAATGAGCGCCTTTGGCGCTCATGGCGGGGCACAAAAGTTGTGGGTTGGCAAGGCCCGCAAGTTAGAGGGGGTAGAACCTTGCATTGTGTGGTAAACAGCATTGCCAGGCGGAAAATGTTATTGCCGTTATTTTGAACCGCTAGTATGTTATAGAACTTAATACATCAACAAGCCCATTTCACCAAGCCCATAGTACATCATGTCGTCTGTGGTTGAACATATATATATATATATATAATAAAACCTAATACATCACCTGGATCATTGCACCAAGCCCATAGTCCATCATGATCAAAATTGTCTGTGGTTGAACATATATATGTGCTAAAACGTAATACATCACCTGGCCCGGTGCACCAAGACCATAGTCCATCACGATCAAAGTTGTCTGTGGTTGAACACCAATACCCCCTTGTTTGTCCAACATTCGTACAGCTTGTGTAGGTCATACCGTTCGCAATGAAAGGGATATAACAGGCTGGAGCCTTTACTGTAAATGAAATATTACACAATTAGATTATGGGTCACATTAGTCTTTCAAGTCAAGAGATCCTGGAGCTATGGCCTAAGCTGGAAGTTGTTTATAATATATACTATAATATATATATATTATAACCGTACCCATACCTCCTGTACTTTGCTGTCATCTTTATTTAACTGGGCAAGTCACCCAAGAACAGTTGAAGTGCAAAAAAGTCCACTAAATTAGACTCAAGGGCAGAGCTACCAGTGGTTGGTTATTTATTTCTTTCTGTAATATAGAGGACTCCATAAGTCTCCCATCCCAGCCCAACCCACCATGTCCTGGGCCACCATGGGCCTCCTTGGCCAGACAACCAGCCCTCCCACCAGAAATTGTTCCGTGTTTGTTTATAAAAGAGCATTTCTACTGAATGTCTAATCGGTGGCAATGCGGAGCAGGTCAGCACCCTGTGGATGTGTATCAGGGAGTGGTGAGAAAGCAAGGGCTGAATGACAGCAAATTATAGGGGGATGGCTTCTGTGAGTGGGGGAGAAATCTTAATAGGAGCTACTGTATGTGAGGTGGGTGCTGAGAGGGACTGGGTACTATGTGAAGATGTCTGCCGAGAGGGACTAGATATATTGTAGACATAGCATCTAGAAACTTAGGGAGGGGAGCTTTTAGTCTAGGGGTCTTCAAGAGGGGCACTGGGTGAGTTGGTACTGGGGGCCCAGCGCAAAATATTTTTACATGGGGGTCCTCCATTCTCTAGCTCCACTACTGATTAGACTGGTATTCATTTACTCAAATTATATCAGTTGCCATACACGTGTTGTAGTGGTACAAATGTTATGTATCTAAAAGTCTAGTCAATGGCTATGTGGGAAATTGTACAGCATTAACTAACATGTATAACACCATATATATGATATTTCTATATGTACAAGCCAAAATATTATTTAATTCCAGTAATTTAGCACAAACCATGATGCTGCATTTAATAATATCAGTGTTCTATAAATGTCACTTAAAGGGCCAGTTATTTCAGCACAACTTGGAGCACACCACTTTAAAGTTCTCATAAATCCATGTTTAAACACTTTTCTTTTATTTATAAATGAAATCTCTGTTTACATGAGACAGACCCAAAGCAGCAAATCCATGCAGATAGCATAAACAGAAAGAGAGTTAACCCATCACAAATCCATCTGTGCAGGGAAATGACTGCTGGAATCAACTAAATCCAACAGTTCAGGGTTAAAATCTCCCGCTGCATTCCCGAAGTTCAAGGAAAACTATAAATCTTTGTCTTCACAGAGCCTTCACCACCCGGTGTTGTGTCGGCAGATGTTGCCAATCATTGAACAGTCAGGAGTATGTTTGTAAACAGACCAAAGACTGTAGATTTTTAGCTGTTATTAGTGTAATAAAAAGTAAAAAAATCATTTTAACATAGAATCTTGTTTCTTGCACACCATGTGGTGCACTTATAGTGAGGTAAAGGGCCCTTTAATTAAACATTAAACTTACTTAATTAAGAATAATTTTAATGCCACTTACCAGCTGCCCTTTTGCTTCTTTCTTCAACACTCCATGGACCTTTCTTCACAAAACTGACATTAGTCTATTTAATAAAATGGTAAGTTAGTACATTATAATTTATGTAATGGTGGTAATGAGGTCAAGTCACTTTATTCATACCAAGAGTTTTTTTGATGTTCACAGTTTGTTTTATTTTATCATTTTTATTTGTTTACATATACACAAGTACAAAACAATTATAGCAATAAGACATTATCATATGAATTGTAATTATATCCTCAATACAACTATACATAATTATATTTAAAAAACTTTCATATAGTTATAAACACTGTCCCAAATTTTCCATTTTGAATGATGATTTTTAATAACTCCCAGATTCTGGAAATCTTTTTCCAATATTCTTTTTTCTAGAAACAATCGTCAACACTTCATTCATGCAAAAAGGCGAGGACCGCATCTACCCTGAGGCTATTAGCCATTTAATTGCCACAAAAAGGTGCAGAAGACGGGCTTTTATGTCCAGTGTCAAATACTCAGGAAATACATGAAATAATACCATTTCTGGAGTCAAAGTTAGAGGTACTTTAGTTTTAGTTGATAGATTACCTAGGCATTGTACCCACAAGCCCTCAACTATTGGGCAGTCGACCCACATGTGATGATGTCATCTCACCGCTGCATAATGCCTCCAGCAATAGTTATTAAATACGACTTTTGAAATTTGGTATAACTTTGTTGGAACACAATACCATTTATTAAGTCATTTAAACTGTATTTCTCTGTATGTCAAGTTTTTAATAAACTTTTTCGTAATATTCAATGACTTTGTCCATTCTTCTTTAGTTATATTTCTTTTAACATCAACTTCCTATTTTATCATATTAGCAGATTTATCCGAGTACAATAAATCGCACAAAATTTTACAGCTTTTAGAAATGAAATGTTCTTTGTTTTTATTAATTAACAAGGACTCAAAAGGGGACGTATTTCTAATCTTCGGCATATAAAACTTTGAAGTTTTCCAGACAACTTTAATTTTTTTGTGATCTAACCAAGAATTCGTAGTAATACCATATTTATTAACCAGGTGTTCAAATGGGGCCAGAGAATCTCCCAAAAACATAACCTTCAAGTAAATCATTCCTTTTCCTATCCAAGATTTTAGAAAGGGTAGATTCAAGATTTTTCCTATTAAATGTAATGGTTCTATGGGGCTAGGAAGATGAGTTAATTTCCATATTTTGTTGTTTCTATGCTAAAATTGAAGAATAGAGATAACACTCTTCAAGTTATTTGGATACTTATTCTCTATACAATTCCATAGAAATCCACTTAGCTTCTCTTTTCCCAAATATTCCAATATTATACTTCTCCATTTTGCTCAATTCAAGTTATCAAGCAAGTTAATTATATGAGATATCATGGTAGCCTCCTGATATCTCTGAAATCCTTTCTTGGTTAAATTTTGTTTCTGCTAACATACTTTTTAACTCTGATTGGTTTAGAATTGAATATAAATGTATCAATTAATATTTGAAATTTTTTAACCAAAAAGACAGGAATCGTTAAAGGGATATTTGTTAAAAGACAATAAAATTTTGATAGCAGAGACATCTTGACTGCCGCTATTTTTGCAGAGAAGGAGAGGTTAGTTCCCTTCCAGGAGTTAATCATATCTGTCAGATTATCGAATAGCTTATTGTAATAAAAAAAAAAAATAACTACTGGATATCACTAACGTTATTCCCAGATGTTTAAAATGGTTAACTTCCCAATTATAATGAAATGTATTCTTTAGGACCAATTTTTCTTATGCTGATAGGTTCATAGTGAATATCTCGGTTTTATCTATATTGAGTTTGTAATTGGAAATTAAACTGTATTGATCAATGATATTATGAAGGCAAGAGAACGATTTACTTGGATCTGTCAAGATAAGGATTATATCATCTGCGTAAAGTGTTACCTTGTAGATCTTATTTTAACTCCTTTAAGCTCGGGTGTTTGCCTTATCTTTTATGCAAATGGTTTCTATTAACAAGGCAAATACAACCAGGGACAGGGGGCACCTCTGTCTAGTCCCATTAGAGATCAAGAAGTAAGGAAATGTAAACCCTGTTCCTGAAACTGAAACCGAAGGACAGGAATATAAAGCTTTTATTGAATGGGAGTCAAAGTCCGCAAAGTCAAATTTTTCAAAAACTAGTTCCATTTATTGCCAACTTATCCGATCAAACGCTTTCTCGGCATCAAGTCTGAGAAAGGATGCAGAAAGATTATTTTTATTTATATGAGAAATCAAATCTATTATTCTACGGGAATTATCAGACCTGTGTCTAGCTGAGATGACCTCCGATTGATCCAGGGATATCAAAGAATGAATTATGACATTTAATCGGGTTGCCAGGATCTTTGCATAGATCTTCGTGTCGGCATTTAGCAAAGAGATTGGCCTATAACTTTTGCAATTATATGGATCTTGGTCGGGTTTCAAGATGGTTATTATATTTGCTTCTAACATTTCAGGAGGGGCATAAGCCTTGTTTTTACTTTCATTTAATGTATCTGTTAGCGGTTTTCATAGAAGATCTTGATATAATTTATAATAATAGTTAGAAAAAACATCTAGCCCTGGCAAAGTTTTTAATTTCATATTCCTTATAACCAAAATTATTTTGGGAATTAGTGAATGGCTTGTTTAAAGCAAGCAATTCTAAATCCGAGATCCTTGGTAATTCCAAACTATCCCCAAAAAATGTGATTACCTTTTATCTACTTTAGCAAATTTGTTATTATCCTTAAGATTATCATTTTGTATAATAATCTTGAAAAGCTCTCGCTATCTCTTCTGGTTTAGAACACAACACATTACCTTACATTATAGATTCCATTTTATTATTACATTTTTTTTTCTCAATTTATTTGCCAGTAGTTTACTCGTATTACCTCCATAATGGTATAGTTTTTTTTGTATTGACCATATGGAGAAGTCTATTTTCAATTGAATATTTTTTTTAATTTCCTTACCAATATCCTGTTTTTGTTGCAGAAGAGAACTATCATTTTTTTTTTTTTATTTCTCTTTTCAAAATGCTAAATTTTTTATACAAGTCCCTTAATGGAAGACCTCTTTTTCTATTTTTTTGGCTTTGTAATTTTTTTATTACACCCCTCATAAAAGCCTTGTGGGCATTCCATATATTTATTTTAGAAGGAGTGCAGTCATTATTAATCTCAAAACACTTTAAATTTCTGGTTTTATAAAATTGTTATCCTCCTCTTCCTCAAAGATCCCTGAATTCATTTTCCATGATTTCATTTTTAATAAGTCATGCGGTGCTCTAACGTGATCATGGCGTGATCAGAGTGTAAAATTGGTTTAATTTGGGAGTCAATTATCTCGTTCAGACCATTCAAATCAGTCAAAAAATAATTTATTCTTGTAAAAAACTGGTGTCTATGGGAAAAGAAGGTAAAGTCCTTTTCTCCCGGATGCAATATTTTCCATATATAATAAAAGTTATTCCTATCTACGATCTCATTCATTTGTGTTATAGAATTCAACATCGGTGTGTCTAATGAGCTATTAGAATTTGACTTTCTGTCTAACTCATAATCCATTATGATATTAAAGTTACCGCATATGACCATATTTCCTTTAATGTATTTCTTAAAATGTCTAATAATAGATAAAAAAAAATGTAACCTGGCCTTTATACGGGGCATATAAATTTAGGATTGAATAAAATTGACCATGTATTAAACCTGTCCAAATAGGATCTGAATCTGAATCTAATTCATTTTTAATAATTTTTAAATAATTTTTTAAGAATAACGATACACCTTGTGTCTTCTTTTTATAAGTGGAGTTATAGCGTATATTATATATATTATCAAAATATTTTGGTACTTTATGCAATTGCCAATGCATCTAATGGAAGGCGATAATATCAGCTTTTTCTTGGTGGCAACTTTTCATTATCATATGCCATTTAGATGCTATATTTAGCCCCTGGACATTTTGGCTTATAAATTTAATAGTCATCAATCATAGTTTTACTTCGACTGTCTCCAGATAAATGCGATCCCACTCCTTAAACAAATCATTCGAACAAAAACAACTAACAAAATTACAATTAAAATCCATTCCAGGCCTGAAACCTTTCCCAGGTCTGGTAATATAATCCAACCTATTTTTCAGGAGAGTCATATTTCCACATGGCAGTGCCCTCGTCCCGATTTGAGCAGGACCGAGCAATGTCCAACCGGAAATCGTCAAATAAATCTCAAATTTGAAAGTATGAAAACCACAATGGACTCCAAAGAGTATCATACTAGTTACCATTACAGCAAGGGAAACATATACTTTAAATATCAAAATACATTATTAAATTTCCATGTAGAATCATTAGACATTAATGGGATAATTAGATCCTCTCTCACATGAGCATAAATTAATTCATAAAAGGACGTGAGATAAGTGGGGGGAAAAAAGAGACACAAAGAATAATCATAAGATTCATATACCTAAATACATCTCTATTTTTTCAATTATAAAGTGCAAAATGTGCTACCTCTCATCAAACTTTTCTAGGTTGTTACATTCCCAATTGTCAAACAAAAAATCATAAATTGTCTAAAAAAAAAGCATTCTTCAGTGCCAATTGCGAGCCTCTCCTCTGCTATTTTTATTTTGTATATATTTTTTTTTTATAATAATTAATTAATTAATTAAATAATAAATTAATATACTTTAACTATTTGTAATTAATATATGCATCATTCAATATCCTGAAGAGCTAACAATCTGTTTTGATTTTCCTGCAGCATACAATGTACATTTGCTCTGTTGGTGACCTGAGGTGTAAGTGTCAGCAATGTGGCAAGTGTGCAGTGTAAATAGGCTGCGTGCACGAGGCCAAAGCGTTTGTTTAGTTGTGTAAAGCGCCATTTTAGAATGGTGATGTTATTAGTTGCAAGTTAGTGTTGTAAAATGGCGGCGATTTTCTATGCGTTACGCGGGTGTGGAGCATTTTCCGTTCTCCCTAAAAGTTTATTTTGTACCTCGTACATGCCTGTGTAAAAGTCTTGTGTACCTGGCTGTGTTTTGCGTGGTTACGGGTCGTGTAGCCTCATTTTCGTTTTTTTCTGCCGCCATTTTATTTGTAACTTTTTCGAGTGTCGAAACTCTGCAAATTCTGTTTAAATTTGCGTGCAACCTCACTCCCAGACGTCCTGACTGTCCCTCCCCCCGTGCTGTGTGTAATGTTTTTTTTTTATTATTATTTTCTTTGGCCCTCATTCAATTGCGATTTGGCCAATTGAATTGGGTCTAAATAAGCACATAACATATTTTTTTTAAATACGTTTTTAGTTAATGAAAACACTGCTTTTGGATAGATGCTTACTAACTAAAAACTTATTTAAAAAAAATATGTTATGTGCTTATTTAGGGCCCTATTCAATTGGCCAAATTGCAATTGAATGAGGGCCTTTGTGTTTTTGTTGCTTTTGGTTGTGCGCGGTTCGGCTTGTATTTCCTTTTTGCAAAGTGTTACGGGCCCTAGTTCTTCCACACGATTTTTTCAAATTGCTACGGGTCTCGCATTGTGAATTGTATAATTGAGATTTCTGTTGATCTGTAGTACCACAGGTCATATGGATGAGCGCCTACAGCGTTCATCTCCACCAGCGCAATGAGCTCCTTCGGCACTCACTGCCTAAGTCGTACGGGGTCGTAGGGATGAGCACCTACGGCACTCATCTCCACCAGCTCAAGGAGCGCCTTTGGCGTTCCATGCCTAAACTCTGGTCCTCATTTTGCGTGGGCCGCAGTTGCGGCTGGCTTGCTGCGTGAGCCCGCAAGCGTTAGCAACAACACGCAATGCTCACAACTATATATGTGATTTCTGAATTCTCTGTTGGAATGCCCCATTTGTATGGGATACTATTTTGTCTCAGTATTTTCGTGTAATTTTGAAATAATTTCCTCTGCTGCAATATTTCCCCAGACACATCTGGGAAGAGCTTTACTTTGCCTTTGCTTCTAGGAGACACAAAATCTGTAGTTTTTGTTTTTGATTTCTTTAGCTTTGGTCTTATATTTTGTTGGACGATATTTTTGATTTTCCATTTTAGTGCTTCCTTTTTTTTTTTTTTCATTCCTTTCTTTCTTCTTTTTTCCCCTTTCCCCCCTTTCCTTCCTCTCTTTTTTCCTTTTTTTTTCTTTCTTTCTCTTCTCCCCCTTTTCTTTTTTTCCCTTTTTTCCCCTCTTTTTTTTTTAACACCAAATTAGGCCTTTAATAATTACAAGGATCTAGGTTTTAACTAAAATGATCTAAATCGTAATTTAAACTGGTAAAATGTGTTTTCAAATACAAGATTTCATAACAAGGGGAAGAATACGTTTCTCTGATTCCAAGACTGCAAACTTTCTACAAAATGTAAAGAAATAAATGCAAAGCACTTAAAATGAAGCCAAGAAATCAGAGAAATTCATATATCGCTCACTTGAAGATTTCAAACAGACACGAAACAATGAAAGAAAACAGCTTAGTTCCACTGATTACAAAGCCCTCTCCGAACAAAATAATCACATAATATAATTGTCAAACTGCGATTCGTCGTCACGTTTGCGACAAATCGCAGTTTGACAATGATGAACTGCGCATTGCTCAGCAGTAGCCGCGCATGCGCGCGGCGCGAGCCGCGCGTGCGCACAGCGCGACGCGAGCCGCGAGCAGATGGGAGAGTGGGGAAGAGGGGGGGGAGGCACAGAGGGAGAGTGGGGAAGAGGCACAGAGGGAGAGTGGGGAAGAGACACAGAGGGAGGGGGAGAGACACAGGGGAGGTAGAGGAGGGGGAAAAGACACACGGGAGTGAGAGAAGGGGGAAGAAACACAGGGGAGGGAGAACAGGGGGAAGATACACATGGGAGGGAAATGGGGGGGAAGAGGGGAACAGACACAGGGGGAAGGGGGAAAGAGACACAAGCCAGGGGGGAACAGGCACAGAGGGAGAGGGGGGAAGATGGAGAGGGGGGAAGAGGGAGAGGGAGAAGAGACACAGGGGGGAGAGATACAGAGGGTGAGGGGGGAAGAGACACAGAGGGAAAGGGGGGAAGAGGTACAGAGAGAGGGGGGAAAGAGGCACAGAGGGGGGAGACACAGAGGAAGGGGTGAAGAGGGAGGGCGCTCAAAGGCGCTCATCACAAGGCCAGTAAAGTAGAGGGGGAGAGGCTTACATTGTGTGGCAAACAGCATTGCCAGGCTTCAGTTTTTATTGCCGTCATTTTTGACGGGCAAGTCGCTAGTTGTTTATAATGCTTGAAAACATTCCTCCTTTGTCTCGTCTTTCTCAGATGATATATTTAAATAAAGAGGTCTTTATGTCACTCCAATCAGATATGCTGAGGAAAAGACTCTTATAGAGACAGCCTTATGAAATCAGTCTTTGTTCCTTGTACTATCAAACTTTACTCCGGGATCTTGGGATATTTAATGTGAAGATTTTTTTTTTTTTTTTTTATAAATTTATTTTTATTTAAAAATGTACATAAAAAAGATTACAAAATTAACAAATAGTAAAAAACCTCAGGACATCAAGACTACAAATATTCAGACAAGGAAGAGGGAGAAAAAACAAAAAAAAAGAAAAAAAAAGAAAAAAAAACACACAAAAAAACAACGAAATCAACAAAATGAAACCACAGTTGAACTTAAGTAATTCAAATTGAGTCATGAGGATTAACATTTCTCACCGTATCAAAACATGGTATGATTCAATTCTGTGGAGAAGGGGAGTAAGGCATTTTTAACAATTTCTGAAATTTTTTACTTTCATCTCTCTTTTCTATATTTATCTTTATTCTTTATATTTTCCGTCTCTTCTTTTAATATATTCCTTTCCAGTATTAATAGTTAAATAACTCCCTATATCTTCCAAAGAGATAATTTTAAGCTATTTTTATTTTTTTGACGAACCATGTGAAAGTGTCAAGTACTCCGATTCCACTTGCTTGTTTCTCTCTACAATGGTCAGAATTTCAGTCCAAGTCGGTAAGGATGGTTTTTTTCCATGCTTTAACTATAAGCCACTTGGCTGCCATTACAATATTTATAATCACATTACTTTAATGTGAAGATTTCTTATTCTTCTTTTTTTATATCACAGTCTTATCCACAATTAAGCTTTATATAACAGTCTAAGTCCAAAATCCTCATTTGTTATACTTTTACAGCATATTAGACTTTATGAACCATTCATCTTCTGATTAAAGTTCATGACGTAGATTTTTCATTAAATCACAAATTGCTGTATCGTAATTGCGTATTTATAAGGAATACAAATAAAGTTCAATCCTTGGATTTAGGCTTTCTTTAGATTAGACATTATTGAGACTTATATATGATTATGTATATCCCCAATGAGTCAGGTATTATTTTGTCTATTAGTCCACTCAGGGTAACATAGCAAACTGTGATTTTAGCCCGTATGTAATCCATATAATGCGCAGTGCAAGCATGGCGAATTGTTATTGCACAAACACTTCCATATAACGTTCTCTCGATCTCGTCTGTAGCAGCTAGCCACGAGCTTCAATGTAATAGGGTGTCAGTGACACAGCTCTATCATGTATGCAAAACCCCAACTGCGACCGCAGAGCTTACCGCCCGTAATGATCCAATCTGTCCTTAGCATCTTCAGCACACGGTATACAGCTTTGGTTTGTCTTTAACCAGCCTTCCATTTGGCGCGTAACTCGCTTTTCTCCGAGGGATGATCCCTAACTGGTATTTCAATCTCAATTCCACCTCTCACCTCCGGTTCCTCCAATCTCTAGAAGCCAGCCTTTACTTTCCAGCAATACTGCTCAATAATGGAGGATTGCTCCTTGAAGTAACCTTCACAAGGGAATTTTTAGCTGAATGGTCATTATCATTCTGCTTCTAAGTAGAGCAACATAGGGGTTATAAGTAGCAGATAATAAGTGCTTAATAGCGGGTAACATGGGGGAAACCTTTCTAGAGTCTTGTGGAGTCCTTCAGTGGTCCTCTGCGGCCGGTCAGCTCAGCATGCTACCCATCTCCTGGGCGTGTCCACTCCTCCCTCCGGTGTTGTCGCCATGTTCACAGTTTTTGAACAGTCTTATAAATGGAGATTCTTTACTGCATTGCCTCTCTGAGATCAGTCTCCTCATTATCTAATGTAACAGATACCCCCTTATATCTCAGTCCATCCCTCCATATTACCTCCCATCTACCCATTTACTCTACAAATTATCTGCGCCTTTCCTCCTCTATGGCTGCCTGCTCCCACGCCCATCATCAGGACTTTTCTTGAGTTGCATTTATTCCGTGTAACCCTTACTATCTCACAGCTTTCAAATCTTCAGGAGATAACTAAAAGTACATATATTTAAATAAGCTTATCCATTACACCCAGTACAATCTCCGGAACTGGCTGGTCATGATATCAGGTTATTTTTTCAGTTGTTAATCCAATCCATCATAAACTCCTCCGCGATACCCATTTATCATACCCAACGCTCAGTGTCTGCTGCACCTCTCTCTTCCCGTAGCCTCCAGAATAAAATGTAAAATCATGACCCTAATGTATAAAGTCCTCAATACCAATGCACCTCCTTATATCTCTGCTCCCATCTCAAAATAGCGTCCAAACGCCATCTTTGGTCTGCCAATGACCTTCTTCCAACCTTTTTCTTGTAAACTCCTCTCACTCCCACCTTCAAGACTTTTCTTGTGCTGCCCGAACTCTATGGAACTCCTTGTCTCATTCCACTAGACTATCTTCCTGCCTCAAAACTTTCAAAAACTCATCACTTTAAAGGAGCATGACACCTTCAGCCGTAATACGCACAGCCGCACACCCTACAGCAATATATTATTCACTCCCACAATCTACAGTGTAACACCAAGACACCTCCACTTGTCCACCATCTTGTATCTATCACCCTCTAATATCACACTTCCACCTTACCATCTATATTGGAAGCTCTTTGGATTAGGGACCACACTCCTGTAGCGCCAAGTTGTCTGCAGACCCATTTGTTACATATTCGTATTGCGCTGTACTCTATTCTAATCTGTAAATGGCGCTATGGAAAATGTTGGCGTTTTATAAATAAAGAGTAATTAAATTTACCTTTACCTGTAATTTGCTTATTGTATCTACTCTGTACCATTGTCATTTGCTCTACAGAAAATATTGGTGTGTTGGAAAGTAATAGCAATAAAAATATTGAGTTCGAAGTTATTGTATTGTCATGGGTTGTATAGGTCAAGAGATTCTAGAGATGGGGCCAAAGCTGGAGCTGTTTGCAATACGTCCTGTCTCCTCTTCACTTATTATTATTACTAGCGACTTGCCCGTCAAAAATGATGGCAATCAAATTTGAAGCATCACAATGCTGTTTGCCACACAATGCGAGGCTCTTCCCCCCTCTAACTTGCAGGCCTCCCAATGAGCGCTGAAGGCACTCTACTTCGCCGCTCATTGCAGGCCTCGGCAAACCCGCCACGTGCATGCCTCGCAATGAGCGCCTTCGGCATTCATTGCGAGCCTCTTCCCCCCTCTACTTTATGGGCCTTGCGATGAGCGCCTTCTCCTCTCATCGCAAGCATCTCAATGAGCGCCTTCTCCTCTCATCGAAAGCATCGCAATGAGCGCCTTCTCCTCTCATCGCAAGCATCGCAATGAGCGCCTTCTCCGCTCATTGAAGTCCTGCAACTTTCGTGCCCCGTAATGAGCGCATTTGGTGCTCATCACGAGCCCTGCAATGAGCGCCTTTGGTGCTCATTGCAAGCCTCTCCCCACTCTCTCATCCCTGTGTCTCTTACCCCCCTTCTCCCTTCCCTGTGTCTGTTTCCCCTCTCTCCCTCCTGTGTCTCTTTGCCCCATCTCACTCCCCTGTTTTTTTACCCTTATCTCCCTCCCCTGTGTCTCTTCCCTCCTATCACCCCTGTGTAGCTTCCCCCCACTCCCTCCCCTGTGTCTCTTTCCCCCCTATCACCCCTGTGTCACTTCCCTCCACTCCCTCCCCTGTGTCTCTTTCCCCCCTATCACCCCTGTGTCTCTTTCTATCCACTCCCTTCCATGTGTCTCTTTCCACCCTCTCCCCCCTGTGTCCCCCCACTCCCTTCCATGTGTCTCTTTCAACCCCCCCCCCCCCCCCCTCTACCTCCCCTGTGTCTCTCTCCCCCCTGTCCCTCCTCTGTGCTCCAGTTTGCATTTATGGGTGTGAAACCATTTGCAGGCTTGGGGAATTGTTCATTTTGCCCAAGCCAAAAATGAGTTTCTGATTTACGGGCTTGATGGCTTCCATTTTATTCTCCCAAAAACGCCAATTAAATAGCAAAGTAGCTTGCAACCTCGCTTACAGGCTCCCTGCCTCTCTCCCTGTGTGTGAGCTTGGAAGTTAATTTTCCAATTTATTATCGTCTTTTGGTGGTCTCCCAATGGATTCCGAGTTACGGGCTTGAAAAAAATGGCAGCCATTAAACCAGTAATTTTTTTGAAGCCTGTAACTTGTAAGCCTTTCGGAACCTCTCCCCCTCTACAATACGGGCCTCACGATGACCTCCTTTGGCGCTCATTGCGAGCCCCTAAAAATCAACATTGTCTACAAAGTTGTATACTTTAAAGAATAGTGAAAGTAAAGAAAGAGAACCATTATCAGATGCCAAAGTGAGAAATAGTGAAGAAAAGATCAACCCCTGGGGCGGGCAGGGGATCATTATTGTATTATTATACTCAATTCTTAGTGAAAAGTAACCATTTTAAAAAGAGAAATATATAATGCTACGGGGAAAGGATTTAGTCCCGGAGCAAAGTATCACATAGCGGCAGATGATATGAGGTCATCTTGGTCTTCTATTTATACGTACAATGAATCCCCGTACTGATTTGACTTAAAACTGTGGAATAAGCCATGAAAGCCTCGACCAACAGATAGCTCCTTCACTGGCATCTAGGTCCAACAGTGGTAAGGTTGGAACCAGAAGATTGTCTACTGAAAGGGATAATAGTCCAAATACACTTTAATAATGAATTGTTGGCTGTTTCTCGGAAGAAGAAAAATCCAGATATTTTCTTAAGATTTGGGAAGCCTGGATATTATAATAACATCTGTACGAGATATCAATATATTATTAATAGCCATTGCATGGATAGTGATCAGAACCATTGGAGGAGGGAGATGTCGTATTGTTTCATTTAATTATTTGAGAGTATATGGATATTTGAAATGATACTCCAAGACCTATCTGCTTTTTTCTTTACTTTCTCATTTTTGGACTGAATGGTTCTAGATTGGGCAAGGCGTATGATAAGGCTATGTATTACCACCATTTCTATTTATCTGATGCCCAGAATACATCTAGAGGAGCCAAAAGCTGAAATTAAAATTGTCAAAGAAATATCCGCAACCTGAGATATGTGGAAGATACCGCTGAATGTGAGGAGGAGTTGGGGAGTCTCCTTATTAAGGTGAAAGAAGAAACCATAAAGGATCTGGTTTGGTTCAAAAATACTAATAATATATAAACCAGACCTGTCAATCATTGGCAAGGAGATGAGGAGAGCGCGGGCCAGTGGAAGGTTTTGTTTTTCTGGGCAAGAAGATTACTGGGGATGGTGACTACAACCAGGAAAGAATCTAGAATAGATATTAAGGAGCAAATATATTACATGGTCAACAAAGGTCCATAAGTCTCCACAGTAATAACATGCAGCTGTGAATGCTGGGCCATAAGGAGGGTCGGTTCTATTGAATTGTGGTGTTGGAGGAAAGCATTAAGAGTTCTTTGGACTACAAGATCAATCCAAACGGGAGGAAATAAAACGAGACTGCTCACTAGAGGGTTCGATAGGAAGGCTAAAACTCAAAAATGTTGACCATTTAATGGGAAAACGGGATTCACCAGAGGTTTATTATGGAAATGGAAAAGGAGACAGCAGAGGACATTAGAAAGTCCATGGTGCTTGTATAAAGAAGGTAAAAAAAACGGGGGATAATGACTAAAGATATTACGTTCCAGAGACGGACATGTATGTAAAGCTCTAGTAGTAAACTATCACTTTGGTGTAATTACTGCACTCTAATATATGGTGCCCCTGACCTAGCCAAGTGGGGTCTCATATCTAAAACTACAGCCTGACCTTTGTTTGAGTCCCCAAAATGACATTGTGTATATTGTCACCGCCTTTAGAATAATATATGTTTATTATCTGTCTGTGCTAGATATTGAATATATTAGGTGCATATTAATAATACTTTGTTTCATGATTACAGCCTAAACCTTGGATGATATAAATGCTTATATAGTCTCAATACCAGGGAAAATAGATTTATAGTTGTTTGTCCTGATGTATTTTAAGTGATAATAACAATTATTAATATTAATAAATAATAGTATTATAACATTTATTGGTGATTTTTTTTTATATTTTGCATTGCATGCATTACTTGAAAAATAAAAAAAATATATATGAATAAAAAAAGTAAATATAATACATGTATACGGTTACTACACGCTCATATTCCGGTGCCGTGTTGTGACATGAGACACATATGGTTGTTATCACAGCTAATCTCACATGTATTTGTATTTGTTCCCTTTCTCTGTACAAGGACATGAAGGTGCGGCTGTACTCACAATGACTTGAGCGTCTCCTTCTGCTTGGATATAGTAGGATATCATGACTAATAGCAGGAACCAGATCATTATCCCGGGCCAGGACATCCCACGTTCTCACAGAGCGTCCAGTGACTAATGTGTAGGGAGCAGAGACACGGCTACAGGTGAGGAGGCATGCAAATCCACACACGGGTCACACACATGATGTAGTCTTCATGTAGATTAGCCATAAATATATTTTATTAATTTTCTAAACATAATAATTGATTCTAACTTCTCTATTAGTTGGTTGAATACGTTCAGGAAAAATATTAAGTTTATATTTATTCATGAATAGTTCCCTGGTGGTCCAGTGGTTAGGATTCGGTGCTTGCACTGCTGCAATCTGGGTTTGATTCCAGTCAGGGGAACCAAGAGGTCACATCACCCTGAAGACATGCAGGGTTGTGCCAGGTCAGTACTTGGATGGGAGACCACCTAGAAATACCAAGAGCTGTATGCTGTGGCCAACTGGAGAAGAAACTGGCAACCCACTCCAGTATCTCTGCCATGAAAACCAAGTGGATCAGTATGACCATGGACATAAAGATGTCCAGGTGTGTTATGGTCCATGAGGTCACGGAGTGTCAGAAATGACTGAAACACAAAAAATATATATTAAACTCATAATTGTATCATTAAGATGTATTTTTACATTTCTGGTATCAATTTTGTGAAATAAAAATAAAATAAGTTATAAACAGTAAACACCTATCCCTTTTGCCGGATAAGTGTAGTTGCCGGTTAATCGGGAGTCCCCGAAAAAAAAGGGTCTAAAACCCCCCAAAACCCTCAAAATGCATTTTTTAAAATGCAATAGCACCTAAACTGGGCCATTTAGGCCCAGAAAAAAACAAATAGGAAAAAAGTTAGTATTTTTTTTGCAGTCTCGAACTGCCGGGTAGTGCCAGAATGTGCCAGAATGTGCCGGTTATGCCGGTTATGCCGGTTTAGCAGCAGTTTTTTGAAATGGGGAATTGATGCCGGTGCCGGTTGCTTGAGAGTCCCGGTTAGTTGGGTGCCGGATAACCGCAATTTTACTGTATATGTGTAATTTAAACTTAACATTAAGTGGTAAAACAAGTTGTGTCCTGGAACCCGAATTATAGTAAGTTATGAATTATTACTATTTTTTTCTAAAGTTGTCCGAATGGGCAATCTCACCCCTCTTACAGCCTTGGAGTGTCACTGTGGGCAGGCTGTAGATCTCCATATTATAACGTATAATGTACACAGCACGCCTAGTTGCTTCCTTTTGATTCACAAAGTCAATGAGGCACTGGTCGCTCTATAGATCCCTCGTGAGATCTCAGGGTCGGGGATAATAAAGTGGTGCACGGTCTACAAGACAAACATAAGGATACACTTCACTACTTGAATATGTATAGAGGACAGAAGGGAGAGGAGTAATATGAGGCTGTTGTTGTTTAGTCATTCAGTCAGGTCTGACTCTCTTGTGATCTTATGGATCACAGCACGCCGGACACACTGCCCCTCTGAGATCCATCAAGCTCATGCTCATTGCTTCAATTAACTCATCTATCCATCTCCGCCTCTGCAGTTCCCTTCTTTATGTGCATTCTGTCTTTCTAGAAACCTTCAAATATATCTAAAAAAATTCAAGAGGGAGGTATCTTCCAGAAAAAGAGGAACAAGAACCAAAAGTTGAAAGGTGAAAGATTTAATGCCAATGTGAGAAAGAGTAGTAGATAAGAGGATGTGGTGGTGTCAAAACAGTAAAGGAATCGAGGCATGTCTGAGATAAGCATAAGGCCATCCTGAGGTTTACTTAAGCCAAACCTTTAGGTAAATAGAATGGGCAGACTAAATGGGCCTTTGTTTGGTTCTTATCTTGCATCAACTCTAGGTTTCTATTGGTTTTACAACACGGGGCATGAAGAAGATTATTACTATGTCCTGTCACATACATTAATGACTAATGTGTAGTAACTTTATACCTCTATTGATCATTACTCTGACTAGATCGATGATGGCAAAACAACTCAAGCTCAGCAACAAGGTGTGATATACAGTTATTGCACTGCATTCTGGGAACCTGGGTGGGGATATGCAAATGAATCCATGAAATATGGTGTGTTAAATATAAACTGACATTGTATTTATATAATGTTGATAGTTTTACAATACTCACTTTCCTTCTCTCCTCTGTCTTTCCCTTCTTCTTCTTTCTTTCTTTCTACATCTTTTTTCTCTGATGGCTGAAAGTCAGGAGGAGCTAAAGGACCTATTGTTGAGCCTAAAAGAAGAGAGTACAAAAGCTGTCCTGTTGCTCAACTCAGTTCCTGGCAAATAGATGGGGAAGAAGTGGAGGCAGTGGCAGATTTTACTTTCCTTGACACCAAGATCTCAGCAGATGATGATTGGTCCCTGCAGCCATGACATTAAAAGACTTTTGATTCTGATGAGGAAAGCTATGGCAAGTCTTGACAAGCTATCAACAAGTAAAGATATTAGTAGATGTAGTTGTAGTCTTTTTGGATTTTGCAAAGGCTTTTGATATGGTGCCAAATGGAAGACTATTGTGCAACTACAGGGATTGAAGTATATAGCTGCTCATGGATTGAGAGCTGGCTAAAAGACAGGAAGCAAAGGGTTGCAGTAAAAGAAACATACTCAGATTGGACTAATGTGGTAAGTGGGGTTCCTCAGGGCTCAGTATTAGGTCCTCTCCTTTTTAACATATTTATTAATGACTTAGAGGTGGGACTGGGAAGTAGTGTCTCCATTTTTGCTGATGACACTAAGTTGTGCAAGGTAATAAAATCAGATAATGATGTACTTTCCCTAACAAGAGATTTGCATAAAATAGAGAAATGGGCATCTAAATGGCAGATGAAATTTAATATGAATAAATGTAAAGTTATGCATTTGGGAAGAAAAAATAGCCATGCAATTTATAATTTTAATGGAGTAAATCTCGGGGTATCAGATACTGAAAGGGATTTGGGAGTGCTTGTGGACAACCACCTAGGTAACAGCGCTCAAAGCCAAGCAGCAGCTGCAAAGGCAAATAAAATATTAGCATGTATTAAGAAGCAGTGGCGGAGCTATTGAATGGAGGGCCCCGGGGCAAAACATCCCCCACCCCCATAAAACAATGAACATGAGCTTGAGGGAGCTGACATGAATATGCTCCTAGTGGATTATAATCAGACCCGGAGCTACAGCCAGGGCAGCCGGTGCAAATCACCGGGGCCCTGCACTGGGGCAGCCAGGGTTGTCCCTGGCAAAACCTGCATTGGCCCTCCCGCGGACCCCTGCCTATGCCTGTAAGTGCCAATCTGCAACCTGTATCTATAAGTGCCAATCTACAGCCTTTGTCTGTAAGAGCCAATGTACAGCCTGAGTCTGTAAGAGGCAATGGGCAGACTGTGCCTGTAAGAGCCAATGTACAGCCTGTGTCTGTAAGAGGTAATCTGCACACTGTGCCTGTATATACTAATTTAATTACTGATCACTATAGTGTCAATTTTTACAATATTTTCTTGTGAATGACTAATTCCACCAATACAACCTTTAATTCAGTACTTATTATTTGCAAACGTGTTGCAGTGGAAGCTGCCATTTTGTTTCTCCTGATCTACTTTTACAGCTGGGAGGAGAATTCTGAGGAAAATGTGGCAACCGGAAATGTCAGCGTTGTCATTGGACTGATGGAAATCTCAGGTTTATATTTATACACACCATGCTGAGAAAGCAGGTTTAACATGTAGTTCAGAAAATGCTGTTTTTGTGGATTAGTTGTTCAGTCATGTCCGACTCCCCATGACTCTATGGACTGTAGCACATCTATCAGACACTGCCCCTCTGAGATTCACAAAGGTCATGTTCATTACGTCAGTGAGCTCATCTGTCGTCCCCTTCTTCTTGTGCCTTTAATCTTTTCCAACATCAGAGTCTTCTCTTCTAGAGATCCCTGCTGTCTCATGATATGGACACAATATTTGAGCTTCAGCCTCATGATCAAACCCTCCAGTAAACAGTTTGGCTTCATTTCCTGTAATATTGATTGATTGGATCTTCTTCCAGTCCAAGGGACTCTAAGTAGTTTTCTCCAACACCACAATTCAAAGGAGTTAAGTCTCCGGTGCTCAGACTTCTTTATGGTCCAGCTCTCACATCCGTATGTTACTACTGGGAATACCAGAGGTCTAACTATGCGGACCTTTGTGTAATATCTTTACTTTGTAATAGCTTATCCAGGCTTGCCATAGCTTTCCTCCTCAGAAGCAAACGTCTTTTATTTCTATGGCTGCAGTCACCACCCGCAGAGACCTTGGAAAAGATATGGAACACTTAAAGAAGACCATACAGTAACTACAGACCTGCAGAGGTCCTTTAAGTCTGACACATGAAACAATACAACCTTCAAGCATCTTAAGTGTCTTTCAAATAATTATATTCCTGAAGATATAACTGTGTTTTGAATTGTAAGTTTAGTGCAAAACATAGAATTATGGAATAATAGTTAACATGTTATTGGACCCAAATAAAGTAAATTTTATGGTCATTTAAATGTGGTGCAGTTTTTATTAGGTGGTTCTTGTGAACATAAAGTGTAATTGCAGATAAGAAGCGATAGACCCCAAACCTTCCGACTATTAATAAATAGATATATTTGTTTTTGCTGAATTTATCACTTATGTTCCTGTATATGTTCTCATATCCTATATTATATCCTTTATTAATAACAAAAATAGATCGTTTCTCATTTTAATAAAGATACCCCCAACTTCATCAGCTCAGCATTCTAAGTGTCAATGACACAAATGAGACTTCCTCTCTTCACAAATATGGCAGACTAACTGGCTACTGGATTACATAGATATTTAATCTTTCCTGAGATTGCTCTTTAAAATAAAATAAAGTTACAACAGGGGGTATTCTTTTCTATATGTTCTTTTGTTGAACTAAACGTGATACAATTGGTCACTTTTATAAGTAGTTATTTTTCCTGTGAAGCTCCATTTTATTTTCTTGCCTGCTTTCTGTTACTTTTTATATGGATATCTTCAGGCCCGGATCTACCTTTTTGGTGCCCCTGGGCAGTGAAGTGGAGGAGCCCCTGCGCATGTGCAAGGTATACACGCACCCATGTTTCCCTTTTCTGTGCGGGTATATCGCTCTGTTGTTGTGTGAGCTATTACTTGTTTATTAAATGCATTTGGGGGTCATAATAATGTACAAAACTATTATTGATGCTTTCTATGGAAGGGCGGCGAGTACATGTTACATGTGTGTCATGTAACACATCATGATCACTTATATCACATGTAAAAACTGAAGTCATTGTGAGTTAAAGGGCCAGTGCCCAATGAAAACAGAAATTGTTTGAAAAAAAATAAACAAAGTGCATAACTATCTGGAAAAAAAGTCATACAGATCGTTTCTACTTAGAAAATGTTTTATGCCTCTGCTGGGCATATATAGAATTACACTACATACCATGGAGCTTGTAAATGATGGTATCTCTGCTCTCCTCCTTGACCGGTTTCGGACGGCAGGTTGAGTTCCAAGGTATCCTTTCCCATAGGGATCAGTGTAAACACTTTAAAACTAAACAGACATAAATAAAAAACAATAATTACATCAGATAACATATAATGTAACTTCACTTTAACTGTACTTGGTCTTGATGGGGCCAATAGCTACACTTTGTTCTTATAGGCACAGGTAGCACTTTGGTCCTTATAGACACAGGCTGCACTTTGGTTCTTATAGGCACAGGCTGCAATTTGGTAATTATAGGGACAGGCTGCACTTTGATTCTTTTAGGCACAGACTGCACTTGGGCTCTTGTAGGCACTAACTACACTCTTCTATAGTACAGATCTTTATTCCACTTCCTGAAAGACAACACGCAGGGTGGCGTGATTGCGTCAAGTTCTGAGCAAGCATCGACTTTCGAGCAAATTTTTCCTCTGTGAGACGCCTTGAGTTCCAAACAAGACGAGAACCGAGGTACTACTGTATATACACAGTTTCTTATGTAGTTAAGTACTTAATGTCAGGTTTTCAGCTAAATAATAAGAAATAAGTAATAATAATAATAATAATAATTAATTTATTAAAGAGAAACAGTGGAGGTTAAAATATATTGCAATTTAAGACTATAGTGTATATGGCTCTACATATTAGTAGCTAGTTTTATTATTTTTTCTGTACACCGTAACTTTAATAACTTTGTAAATGTTTGTCCAGTTCCAGGCATCGCCGCCTAGTGGCCAGTTTGCAGTATTTCATATTTTTAAGCCAGGGAACATTTTGTTAAGTAAAGAATGAGGTGCCCTTTACTGGGAAGAGCCCCTTGACAACTGCCTAGTTAGCCCAAAAGGTAATCCGGGAAAGTGCATGTCCTTGTGAACTAATTAGTTAATGCTTAACTCTGCTGAGAGCACTGGCGGATGCAAATCTCACATTCCCATGATGCAGACTTTTCTGTGCATTCACAGTCTCCGCCCAGCTCAGGAGTAAGTTGATCTGCAAAAAAAAAAACAGCAGGTCCCCTGCAGCCTAAGAACATATTGCTTATAATGTAGTGTAGTTCTTCAAAAGAGTAATTGTATAAATATGACCACAGTGGCCCTTTAAGTATAGGTGGAACTTGAACTTTAATATATGCTTTAGATTTGTGGGCACTGTTTCAATCTAATGGATCTCATCAGTGGGGGGCTGGTACCTAAGGGGTGCTTTAGATTTGTGGGCACTGTTTCAATCTAATGGATCTCATCAGTGGGGGGCTGGTACCTAAGGGGTGCCTTAGATTTGTGGGCACTGTTTTAATCTTATGGATCTCATCAGTGGGAGGCTGGTACCTAAGGGTTGCTTTAGATTTGTGGGCACTGTTTCAATCTAATGGATCTCATCAGTGGGGGGCTGGTACCTAAGGGGTGCTTTAGATTTGTGGGCACTGTTTCAATCTAATGGATCTCATCAGTGGGGGGCTGGTACCTAAGGGGTGCCTTAGATTTGTGGGCACTGTTTTAATCTAATGGATCTCATCAGTGGGAGGCTGGTACCTAAGGGTTGCTTTAGATTTGTGGGCACTGTTTCAATCTAATGGATCTCATCAGTGGGGGGCTGGTACCTAAGGGGTGCTTTAGATTTGTGGGCACTGTTTCAATCTAATGGATCTCATCAGTGGGGGGCTGGTACCTAAGGGGTGCCTTAGAGATTTGTGGGTACTGTTTCAATCTAATGGATCTCATCAGTGAGGGGCTGGTACCTAAGGGGTACTTTAGCTTTGTGGGCACTGTTTCAATCTAAGGGATCTCATCAGTGGGGGTTTGGTACTTAAGGTGTGCTTTAGATTTGTGGGCACTGTTTCAATCTAATGGATCTCATCAGTGGTGGGCTGGTACCTAAGGGGTGCCATAGAGATTTGTGGGCTCTGTTACAATCTAATGGATCTCATCAGTGGGGGGCTGGTACCTAAGTGGTAATTTAGCTTTGTGGAAACTGTTTCAATCCAATGGATCTCATCAGTTGGGGTCTGGTACCTAAGGGGTGCCTTAGAGATTTGTGGGCACTGTTTCAATCTAATGGATCTCATCAGTGGAGGGCTGGTACCTAAGGGGTACTTTAGATTTGTGTGCACTGTTTCAATCCAATGGATCTCATCAGTTGGGGTCTGGTACCTAAGGGGTGCCTTAGAGATTTGTGGGCACTGTTTCAATCTAATGGATCTCATCAGTGGGGGGCTGGTACCTAAGGGGTACTTTAGATTTGTGGGCACTGTTTCAATCTAATGGATCTCATCAGTGGGGTGCTGGTACCTAAAATGTGCTTTAGATTTGTGGGCACTGTTTCAATTTAATGGATCTCATCAGTGGGGGGCTGGTACCTAAGGGGTGCCTTAGATTTGTGGGCACTGTTTCAATCGAATGGATCTAATCAGTGGTGGGCTGGTACCTAAGGGGTGCCTTAGATTTGTGGGTACTGTTTCAATCTAATGGATCTCATCAGTGGGTGCTGGTACCTAAGGTGTGCTTTAGATTTGTGGCCACTGTTTCGATCTAATGGATCTCATCAGTGGTGGGCTGGTACCTAAGGGGTGCCTTAGATTTGTGGGCACTGTTTCAATCTAATGGATCTCATCAGTGGGAGGCTGGTACCTATGGGGTGCTTTAGATTTGTGGGCACTGTTTCAATCTAATGGATCTCATCAGTGGTGGCTGGTACCTAAGGGGTGCTGTAGATTTGTGGGCACTGTTTCAATCTAATGGATCTCATCAGTGGGGGTCTGGTACTTAAGGTGTGCTTTAGATTTGTGGGCACGGTTTCAATCTAATGGATCTTATCGGTGGGGGGCTGGTACATAAGGGGTGCTTTAGATTTGTGAACACTGTTTCAATCTAATGGATCTCATCAGTCGGGGGCTGGTACCTAAGGGGTGCCTTAGAGATTTGTGGGCACTGTTTCAATCTAATGGATCTCATCAGTGGGGGGCTGGTACCTAAGGGGTACTTTAGATTTGTGGGCACTGTTTCAATCTAATGGATCTCATCAGTGGGGTGCTGGTACCTAAAATGTGCTTTAGATTTGTGGGCACTGTTTCAATTTAATGGATCTCATCAGTGGGGGGCTGGTACCTAAGGGGTGCCTTAGATTTGTGGGCACTGTTTCAATCGAATGGATCTAATCAGTGGTGGGCTGGTACCTAAGGGGTGCCTTAGATTTGTGGGCACTGTTTCAATCTAATGGATCTCATCAGTGGGAGGCTGGTACCTATGGGGTGCTTTAGATTTGTGGGCACTGTTTCAATCTAATGGATCTCATCAGTGGGGGCTGGTACCTAAGGGGTGCTGTAGATTTGTGGGCACTGTTTCAATCTAATGGATCTCATCAGTGGGGGTCTGGTACTTAAGGTGTGCTTTAGATTTGTGGGCACGGTTTCAATCTAATGGATCTTATCGGTGGGGGGCTGGTACATAAGGGGTGCTTTAGATTTGTGAACACTGTTTCAATCTAATGGATCTCATCAGTGGGGGCTGGTACCTAAGGGGTGCCTTAGAGATTTGTGGGCTCTGTTACAATCTAATGGATCTCATCAGTGGGGGGCTGGTACCTAAGGGGTACTTTAGATTTGTGGGCACTGTTTCAATCTAATGGATCTCATCAGTGGGGTGCTGGTACCTAAAATGTGCTTTAGATTTGTGGGCACTGTTTCAATTTAATGGATCTCATCAGTGGGGGGCTGGTACCTAAGGGGTACTTTAGATTTGTGGGCACTGTTTCAATCTAATGGATCTCATCAGTGGGGTGCTGGTACCTAAAATGTGCTTTAGATTTGTGGGCACTGTTTCAATTTAATGGATCTCATCAGTGGGGGTCTGGTACCTAAGGTGTGCTTTAGATTTGTGGCCACTGTTTCGATCTAATGGATCTCATCAGTGGTGGGCTGGTACCTAAGGGGTGCCTTAGATTTGTGGGCACTGTTTCAATCTAATGGATCTCATCAGTGGGAGGCTGGTACCTATGGGGTGCTTTAGATTTGTGGGCACTGTTTCAATCTAATGGATCTCATCAGTGGGGGCTGGTACCTAAGGGGTGCTGTAGATTTGTGGGCACTGTTTCAATCTAATGGATCTCATCAGTGGGGGTCTGGTACTTAAGGTGTGCTTTAGATTTGTGGGCACGGTTTCAATCTAATGGATCTTATCGGTGGGGGGCTGGTACATAAGGGGTGCTTTAGATTTGTGAACACTGTTTCAATCTAATGGATCTCATCAGTGGGGGGCTGGTACCTAAGGGGTGCCTTAGAGATTTGTGGGCTCTGTTACAATCTAATGGATCTCATCAGTGGGGGGCTGGTACCTAAGTGGTAATTTAGCTTTGTGGAAACTGTTTCAATCTAATGGATCTTATCGGTGGGGGGCTGGTACATAAGGGGTGCTTTAGATTTGTGAACACTGTTTCAATCTAATGGATCTCATCAGTTGGGGTCTGGTACCTAAGGGGTGCCTTAGAGATTTGTGGGCACTGTTTCAATCTAATGGATCTCATCAGTGGAGGGCTGGTACCTAAGGGGTACTTTAGATTTGTGTGCACTGTTTCAATCCAATGGATCTCATCAGTTGGGGTCTGGTACCTAAGGGGTGCCTTAGAGATTTGTGGGCACTGTTTCAATCTAATGGATCTCATAAGTGGGGGGCTGGTACCTAAGGGGTACTTTAGATTTGTGGGCACTGTTTCAATCTAATGGATCTCATCAGTGGGGTGCTGGTACCTAAAATGTGCTTTAGATTTGTGGGCACTGTTTCAATTTAATGGATCTCATCAGTGGGGGGCTGGTACCTAAGGGGTACTTTAGATTTGTGGGCACTGTTTCAATCTAATGGATCTCATCAGTGGGGTGCTGGTACCTAAAATGTGCTTTAGATTTGTGGGCACTGTTTCAATTTAATGGATCTCATCAGTGGGGGTCTGGTACCTAAGGGGTGCCTTAGATTTGTGGGCACTGTTTCAATCGAATGGATCTAATCAGTGGTGGGCTGGTACCTAAGGGGTGCCTTAGATTTGTGGGTACTGTTTCAATCTAATGGATCTCATCAGTGGGTGCTGGTACCTAAGGTGTGCTTTAGATTTGTGGCCACTGTTTCGATCTAATGGATCTCATCAGTGGTGGGCTGGTACCTAAGGGGTGCCTTAGATTTGTGGGCACTGTTTCAATCTAATGGATCTCATCAGTGGGAGGCTGGTAACTATGGGGTGCTTTAGATTTGTGGGCACTGTTTCAATCTAATGGATCTCATCAGTGGGGGCTGGTACCTAAGGGGTGCTGTAGATTTTTGGGCACTGTTTCAATCTAATGGATCTCATCAGTGGGGGTCTGGTACTTAAGGTGTGCTTTAGATTTGTGGGCACGGTTTCAATCTAATGGATCTTATCGGTGGGGGGCTGGTACATAAGGGGTGCTTTAGATTTGTGAACACTGTTTCAATCTAATGGATCTCATCAGTGGGGGGCTGGTACCTAAGGGGTGCCTTAGAGATTTGTGGGCTCTGTTACAATCTAATGGATCTCATCAGTGGGGGGCTGGTACCTAAGTGGTAATTTAGCTTTGAGGAAACTGTTTCAATCCAATGGATCTCATCAGTTGGGGTCTGGTACCTAAGGGGTGCCTTAGAGATTTGTGGGCACTGTTTCAATCTAATGGATCTCATCAGTGGAGGGCTGGTACCTAAGGGGTACTTTAGATTTGTGTGCACTGTTTCAATCCAATGGATCTCATCAGTTGGGGTCTGGTACCTAAGGGGTGCCTTAGAGATTTGTGGGCACTGTTTCAATCTAATGGATGTCATCAGTGGGGGGCTGGTACCTAAGGGGTACTTTAGATTTGTGGGCACTGTTTCAATCTAATGGATCTCATCAGTGGGGTGCTGGTACCTAAAATGTGCTTTAGATTTGTGGGCACTGTTTCAATTTAATGGATCTCATCAGTGGGGGTCTGGTACCTAAGGGGTGCCTTAGATTTGTGGGCACTGTTTCAATCGAATGGATCTAATCAGTGGTGGGCTGGTACCTAAGGGGTGCCTTAGATTTGTGGGTACTGTTTCAATCTAATGGATCTTATCAGTGGGTGCTGGTACCTAAGGGGTGCTTTAGATTTGTGGCCACTGTTGCGATCTAATGGATCTCATCAGTGGTGGGCTGGTACCTAAGGGGTGCCTTAGATTTGTGGGCACTGTTTCAATCTAATGGATCTCATCAGTGGGAGGCTGGTACCTATGGGGTGCTTTAGATTTGTGGGCACTGTTTCAATCTAATGGATCTCATCAGTGGGGGCTGGTACCTAAGGGGTGCTGTAGATTTGTGGGCACTGTTTCAATCTAATGGATCTCATCAGTGGGGGTCTGGTACTTAAGGTGTGCTTTAGATTTGTGGGCACGGTTTCAATCTAATGGATCTTATCGGTGGGGGGCTGGTACATAAGGGGTGCTTTAGATTTGTGAACACTGTTTCAATCTAATGGATCTCATCAGTGGGGTCTGGTACCTAAGGGGTGCTTTAGATTTGTGTGCACTGTTTCAATCTAATGGATCTCATCAGTGGGGGTCTGGTACCTAAGGGGTGCTGTAGATTTGTGGGCACTGTTTCAATCTAATGGATCTCATCAGTGGGGGTCTGGTACTTAAGGTGTGCTTTAGATTTGTGGGCACTGTTTCAATCTAATGGATCTCATCGGTGGGGGGCTGGTACATAAGGGGTGCTTTAGATTTGTGAACACTGTTTCAATCTAATGGATCTCATCAGTGGGGTCTGGTACCTAAGGGGTGCTTTAGATTTGTGGGCACTGTTTAAATCTAATGGATCTCATCAGTGGGGGTCTGGTACCTAAGGGGTGCTGTAGATTTGTGGGCACTGTTTCAATCTAATGGATCTCATCAGTGGGGTCTGGTACCTAAGGGGTGCTTTAGATTTGTGGGCACTGTTTCAATCTAATGGATCTCATCAGTGGGGGTCTGGTACCTAAGGGGTGCCTCAGAGATTTGTGGGCACTGTTTCAATCTAATGGATCTCATTAGTGGGAGGCTGGTACCTAAGGGGTGCTTTAGATTTGTGTGCACTGTTTCAATCTTATGGATCTCATCAGTGGGAGACTGGTACCTAAGGGGTGCCTCCGAGATTTGTGGGCACTGTTTCAATCTAATGGATCTCATCAGTGGGAGGCTGGTACCTAAGGGGTGCTTTAGATTTGTGTGCACTGTTTCAATCTAATGGACCTCATCAGCAGGAGGCTGGTACCTAATGGGTGCTTTAGATTTGTGGGCACTGTTTCAATCCAATGGATCTCATCGGTGGGAGGCTGGTACCTAAGGGGTGCTTTAGATTTGTGGGAAGGCTACTAACCACATCATCATTTAGCTGTCTCCACCATACAGAGGACAGTAAATAAAAACACATTTTGACATCTAAAAATAAGTTGAAAAAGGTATTTCCAACTCAGAATTGATGTCCCACAGAGTGGGATAACGACCTCCATTAGTTTCTGTGGCCTAATATGTCCATAACTGGACGTCTTGTAAGATATACGCACAGCCTCGAGCAATGCCCACGAGCCGGGCTCCTCTTCTGAGAACATGCGTGCCATGATCTAACATTTATCTAACACATGATAACAAATATCCCCCCGGCCAGCGCACTGTGCGTGTGTACTCTCCAAATATATCTGCCGGCTCGCGGCTCGTAGCGGAGGGCTCATTTCCATAAAACATACAAGTGCAAACACTGCACACTTTAACCATTTGAATGAATAAGCAAATCATCCCTGTGCACATAAACAAGAGCAAAAGTGCACAGGGATGGGCAGCCCCTGCCAGCTAAAGATCTGCCCCGGAGCCGTAAAAAGAGACCCTCAGACAGTCTATTTACTTTGTTTCGATCTAATGGGTCTCATCATTGGGGGGGGATGGTTCCTAATGTGTACCATTATTAAGAAGTACTTATAAGTTCTGTTTTACTGTCTTAAATCAAACAAATAGTCCCTGAATGATTCTGCCCTCTGCAGCTCAAGAAGACACAGACTGCTGTACTTGCCGTGCAGTGTCTCATACTAACCAATCAGGGACCATGTGTCAGCAACATGATACGAAGATGTTGTCCCTGATAGGCTAGGATACTACACTGCATGTCCGGCCCTACAGAGTCTGTGTCTGCATACGCTGCAGATTTGATTTAAGGCAGTAAAAACAGATCTCATAAGCACTACTTAATAAAACACCTGTACATACAAGTAAATAGATGCACATGGATATTATGTTTCTAGTGAAATCCAGACACCTTCCCAGGGGAGGACCTGCCCCCGGTTCTGCCAGTGCAAAGCACCAGGGCCCTGCTCTAGCTTTCAACCTCACTTACGGACTCCCTGCCTCAGGTGGAGGGGGGGGGGGGGAGCCCGTAAGTGAGGTTGCAAGCTAATTTCCTATTCAATTGGTGTATTTTGGTTGTTATACAGCGGGGCTCACGGGTTTAACAGGCACCATTTTTTTGTCAAGCCCGTAACTCTGAAGATTTTCGGAGCCTCTCTCCCCTCTAACTTGTGGGCATTGCGATGAGCGCCTTTGGCGCTCATTGCAAGCCTCTCCCCCTCTCTACTTTATGGGCCCAGCGATGAGCGCCTTCAGCACTCATCTTGGGGCCCCGTAATGAGCAGCTTCACTACTAATTCCAGGCTGCATCGTGCAGCAAGTTCATAATGGGTGGCCCAGAAAAGTGTCCACCCACCCCATCCCTCAGGGTGGGTCCCAATATTTCACTCTATTTAGTACACATTCCTTATTGCTAGACCTATAGATGTCTTTAATTCTTTTTAGATTATATTACTCTGGAAAAAAGTTTAAAGTTTCCCAAAAGAAAAGACCGAAGACCCCAATGGATGGCTTCTCTCTATAGCAATGTCATGGAGTCCTAGGCTCCACATGTTAGTATCTTATTCCTCTCCAGTGATTTCCTTACCCTATCCCAAGATTACCGATAAAAGTATCTGTAACATTCTAGGAATCCAAACAAAGACGCCTCATTGAATTCTTGGGTTGTTGCTCTACAATTAGAGCCTGTGAGAGACCTGACTTCAACTTTAAGACGGGATAGTCAGGAAAAATAGTTTTTGCCACAATAAGGTTAATGTGACCTGGAAGACGCCATTAATTATGGAAATATAAACCACCCTTAGTAATAAATAGAATTGCAGGGTGTAGACTTGGCATAGACTACAATAATAATGGGACTTAAACACGTTAAAGTCTCTGTGATTATTATTTATCCTAATGGGCATTTTCTTGTGGTTGGTCTTTCCCATTATGAGAGATTATTAATCACATGAAATAAAGTCATAAAAAGAGAGGGAGGATATTTTAAGGTGAAAAGACCCAACTTTTATTATCAATTATCTAACACTTCCAACCAAAATGGAATTATTTGTATTTATGTGTGTACTTCCGATTTCTAACAACAACAACAAAAATAGAGGCGCTCAATCGCCTGAATAGGGCATAATAACCCACTGTGAGAGCAATATCTCCTAACCATTTGTGCCCTTCACAGGGAGAAATATCCTGTAGTATATCAGCCTGGTCTGACTCACTACAGCAATCCAGCCCCGAAATACCAGGCAATTCTACCCTGTCCAGGAGAAACAGCAAACCCCAGACGTACCTTTTGGCCGTAGTTGGGCCTCGTCAGTGAGGTGTAGCTGAACTCCCTAAGACACATTGAACACATCGGGAGCCCCCATCACCATTAGGGAGACTAAGCCCTAAGGATCACTTGCAGAGGCAACAACAAAAACAGAGGAGCTCAATCATAGAGACTGGTAAATGGCCAACAAGACTGGTAAATGGCCAACAAGACTGGTAAATGGCCAACAAGACTGGTAAATAGCCAACAAGACTGGTAAATGGTCAACAAGACTGGTAAATAGCCAACAAGACTGGTAAATGGTCAACAAGACTGGTAAATAGCCAACAAGACTGGTAAATAGCCAACAAGACTGGTAAATGGCCAACAAGACTGGTAAATGGCCAACAAGACTGGTAAATAGCCAACATTTATTTTAGTCTTATTTTTTCTTAATTAAGAAGTAACGATCAGTGCAGTGATATATAATCAGAAATAACGTGAAAGCTCGTTTGAGATCTTGTCTCAAGACATTGACATTGTTGGGAATTGGTGATCAAAGAAATGAAGAGTCCCTGATGTAGCTCCATTCCTTGGTTGTGACTGACGCGCCTCAACTAAAGAAAAGACATTAACTCATTCATGGCCTGTACTTGGGTGCAAGTTAAATATTTTCTTATTGTGGGAAAAACTTTAGTAAAGTTTAACTACAAAAAGGTGACTGATGAGATCCATTAAGATTGAAACAGCTGTCTGTGGGATGTTCTCCTAAATGGTGCATAATCCATCCTATCCTATGCCTGTATAATACATGAGCATATGGAGTCATGTATAAAGTGTTATTAGATTACAAATGCATTGTGGCCTCATTTTCATAACCCTGCCCAGTTTCCCAGAGTGCACTGCAATAACTGTATTTGTAGTCATTCCGAGCAGGAAATACACTTTTTATCGTATTTTTAGACATTCAGTGCATGGATACAGAGGAAGCTGCGCCTTTTACAGGATACTTTCCAGTTCTGAAATGTAAATTTATGTAACTGACCTTGAAGTCTAAACGTTTCCTTTGATGTTTTAAGATGTTGAAATACTTCTTACTAAATGAGTGTCTGGTGTAGATATCAATGCAGAGAATTCGCTGACAGACGTTCTGTAAATGTGTGTTCTTAAAATAGGAAAAATATTAATTCATAGGGGCTGATTCCCATGCCATTAAGGCATCTTAAGGCATTAGATGTATACAGATCAACTTGAAATAAAAATATAATTACACATAATGTTTTTCCTGTAGAGCATTATTATGATAAACGAAATAGTACAGGTTTAATTGTTCAGTCGTGTCCAACTCTCAGTGACCCTGTGGACTGCAAGCTCATGTTCATTGTTCACTAACCTCATCTATCCCTCTCTGCCTCTGCTTTCCCCATCTTTGTGTGGCTTCAATCTTTCCCAGCACCAGAGTCTTCTCTAGGGAATCCTGTCTTCTCATGATGTCAACTGAATAGTTGACCTCATGATCAAACCTTCCAGTGATCACTTTGTCTTGATTTCCTGTAGTAATGATTTATTAGATGTTCTTGCAGTCCAAGAGATTCTAAGTAGTTTTCTCCATCAGCACAATTCAAAGGCATCAATTCTCCGGCGCTCAGACTTCTTTATGGTCTAACTATGCTGGCTTTTGTTGATAGTGATATATCTTTACTATTTCCAGCTCTAAAATGTCCTTTTATGAAGTGGTGCCCAAAATTGTCCTCCATATTCCAAATGAGGGTGTACTAAGGACTTGTATAGTGGCAGAATTATATTTGCTTCCCTTGCTTCTATACCCTTCCTAATACATGCTAATATTTTATTTGCCTTTGCAGCTGCTGCTTGGCTTTGAGCACTGTTACCTAGGTGGTTGTCCACTAGTACTCCCAAATCCCTTTCAATATCTGATACCCCTAGATTTGCTCCATTAAGATTATAAATTGCATGGCTTTATTTCCTTCCCAGATGCATAACCTTACATTTATTCTTATTATATCTCATCTGCCATTTAAATCCCTTTGGAGGGAAAGCACATCATTATCTGATAGATGTCCCGAATAGTTCGCCGGCGGACTGTTCCCGGCGAACATAGCATGTTCGCGTTCACGGCGAACTGCGAACATATGCGATATTCGACCCGCCCCCTATACTTTATCATTGAGCAAACTTTGACCCTGCATGTCACAGTCAGCAGACACATTCCAGCCAATCAGCAGCATACACTCCCTTCCAGAGGCTTCTAACTCATGGACAGCAGCCATTTTGGAATCATAACTAACTTGCAGTCTTACTGAAAAGAGGCTGAGTGTAGGTGATACTGCATCAATAGGGAAAACCATAGCTAGGCTACTGTACACAGTGTGCAATACAGTCCTGAAGGACTCTTTTGATCTCTGCTGCAAGGACACCCCTGTGTCTCTTCCCCCCCTTATCATCACCCTCCCCTCACCTTAGCACCCAACCCTAACACCCCTCACCCTAACACCCCTCATCCTTATCCCTAAGACCTAACACCCCTCACCCTAACACCCCTCACCCTAAAACCCCTCACCCTTATCCCTAAGACCTAACACCCCTCACCCTTATCCCTAAGACCTAACACCCCTCACCCTAACACCCCTCACCCTTATCCCTAAGACCTAACACCCCTCACCCTTATCCCTAAGACCTAACACCCCTCACCCTAACACCCCTCACCCTTATCCCTAAGACCTAACACCCCTCACCCTAACACCCCTCACCCTTATCCCTAAGACCTAACACCCCTCACCCTCACACGCCTCACACCCTTATCCCTAACACGCCTCACACGCCTCACCCTAACACGCCTCACCCTAACACGCCTCACCCTAACACCCCTCACACGCCTCACCCTAACACGCCTCACCCTAACACCCCTCACACTTATCCCTAAGACCTAACACCCCTCACACTTATTCCTAACACCCCTCACCCTAACACCCCTCACACTTAGCCCTAAGACCCCTCACCCTAACACCCCTCACACTTATCCCTAAGACCTAACACCCCTCACCCTTATCCCTAAGACCTAACACCCCTCACCCTAACACCCCTCACCCTTATCCCTAAGACCTAACACCCCTCACCCTAACACCCCTCACCCTAACACCCCTCACCCTAACACCCCTCACCCTTATCCCTAAGACCTAACACCCCTCACCCTCACACGCCTCACACCCTTATCCCTAACACGTCCGTGGGAGTTTTGACATGGATCCCCCTCTGGCATGCCACAGTCCAGGTGTTAGTCCCCTTAAAACAACTTTTCCATCACTATTGTGGCCAGAAAGAGTCCCTGTGGGTTTTAAAATCCGCCTGCCCATTGAAGTCTATGGCGGTTCGCCGGGTACGCCGGTTCGCGAACATTGCGGCGGTTCGCGTTCGCGGTTCCCAAACCGAAAATGTTATGTTCGCGACATCACTATTATCTGATTAAATTAACTTGCACAATGTAGTGTCATCAGCAAAAATGGAGACACTCTTTTACAGTCCCCTGTCTAAATGTGTTAAAAAGGAGAGGACCTAATACTGAGCCCTGAGGAACCCCACTTACCACATTAGTCCAATCAGAGTATGTTCCATTTACCACAACCCTTTGCTTCCAGTCTTTTAGCCAGCTCTCGATCCATGAGCAGATATTTACTGCAGCTCCTGTATCCCTTAATTTGAACAATAGTCTTCCATGTGGCACTGTATCAAAAACCTTAGCAAAATCCAAAAAGACTACATCCACTGAGTTGCCTTGATCCAGGTTCCTACTAACCTACTAATAGAAACTGATTAGGTTTGTTTGACATGACCTATCCCTCATAAATCCATGTTGGCTCCTACCTATAATCCTGTTTGAATAGACATATTTTTGGATATTATCCCTTATTAACTCTTCTAAAAGCTTTCCCACTACAGAAGTGAGGCTCACAGGTCTATAATTCCCTGGATTTGCGCTGGCTCCCTTCTTAAATATAGGTATTACATCTGCTTTTCCCCTGTCATCTGTAACTTGGTTTTAAAAACTGGTGCAGAAAATAAGCCAGGTCATATAGTTAGCTTATTTAATGTAGAAAGAACATATAGTTATATTTTTTGGCCACAAGATGGCACTATAGGATGTTTGTAGTAAATATATGCATGTCCCACCAAAAATGTTTCCCACCAAAATGTTCTGGATGTTGCCTCCCATTGATCCAGCCAAGCCCATGGGTTCCCCTTCCTTCTGATTGGCTCTCCTATTTCTGTGATTGGTTACTTCTAATCTGGGTGGAGAGTTTTGCATATGTTCAGCCCACTGTGATGTAAATCCTATGTTCTGAAATGATAGATATACACCGCTGTAAACAGAAAATAATGATGCTCTTCTTGGGGACACATAGACAATTGTGTGTTTCATTTAGTGGAAGACTTTTATTAGTTTGCTATGCTACAAATCCGTTTGCTATGCTGAGCCTGTGTTCCTGATATGCTATTGATCCTGATATGACTGCTGATCACCAAGAGGCCCATTCCTTCTGAGAAGATTGCCAGCTGTAAGAGAGGGATTCCTGCAGCTCAAAGGCAGGAAGTGTTGGAGCTGAATAGCGCCCCTATCTGGGATCTTCACAATCCCCATAGTCCCTCCTCATTAATTGGTTCCAACAGACACTCAAGGTCTTATCCATCACCTTATGAGTATCCTGAGTGTTAACTAAACCTGAGCATTTCCAATATGTGAACTTATTTGAATAAATTATAAAGTGTCTATACGGTTTTTTATTCAGCTAATTATCGCAATTTATATGTGATCAGGGTGTAGTCCTGCGTAGACTAACAAGACCCAGGTACCATATTTTCATCCCTCGAGCTGCCAATAAAGTGCAATGGAAGAATGTATTAATGAGCAGAAATATGTCTTCAGGCAGTGACTTTTCTGTTTGTATGTATACTAACTATATATATATATATATATATATATATATATATATATATATATATATATATATATATATATATATATATATATATATATATATATATATATATATATATATATATATATATATATATATATATATATATATATATACCACAACATCCATTTAGCTTATAGTGGGAAAATAAATGATAAAACCCTCCACCTCTACAGGGTACAGTAGTACAGAAAATAATTTCACATTTAAAAATAAGTAAAAAATAAATTATTTCCTGCTCAGGTTTCCCAGAAATAGTTACTGCACTGCAATGTGGGAAACTGGGCGTGGATATGCAAATGAGTCTACAATACAATTTCAATTTTAAATCCAAAAAACACTTTATACCTGGCTCCTTTTAGGCACATGCTGTCTGTATTACACAACTTTAAGCATAGCGTAAGGTGGATTGTGCACTATTTTTATGCACATTATTGTGTACAAGCCAGGAGACCTCACTAAAACATGACACAAGTTTTGCAATTTACACAGTGATGTCTGTAGGAAGTACTTATATATATATATAGCAAACTTTCTCTGATTGGCTGTCCTATTCTGCCAATTGATCTACTTCCTCTCTTTAGTACATAGCATGTTGACATGTAGTCTTATAGTAATATCAATGATATCAACTACAGGTAAAAGAACCACAACCTCCACCTGGGCTCACTGACGTCAGTCTTCTGGGCAGGATCACCGACACGAGTTTATAAGACATTCTGAGATTGTGTGTAAAAAAGAAATCTTAGATTTTTGAGGAATATTTTCTGAGAGGCTCCTTATATGGAAACACAGTGCTGTGCAAACATATATGTAGACATGTATGTATGTGGGTGTAGGCACTACATAGGAAGAGCAGTAACGTGACATAGGTGGCCAAACACACCTGAATGGGTCTACAGCAGTCTAAACGTAACTATACCCATTTGTGACATAAACATGTTGCCTAGAATTTGCTGGTAAAATGAAAAAAATATATAATTTTATAATTTTCACATATATAGTTCTCAGCAATACAAGTTGTTGCTAACGCGATGGCCGCAGTTGCTGGCAAGGAGCGCCAAAGGCGCTCCTAGCGCTGGTGGAGATGAGCACCATAGGCTCTCATCCCTATGACCCCGTACAGCTTAGGCAGGTAACACCAAAGGTGCTCACTGCGCTGGTGGAGATGAGCGTCGTAGGCGCTCATCCCTACAACCCCGCACAAATTAAGCATCATACCTAAGAACTGCGGAAAACTCTAAGTGCGAGAACCGTAGCACTTTAAAAAAAAAAAGGAAACCAACACTTAGAGAAAAAAAAAGTACGACCTGCCAAAAATACGCGCACATCCAAAAACACGAAAAACACAAAAAACAAAAAAAAACATCACGCACAGCACGGAGGGACAGCCAG
Source organism: Discoglossus pictus (assembly GCA_027410445.1). Lineage (NCBI taxonomy): Eukaryota > Metazoa > Chordata > Amphibia > Anura > Alytidae > Discoglossus > Discoglossus pictus. The sequence continues at coordinate 448,196,716 of CM050165.1, read as the reverse complement.
GACGTCAGGGAGTGAGGTTGCATGCAAATTTAAGTCGAATTTACAGAGTTTCGCCTAAGCGAGGGAAAAAATGGCCGCTGAAAATAACGAAAACGAAGCTACACCAACCGTAAACACGCAAAACACCGCCAGGCACATATGACTTTTACCCAGGAACGTACGTGGTACAAAATACACTATTAGGAAGGACGGAAAATGCCCGAGACCCGCGTATCACCATTACCATTCTAAAATACCGCTAAACAAACGGTTTGGCCTCCGCACGCAGCCTATTTACACTGCGCACTTCACACATTACTGACACTTTCGCCTTAGGTCAGCAACAGTCCAAATGTACATTGTATGCTGCAGGAAAACCACAGCGATTGTCAGCTCTTCAGCACATTGATTCCTGGATATATTCATTACAAATAGGTAAAGTATATTAATTTATTATTTAATTAATTAATAATATATTATAAAAAAATATATTTATATAAAAAAAAAAACAGAGCAGAGGAGAGACTCGCTTTGCCAAAGGTGCTCAGCGCGGACCTCACAATGAGCGCCGAGGCTGCTCAGAGGAGCAAAAGTACACATGTGGAGAGGCTTGCAATGAGCGCCAAAGTTACTCAGAGGACCAAAAGCCTTACAATTGTATTGCCGTCATTTTTTGACGGGCCTGTCATTAGTATTATATATAACTGAAGATATTTATATAATATATATTTTTTATATTTCTATATATTTTTCTATATAATCATACATCCCGTGGTCTCTTATACGCCAAGGCGAATGCCCGGCAAAAAACACGAACAAACTTCACGACCCAAAGAATTTATTTTCCAAACTAAAGCTGGAGAAGCCAAGTTTCCATTTCCTACAGTCCCGAGCGAGAGCGCCGGGTCAGGGGCCCGAGACAGCCCTGTGACTGCAGTAAATAAGGAGGCAATTATAGATAAGAGAGATGTGATGCCAAGAGAGGCCGTTATCACAGAACACGCTGCCGGTAACGCCATGAGTATTTATGGGACAGAAAATAATTGGTCAGAATTAGCTTCTCGGTACAAGACGCGCCGCAGCGCCGGCTCATTATTCTTCAGTGATTACAGTACGTGTAAAAGCTGGGTCTGTGAGACCAAACCAGTCCGAATATGATTAGTTACATGTATTATTATTATTATTATTATTATTATTATTATTATTATTATTATTATTACAGCAATACACAGGGATAGATGTTTTCTATCTGATTTTTCGACATGGAAGCAGAATAAATTAGCTTTAATATTGTTACCAACCCATCCGTAAAACCCAACCTTGGCTGGGAAGCCCCCTCCTATACTCAACATCCCCTTCTGGATATCTACCTTGTCGTGGTGAAGGGGCTTGTGTACCCCAATGAAGCTGTGAGCTATGCCATGTAGGGTCACCAAAGATGGGCAGGTCATAGCAGGGAGGTCAGACAAATCGCGGTCCACTGGAGGAGGACCCGGCAAAACACTCCCGGGACTTTGCCTAGATAACCTTGTGGATAAGCAAAACCAGACACAAGATATGTAAGTGTGCTGCGGTCCATAGGGTCATGGAGAGTTGGACATGAGTGAACGACTAAATAACAACACCATGCTCACTACCCTCGTTGTTATCTTACCATCTCCGGAGATTCATGGCGGTGTTCTAGCTGGGAAGACTTAGCAAACAGAGGGGCCTACAAGTCAAGCGTAACCTCTCATTGTTGCTAAATATGGCCATGTGTATCGTGTTTGCTCCAATCCAGATGGGCCTCTTGGTGACCCTTTTATTGGGACCTGTCCATAGGAGGTTATGCACAGGTATTATGTTGTAAAGAACATGGGGAGTATCCAAGGTGGAGTTCCAGGACCTTACCAATTACCAGCGGGGGGTCCTGTGTATTTACAGCCCCGATGCATACAGGGGTGGGGGCTCTCCCACTTTTGTTGTAAGGATCAGGTTATGATATGTGTTAACCCCTGGGGCAGTGGTGGAGCTAGACAAAGAAGGGCCCGGGTGCCATAAAAGGTTTTGGGGGGTGGTAAAAAATATTTTGTACTGAGCCCCACCAGAACCAAATCACTCAGGGCTCCTCCCATCACCCGGTCACAGTACCCACCCCTAGAACCATCCCGAACCAAGCCCTTTTCAACAGTCATCCCCTCTCAGCATCCATACCAGCACAGAACCCAACCCCTCTCTGCACCCATTGATATCTCCTTTTTTCCCTCCATTACTTTGCAGCCCTTACTCTCTCACCTCTTCCCTGTTACACATCCCCAGTGTGCTGAACAGCTTCACACTGCCACCTCTTGGAACTTCAGTAGAAATTCTCTTATTTACAGTTACACACCTATTTTAGACCAGGGGGGTGCAGCCAAGGAGGCACAATTGGTCCAGGTGGCCCCACAAGGGCTGGGCTGTGGTAGGGGGCACCATAGGGCCCCTAAACTGCAAAAAAAATACACAGCACTGAGCTTCAGCCTCATGATCAAACCTTCCAGTGAACACTTAATTTGATGTAATATTGATGTATTGGATATTCTCTACGCAGTCTTCTCCAACACCACCATTCAAAGGCGTCAATTCTCCATCTCTCAGACGTCTTTACGGTCCAGCTCCACATCCGTATGTTACCACTGGGAATACCAGAGATATAACTGTACAGACCTTGGTTGATAATGTAATATATTTACTTTTTAATAGCATGGAGCCACCATGACACATGTCATACTTTTTTTTTAATGGCTTACATAGCTGCTAATATTGTTATATATTTCCCAAACATGTGAATTTTTTCCCAAACTACAGCCACCCAGTTACAGATGGAGCTGGGAAGTTAATGCCGGGGGTTTGCGTTTCTAGTTTCAACATATGAATCCCGTATGGACACCTTGCACTTCTGGAGACCAGCGCCATGGTGAGGTCAGGAGACCAACGTGGGATGGAGACCAAGATATATCCTCAAGGAAAACAAAGCCAAACATTGGCTCATTACACGTCTGAGACAGATAAGGAGCTATTACACGGTGTCTCTCGTTATCCACACAGCTTGGGGGATGCAACGCTTCAGAGAACCGGCCATAAATTATCTCTCAGGAATCCTCTTCACTCTCCAACTTGGTTTCTTCCTTCTAATGAGATACGGGAAATTATTATTTTTTTTTTATAGAGTTTATTCTCAGCCATGTCTTAAAATAAGTTCATGGAGAAAGATGAATCTTCACTTGTAAGAAAGTGTAAGCCAAGAAGGAGCGTGATGGACAGTACGGTGACAACTGAAGATGGTCTCCATGCATGGCCAACCTATGCAAATCTAACGGCTCCTCCTACAAAGAGCCGAGCCGAGAAACCCAACCCGGGGAAGACGCTACAGCCACCCAGATGGAGGATAAAGAGGCAGAAGGTGCAAGACGCCACATCCGTAAGTACCTGAGAACGTTGGGCTGGGTCACTTATTGAATGGCCAATGTAGTTTGGGAGAACGTCCCATGTTTGTGGAGTATGTAAGAAACCATCAACATTAGCAGCTACATAAGCCGTGAGCGTAAATCCTTCCAACAATAAGATCTGCCATTATATATATACTAGGAAATTGCCCATCAAAAATGACGGGAATAAAATTAGAACACAATGTGAAGTTTTTGGCCCCTCGGAGCACCTTCGTCGCTCATCGCGTGGCTCGCAATGAGCAACTTCAGCCTAAGTCCCACAGGCCTCGCAGGCCCGTCCGCCAACTGCTCGCCGCGCAGGCCCGTCCGCCAACTGCTCGCCGCGCAGGCCCGTCCGCCAACTGCTCGCCGCGCAGGCACCGTCCGCCAACTGCTCGCCGCGGAGGCCCGTCCGCCAACTGCTCGCCTCGCAGGCCCGTCCGCCAACTGCTCGCCTCGCAGGCCCGTCCGCCAACGGCTCGCCTCGCAGGCCCGTCCGCCAACGGTTTGCCTCGCAGGCCCGTCCGCCAACTGCTCGCCTCGCAGGCCCGTCCGCCAACTGCTCGCCTCACAGGCCCGTCCGCCATTATGATAATGGGGCCTATTAAATCTAATTGCATACAAAAATACAGTACTGGAAAATTCTGCTAATTAGGGTAGTGGATGCACGGAATATCCTCCCAGTTGTTCCATTGCACTGAACAGGAATTAGGAAAAAAATTGTTATAAAGATTTTCCTTTGTCTGAAAAATGGCAATAAATCCAATGAATGTAGAAATCTATGTTATTGATGGGCGATAGTATATATATATATAATGCCATTTTGTAACTTGGCCATGTTATCTGCAGCTCTACTTGATTACATAGTAATTATTATAACAAGGCTGGACATTATTATCTGACATGTATTATGTATTTATGGTCATTATTAAAGGTGATATATGGTATTTTCAGACTTCAGGCTGGTATAAGTGACTAATACTATGATAGGGTTAATGGTTTCTGCACAGCTCATGGAGGATCAGTCGTATAATTGTCCTGGATAATGCGACGTGTTTAGTAAATATCGGTCATCTCATTGCACTAAATATCCTCATTAATGCAACTAATTGGCTGCAATATGGAAAACAGACTGCGGGATCGGGAGGGTCTCTGCAGATGGTCGCTCTCCTGGGGCCTGCTCTGCCTGTCTCACTGTCTCACATGCACACTCTGTCATGTTTAATGACTCTCTAGCACTCTCTATCAGACACTCTGCCAGGTCTATGCACTCTCTATCAGACCCAGTCACTATCTATGTGGCCGAGACATCCGTACTCAGTCAGAGCCTGCGCGTGTTCCCAGTCAGAGCCTGCGTGTGATCCCAGTCAGAGCCTGCATGTGTTCCCAGTCAGAGCCTGCGTGTGTTCCCAGTCAGAGCCTGCGTGTGATCCCAGTCAGAGCCTGCATGTGTTCCCAGTCAGAGCCTGCGCGTGTTCCGAGTCAGAGCCTGCGTGTGTTCCCAGTTAGAGCCTGCGTGTGATCCCAGTCAGAGCCTGCATGTGTTCCCAGTCAGAGCCTGCGCGTGTTCCGAGTCAGAGCCTGCGTGTGTTCCCAGTCAGAGCCTGCGTGTGTTCCCAGTCAGAGCCTGCGTGTGATCCCAGTCAGAGCCTGCGTGTGATCCCAGTCAGAGCCTGCGTGTGATCCCAGTCAGAGCCTGCGCGTGATCCCAGTCAGAGCCTGCATGTGTTCCCAGTCAGAGCCTGCGCGTGTTCCGAGTCAGAGCCTGCGTGTGTTCCCAGTCAGAGCCTGCGTGTGTTCCCAGTCAGAGCCTGCGTGTGATCCCAGTCAGAGCCTGCGTGTGATCCCAGTCAGAGCCTGCGTGTGATCCCAGTCAGAGCCTGCGCGTGATCCCAGTCAGAGCCTGTGTGTGTTCCCAGTCAGAGCCTGCGTTTGTTCCCAGTCAGAGCCTGCGTGTGTTCCCAGTCAGAGCATGCGCGTGTTCCGAGTCAGAGCCTGCGTGTGTTCCCAGTCAGAGCCTGCGTGTGATCCCAGTCAGAGCCTGCGTGTGATCTCAGTCAGAGCCTGCGTGTGATCCCAGTCAGAGCCTGCGCGTGATCCCAGTCAGAGCCTGCGTGTGTTCCCAGTCAGAGCCTGCGTGTGTTCCCAGTCAGAGCCTGCGCGTGATCCCAGTCAGAGCCTGCGTGTGATCCCAGTCAGAGCCTGCGTGTGTTCCCAGTCAGAGCCTGCGTGTGATCCCAGTCAGAGCCTGCGTGTGTTCCCAGTCAGAGCCTGCGCGTGATCCCAGTCAGAGCCTGCGTGTGTTCCCAGTCAGAGCCTGCGTGTGTTCCCAGTCAGAGCCTGCGCGTGATCCCAGTCAGAGCCTGCGTGTGATCCCAGTCAGAGCCTGCGTGTGTTCCCAGTCAGAGCCTGCGCATGTTCCCAGTCAGAGCCTGCGGGTGTTCCGAGTCAGAGCTTGCGTGTGTTCCCAGTCAGAGCCTGCGCGTGTTCCCAGTCAGAGCCTGCGTGTGTTCCCAGTCAGAGCCTGTGTGTGTTCCCAGTCAGAGCCTGCGTGTGATCCCAGTCAGAGCCTGCGAGTGATCCCAGTCAGAGCCTGCGTGTGTTCCCAGTCAGAGCCTACGTGTGATCCCAGTCAGAGCCTGCGAGTGATCCCAGTCAGAGCCTGCGTGTGTTCCCAGTCAGAGCCTACGTGTGATCCCAGTCAGAGCCTGCGTGTGTTCCCAGTCAGAGCCTACGTGTGATCCCAGTCAGAGCCTGCGAGTGATCCCAGTCAGAGCCTGCGTGTGTTCCCAGTCAGAGCCTACGTGTGATCCCAGTCAGAGCCTGCGAGTGATCCCAGTCAGAGCCTGCGTGTGTTCCCAGTCAGAGCCTGCGTGTGTTACCAGTCAGAGCCTTAGCATGTTCCGAGTCAGAGCTTGCGTGTGTTCCCAGTCAGAGCCTGCGTGTGTTTCCAGTCAGAGCCTTAGCATGTTCCGAATCAGAGCCTGCGTGTGTTCCCAGTCAGAGCCTGCGCGTGATCCCAGTCAGAGCCTGGGTGTGTTCCCAGTCAGAGCCTGCGTGTGTTCTCAGTCAGAGCCTGTGTGTGATCCCAGTCAGAGCCTGCGTGTGATCCCAGTCTGAGCCTGCGTGTGTTCCCAGTCAGAGCCTGCGTGTGATCCCAGTCAGAGCCTACGTGTTCCGAGTCAGAGCTTGCGTGTTCCAAGTCAGAGCTTGCGTGTGATCCCAGTCAGAGCCTGTGTGTGTTCCCAGTCAGAGCCTGCGCGTGTTCCCAGTCAGAGCCTGTGCGTGATCCCAGTCAGAGCCTGCGTGTGATCCCAGTCAGAGCCTGCGTGTGTTCCCAGTCAGAGCCTGCGTGTGATCCCAGTCAGAGCCTGCGTGTGATCCCAGTCAGAGCCTGCGCGTGTTCCCAGTCAGAGCCTGCGCGTGTTCCCAGTCAGAGCCTGCGCGTGTTCCCAGTCAGAGCCTGTGCGTGATCCCAGTCAGAGCCTGCGTGTGATCCCAGTCAGAGCCTGCGTGTGTTCCCAGTCAGAGCCTGCGCGTGATCCCAGTCAGAGCCTGGGTGTGTTCCCAGTCAGAGCCTGCGTGTGTTCCCAGTCAGAGCCTGCACGTGTTCCCAGTCAGAGCCTGCGTGTGTTCCCAGTCAGAGCCTGCGCGTGTTCCCAGTCAGAGCCTGCGTGTGTTCCCAGTCAGAGCCTGCGCGTGTTCCCAGTCAGAGCCTGCGTGTGTTCCCAGTCAGAGCCTGCGTGTGTTCCCAGTCAGAGCCTGCGCGTGTTCCCAGTCAGAGCCTGCGTGTGTTCCCAGTCAGAGCCTGCGTGTGTTTCCAGTCAGAGCCTTAGCATGTTCCGAGTCAGAGCTTGCGTGTGTTCCCAGTCAGAGCCTGCGTGTGTTCCCAGTCAGAGCCTGCGTGTTCCCAGTCAGAGCCTGGGTGTGTTCCCAGTCAGAGCCTGCGTGTGATCCCAGTCAGAGCCTGCGTGTGATCCCAGTCAGAGCCTGCGTGTGTTCCGAGTCAGAGCTTGCGTGTTCCAAGTCAGAGCTTGCGTGTGATCCCAGTCAGAGCCTGCGTTTGTTCCCAGTCAGAGCTTGCGTTTGTTCCCAGTCAGAGCTTGCGCGTGTTTGCAGTCAGAGCCTTAGCATGTTCCGAGTCAGAGCTTGCGTGTGATCCCAGTCAGAGCCTGCGCGTGTTCCGAGTCAGAGCTTGCGTGTTCCAAGTCAGAGCTTGCGTGTGATCCCAGTCAGAGCCTGCGTTTGTTCCCAGTCAGAGCTTGCGTGTGTTCCCAGTCAGAGCTTGCGTGTGTTCCCAGTCAGAGCCTGCGCGTGTTTCCAGTCAGAGCCTTAGCATGTTCCGAGTCAGAGCTTGCGTGTGATCCCAATCAGAGCCTGCGCGTGTTCCCAGTCAGAGCTTGCGTGTGTTTCCAGTCAGAGCCTTAGCATGTTCCGAGTCAGAGCTTGCGTGTGATCCCAATCAGAGCCTGGGTGTGTTCCCAGTCAGAGCCTGCGTGTGATCCCAGTCAGAGCTTGGGTGTGTTCCGAGTCAGAGCCTGCGCGTGTTCCGAGTCAGAGCCTGCGCGTGTCCCCAGTCAGAGCTTGCGCGTGTTCCCAGTCAGAGCCTGCGCGTGTTCCCAGTCAGAGCCTGCGTGTGATCCCAGTCAGAGCCTGCGTCTGATCCCAGTCAGAGCCTGCGTGTTCCGAGTCAGAGCCTGCGTCTGATCCCAGTCAGAGTCTGCGTGTTCCGAGTCAGAGCTTGCGTGTGATCCCAGTCAGAGCATGCGTGTGTTCCCAGTCAGAGCCTGCGCGTGTTCCCAGTCAGAGCCTGCGTGTGTTCCCAGTCAGAGCCTGCGTGTGATCCCAGTCAGAGCCTGCATGTGTTCCCAGTCAGAGCCTGCGCGTGTTCCGAGTCAGAGCCTGCGTGTGTTCCCAGTCAGAGCCTGCGTGTGTTCCCAGTCAGAGCCTGCGTGTGATCCCAGTCAGAGCCTGCGTGTGATCCCAGTCAGAGCCTGCGTGTGATCCCAGTCAGAGCCTGCGCGTGATCCCAGTCAGAGCCTGCGCGTGATCCCAGTCAGAGCCTGCGTGTGATCCCAGTCAGAGCCTGCGTGTGATCCCAGTCAGAGCCTGCGTGTGATCCCAGTCAGAGCCTGCGCGTGTTCCCAGTCAGAGCCTGCGCGTGATCCCAGTCAGAGCCTGCGTGTTCCCAGTCAGAGCCTGCGCGTGATCCCAGTCAGAGCCTGCGTGTGTTCCCAGTCAGAGCCTGCGTGTGTTCCCAGTCAGAGCCTGCGCGTGATCCCAGTCAGAGCCTTAGCATGTTCCCAGTCAGAGCCTGCGTGTGATCCCAGTCAGAGCCTGCGAGTGATCCCAGTCAGAGCCTGCGTGTGTTCCCAGTCAGAGCCTACGTGTGATCCCAGTCAGAGCCTGCGAGTGATCCCAGTCAGAGCCTGCGTGTGTTCCCAGTCAGAGCCTACGTGTGATCCCAGTCAGAGCCTGCGTGTGTTCCCAGTCAGAGCCTACGTGTGATCCCAGTCAGAGCCTGCGTGTGTTCCCAGTCAGAGCCTACGTGTGATCCCAGTCAGAGCCTGCGAGTGATCCCAGTCAGAGCCTGCGTGTGTTCCCAGTCAGAGCCTACGTGTGATCCCAGTCAGAGCCTGCGAGTGATCCCAGTCAGAGCCTGCGTGTGTTCCCAGTCAGAGCCTGCGTGTGTTACCAGTCAGAGCCTTAGCATGTTCCGAGTCAGAGCTTGCGTGTGTTCCCAGTCAGAGCCTGCGTGTGTTTCCAGTCAGAGCCTTAGCATGTTCCGAATCAGAGCCTGCGTGTGTTCCCAGTCAGAGCCTGCGTGTGATCTCAGTCAGAGCCTGTGTGTGATCCCAGTCAGAGCCTGCGTGTGATCCCAGTCAGAGCCTGCGTGTGTTCTCAGTCAGAGCCTGTGTGTGATCCCAGTCAGAGCCTGCGCGTGTTCTCAGTCAGAGCCTGTGTGTGATCCCAGTCAGAGCCTGCGTGTGATCCCAGTCTGAGCCTGCGTGTGTTCCCAGTCAGAGCCTGCGTGTGTTCTCAGTCAGAGCCTGTGTGTGATCCCAGTCAGAGCCTGCGTGTGATCCCAGTCTGAGCCTGCGTGTGTTCCCAGTCAGAGCCTGCGTGTGATCCCAGTCAGAGCCTACGTGTTCCGAGTCAGAGCTTGCGTGTTCCAAGTCAGAGCTTGCGTGTGATCCCAGTCAGAGCCTGTGTGTGTTCCCAGTCAGAGCCTGCGCGTGTTCCCAGTCAGAGCCTGTGCGTGATCCCAGTCAGAGCCTGCGTGTGATCCCAGTCAGAGCCTGCGTGTGTTCCCAGTCAGAGCCTGCGTGTGATCCCAGTCAGAGCCTGCGTGTGATCCCAGTCAGAGCCTGCGCGTGTTCCCAGTCAGAGCCTGCGCGTGTTCCCAGTCAGAGCCTGCGCGTGTTCCCAGTCAGAGCCTGTGCGTGATCCCAGTCAGAGCCTGCGTGTGATCCCAGTCAGAGCCTGCGTGTGTTCCCAGTCAGAGCCTGCGCGTGATCCCAGTCAGAGCCTGCGTGTGATCCCAGTCAGAGCCTGCGTGTGTTCCCAGTCAGAGCCTGAGCGTGTTCCCAGTCAGAGCCTGCGTGTGTTCCCAGTCAGAGCCTGCGCGTGTTCCCAGTCAGAGCCTGCGTGTGATCCCAGTCAGAGCCTGCGTGTGTTCCCAGTCAGAGCCTGCGTGTGTTTCCAGTCAGAGCCTTAGCATGTTCCGAGTCAGAGCTTGCGTGTGTTCCCAGTCAGAGCCTGCGTGTGTTCCCAGTCAGAGCCTGCGTGTTCCCAGTCAGAGCCTGGGTGTGTTCCCAGTCAGAGCCTGCGTGTGATCCCAGTCAGAGCCTGCGTGTGATCCCAGTCAGAGCCTGCGTGTGTTCCGAGTCAGAGCTTGCGTGTTCCAAGTCAGAGCTTGCGTGTGATCCCAGTCAGAGCCTGCGTTTGTTCCCAGTCAGAGCTTGCGTTTGTTCCCAGTCAGAGCTTGCGCGTGTTTGCAGTCAGAGCCTTAGCATGTTCCGAGTCAGAGCTTGCGTGTGATCCCAGTCAGAGCCTGCGCGTGTTCCGAGTCAGAGCTTGCGTGTTCCAAGTCAGAGCTTGCGTGTGTTCCCAGTCAGAGCCTGCGCGTGTTTCCAGTCAGAGCCTTAGCATGTTCCGAGTCAGAGCTTGCGTGTGATCCCAATCAGAGCCTGCGCGTGTTCCCAGTCAGAGCTTGCGTGTGTTTCCAGTCAGAGCCTTAGCATGTTCCGAGTCAGAGCTTGCGTGTGATCCCAATCAGAGCCTGGGTGTGTTCCCAGTCAGAGCCTGCGTGTGATCCCAGTCAGAGCTTGGGTGTGTTCCGAGTCAGAGCCTGCGCGTGTTCCGAGTCAGAGCCTGCGCGTGTCCCCAGTCAGAGCTTGCGCGTGTTCCCAGTCAGAGCCTGCGCGTGTTCCCAGTCAGAGCCTGCGTGTGATCCCAGTCAGAGCCTGCGTCTGATCCCAGTCAGAGTCTGCGTGTTCCGAGTCAGAGCTTGCGTGTGATCCCAGTCAGAGCCTGCATGTGTTCTTAGTCAGAGCCTTAGCGTGTTCCCAGTCAGAGCCTGCGCGTGATCCCAGTCAGAGCCTGCGTGTTCCGAGTCAGAGCTTGCGTGTTCCCAGTCAGAGCCTGCGTGTGTTCACAGTCAGAGCTTGCGTGTGTTCACAGTCAGAGCCTGCGCATGTTCCCAGTCAGAGCTTGCGTGTTCCAAGTCAGAGCCTGCGCGTGTTCCCAGTCAGAGCCTGGGTGTGTTCCCAGTCAGAGCCTGCGTGTGTTCCCAGTCAGAGCCTGGGTGTGTTCCCAGTCAGAGCCTGCGTGTGTTCCCAGTCAGAGCCTGGGTGTGTTCCCAGTCAGAGCCTGCGTGTGTTCCCAGTCAGAGCTTGCGTGTTCCAAGTCAGAGCTTGCGTGTGATCCCAGTCAGAGCCTGCGCGTGTTCCCAGTCAGAGCCTGCGCGTGTTCCCAGTCAGAGCCTGCGCGTGTTCCCAGTCAGAGCCTGCGTGTGTTCCCAGTCAGAGCCTGCGTGTGTTCCCAGTCAGAGCCTGCGCATGTTCCCAGTCAGAGCCTGCGCGTGTTCCCAGTCAGAGCTTGCGTGTTCCAAGTCAGAGCTTGCGTGTGATCCCAGTCAGAGCCTGCGTGTGTTCCCAGTCAGAGCCTGCGCATGTTCCCAGTCAGAGCCTGCGCGTGTTCCCAGTCAGAGCCTGCGTGTGATCCCAGTCAGAGCTTGCGTGTGTTCCCAGTCAGAGCCTGCGTGTGATCCGAGTCAGAGCCTGCGTGTGTTCCCAGTCAGAGCCTGCGCGTGTTCCCAGTCAGAGCCTGTGTGTGTTCCCAGTCAGAGCCTGCGTGTGATCCGAGTCAGAGCCTGCGTGTGTTCCCAGTCAGAGCCTGGGTGTGTTCCCTGTCAGAGCCTGCGTGTTTCCAGTCAGAGCCTGTGCGTGTTCCGAGTCAGAGCCTGCGTGTGTTCTCAGTCAGAGCCTGCGCGTGTTCCCAGTCAGAGCCTGCGTGTTCCCAGTCAGAGCTTGCGTGTGATCCGAGTCAGAGCCTGCGTGTGATCCCAGTCAGAGCCTGCGTGTGTTCCCAGTCAGAGCCTGCGTCTGATCCCAGTCAGAGCCTGCGTGTTCCCAGTCAGAGCCTGCGTGTTCCCAGTCAGAGCCTGCGTGTGTTCCCAGTCAGAGCCTGCGTCTGATCCCAGTCAGAGCTTGCGTGTGATCCCAGTCAGAGCTTGCGTGTGATCCGAGTCAGAGCCTGCGTGTGTTCCCAGTCAGAGCCTGCGTGTGATCCCAGTCAGAGCCTGCGTGTGTTCCCAGTCAGAGCCTGCGTGTGTTCCCAGTCAGAGCCTGCGTGTGATCCCAGTCAGAGCCTGCGCGTGTTCCCAGTCAGAGCTTGCGTGTGATCCGAGTCAGAGCCTGCGTGTGTTCCCAGTCAGAGCCTGCGTGTGTTCCCAGTCAGAGCCTGCGTGTGATCCCAGTCAGAGCCTGCGTGTGTTCCCAGTCAGAGCCTGCGTGTGTTCCCAGTCAGAGCCTGCGTGTGATCCCAGTCAGAGCCTGCGCGTGTTCCCAGTCAGTGCTTGCGTGTGATCCGAGTCAGAGCCTGCGTGTGTTCCCAGTCAGAGCCTGCGTGTGTTCCCAGTCAGAGCCTGCGTGTGATCCGAGTCAGAGCCTGCGTGTGTTCCCAGTCAGAGCCTGCGTGTGTTCCCAGTCAGAGCCTGCGTGTGATCCCAGTCAGAGCCTGCGTGTGTTCCCAGTCAGAGCCTGCGTGTGATCCCAGTCAGAGCCTGCGCGTGTTCCCAGTCAGAGCCTGTGTGTGTTCCCAGTCAGAGCCTGCGTGTGTTCCCAGTCAGAGCCTGCACGTGTTCCCAGTCAGAGCCTGCGTGTGTTCCCAGTCAGAGCCTGCGTGTGTTCCCAGTCAGAGCCTGCGTGTGTTCCCAGTCAGAGCCTGCGTGTGTTCCCAGTCAGAGCCTGCGTGTGTTCCCAGTCAGAGCCTGCGCGTGATCCCAGTCAGAGCCTGCGTCTGATCCCAGTCAGAGCCTGTGTGTGTTCCGAGTCAGAGCCTGCGTGTGTTCTCAGTCAGAGCCTGCGCGTGTTCCCAGTCAGAGCCTGCGTGTTCCCAGTCAGAGCCTGCGTGTGTTCTCAGTCAGAGCCTGCGTGTGTTCCCAGTCAGAGCCTGCGTGTGTTTCCAGACAGAGCCTGTGTGTGTTCTCAGTCAGAGCCTGCGCGTGTTCCCAGTCAGAGCCTGCGTGTGTTTCCAGACAGAGCCTGTGTGTGTTCCCAGTCAGAGCCTGCGTGTGTTCCCAGTCAGAGCCTGCGCGTGTTCCCAGTCAGAGCCTGCGTGTGTTCTCAGTCAGAGCCTGCGTGTGATCCCAGTCAGAGCTTGCGTGTGATCCCAGTCAGAGCTTGCGTGTGATCCGAGTCAGAGCCTGCGTGTGTTCCCAGTCAGAGCCTGCGTCTGATCCCAGTCAGAGCCTGCGCGTGTTCCGAGTCAGAGCCTGCGTGTGTTCTCAGTCAGAGCCTGCGTGTGTTCCCAGTCAGAGCCTGCGTGTGTTTCCAGACAGAGCCTGTGTGTGTTCTCAGTCAGAGCCTGCGCGTGTTCCCAGTCAGAGCCTGCGTGTGTTTCCAGACAGAGCCTGTGTGTGTTCCCAGTCAGAGCCTGCGTGTGTTCCCAGTCAGAGCCTGCGCGTGTTCCCAGTCAGAGCCTGCGTGTGTTCTCAGTCAGAGCCTGCGTGTGATCCCAGTCAGAGCTTGCGTGTGATCCCAGTCAGAGCCTGCGAGTGATCCCAGTCAGAGCCTGCGTGTGATCCCAGTCAGAGCCTGCGTGTGTTCTCAGTCAGAGCCTGCGTGTGTTCCCAGTCAGAGCCTGCGTGTGATCCCAGTCAGAGCCTGCGTGTGTTCTCAGTCAGAGCCTGCGCGTGTTCCCAGTCAGAGCCTGCGTGTGTTCCCAGTCAGAGCCTGCGCGTGTTCCCAGTCAGAGCCTGCGTGTGTTCTCAGTCAGAGCCTGCGCGTGTTCCCAGTCAGAGCCTGCGCGTGTTCCCAGTCAGAGCCTGCGCGTGTTCCCAGTCAGAGCCTGCGTGTGATCCCAGTCAGAGCCTGCGTGTGTTCTCAGTCAGAGCCTGCGCGTGTTCCCAGTCAGAGCCTGCGCGTGTTCCCAGTCAGAGCCTGCGCGTGTTCCCAGTCAGAGCCTGCGCGTGTTCCCAGTCAGAGCCTGCGTGTGTTCCCAGTCAGAGCCTGCGTGTGTTCTCAGTCAGAGCCTGCGCGTGTTCCCAGTCAGAGCCTGCGTGTGTTTCCAGACAGAGCCTGTGTGTGTTCCCAGTCAGAGCCTGCGTGTGTTCCCAGTCAGAGCCTGCATGTGTTCCCAGTCAGAGCCTGCGTGTGATCCCAGTCAGAGCCTGCGTGTGTTCCCAGTCAGAGCCTGCGCGTGTTCCCAGTCAGAGCCTGCGTGTGATCCCAGTCAGAGCCTGCGTGTGTTCCCAGTCAGAGCCTGCGTGTGATCCCAGTCAGAGCCTGCGTGTGTTCCCAGTCAGAGCCTGCGTGTGATCCCAGTCAGAGCCTGCGCGTGATCCCAGTCAGAGCCTGCGTGTGTTCCCAGTCAGAGCCTGCGTGTGTTCCCAGTCAGAGCCTGCGCGTGTTCCCAGTCAGAGCCTGCGTGTGTTCTCAGTCAGAGCCTGCGTGTGTTCCCAGTCAGAGCCTGCGTGTGTTCCCAGTCAGAGCCTGCGTGTGTTCCCAGTCAGAGCCTGTGTGTGTTCCCAGTCAGAGCCTGTGTGTGTTCCCAGTCAGAGCCTGCGTGTGATCCCAGTCAGAGCCTGCGTGTGTTCTCAGTCAGAGCCTGCGTGTGATCCCAGTCAGAGCCTGCGTGTGATCCCAGTCAGAGCCTGCGTGTGTTCCAGTCAGAGCCTGCGTGTGATCCCAGTCAGAGCCTGTCGTGTGTTCCCAGTCAGAGCCTGCGTGTGATCCCAGTCAGAGCCTGCGAGTGTTCCCAGTCAGAGCCTGCGTGTGTTCCCAGTCAGAGCCTGCGCGTGTTCCCAGTCAGAGCCTGCGTGTGTTCCCAGTCAAGAGCCTGCGGTGTGTTCCCAGTCAGAGCCTGCGTGTGTTCCAGTCAGAGCCTGGTGCTGTGTTCCCAGTCAGAGCCTGCGTGTGATCCCAGTCAGAGCCTGCGTGTGTTCCCAGTCAGAGCCTGCGTGTGTTCCCAGTCAGAGCCTGAGCGTGTTCCCAGTCAGAGCCTGCGTGTGTTCCAGTCAGAGCCTGGCGTGGTTCCAGTCAGAGCCTGCGTGTGTTCCCAGTCAGAGCCTGCGCGTGTTCCCAGTCAGAGCCTGCGCGTGTTCCCAGTCAGAGCCTGCGCGTGATCCCAGTCAGAGCCTGCGCGTGTTCCCAGTCAGAGCCTGCGCGTGTTCCCAGTCAGAGCCTGCGTGTGTTCCCAGTCAGAGCCTGCGTGTGATCCCAGTCAGAGCCTGCGCGTGTTCCCAGTCAGAGTCTGCGCGTGTTCCCAGTCAGAGCCTGCGTGTGTTCACAGTCAGAGCCTGCGTGTGATCCCAGTCAGAGCCTGCGTGTTATCCCAGTCAGAGCCCGGGTGTGTTCCCAGTCAGAGCCTGCGCGTGTTCCCAGTCAGAGCCTGCGTGTGTTCACAGTCAGAGCCTGCGTGTGTTCCCAGTCAGAGCCTGTGTGTGTTCCCAGTCAGAGCCTGTGTGTGTTCCCAGTCAGAGCCTGTGTGTGTTCCCAGTCAGAGCCCGGGTGTGTTCCCAGTCAGAGCCTGCGCGTGTTCCCAGTCAGAGCCTGCGTGTGTTCCCAGTTAGAGCCTGCGCGTGTTCCCAGTCAGAGCCTGCGTGTGTTCCCAGTTAGAGCCTGCGCGTGATCCCAGTCAGAGCCTGCGTGTGTTCCCAGTCAGAGCCTGCGTGTGTTCCCAGTCAGAGCTTGCGTGTGATCCCAGTCAGAGCCCGGGTGTGTTCCCAGTCAGAGCCCGGGTGTGTTCCCAGTCAGAGCCTGCGTGTGGTCCCAGTCAGAGCCTGCGTGTGTTCCCAGTCAGAGCCTGCGTGTGTTCCCAGTCAGAGCCTGCGCGTGTTCCCAGTCAGAGCCCGGGTGTGTTCCCAGTCAGAGCCTGCGTGTGATCCCAGTCAGAGCCTGCGTGTGATCCCAGTCAGAGCCTCCGTGTGATCCCAGTCAGAGCCTGCGTGTGTTCCCAGTCAGAGCCTGCGCGTGTTCCCAGTCAGAGCTTGCGTGTGATCCCAGTCAGAGCCTGCGTGTGTTCCCAGTCAGAGCCTGCGCGTGTTCCCAGTCAGAGCCTGCGCGTGTTCCCAGTCAGAGCCCGGGTGTGTTCCCAGTCAGAGCCTGCGTGTGATCCCAGTCAGAGCCTGCGCGTGTTCCCAGTCAGAGCCTGCGCGTGTTCCCAGTCAGAGCTTGCGCGTGATCCCAGTCAGAGCCTGCGTGTGTTCCCAGTCAGAGCCTGCGCGTGTTCCCAGTCAGAGCCTGCGCGTGTTCCCAGTCAGAGCCTGCGTGTGTTCCCAGTCAGAGCCTGCGCGTGTTCCCAGTCAGAGCCCGGGTGTGTTCCCAGTCAGAGCCTGCGCGTGTTCCCAGTCAGAGCCTGCGTGTGATCCCAGTCAGAGCCTGCGTGTGTTCCCAGTCAGAGCCTGCGCGTGTTCCCAGTCAGAGCCTGCGCGTGTTCCCAGTCAGAGCCTGCGTGTGTTCCCAGTCAGAGCCTGCGCGTGTTCCCAGTCAGAGCCCGGGTGTGTTCCCAGTCAGAGCCCGGGTGTGTTCCCAGTCAGAGCCTGCGTGTGTTCCCAGTCAGAGCCTGCGTGTGTTCCCAGTCAGAGCTTGCGCGTGATCCCAGTCAGAGCCTGCGTGTGTTCCCAGTCAGAGCCTGCGTGTGATCCCAGTCAGAGCCTGCGTTTGATCCCAGTCAGAGCCTGCGCGTGTTCCCAGTCAGAGCCTGCGCGTGTTCCCAGTCAGAGCCTGCGTGTGTTCCCAGTCAGAGCCTGCGTGTGTTCCCAGTCAGAGCCTGCGTGTGATCCCAGTCAGAGCCTGGGTGTGATCCCAGTCAGAGCCTGCGTGTGATCCCAGTCAGAGCCTGCGTGTGTTCCCAGTCAGAGCCTGCGTGTGTTCCCAGTCAGAGCTTGCGCGTGATCCCAGTCAGAGCCTGCGTGTGTTCCCAGTCAGAGCCTGCGTGTGATCCCAGTCAGAGCCTGGGTGTGATCCCAGTCAGAGCCTGCGTGTGATCCCAGTCAGAGCCTGCGTGTGTTCCCAGTCAGAGCCTGCGTGTGTTCCCAGTCAGAGCCTGCGTGTGATCCCAGTCAGAGCCTGCGCTTGATCCCAGTCAGAGCCTGTGTGTGTTCCCAGTCAGAGCCCGGGTGTGTTCCCAGTCAGAGCCTGCACGTGTTCCCAGTCAGAGCCTGCGTGTGTTCCCAGTCAGAGCCTGCGCGTGATCCCAGTCAGAGCCTGCGCGTGATCCCAGTCAGAGCCTGCGTGTGTTCCCAGTCAGAGCCTGCGCGTGTTCCCAGTCAGAGCCTGCGTGTGATCCCAGTCAGAGCCTGCGTGTGTTCCCAGTCAGAGCCTGCGTGTGTTCTCAGTCAGAGCCTGCGTGTGTTCTCAGTCAGAGCCTGCGCGTGTTCCCAGTCAGAGCCTGCGTGTGTTCTCAGTCAGAGCCTGCGTGTGTTCTCAGTCAGAGCCTGCGCGTGTTCCCAGTCAGAGCCTGCGTGTGTTCCCAGTCAGAGCCTGCGCGTGTTCCCAGTCAGAGCCTGCGTGTGATCCCAGTCAGAGCCTGGGTGTGTTCCCAGTCAGAGCCTGCGTGTGTTCCCAGTCAGAGCCTGCGTGTGTTCCCAGTCAGAGCCTGCGCTTGATCCCAGTCAGAGCCTGCGTGTGTTCCCAGTCAGAGCCTGCGCGTGTTCCCAGTCAGAGCCTGCGCGTGTTCCCAGTCAGAGCCCGGGTGTGTTCCCAGTCAGAGCCTGCGCGTGTTCCCAGTCAGAGCCTGCGTGTGATCCCAGTCAGAGCCTGCGTGTGTTCCCAGTCAGAGCCTGCGCGTGTTCCCAGTCAGAGCCTGCGCGTGTTCCCAGTCAGAGCCTGCGTGTGTTCCCAGTCAGAGCCTGCGCGTGTTCCCAGTCAGAGCCCGGGTGTGTTCCCAGTCAGAGCCCGGGTGTGTTCCCAGTCAGAGCCTGCGTGTGTTCCCAGTCAGAGCCTGCGTGTGTTCCCAGTCAGAGCTTGCGCGTGATCCCAGTCAGAGCCTGCGTGTGTTCCCAGTCAGAGCCTGCGTGTGATCCCAGTCAGAGCCTGCGTTTGATCCCAGTCAGAGCCTGCGCGTGTTCCCAGTCAGAGCCTGCGCGTGTTCCCAGTCAGAGCCTGCGTGTGTTCCCAGTCAGAGCCTGCGTGTGATCCCAGTCAGAGCCTGCGTGTGTTCCCAGTCAGAGCCTGCGCGTGTTCCCAGTCAGAGCCTGCGCGTGTTCCCAGTCAGAGCCTGCGCGTGTTCCCAGTAAGAGCCTGCGTGTGTTCCCAGTCAGAGCCTGCGTGTGTTCCCAGTCAGAGCTTGCGCGTGATCCCAGTCAGAGCCTGCGCGTGTTCCCAGTCAGAGCCTGCGTGTGATCCCAGTCAGAGCCTGGGTGTGATCCCAGTCAGAGCCTGCGTGTGATCCCAGTCAGAGCCTGCGTGTGTTCCCAGTCAGAGCCTGCGTGTGTTCCCAGTCAGAGCCTGCGTGTGATCCCAGTCAGAGCCTGCGCTTGATCCCAGTCAGAGCCTGTGTGTGTTCCCAGTCAGAGCCCGGGTGTGTTCCCAGTCAGAGCCTGCGCGTGTTCCCAGTCAGAGCCTGCGTGTGTTCCCAGTCAGAGCCTGCGCGTGATCCCAGTCAGAGCCTGCGCGTGATCCCAGTCAGAGCCTGCGTGTGTTCCCAGTCAGAGCCTGCGCGTGATCCCAGTCAGAGCTTGCGTGTGATCCCAGTCAGAGCCTGCGTGTGTTCCCAGTCAGAGCCTGCGTGTGTTCTCAGTCAGAGCCTGCGTGTGTTCTCAGTCAGAGCCTGCGCGTGTTCCCAGTCAGAGCCTGCGTGTGTTCTCAGTCAGAGCCTGCGTGTGTTCTCAGTCAGAGCCTGCGCGTGTTCCCAGTCAGAGCCTGCGTGTGTTCCCAGTCAGAGCCTGCGCGTGTTCCCAGTCAGAGCCTGCGTGTGATCCCAGTCAGAGCCTGGGTGTGTTCCCAGTCAGAGCCTGCGTGTGTTCCCAGTCAGAGCCTGCGTGTGTTCCCAGTCAGAGCCTGCGCTTGATCCCAGTCAGAGCCTGCGTGTGTTCCCAGTCAGAGCCTGCGCGTGTTCCCAGTCAGAGCCTGCGCGTGTTCCCAGTCAGAGCCTGCGTGTGTTCCCAGTCAGAGCCTGCGCGTGATCCCAGTCAGAGCCTGCGTGTGTTCCCAGTCAGAGCCTGCGTGTGTTCCCAGTCAGAGCCTGCGCGTGTTCCCAGTCAGAGCCTGCGTGTGATCCCAGTCAGAGCCTGCGTGTGTTCCCAGTCAGAGCCTGCGCGTGATCCCAGTCAGAGCCCGGGTGTGTTCCCAGTCAGAGCCTGCACGTGTTCCCAGTCAGAGCCTGCGTGTGTTCCCAGTCAGAGCCCGGGTGTGTTCCCAGTCAGAGCCTGCGCGTGTTCCCAGTCAGAGCCTGCGCTTGTTCCCAGTCAGAGCCTGTGTGTGTTCCCAGTCAGAGCCTGCGTGTGTTCCCAGTCAGAGCCTGCGTGTGATCCCAGTCAGAGCCTGCGTGTGTTCCCAGTCAGAGCCTGCGTGTGATCCCAGTCAGAGCCTGTGTGTGTTCCCAGTCAGAGCCTGCGTGTGTTCCCAGTCAGAGCCCGGGTGTGTTCCCAGTCAGAGCCTGCGTGTGATCCCAGTCAGAGCCTGCGTGTGTTCCCAGTCAGAGCCTGCGTGTGATCCCAGTCAGAGCCTGCGTGTGTTCCCAGTCAGAGCCTGCGCGTGTTCCCAGTCAGAGCCTGTGTGTGTTCCCAGTCAGAGCCTGCGCGTGTTCCCAGTCAGAGCCTGCGCGTGTTCCCAGTCAGAGCCTGCTCGTGTTCCCAGTCAGAGCCTGCGTGTGATCCCAGTCAGAGCCTGCGCGTGTTCCCAGTCAGAGCCTGCTCGTGTTCCCAGTCAGAGCCTGCGTGTGATCCCAGTCAGAGCCTGCGTGTGTTCCCAGTCAGAGCCTGCGTGTGTTCCCAGTCAGAGCCTGCGTGTGATCCCAGTCAGAGCCTGCGTGTGTTCCCAGTCAGAGCCTGCGTGTGTTCCCAGTCAGAGCCTGTGTGTGTTCCCAGTCAGAGCCTGCGTGTGTTCCCAGTCAGAGCCTGTGTGTGTTCCCAGTCAGAGCCTGCGTGTGTTCCCAGTCAGAGCCTGTGTGTGTTCCCAGTCAGAGCCTGTGTGTGTTCCCAGTCAGAGCCTGCGTGTGACCCGAGTCAGAGCCTGCGTGTGTTCCCAGTCAGAGCCTGCGTGTGATCCCAGTCAGAGCCTGCGTGTGTTCCCAGTCAGAGCCTGCGTGTGATCCCAGTTAGAGCCTGCGTGTGTTCCCAGTCAGAGCCTGCGCGTGTTCCCTGTCAGAGCCTGCGTGTGTTCCCAGTCAGAGCCTGTGTGTGTTCCCAGTCAGAGCCTGTGTGTGTTCCCAGTCAGAGCCTGCGCGTGTTCCCTGTCAGAGCCTGTGTGTGTTCCCAGTCAGAGCCTGTGTGTGTTCCCAGTCAGAGCCTGCGTGTGATCCCAGTCAGAGCCTGTGTGTGTTCCCAGTCAGAGCCTGTGTGTGTTCCCAGTCAGAGCCTGCGCGTGTTCCCAGTCAGAGCCTGCGTGTGTTTCCATGACACAATAAAATCTTATTTTTAGACCATTTTATTATTATTTATTAATATATTCTTAAAGTGACAGAGCGCCGGATCTTTACATCCAAACTATACGTCCTGTTACACTTTTTATCATCATTAGACGTCATTTCCTATAGTAACCAGACACTGAATGTAAATAATGTATAGTCCAATTATTGATGATATTTTTGCTCCTTAATATAAAAGTTGTTGCCGTCTATTGTTTATAAGATAGATAAAACGAAGAGGTAGGGCGGAGAATGGCGGGAGAATGTTGGGAGAATGTTGGGAGAATGTCGGGAGAATGCCGGGAGAATGGCGGGAGAATGTCAGGAGAATGGAGGAAGAATGGCGGGAGAATGGCGGGAGAATGGAGGAAGAATGGCGGGAGAATGGCGGGAGAATGGAGGAAGAATGTCGGGAGAATGTTGGGAGAATGTCGGGAGAATGTCGGGAGAATGGCGGGAGAATGTCGGGAGAATGGCGGGAGAATGGCGGGAGAATAACGGAAGAATGTCGGGAGAATGTTGGGAGAATGTTGGGAGAATGTCGGGAGAATGTTGGGAGAATGTCGGGAGAATGTCGGGAGAATGGCGGGAGAATGGAGGAAGAATGTCGGGAGAATGTTGGGAGAATGTTGGGAGAATGTTGGGAGAATGTCGGGAGAATGGCGGGAGAATGTTGGGAGAATGTCGGGAGAATGGCGGGAGAATGTTGGGAGAATGTTGGGAGAATGTCGGGAGAATGTCGGGAGAATGGCGGGAGAATGGCGGGAGAATGGAGGAAGAATGTCGGGAGAATGTCGGGAGAATGGCGGGAGAATGTTGGGAGAATGTCGGGAGAATGGCGGGAGAATGTTGGGAGAATGTTGGGAGAATGTCGGGAGAATGTCGGGAGAATGGCGGGAGAATGGCGGGAGAATGGAGGAAGAATGGCGGGAGAATGGCGGGAGAATGGAGGAAGAATGTCGGGAGAATGGCGGGAGAATGGAGGAAGAATGTCGGGAGAATGGCGGGAGAATGTCGGGAGAATGGCGGGAGAATAACGGAAGAATGGCGGGAGAATGGGATAAGAATGTCGGGAGAATGGCGGGAGAATGGCGGGAGAATAACGGAAGAATGGCGGGAGAATGGGATAAGAATGACGGGAGAATGTCGGGAGAATGTCGGAAGAATGTCGGGAGAGTGGCGGGAGAATGGAGGGAGAATGGCGGGAAAATGGAGGAAGAATGGCGGGAGAATGGAGGAAGAATGCCGGAAGAATGTCGGGAGAGTGGCGGGAGAATGGAGGGAGAATGGCGGGAAAATGGAGGAAGAATGGCGGGAGAATGGCGGGAGAATTGCGGAAGAATGGCAGAAGAATGGCTGAAGAATGGCGGAAGAATGGCGGAAGAATGGCGGAAGAATGGCGGGAGAATGGAGGGAGAATGGCGTGAGAATGGCGTGAGAATGACGGGAAAATGGCAGGAGAATGGAGGAAGAATGTCGGGAGAGTGGCGGGAGAATGGCGGGAGAATGGCAGAAGAATGGCGGAAGAATGGCGGGAGAATGGCTGGAGAATGGAGGAAGGGTGCCAGGAGAGTGGCGGGAGAATGGAGGAAGAATGGCGGGAGAATGGCGGGAGAATGGCGGGAGAATTGCAGAAGAATAGCGGGAGAATGGAGGAAGAATGGCGGAAGAATGGCAGAAGAATGGAAGAAGAATGACGGGAGAATGGAGGAAGAATGCCGGGAGAATGGCGGGAGAATTGCAGAAGAATGGCGGGAGAATGGCGGGAGAATGGCGGAAGAATGGCGGGAGAATGGCGGGAGAATGGAGGAAGAATGTCGGAAGAATGTCGGAAGAATGTCAGGAGAATGGAGGGAGAATGGCGGGAGAATGGAGGAAGAATTGCAGAAGAATGGCGGGAGAATGGAGGAAGAATGGCGGGAGAATGGCGGGAGAATGGCGGTAGAATGGCGGAAGAGTGGCGGGAGAAGGAAGGAAGAATGGCGGGAGAATGGCGGGAGAATAACGGAAGAATGGCGGGAGAATGGGATAAGAATGGCGGAAGAATGGCGGGAGAATGTCGGAAGAATGTCGAAAGAATGTAGGGAGAATGTCGGGAGAATGTCGGAAGAATGTAGGGAGAATGGAGGAAGAATGCCGGAAGAATGTCGGGAGAGTGGCGGGAGAATGGAGGGAGAATGGCGGGAAAATGGAGGAAGAATGGCGGGAGAATGGCGGGAGAATGGCGGGAGAATGGCAGAAGAATGGCTGAAGAATGGCGGAAGAATGGCGGAAGAATGGCGGGAGAATGGAGGGAGAATGGCGTGAGAATGGCGTGAGAATGACGGGAAAATGGCAGGAGAATGGAGGAAGAATGTCGGGAGAGTGGCGGGAGAATGGAGGGAGAATGGCGGGAAAATGGAGGAAGAATGTCGGGAGAGTGGCGGGAGAATGGCGGGAGAATGGCAGAAGAATGGCGGAAGAATGGCGGGAGAATGGCTGGAGAATGGAGGAAGGGTGCCGGGAGAGTGGCGGGAGAGTGGCGGGAGAATGGCGGGAGAATTGCAGAAGAATGGCGGAAGAATGGCGGGAGAATGGCGGAAGAATGGCTGGAGAATGGAGGAAGAATGGCGGAAGAATGGCAGATGAATGGAAGAAGAATAACGGGAGAATGGCGGGAGAATTGCAGAAGAATGGCGGGAGAATGGCGGAAGAATGGCGGGAGAATGGCGGGAGAATGGCGGAAGAATGGCGGGAGAATGGCGGGAGAATGGAGGAAGAATGCCTGCGCGTGTTCCCAGTCAGAGCCTGTGTGTGTTCCAGGTCAGAGCCTGCGTGTGATCCCAGTCAGAGCCTGCGCGTGTTCCCAGTCAGAGCCTGCACGTGTTCCCAGTCAGAGCCTGCGCGTGTTCCCAGTTAGAGCCTGCGTGTGATCCCAGTCAGAGCCTGTGCGTGATCCCAGTCAGAGCCTGTGCGTGTTCCCAGTCAGAGCCTGCGTGTGTTCCCAGTCAGAGCCTGCGTGTGATCCCAGTCAGAGCCTGTGCGTGATCCCAGTCAGAGCCTGTGCGTGTTCCCAGTCAGAGCCTGCGTGTGTTCCCAGTCAGAGCCTGCGCGTGTTCCCAGTCAGAGCCTGCGTGTGATCCCAGTCAGAGCCTGCGTGTGTTCCCAGTCAGAGCCTGCGCGTGTTCCCAGTCAGAGCCTGCGCGTGATCCCAGTCAGAGCCTGCGCGTGATCCCAGTCAGAGCCTGGGTGTGTTCCCAGTCAGAGCCTGCGTGTGTTCCCAGTCAGAGCCTGTGTGTGTTCCCAGTCAGAGCCTGTGTGTGTTCCCAGTCAGAGCCTGCGTGTGTTCCCAGTCAGAGCCTGCGCGTGATCCCAGTCAGAGCCTGCGCGTGTTCCCAGTCAGAGCCTGCGTGTGATCCCAGTCAGAGCCTCTGTGTGATCCCAGTCAGAGCCTGCGTGTGATCCCAGTCAGAGCCTGCGTGTGTTCCCAGTCAGAGCCTGCGTGTGATCCCAGTCAGAGCCTGCGCGTGATCCCAGTCAGAGCCTGCGCGTGATCCCAGTCAGAGCCTGCGCGTGATCCCAGTCAGAGCCTGCGTGTGTTCCCAGTCAGAGCTTGCGTGTGTTCCCAGTCAGAGCCTGCGTGTGTTCCCAGTCAGAGCCTGCGTGTGATCCCAGTCAGAGCCTGCGTGTGTTCCCAGTCAGAGCCTGCGTGTGTTCCCAGTCAGAGCCTGCGTGTGAAGAAGAATGCCGGTAGAATTGCGGGAGAATTGCAGAAGAATGGCGGGAGAATGGCGGGAGAATGGAGGAAGAATGGCCGGGAGAATGGCGGGAGAATGGAGGGAGAATGGAGGAGAATGGAGGAAGAATGGCCGGGAGAATGGCGGGAGAATGGAGGAAGAATGGCGGGAGAATGGAGGAAGAATGTCGGCAGAATGTCAGGAGAGTGGAGGGAGAATGGAGGAAGAATGGCGGGAGAATGGCGGGAGAATTGCAGAAGAATGGCGGGAGAATGGCGGAAGAATGGCGGGAGAATGGCGGGAGAATGGCGGGAGAATTGCAGAAGAATGGCGGGAGAATGGTGGAAGAATGGCGGGAGAATGGCGGAAGAATGGCGGGAGAATGGAGGAAGAATGGAGGAAGAATGTCAGAAGAATGTCGGGAGAGTGGAGGGAGAATGGAGGAAGAATGGCGGGAGAATGGCGGGAAAATTGCAGAAGAATGGCGGGAGAATGGCGGAAGAATGGCGGGAGAATGGCGGGAGAATGGCGGGAGAATTGCAGAAGAATGGCGGGAGAATGGTGGAAGAATGGCGGGAGAATGGAGGAAGAATGGAGGAAGAATGTCGGAAGAATGTCGGGAGAGTGGAGGGAGAATGGAGGATGGAGAAAGAATGGCAAAAGAATGGTGGAAGAATGGCGGGAGAATGGTGGAAGAATGGCGGGAGAATGGAGGAAGAATGTCGGGAGAATGAAGGAAGAATGGCGGGAGAATGGCGGGAGAATGGCGGGAGAATGGCGGGAGAATGTCGAAAGAATGTCGGGAGAATGTAGGAAGAATGGCGGGAGAATGGCGGAAGAATGGCGGGAGAATGGCGGAAGAATGGCGGTAGAATGGCGGGAGAATAACGAAAGAATGGCGGGAGAATTGCATAAGAATGGCGGAAGAATGGCGGGAGAATGGCGGGAGAATGGAGGAAGAATGGTGGGAGAATGGCGGGAGAATAAAGGAAGAATGACGGGAGAATGGCGGGAGAATGAAGGGAGAATGGCGGAAGAATGGCGGGAGAATGTCGGAAGAATGTCAGGAGAGTGGCGGGAGAATGTCGGGACAGTGGCGGGAGAATGGAGGGAGAATGGCGGGAGAATGGAGGAAGAATGGCGGGAGAATGGAGGAAGAATGCCGGAAGAATGTCGGGAGAGTGGCGGGAGAATGGCGGGAGAATGGAGGAAGAATGGTGGGAGAATGGAGGAAGAATGTCGGGAGAATGTAGGAAGAATGGCGGGAGAATGGCGGAAGAATGGCGGGAGAATTGCAGAAGAATGGCGGGAGAATGGCGGAAGAATGGCGGGAGAATTGCAGAAGAATGGCGGGAGAATGGCGGAAGAATGGCGGGAGAATGGCGGGAGAATGGCGGGAGAATTGCAGAAGAATGGCGGGAGAATGGTGGAAGAATGGCGGGAGAATGGAGGAAGAATGGAGGAAGAATGTCGGAAGAATGTCGGGAGAGTGGAGGGAGAATGGAGGATGGAGAAAGAATGGCAAAAGAATGGTGGAAGAATGGCGGGAGAATGGTGGAAGAATGGCGGGAGAATGGAGGAAGAATGTCGGGAGAATGGAGGAAGAATGGCGGGAGAATGGCGGGAGAATGGCGGGAGAATGTCGAAAGAATGTCGGGAGAATGTAGGAAGAATGGCGGGAGAATGGCGGAAGAATGGCGGGAGAATGGCGGAAGAATGGCGGTAGAATGGCGGGAGAATAACGAAAGAATGGCGGGAGAATTGCATAAGAATGGCGGAAGAATGGCGGGAGAATGGCGGGAGAATGGAGGAAGAATGGTGGGAGAATGGCGGGAGAATAAAGGAAGAATGACGGGAGAATGGCGGGAGAATGAAGGGAGAATGGCGGAAGAATGGCGGGAGAATGTCGGAAGAATGTCAGGAGAGTGGCGGGAGAATGTCGGGACAGTGGCGGGAGAATGGAGGGAGAATGGCGGGAGAATGGAGGAAGAATGGCGGGAGAATGGAGGAAGAATGCCGGAAGAATGTCGGGAGAGTGGCGGGAGAATGGCGGGAGAATGGAGGAAGAATGGTGGGAGAATGGAGGAAGAATGCCGGAAGAATGCCGGAAGAATGTCGGGAGAATGGCGGGAGAATGGCGGGAGAATGGCGGAAGAGTGGCGGGAGAATGGAGGAAGAATGGCGGGAGAATGGCGGGAGAATAACTGAAGAATGGCGGGAGAATGGGATAAGAATGGCGGAAGAATGGCGGGAGAATGTCGGAAGAATGTCGGAAGAATGTCGAAAGAATGTCGGGAGAATGACGGGAGAATGTCGAAAGAATGTCGGGAGAATGTCGGGAGAGTGGCGGGAGAATGGAGGGAGAATGGCGGGAAAATGGAGGAAGAATGGCGGGAGAATGGCGAGAGAATGGCGGGAGAATGGCAGAAGAATCGCGGTAGAATGGCGGAAGAATGGCGGAAGAATGGCGGGAGAATGAAGGGAGAATGGCGTGGGAATGGCGTGAGAATGACGGGAAAATGGCAGGAGAATGGAGGAAGAATGTCGGGAGAGTGGCGGGAGAATGGCGG
This sequence comes from Discoglossus pictus, assembly GCA_027410445.1. Lineage (NCBI taxonomy): Eukaryota > Metazoa > Chordata > Amphibia > Anura > Alytidae > Discoglossus > Discoglossus pictus. The sequence continues at coordinate 448,169,713 of CM050165.1, read as the reverse complement.
GAGAATGGCAGAAGAATGGCGGAAGAATGGCGGGAGAATGGCTGGAGAATGGAGGAAGGGTGCCGGGAGAGTGGCGGGAGAATGGAGGAAGAATGGCGGGAGAATGGCGGGAGAATGGAGGAAGAATGGCGGGAGAATGGCGGGAGAATTGCAGAAGAATGGCGGGAGAATGGAGGAAGAATGGCGGGAGAATGGCGGGAGAATTGCAGAAGAATGGCGGAAGAATGGCGGGAGAATGGCGGAAGAATGGCTGGAGAATGGAGGAAGAATGGCGGGAGAATGGAGTAAGAATGGCGGGAGAATGGAGGAAGAATGGCAGAAGAATGGAAGAAGAATGACGGGAGAATGGAGGAAGAATGCCGGGAGAATGGCGGGAGAATTGCAGAAGAATGGCGGGAGAATGGCGGGAGAATGGCGGAAGAATGGCGGGAGAATGGCGGGAGAATGGCGGGAGAATGTCGAAAGAATGGCGGGAGAATGGCGGGAGAATGGAGGAATAATGACGGTAGAATGGCGGAAGAATGGCGGGAGAATGGCGGGCGAATGGCGGAAGAATGGCAGGAGAATAACGGAAGAATGGCGGGAGAATTGCATAAGAATGGCGAAAGAATGACGGGAGAATGGCGGGAGAATGGCGGGAGAATGGAGAAAGAATGGTGGGAGAATGGCGGGAGAATGGAGGAAGAATGTCGGAAGAATGTCGGAAGAATGTCGGGAGAATGGCGGGAGAATGGCGGAAGAATGGAGGAAGAATGGCGGGAGAATGGCGGTAGAATGGAGGGAGAATGTCAGGAGAGTGGCGGGAGAATGGCGGGAGAATGGAGGAAGAATGGCAGAAGAATGGCGGAAGAATGGCAGAAGAATGGAAGAAGAATGACGGGAGAATGGAGGAAGAATGCCGGGAGAATGGCGGGAGAATTGCAGAAGAATGGCGGGAGAATGGCGGGAGAATGGCGGAAGAATGGCGGGAGAATGGCGGGAAAATGGCGGGAGAATGGAGGAAGAATTGCAGAAGAATGGCGGGAGAATGGCGGGAGAATGGCGGAAGAATGGAGGGAGAATGGCGGGAGAATGTCGGAAGAATGTCGGAAGAATGTCGGAAGAATGGCAGGAGAATGGAGGAAGAATGGCAGAAGAATGGCAGAAGAATGGCGGGAGAATGGCGGTAGAATTGCAGAAGAATGGCGGGAGAATGGCGGGAGAATGGCGGGAGAATGGAGAAAGAATGGTGGGAGAATGGCGGGAGAATGTCGGAAGAATGTCGGGAGAATGGCGGGAGAATGGCGGAAGAATGGAGGAAGAATGGCGGGAGAATGGCGGTAGAATGGAGGGAGAATGTCAGGAGAGTGGCGGGAGAATGGCGGGAGAATGGAGGAAGAATGGCAGAAGAATGTCGGAAGAATGTCGGAAGAATGGCAGGAGAATGGAGGAAGAATGGCAGGAGAATGGAGGAAGAATGGCAGAAGAATGGCAGAAGAATGGCGGGAGAATGGCGGTAGAATTGCAGAAGAATGGCGGGAGAATGGCGGGAGAATGGCGGGAGAATGGAGGAAGAATGTCGGAAGAATGTCGGGAGAGTGGCGGGAGAATGGAGGATGGAGGAAGAATGGCAAAAGAATGGCGGGAGAATGGAGGAAGAATGCCTGGAGAATGGCGAAAGAATGGCGGAAGAATGTCGGAAGAATGGCGGGAGAATGGCGGGAGAATGGCAGGAGAATGGAGGAAGAATGGCGGGAGAATGGAGGAAGAATGTCGGGAGAATGTCGGAAGAATGTCGGGAGAGTGGCGGGAGAATGGAGGATGGAGGAAGAATGGCAAAAGAATGGCGGGAGAATGGAGGAAGAATGCCTGGAGAATGGCGAAAGAATGGCGGAAGAATGTCGGAAGAATGGCGGGAGAATGGCGGGAGAATGGCAGGAGAATGGAGGAAGAATGGCGGGAGAATGGCAGAAGAATGGCGGGAGAATGGCAGAAGAATGGCGGTAGAATGGCGGGAGAATGGCGGGAGAATGGCGGAGAATGGTGGGAGAATGGAGGAAGAATGGCAGAAGAATGGCGGGAGAATGGAGGAAGAATGGCAGAAGAATGGCGGGAGAATGGCGTTAGAATGGCAGGAGAATGGCGGGAGAATGGCGGGAGAATGGAGGGAGAATGGAGGAGAATGGCGGGAGAATGGCGGGAGAATGGCGGGAGAATGGCGGCAATAAAAGGGAAACACGAAAGAATGGTGGGAGAATGGCGGGAGAATGGAGGAAGAATGGCGGGAGAATGGCGGGAGAATGGCGGAAGAATGGAGGAAGAATGGCGGGAGAATGGCGGTAGAATGGAGGGAGAATGTCAGGAGAGTGGCGGGAGAATGGTGGGAGAATGGAGGAAGAATGGCAGAAGAATGGCGGAAGAATGGCAGAAGAATGGAAGAAGAATGACGGGAGAATGGAGGAAGAATGCCGGGAGAATGGCGGGAGAATTGCAGAAGAATGGCGGGAGAATGGCGGAAGAATGGCGGGAGAATGGCGGGAGAATGGCGGGAGAATGGAAGAAGAATTGCAGAAGAATGGCGGGAGAATGGCGGAAGAATGGAGGGAGAATGGTGGGAGAATGTCGGAAGAATGTCGGAAGAATGTCGGAAGAATGTCGGAAGAATGGCAGGAGAATGGAGGAAGAATGGCAGGAGAATGGAGGAAGAATGGCAGAAGAATGGCAGAAGAATGGCGGGAGAATGGCGGTAGAATTGCAGAAGAATGGCGGGAGAATGGCGGGAGAATGGAGGAAGAATGTCGGAAGAATGTCGGGAGAGTGGCGGGAGAATGGAGGATGGAGGAAGAATGGCAAAAGAATGGCGGGAGAATGGAGGAAGAATGCCGGGAGAATGGCGAAAGAATGGCAGAAGAATGTCGGAAGAATGGCGGGAGAATGGCAGGAGAATGGAGGAAGAATGGTGGGAGAATGGAGGAAGAATGGCAGAATAATGGCGGGAGAATGGCAGAAGAATGGCGGTAGAATGGCGGGAGAATGGCGGGAGAATGGCGGAGAATGGTGGGAGAATGGAGGAAGAATGGCAGAAGAATGGCGGGAGAATGGCGGGAGAATGGAGGAAGAATGGCAGAAGAATGGCGGGAGAATGGCGTTAGAATGGCAGGAGAATGGCGGGAGAATGGCGGGAGAATGGAGGGAGAATGGAGGAGAATGGCGGGAGAATGGCGGGAGAATGGCGGCAATAAAAGGGAAACACGACAAGACATCCCATAATACCCAGATGACACCGCTTTTCTTAGTTTCTTTATAAATCCTTAGATATTTCTTAAAGGGACATGGGCGGTTCCCTGGTGTTAAACCTGTATCACCTATTTCCATGTACTTTATTTTATTAAGGAGCTCTGTTGTTAAAGTGTAAAAGCAAATAAACAGTATGGGTCTGCCCTCTGCAGCTCATGATTACACAGACTCACCCATGTTTATACTGTTGGACAGGACTCACCGAGCTCTGATAAAACAGGCCAAGTAAAGCAATGTCCAGAGAACGCGGCCAGAGAGAGGAGCCGGGTCCGCACCCTCCGCCAGGCCTTCCTGTCCTTGCAGGCCGCGCTGCCCTCCGTCCCTCGGGACACTAAGCTTTCCAAGCTGGATGTGCTGGTCCTGGCCACCAGTTATATTGCCCACCTCACACAGACCTTGGACCAGGATGGACGGCTACCGGAGAGCACGGGCCGAGGCCCTGGATATCTGCACCCCATGAAGGTAACACAGAAAAGATCCACTTCCAGTTGTCCATCAAGGGGAAATCCCATCAGCGCAAATGATGCAATGCACTGGGGCCCTCCTATGGGGGCCCAGTGCCCCCAACCCCAGCCCATGCCCATCTGGCCTTTAGTCCTTAGTGTCACCAGCCCCTATTGTGGGCTCTGTGGGACTTTCTCTTCCTTCCCCTGCTGGTCCGTCTTCTCTGGTGGGCAGGGAATCCCAAACGACATCACATGTATCTTCAATGAACTTGCATTGACCCCCCTAACAATAAGGGGCAAGTTCTGGGGGCCGGAGCCCTGGCACTAAGGAAGCATTATATATATATACTAGTCATTTGCCCATTTGATGTGCTCTGTCTCTCTCTCTCTCTCGCTCCCTCCCTCCCTCTTTCTCTCTCACTCCCTCCCTCTTTCTCTCTCGCTCCCTCCCTCTTTCTCTCTCTCTCCCTCCCTCCCTCTTTCTCTCTCCCTCCCTCCTTCTCTCTCACTATCCCTCCCTCCTTCTCTCTCCCTCCTTCCTTATCTCTTCCTCCTTCTGTCTTGCCCTCCTTGTTCTCTCTTCCCCCTCATTCTCTCTCCCCCATGTGTATCTTCCCCCTGTCTGTCTCTTCCACTCTTCCCTTCCCCTGTCTCTCCCCCATTGCTCCCCTCCATGTCTCGCCCCCTATGTCTCTACTTCCTCCTGTTTCTGCTTCCCACCACATCTGTCTCTCCCACTCTTCCCTTCCCCTGTCTCTCTCCCACAACTCCCCCATATCTCTCCCCATATGTCTCTCTCCTGCCCTTTCCCTCCCTTGCCTCTCTCCCACTGCTCCCCGATGTATCTCCCGTGTCTCTCTCCCACCCTCTCCCACTACTCCCCCATATCTCTCCCCCTATGACTCTATCCCTCCCTTTCCCTCCCCTGTCTCTCTCCCACCCTCTCCTACTGCTCCCCTCAAGTCTCTCTCCCCATGTCTCTCTCCCACCATTTCTCTCCCCTGTCTCTCTCCCACTACTCCCTCACGTCTCCTCCTGTATCTCTCTCCCACCCTCTCAAACTGCTCCCCCATGTCTCTCTCCCTTCCCTGTGTCTCTCTCCCACCCTTTTCCTCCCTCCCCTCTCTCCCACCCTCTCCCACTGCTCCCCCCATGTCTCTCCCCCCTCCTGTGTCTCTTTCCCCCTCTTTCCATCTCCTGTCTCTCACCTCACCCTCTCCCACTGCTCCCTGTATCTCTCTCCCACCCTTTCACTCCTGTGCCTCTCTCCCACCCCCTCCCAATGCTCCCCTCATGTCTCTCCCTCCATGGCTCTCTCCCACCCTCTCACACTGCTCCCCACATGTCTTTCCCCCTGTGTCTCTCTCCAAACCTTTCCATTCCCAACCTCTCGAACTGCTCCCCCCATGTCTCTCCCATAGGTCTCTCTCCCACCCTTTCCCTCCCCTGCCTCTCTCCCACCCTCTCCCACTGCTCCACTCATGTCTCTCCCCTGTGTCTCTCTCCCACCATTTAAATCCCCTGTGTCTCTCCCACTGCTACTCCATGTCTCTCTCCCACCCTTTCCCTCCCCTATCTATCTCCCACTGCTCCCCATGTCTCTCTCCCACCCTTTTTCATCTGTCTCTCTCCCACCCTCTCAAACTGCTCCCCCATGTCTCTCTCCCTTCCCTGTGTCTCTCTCCCACCCTTTTCCTCCCTCCCCTCTCTCCCACTGCTCCCCCATGTCTCTCCCCCTCCTATGTCTCTTTCCCACCCTTTCCATCCCGTGTCTCTCACCTACCCTCTCCCACTGCTCCCTGTGTCTCTGTCCCACCTTTTCACTCCCCTGCCTCTCTCCCACCCCTCCCACTGCTCCCCTCCATGTCTTGCCCCCTGTCTCTCTCCCACCCTTTGCCTCCCATATCTCTCGTTCACTCTCTCCCAATGCTCCCCCCATGTCTCTCCCCCATGTATCCCTCTCCCACTGCTCCCCAATGTCTCCCCATGTCTCTCTCCCACCCTTTCTCTCTCCCACCCTCTCCCACTGCTCCACCCATGTCTCTCCCCTCCTGTGTCTCTTTCCCACTCTTTCCCTCCCCTCTCTCCCACCCTCTCCCACTGCTCCCCCCATGTCTCTCCCCCCTCCTGTGTCTCTTTCCCCCTCTTTCCATCTCCTGTCTCTCACCTCACCCTCTCCCACTGCTCCCTGTATCTCTCTCCCACCCTTTCACTCCTGTGCCTCTCTCCCACCCCCTCCCAATGCTCCCCTCATGTCTCTCCCTCCATGGCTCTCTCCCACCCTCTCACACTGCTCCCCACATGTCTTTCCCCCTGTGTCTCTCTCCAAACCTTTCCATTCCCAACCTCTCGAACTGCTCCCCCCATGTCTCTCCCATAGGTCTCTCTCCCACCCTTTCCCTCCCCTGCCTCTCTCCCACCCTCTCCCACTGCTCCACTCATGTCTCTCCCCTGTGTCTCTCTCCCACCATTTAAATCCCCTGTGTCTCTCCCACTGCTACTCCATGTCTCTCTCCCACCCTTTCCCTCCCCTATCTATCTCCCACTGCTCCCCATGTCTCTCTCCCACCCTTTTTCATCTGTCTCTCTCCCACCCTCTCAAACTGCTCCCCCATGTCTCTCTCCCTTCCCTGTGTCTCTCTCCCACCCTTTTCCTCCCTCCCCTCTCTCCCACTGCTCCCCCATGTCTCTCCCCCTCCTATGTCTCTTTCCCACCCTTTCCATCCCGTGTCTCTCACCTACCCTCTCCCACTGCTCCCTGTGTCTCTGTCCCACCTTTTCACTCCCCTGCCTCTCTCCCACCCCTCCCACTGCTCCCCTCCATGTCTTGCCCCCTGTCTCTCTCCCACCCTTTGCCTCCCATATCTCTCGTTCACTCTCTCCCAATGCTCCCCCCATGTCTCTCCCCCATGTATCCCTCTCCCACTGCTCCCCAATGTCTCCCCATGTCTCTCTCCCACCCTTTCTCTCTCCCACCCTCTCCCACTGCTCCACCCATGTCTCTCCCCTCCTGTGTCTCTTTCCCACTCTTTCCCTCCCCTCTCTCCCACCCTCTCCCACTGCTCCCCCCATGTCTCTCCCCCCTCCTGTGTCTCTTTCCCCCTCTTTCCATCTCCTGTCTCTCACCTCACCCTCTCCCACTGCTCCCTGTATCTCTCTCCCACCCTTTCACTCCTGTGCCTCTCTCCCACCCCCTCCCAATGCTCCCCTCATGTCTCTCCCCCCATGGCTCTCTCCCACCCTCTCACACTGCTCCCCACATGTCTTTCCCCCTGTGTCTCTCTCCAAACCTTTCCATTCCCAACCTCTCGAACTGCTCCCCCCATGTCTCTCCCATAGGTCTCTCTCCCACCCTTTCCCTCCCCTGCCTCTCTCCCACCCTCTCCCACTGCTCCACTCATGTCTCTCCCCTGTGTCTCTCTCCCACCATTTAAATCCCCTGTGTCTCTCCCACTGCTACTCCATGTCTCTCTCCCACCCTTTCCCTCCCCTATCTATCTCCCACTGCTCCCCATGTCTCTCTCCCACCCTTTTTCATCTGTCTCTCTCCCACTGCTCCCCCATGTCTCTCTCCCAACCTCCCCCACTGCTCCCCTACATGTCTCGTCCCCTGTGTCTCTCACCCCTCCTGTTTCTCCTTCCCACCCTTTCCCTCCCCTGCCTCTCTCCCATCCTCCCCGCTTGCTCCCCTCCATGTCTCGCCCCCCTGTGTCTCTCTCCCTAATCCTTTCCCTCCCCTGTCTCTCTCACCTCCTCTCCCACTGCACACTCCATATCTCTCCCCCCTCTGTGTCTCTCTCCAACCCTCTCACACTGCTCCCCCCATGTCTTTCCCCCATGTCTCTCCCACCCTTTCCTTCCCCTGTGTCTCACCCAACCCTCTCACACTGCTCCCCCATGTCTCCCCCCACCCTTGTGTCTCTCTCCCACCCTTTCCCTCCTCTGTCTCTCTCACCTCCTCTCCCACTGCACACTCCATATCTCTCCCCCCTCTGTGTCTCTCTCCTACCCTCTCCCACTGCCCCCTCTCCCACCCCCAACTCGCAGTGCGCGGCTAGCGCTGCACATTGCTTTATAATTTGCATGTGCTAAAAAAGCGTTACACACTACGGAAACTATAATGATATATATATATATATGGCACTGGAGGGCCCAGCAGGGGCCCCAGTGTCCTCCAAATACGAGCTCCACTGCTCCATCAAGCCTTTCATAATGGACAGTATGGGACCTTAGAGCCGGGGCGTAGGAACTAGAGGATGGGGGGACAAATCCCCCACCCCAGATTAAATGAATATGTGACACAAAAAATAGCAAAATTAAAGTTAATCGTGCATTATGACATTTACCAGCCATACCAGCAGTATATATATATAAAAACACTAAGTCAGAGGCGCTCATCAGAGAACAAAGAAACCTTAATAGGTTAGTTGTATGGCCATCATGACCCTGAGAGCGGCCTCTTTTAGCCACTTGGGCCCTTCACAGGGAGAAACATCCTGGAGTATATCAGCCTGATGCCACTCAAAAGAGAGATCCAGCCCCGAAATACCAGGCAATTCTACCCTGAACAGGAGAAACATCAAACTCCAGACGCGTTCGGCCTTTATGGGCCTCGTCAGTGAGGTGTAGCTGTATGTATGTATGTATATATATATATATATATATATATATATATATATATATATATATATATATAAAAATGATATTGGGGCAAGGGCATTGAGAATTTAAGTTTTTAAGGGGCACTGCAGCAAAAGGGCCCCCAAGGCAGGGCACCGTGAGCACAGGCAGTAGAGTTGAATTATCCCCCCCAGATTTGTTTGGGCTCCTACGCCCATGCCTTAGAGCTTGCTAGCCCGGGATGTACACAGGGTTCTTTAGTGTTAAAGGCACACAGAGGTTCCAAATATGGAAGAAATCAAAACTATTGCTAATTACATGTATTTGATTAATTGTGTTTTATTTAGAAATATGCAATTTCTTACAAGTTAGTGTGAGTGAGTGAGAGGCGCCCAGCGGAGTTATCCTGGGTCAGTTCTATGGACGTGATGACACTCCGAGGTCACCTCACTGACGAGGCCCACAGAGGCGAAACGTACGTCTGGGCAGGGTAGAATTGCCTGGTATTTTGGGGCTGGATCCCACTGTGCGATGAGATCAGACTGATATACTACAGGATATTTCTCCTTGTGATGGGCACAAGTGGCTCATGGAGGTTGCTCTCAGTGGGTTATCATGGCCACAGAACTGACCTTTTAGGGTTAACCTTTTTCTCTGACTGAGCGCCTCTGATTCGGTTGAGCCGCAGCAATTGTGACATTAATAACTGACCCCATGCTGTGCAACAATGTAGTGCTGTTATTCCCAATAAACTGATTCCTCAGGGATGGATAATCATTCCTAAATCTCCATTTATAACTTTCCTTGTTACTGATACAATATAACAAAGACAACTCCTTATAATAAAAATGAGCTTTTCTTACAGGACGTCCATACAGTACACAGAGGCCTAACACATCCCTGCCTGAGACTATACTGGCCTGCCTGAGACTATACAGGCCTGCCTGAGACTATACTGGCCTGCCTGAGACTATACTGGCCTGCCTGAGACTATACTGGTCTGCCTGAGACTATACAGGCCTGCCTGAGACTATACTGGCCTGCCTGAGCCTCAGCTGCCTTGTATAGCTCTCTAATTACAGCCACTGCAGGCCTAATTAGATCATTGTCTGTCAGGGAAAGGAAGGTGGCACATGAAGGGCAGGTCCTCCCTCTTACTGCCACCACCCCCCCCCCCCCCCCCCCCTGCACTGACGACCACTTTACTCCATGGTCATATCTACTAAATGGCGACCTTTTTGCCAAGTCTTGGCCGTATCAGCTCTTAGTACACATTGGAGTGGGGAGCATCTCTGAGAGATATTCATCCTTTAGTAGATTGGGCCCTTTGTCTCTATACACTGCAATGGGGGTAAAACTAGTGAGTGAGAGAGATAAAGGGATAGAGGGGTGATCTGGAGCGTGTGTTGGAGGATGATCATCTGACTTTAAACTTCATCTGATTGGTTCTGTTTTCAGAAGTGGCCAATGAGATCGCGTCTTTATGCCGGAGCACTGGGAGCGGACGTGACTGCGGCCTGTGAGGCAGAGAAGGACTAATGGAAAGCCGATGTCACACTTTGGCTGTTGGAAGAACAGCCAATAAACCCTGGGCAGATTGATATGCTTCTAATAAAATAGATTAAAGGGACACGGCAGGTTCCTGGATGTTACCCGGTATATAATATCCCCCGGTATCTATGTTATGTACAGTATTTTCCAGAGTCTGTGTCTGCATGCGCTGCAGTGGGCGGGGCCATACACAGCCCATAGGCACGGGGATATTATACACCTAAACATAAAGAGTCAGAGGCGCTCGATCTGAGAACGGACAATACCTTAGTGGGTTTGCCCTATAGGCCTGGTCATCTGCTCTGAGAGCGGCCTCTTGTGGCCACTTGTGCCCATCACAGGGATATTGTATACCCAGTAACACCCGGGTACCTTTAGGTACCATCGCCCATACAGCTTCCATTAAAGGGGCTCTGTCACCACAACAGGAAGTTAATTTCATTCTAAAGAGCATTACAAACTGTGTCTACATTGTACTAGCAGTTTTTCTATCCAGTGAATAATTCCTGAGATATTTAGAATTGATTTTGTGGCTCCTGTAGGCTAATGTGTGGCTCAGCATGCTGATGTGTTGCATGATAAATGTGAGAGAGAGGTATAACCACCAGATAACATTAAAAGTCTTTATTTGGTTGCTACACAGACAAACAAGCAGACTGTGGTCCTAATTAGCATATTTATGAGCCCCTCATTTGCATATAAATGTGATGAGGATGACGACAACCTCATGGGATTTCCCAGGATCGATTCACTTTAGAAAAAAACTCATTTTTTTATGATATTTCAGAAACCCTAATAAACAAGTTGATGTTAGGGTGGCGTGGTCCCTTTAATGTTCTCATGCTCACCTCCGTGTCACCTGTAGGAATAATGTAATATGTGGATCTGGGGCACGGAGACTAATCCTGGCCCGGGTGATACACCACCAATATGTTACTGCAAGAACAATCATTAAATAACTAGAAATCTTCCCAAATTGTATAAGATAAAGTTGTTTATATATATATATTATATTTAATTCCATTCGTTCTGTTTATTAGTATCACCAAACCCAATCACTATTACCATATCTAAATACTCAGCTGTTACTTTGTTTCCTCGCGTTACTTTTCTGTCTTCTTTACACTTTATGTTATAAAAAGTATCACAAATAATAAATATCATCAGATGAAAGTAGCAACAGAAGATTTATTTAGATGTCATCGTGTCTGCCATGTTTATTATATTTACCTTATGTAGATATGGGAATATTTTTTTGTGTGTGAAATATTCATTTCTGTAGACTCTTTATCAGTAGGGGAATCCATTTTGTGTTTGTTATATCACTTCATCAGAGCTGGTTCAGGAGGGTGTGTATTTTGGCGATGAGTGATGGGAGAGGTGGGCTAGAAGAGAATGGAGAGCCTTTGTTAAGATAATTGGATAAGACTGGAATTTAAACCACACCCTTCCCCTTCACCGGCCCAGAAACCTACTCCTTGCTTCAGGAAATGCAATCATATCTCTCACACAAGCAAGGTTCATCAGTGTATCATGAATTCCACCAAGGACCAGCATAAAATTTATTTTTTCTTACTAAAAACTAACTTTATGACTTTTTTCCTGCTTAATCAGACTTATTTTTTATGTATATGTATTTTTTATATTCATTCATCAACAAAGCTTGGGCTGTTTTCTATTCTACGTCCTGGAACTTATCTTATGTACAGCGCTACGGAATATGTTGAGGCGTTATAAATAAACAATAATAATAATAATAATAGGCCGTAATCATTGCTAATTAATATTTTTCACGCATTGGCGTCTGCATGCATTGTTTTCATTAATAATATATTTTCTGGGGGTCTGCTTGCATTGTTTTCATTGATAATACATTTTCTGGGGGTGTGCATGCATTGTTTTCATTCATACTACATTTTCTGTGGGTCTGCATGCATTGTTTTCATTGATAATATATTTTCTGGGGGTCTGCTTGCATTGTTTTCATTGATAATATATTTTCTGGGGGTCTGCTTGCATTGTTTTCATTGATAATACATTTTCTGGGGGTCTGCATGCATTGTTTTCATTCATACTACATTTTCTGGGGGTCTGCATGCATTGTTTTCATTGATAATATATTTTCTGGAACCAACAACAAGTATATGCAGGCCCTTAGCTTCAGGGGTGTTTTTATGCTGTCCTATACTCTTTGAGGGTTATTATTCCACCATTACCCTTCCTATACTCCATTAATCTATGTATAAAACCATATGCACATATGTAGTATGTCAGAAAATACATTTCAGCAGCTAAAACAACACACGACTGGACACAGTAAAGAATAATTGCATGTAATGGTTAATAAATCAATGGCTTATTTGATAGCTTCTGGGCTAATGAGGCTAATAGCTTCTGCCAAGAGGTTTTCAACTGACAAGAGGACATCCGTTGAGGTTAGAAGTAAAAAGATTCCACCTTAAAGAAAGAAAAGGGTTCTGCACAGGAAGGGTTGTTAATCTGTGGAATTCTCTACCAGAGGAGGTGGTGACAGCGGATTCTATAGATAACTTTAAAAGGAGAATGGATTTATTTCTAATTAAAAAGGGAATTCAGGGTTATCATGGATAATTAGAGAGAGAGTATTGATCCAGGAAGGAATCCGATCGCCAGTATCTGGGGTCAGGAAGGAATTTTTTTTTTTTCTTTGAGACGATTGGCTTAGTTTCACAGGTTTTTTTCTGTTTGCCTTCCTATGAATTAATTAATAATAATAAATAAATACATAAATAAATAGTTGTTTAATAGTTAATCCGCATATTGCAGATCAGAGGAGATCTTAAAAGGTTGAACTTGATGGACTGAAAGTCTTTTTTCAACCTTAATTACTATGTAGCTATGTTTGTGGCCAATCCCAACAGATCCAATTATCTAACACAGCCTTCTGATCTCTCCATTGACAGATAAAAAGATACACCCTTATAATCATGTTCTCAATAAGTTAGATAAAAGATACAATGGATTCCTCTACTCCAGGCCTAATAGAGCTACACTGGCCCTTTAACAGTCTTTAAGACTACTGAAATGAAGGAAAGAATTGGAGCTCGTCTTGTAATCTTTCTGATGTCTATCCTGGGTATTTTAAACCCCTGAACGTTCTTCTTCCAAGTGCCAGGAAAGGATAATTGGCCATAACTCTCTGTCCTGCCCACCCAGGGTGGCGGCTGTGATCTGGCCGAGCCCGGACTTCTCATGGACCTCATCTGACATTAAGGAACAGAGCGGAATAAACTGGTCCTAATTAGAGAGAATAGAAAAACAAAGTCCTTCCAAAGCTGCAGATTTATGGGACTGGCCTTGGATGTGGAATCTCTCACAGAGACTTAAGGGCCACAAAGGAGTCTGCGGGTCTGGAGGACACATCGGGCTCCTGTGCTACTGACCTGGGATGTTATGGGTTAAATCAGAAAACAGCAAGGAAGAGGTGAGAGAGTTATGGAAGGTCCCTGGATTGTACTAGGTATAATAAACATTATACATTATATATATACAGTAAATAAATAGTACATTTGTGTCACATTTCAATGTCTAACTGTTTCATGCCCAGAATTCCAAGAAATACAGTTATTACACTGCATTCTGGGAACCTGGGCAGGGACATGCAAATGTGCCCACAAAAGCTACGCTCTTGCAATCCATAACCATATCAAACATGGCTTCCCTTAAACATATGCATACACATTTGCATGTCCCTGCTAATGTTCCCAGAATTCACTGTAATAACTGTATTTCTCAGAATTCATGGCATTATTATTATCTTTTATTCTAACGCGTCAACATATTCCGTAGCGCTGAACAGGGGATAAGAACAAGTGGAAAATACAATATTAACAACTGCAGAGAGTGGACGGCGCTGTTTTGAGCTTAGAATCTTTGCAGAAAGTGCTTTTTCCCCAAGGCACCCTACAAGACTGGAAACTCGCTACTTACAATCTAAAGGGAATGGAAGAGGCAGAAGCCTGGGGAGAAAAGATAAGGAATGGCAAGGATCGGGAAGGAATTATAAGTATACTTAGGTAGAAAGGTTTTTCATTTAGTTGGAGAGGTAAGACGCTCTGGAGGGTGGTGTGTCATCTGCCCCTAGTGGTCAGATAATATAACCTGCACGTGGGAAAGTCAGGTGGAGGTGGGAGGGAAGTGGTATCTTAATGCAAGAGGAAGGTAGTTATGGCAGAGGTCTCTTAAAGGAAGGATGTTGCCGTGTTCAGGTAGTAACAGACAGTCTGGAGATGTTTGGGTGGAGAAAGGAAGTGAGAGCATTGTAGATAGGGTTGTACAAAAGAGGTGTGATCAGAGATAGGAGCAGAGGGGGGAGGAGGAAGAGATAGGAGCGGGGGGAGGAGGGATAGATGGGAGCGGGGGAGGAGGGAGAAATAGGAGCAGGGGGAGGAGAAAGTGATAGGAGCGGGGGTAGGAGGGATAGATGGGAGCGGGGGGAGGAGGGAGAGATAGGAGCGGGGGAGGAGGAAGAGATAGGATCGGGGGGAGGAGGGAGACATAGGAGATGGGGAGGGAGAGATAGGAGTGGGGGAGGAGGGAGAGATAGGAGCAGGGGGGAGGAGGGAGAAATAGGAGCAGGGGGAGGAGAAAGAGATAGGAGCGGGGGTAGGAGGGAGAGATAGGAGATGGGGAGGGGGAGATAGGAGTGGGGGAGGAGGGAGAGATAGGAGCAGGGGGAGGAGGGAGACATAGGAGATGGGGAGGGAGAGATAGGAGTGGGGGAGGAGGGAGAGATAGGAGCAGGGGGGAGGAGGGAGAAATAGGAGCAGGGGGAGGAGAAAGAGATAGGAGTGGGGGTAGGAGGGAGAGATAGGAGATGGGGAGGGAGAGATAGGAGTGGGGGAGGAGGGAGAGATAGGAGCAGGGGGAGGAGGGAGAAATAGGAGCAGGGGGAGGAGAAAGAGATAGGAGCAGGGGTAAGAGGGAGAGATAGGAGATGGGGAGGGAGAGATAGGAGTGGGGGAGGAGGGAGAGATAGGAGCAGGGGGGAGGAGGGAGAAATAGGAGCAGGGGGAGGAGAAAGAGATAGGAGCAGGGGTAAGAGGGAGAGATAGGAGATGGGGAGGGAGAGATAGGAGTGGGGAGGAGGGAGAGATAGGAGATGGGGAGGGAGAGATAGGAGTGGGGGAGGAGGAAGAGATAGGAGCAGGGGGAGGAGGGAGAAATAGGAGCAGGGGGAGGAGAAAGAGAAAGGAGTGGGGGTAGGCGGGAGAGATAGGGGCGGAGGGCAGGAGGGAGAGATAGGAGATGGGGAGGGAGAGATAGGAGTGGGGGAGGAGGGAGAGATAGGAGCAGGGAGAGGAGGGAGAAATAGGAGCAGGGGGAGGAGGGAGAGGTAGGAGCTGGGGGGAGGAGGGAGAGATAGGATCGGGGGAGGGAGAGATAGGAGTGGGGGAGGGAGAGATAGGAGCAGGGGAAGGAGAGATAGGAGTGGGGGAGAAGGAAGAGATAGGAGCGGGGGGAGGAGGGAGAGATAGCATCGGGGGAGGAGGGAGAGATAGGAGCGGGGGAGGGAGAGATAGGAGAGGGGTGAGAGATAGGAGCAGAGGGGAGGGAGAGATAGGAGCGGAGGGGAGGAGGGAGAGATAGGAGGGGGGAGGGAGAGATAGGAGCAGGGGGGAGGGAGAGATAGGTGCAGGGGAGGGATATGAGCTAACTACTGGGGGGGAACTGAACAACTGATACAAAGTATACAGAGAATACAGCAGTTTTGGCATGGTTGATTGAAGGAAATACCTCTTAAAAAAGGATGTTGCTGTCTTCAGGTAGTAACAGACAGTCTGGAGATGTCTGGGTGAGGTGTCTCTTAAAGGAAGGATGTTGGGCATGGGACAAGTTCTTTAACTTGTTTTCGACACTCAGATGTGATCACAGATGTGTATTTATTTCCTGTACTACTGTACGGCGGAGGCTTCCATCGCTTTTGGCCACCATATTATAAATGATTGCTGTGGTGAACTACCTCCCTAGAAAGACTACTACACAAGCTAGGAGCCGGACCCACGCAGATGAGAGGCAGTAACCTCAAAACAGCTGTCCATGGGTGGGATTTTTGGCTTGTAATTAATCCATCCTGAGCTTTGCTTAAAGCTGTGTAATACAGCAGGCATATGTTTAAAGGAAACCATGTTTGCAGCTCATGAAGACAGAGACTCTGCTGTACTTGCTGTGCAGTGTGTCATACTAACCAATCAGTGATGATCTCTCTGCAACATGCTTCTGCGACATGGTCCACGATAGGCTGGGGCACATTTATATTAGTTTGTATTTTTAGAGTCTAACTAAGAGCATAACTGAGAAGGGAAAAGTCCATACAGGCGATATATTGGTGGAAGTTGTGTGTGGGAGCAATAAGCTGACATTACTGCTTCTGGGCAGGGGAGGAGAAAAGGGTATGGCGCCAATTTTAATCAGATCCAATTTTCCTAGCAAAGCCTTCTGACCTCTCCCTGTTCCCCCACCTCCATTGATAAAAAGCACACCCTCCTAATCCCGGTCTCAGGACGTTAAATAATAAAGACAAAATGGATTCCTCGGATCTTGGGTGTTTCACTAGCGCAACTGAGCTCCTGAGTGATAAGTGCTGTACAGCCCTCCCACTCTTATGTCAAAGGCTCTGTCCACTTAAGGTGGATTACTACAGTTACCTTTACAACAATTATATACAAGCAGAAAGAGTGTTATAGGAGATCATAATGGGGGACCTGTGAAGGGGTGGGGGGTAGGAGATCATAATGGGGGACCTGTGAGGAGCAGGGGATTATGATTAAAGGAGGAGTCAGAGGCAAAAGGCAATAACGGAGCAATCAGATTTAAAAGGGAACAACGGAGGAGTCAGAGGCAAAAGGCAATAAAGGAGGAGTCAGAGGCAAAAGGTAATAAAGGAGGAGTCAGAGGCAAAAGGCAATAAAGGAGGAGTCAGAGGCAAAAGGTAATAAAGGAGTCAGAGGCAAAAGGTAATAAAGGAGTCAGAGGCAAAAGGTAATAAAGAAGGAGTCAGAGGCAAAAGGTAATAAAGAAGGAGTCAGAGGCACCTCAGGGGTTAAATTACGATACATGAACAGAACATTGCCAGGGTATTCATATCTCATATTTTAAGTTTTATTAGAAGAAAATAAGTAAGAAGATTTACAACATATTTTGTGATAACAAGAATCATATTAAGGTGCATAATGAGGTATTAAACAGAAACATCTCTCAATATATTCCCATCCTTGTAATGTTATACAGTGAATATCTTCTATTTATATTGAAGTGACGCGTACAAGGTAATTACATCCAAGGTGAGCGGCGGTTTAATATACGGAATGTGGAATGTTTATGGCGGCAGAAAGTCTTCTTATCTCCATAGAAGGTGGTGGGGGGGGGGGGGGTATTGAATATTGTTCTGATTCATTATTAATATTCATTTATTGATCTAAATGTTAACAGGACCTAAGTAGACCATTCAGTGTTTATATATTATTATGTTGTACATATCTAAGGTGCGCTGAATCCTCATCTCCATATATCCATATAAAGGGTATGTGTTTATATATGGTGCATGTGTGCACTGTAGACATACATTATATGCTTAGTACCGTTATCTAAATATATATTTTTAAGTTATAATTACTCTCTATGAAGAGAAACTTGTATTCCTAAAAATGTTACCCAATTCCTTAGTTTTTGATTTTTTTTGGCTATTTGTGTTAGATCAAAATGTAGAAATATTATTTTATTCAGTGTGTACGTTCCAGCTTATAGTTATATGTCTGTTGGTGACCTGGGCCCTAAGTTGATTTTATGGTAATGTTATAATATCATTGAGCAGGTCATTTATTGATAGTATTATTATGCGCTATTTGCAACACGCCGACATATTCTGTAGCGCTATACAGGGCAAGTACATGACAAAACAGTATAAACACACTAGCGACTTGCCCGTCAAAAAATAAGATTGTAAGGGCGATAAATTTTGTCGGTGTTCCAAGATGCTTCGGCGCTCATTGCGAGCTTTCGGCGCTCATTGTTAGGTTGTTGGTTGTTTGTGTGCTATGAGCACTGTTTTTGCTAATGAAATAATTAATAGCATAATAAATGAATATACTTTTCCTATTTGGAAGTAATATATGCAAGAAGCGATTTTTTCGGAATATCTGTAGGTGTTTGGTGGTGTTTTGCGTGTTTAGGGACCTTTAGCCTCGTTTTCGTTTTGTTCGGCGGCCATTTTTTCTCTCGCTTAGGTGATTTTCCGGTGTCTAAACTCCTGGTTTGTGGTTAAATTGCGGTGTAACTTCACTTGCAGAGTTCCCCGGTGCCCCCATTTCTGTGAGTAACCTTTTTATGTGTTTGTTGTGTGTATTTGTTGTGTTTGTAATGTGTTTGGGGTTGCGCGCGTTGCGTCCTTGTTTTCTAATCTTGTAGGTGTTTTTCGGCAAATACGTAGGTGTTTGGTGGTGTTTTGCGTCTTTAGACTGCTGTAGCCTCGTTTTCGTTTTTTCGGCGGCCATTTTTTCTCTCGCTTAGAGAATTTTTTAGTGTCTAAACTCTTTTAATTTGAGTTAAATTGAGGTGTAACCTGGATGCTCCCTCTTCCTGTAAGTAAGCTTTTTATGTATTTCTTGTGTGTATTTGTTGTATTTTTCATGTTTTGATGTGCGCGTGTTGCGGCAGTTTTTTTGCGAGGTTGTAATGGGTCGTAACGTGTCTCGTATTTTGTTTGCGTTACGACGTAAATTTTGCGAGGGTCGCAGTTGCTGGCAAGGAGCGCCTCAGTTGCTTCGCGAGGGCCTCAGTTGCTGGCAAGGAGTGCCTTCGGCGCTCCTTGCCAGCAACTGCGACCCTTGCTTCGCGAGCCTGCAAGCGTTAGCAACAACTCGTATGCTCACAACCATATCTGTGATTGCAAAAGAATGGAGGGCCCGGTCTTTGAGCTTAAAATCAAATGTTCATATTCACAATCCATATCATGTATAATTGCCTAGAAATGGCCCTTTATTCTATGTTACTCCTTGTTACATGTTATAAATATTTAAAGAACAAACTCATTTCACAGCTATAATAACCCTCTGGCGATGAAGAGGTTAATGTGCTAGGAATGTCCTGCTTGGTCACACTCAGGATTACTCCCAACAGGAGATGTTATCTGTCATAAACAACAAAGCAAAGAAACTTCTGGAATAACACGCTGGTGATAATTAAACAGAAACTCGTCTTTACCAAAAGAAGCCGCAGGGGCGTATCTGCATCATGGCCACAAAGCATGGGAATCATCTCAAAAGAGGCAAGGGGGTCGAGAAAAGGTGAAATGGATCATTATCTTGGACTACAGTAACATCTAGTCATCATTACCTTAGGGACACTGGACATGAGATTTGGTTGGCTGGAACAATCTACAAGGTGTGGCTATGATGGGTATAACTGGGCCAAATGGACTTGCTGGGTAGTAGAATTATCTTGGGAAAGGAACAGAAGAATCAGGAGGAATACTCTACACTCGCATACGCACATTAGTATTAAATAGGTAGGGCTGGTATTTAGGATGCCAATATCACCACTACGGTTGTTGTATGTTAATACACCCTTTTTTCCAGTGTATTTGGAGCTCTTATAACAGTCAGATTTAAGTTAACTGGTCATGATATAGGGTTAAAATTCCAGTATAAAAGGACAGTATTTAACATAGAAGAAGTAAAAAAAAGATGAAAGAAAAAAAGAAAACTTTTAATTGGAATAAGAGCAAACATCAAATAAGAAAGTAAATATTAGGAGATATATCCTCCTCTCCAGGTTAATTTCTCCACTTGCTCCTCTAGAAAGGATTAAGTTGTGGTTTATAGCCCACAGGAGTCACCACAGGAGGTACCACAGGAGGCACCACAGGACCTCCTTGCCACAGGAGGCACCACAGGATCTCCTCATGACAGGATGTCATCACCACAAGACCTCCTCGCCACAGGAGGCACCACAGGATCTCCTCACCACAGGACCTCCTCGACACAGGAGGCACCACAGGATCACCTTACTACAGGACCTCCTCGCCACAGGAGGTACCACAGGATCTCCTCACCACAGGAGGTACCACAGGACCTCCATCGCCACAGGAGGCACCACAGGATCTCCTCACCACAGGATGTCCTCACCACAAGACCTCCTCGCCACAGGAGGCACCACAGGATCTCCTCACCACAGGACCTCCTCGCCACAGGAGGCACCACAGGATCACCTTACCACAGGACCTCCTCGCCACAGGAGGTACCACAGGACCTCTTCGCCACAGGAGGTACCACAGGACCTCTTCGCCACAGGATCACCTTACCACAGGACCTCCATCGCCACAGGAGGCACCACAGGATCTCCTCATCACAGGATGCCCTCACCACAAGACCTCCTCGCCACAGGAGGCACCACAGGATCTCCTCGCCACAGTAGGCACCACAGGATTTCCTGACCTATCCATGAGGGTGGGTTTTGATTAAGTCAGGAACAAAACAATCTTGTTCTCTCCGACCCTCTGTTTTTCCCTCTTGTCCTAAGTTTCTATAGGCGCTCTCTCACTTTGTAAAAGGTTAGAAAGTTGTATCTAGCCATGGTTCCCAGATCTTATATAAAGTTGCCAGTTTACTATAATGTGTGTAATTCTGTAATTAATAAGGATATAATTTAGTTCATGATGTACTGATGTGCCTAGAAGTCTTATTTCTATTTCTGGGATCTAGATCTAAAATGTCTTTGATTAGCTGTAATACTGGTCTCCACTTTTGGGCAAGACCATCATATAAGAATAAATGTTCCCGTTTTCAGGCATCCCCTGAAGTAGAGTGGGCTTATAGAGGTTTATCAAGAATGAAGATTAGCTGGGTAATATATACAATGCCTTGCAAAAGTATTCACCCCCTTACATTACAGCCTTAAGTTCAATGTCTTGTTAATCTGAATTTTATGTGATGGATCAGAACACAATAGTCTAAGTTGGTGAAGTGAAATGAGAAAAATATATTGTAAAGGATCCTTGCATTTTCCTCCGAACTCCAGCTGAAACTAAGTGATTATAGCTCCCAATCCCCCAAACATGAGTCAAAACTTCATGAAGGGGTAAACATGAACTCTTTACTGTGGGCTACACGCCCGGTATTTATGCCGGTCTTCCACCTGGTGGACAAAGGAAAAAACAGTAGCCAATCACAGTGGCTATAGCATAAGCACTCCCTTTACACATAAATCACTCCCTCTTTTCTATCCTGGAGATAATTAACTTAAGGTAGCACAGAGAGCCTTAATTATCTCCAGGAAGAAAGGAACATGGCTTCTTTGTTTTAATAGACAGAATAAAAATATATAACTTTGATTTGACACAATGTAAACTTGAAGTTCCACATATCCCCAGATAGCTGAGATCTGAGTGCATATTCTAGGCGAATAGCGCTCAGATCCCACGAACGCAGTTCTCAGAATCATCGACTGAAGTTTGTAAAATAGGGGATTTCGTTACACAGCTCCCCCTTAGTCCCATGGAACGGCATACCTGCTTTGATCCTAACGGGTCGGCTAAGGGATGTCCGGTAATCCAGAAACAAACCAAAATTACGCCTTTTCCAGTTCAGTTTGCCGGGAGAGGCCTTCGGCATTGGCATTCTGTTTCCCAGGGCGGTACTGCATTGTGAAATTATAAGGTTGCAGCGCCAAACTCCATCGGAGTAATCTGGGGTTATCGCCAGCAACTCTGTTGAGCCAAATTAAAGGGTTGTGGTCCGTCAGCACGGTGAAAGAGCGTCCATACAGGTAAGGCTGTAGCTTCTTAAGTGCCCAGACTAATGCCAGACACTCTTTCTCCACAGTGGCATAGCTGACTTCGCGGGGTAATAGTTTTCTGCTCAGGTACGCCACTGGGTGATCCATGCCATAGTCTCCCACCTGGCTCAATACTGCTCCCAGTCCAAACATTGAGGCATCTGTGTGGACGAGAAACCTTTTAGTATGGTCCGGTGCCGCTAACACAGGAGATGCACTTAACGCAGCCTTGAGTTTCTGGAAAGCCTCCTCACACTCAGTGGACCAGATTACTTGTCAGTGGACCAGATGACTTTTTAGTGAGGTCTGTCAAGGGCTTGGCCAGGGTACTGTAATCCGCTACAAATTTCCTGTAATAACCTGCAGTACACAGGAATGCCATGACCTGAGTTTTTGTCCGTGGTTGGGGCCACTGGGTGATGGCCTCAATTTTAGCGGGCTCTGGTCTCTGTTTCCCTGACCCTACTCTGTGGCCTAAATACTGGACTTCCGCCGCCATGCCCACGTGGCATTTCCAAGGCTTCAACGTGAGCCCTGCGTGCTGAATTCGGTTGAGCACTACTGAAATGTGTTCCAGGTGGGCTTCCCAAGTGTCACTGAAGATAGCTATATCGTCCAGGTAAGCACAAGCGAAGCCCTGAAATCCCTCTAGGAGCCGGTCCGCCATCCTTTGAAAAGTGGCTGGGGCATTCTTCATCCGAAATGGCATCACCTTAAACTGGTATAGGCCAAATGGGGTGACAAATGCCGACTTCGGAATGGCCTCAGGCTCCAAGGGGATTTGCCAATATCCCTTGCACAGATCAATAGTGGTCAAGTAATTCCCCCCAGCCATACAGTCTAGCAGCTCATCTACTCTGGGCATGGGGTAGGCATCGGTAATGGTCCGATCATTTAGTTTACGGTAGTCCACGCAGAACCTGGTGGTACCGTCCTTTTTAGGAACCAGGACTACTGGGGAAGCCCAGGGGCTTTGGGACGGTTCTATGACCCTCAGTTCTAACATATCCTGGAGTTCCGTTAACATACTTTCCTGTACTGCCTCTGGAATTCGGTAAGGCTGCTGCCGCAGGGGTAACTGGCCTGGGGTCTCCACTCGGTGGACTGCCAGGGTCGTATACCCTGGGGCTGCAGAAAACATGCCCCCAAATTCCTTTAACAGTTGGGAAACCTGAGCTTGTCCCTCGGGACCTAATGCTGGCCCCAACTGTACTTGGTCTACTCCTGTGGGTTTCTGGGGAAGCATATCTGGTAGAGGGATACCCTCGCTATCCTCATATGCTGGAGCGCATACCGCGGAGACCTCCTCTGGCCTCTCGAGATATGGCTTAAGCATATTTACATGGAAGGACCTCCGGATCCTATTATCGGAACAGTCTGCCACAATGTACGTGGTATCACTGATCCGCTCTAGGACCGTGTAGGGGCCCTGCCAGGAGGCTTGCAACTTATCTGTTTTGATGGGTTTCAGAACTAGGACCTTTTGTCCCACTTCTAATATACGGTCCCTAGCTCCCTTGTCATACCAGTATTTTTGCCACTTTTGGGCGGCTCGCAGGTTCTCCCGAACTGTTTCGGGAGTCTGTAGCCGGTCTCTCAGCTCTAGTACCTATGAGACTATAGGGGTACCTGCTTGTTCCATATCACCTTCACAATGTTCCCGCACAAGGTCCAGGGGTCCCCGGACCCGTCTCCCGTATAATAGCTCGAATGGAGAGAATCCGGTGGACTCCTGGGGAACCTCCCTATAGGCAAAAAGTAAATGAGGGAGGAATCTTTCCCAATTCCTGCAGGTCTCTGTGAACGTGATGAGCATTTGCTTAAGGGTGCCGTTAAATCGTTCACAGAGGCCATTGGTTTGGGGGTGATAGGGGGAATTTAATATGGGTTTTACCCCACAGCTCTGCCAGAGTTGTTGGGTAATCACCGCAGTGAATTGGGTTCCCTGATCGGACACTATCTCCCTAGGGAATCCCACCCTAGTGAACACCTGAACTAGTGCTTCTGCTACCGTCTCTGCATGTATATTCGACAGAGCTATAGCCTCGGGGTAGCGGGTAGCGTAGTCTACCACAGTAAGAATGTATTTCTTACCGGATGGACTGGGTTTACCGAGTGGGCCAACTAAATCAACCGCCACTCGGAAAAATGGTTCCTCAATAATGGGTAGGGGGCGTAGCTTTGCCTTGGGGTGATCCCCTCTCTTCCCTACCTTTTGGCATACTTCGCAGGTCCTACAGTAATCTTGCAAATCTCCCGTGACCCCTGGCCAGAAAAATGACTGGGTGAGTCTGTCCCTCGTCTTTTTAATGCCTAAGTGGCCGGCTAGGGGAATATCGTGGCTAATCCGCAACAGTTCTACCCGATACTTACGGGGCACTATCAACTGTCTTTTATCTACCTGGTCCACTCCTGTCCCTGTCCCCCCAGTAACTCGGTACAGTAAACCCTTTTCCTAGCTAAACCTTGCCTGATCTCTGTCTCCCTGGGGTTGTTCTGCCTTCCTCCTATACCCTTTTAAGGTGGGATCCTCCCGTTGTGCTTGCCCGAAGTCTTGAGGGGTACCCCAGTAAGAAGTATGGTCAGGGGGGATCGTCAGAGGGTTATCGCTTACCTGGTCATGAGTCGAGGGAGAGGCTTCCATAGCTCTGGATTGCTGCCGGGTGGTAACAGGTAGGGCTCCTTCGGTACTGCAGGCTGCCAATTGTGACGTCAGGCATCCTAGATCATTTCCCAGCAGTACTTCCGCGGGCAAATCTGGCATGATGCCCACTTCCACCGCCTTGGCCCCGGTACCCCAATCGATGTGGACTCGGGCCGTTGGTAACTTGTGAATTGCCCCTCCGGCTACCCTTACAGCAATGGTACGTCCTGTGTGCTGGGACGGGGCGACTCGGTGTGGCTGGACCAAAGTAATAGTAGCCCCGCTGTCCCTCAGTCCTCGAGCCTCTTGCCCATTGAGTTTTACTGACTGGCGGTGATGTGCCCTGTTATCCCCAGCCGCTTGTACAGGGTTTACCTCATGTAAGGTGGCCCAATTTTCACTATTGCCACTGGGTGTTTGAGGCAGATAATTGTAATCCTCTTGCACACAGTGTGCGGCGGCTTTTGTCTGTGGTATCGGTGCCCCTCCCCAGCGGTCTGCAGTGCGTTGTCGGCAGTTAGGTTTGATGTGCCCCAGTTGTTTGCACCCATGACACATCGGAGCAGTCCTTTGGTACCCTCTGTTTGTGGTATTGCCCCCTGGTGGTGGTACCCTCTGTGGCATAGTTGGTGGGCCAGAGGCAGGCCGCGGGCTCTGGACCCCTCGGTTTCCATCCATCCGCCTGCTCTCATGAAATTCGTCTGCCAGCCGTGCTGCCTCCTCTACCGTTTTTGGCTTTCTGTCTCTGACCCAATCTCTCACCTCCGCTGGGGTATAATCAAAAAATTGTTCTAGCAACAACAACTGCACAGCATCCTCTAAAGTAGTTGCCTGATTCCCCTGCATCCAATTGCTGGCAGCGCGCTGCATACGAAATGCCCACTCCGTATAGGAATCTTTACCTTGTCTTCTGAGAGCCCTGAATTTCCTTCTATGGGCTTCAGGGGTTACAGCGTACCGGGCTAACAAAATCTCTTTTATCTTGTCATAGTTTTGTATATCCCACCACTGCCACCAGTGTAAAGGATCCTTGCATTTTCCTCCAAACTCCAGCTGAAACTAAGTGATTATAGCTCCCAATCCCCCAAACATGAGTCAAAACTTCATGAAGGGGTAAACATGAACTCTTTACTGTGGGCTACACGCCCGGTATTCTCAGGTCTTCCACCTGGTGGACAAAGGAAAAAACAGTAGCCAATCACAGTGGCTATAGCATAAGCACTCCCCTTACACATAAATCACTCCCTCTTTTCTATCCTGGAGATAATTAACTTAAGGTAGCACAGAGAGCCTATATTATCTCCAGGAAGAAAGGAACATGGCTTCTTTGTTTTAATAGACAGAATAAAAAAATATAACTTTGATTTGACACAATGTAAACTTGAAGTTCCACATATCCCCAGATAGCTGAGATCTGAGTGCATATTCTAGGCGAATAGCGCTCAGATCCCACGAACGCAGTTCTCAGAATCGTCAACTGAAGTTTGTAAAATAGGGGATTTCGTTACATATATATATAAAAATATTTTTTTATAAATAAAAAACAGAAAACTGGCATGTGCATATGTATTCACCCCCATTGTTATGAAGTGCATAAAGAGCTCTGGTGCAACCAATTACCTTTAAGTCACATAATTAGTGAAATGATGTCCACCTGTGTGTAATCTAAGTGTCACATGATCTGTCCTTACATATACACACCTTTTTTGAAAGGCCCCAGACGCTGCAACACCTAAGCAAGAGGCACCACTAACCAAACCCTGCCATAAAGACCAAGGAACTCTCCAAACAAGTGAGGGACAATGTTGTTGAGAAGTACAAGTCAGGGTTAGGTTATAAAACAAATATCCAAATCTTTGATGATCCCCAGGAGCACCATCAAATCTATCATAAGCAAATGTAAAGAACATGGCACAACAGCAGACCTGCAAAGAGACGGCCGCCCACCAAAACTCACGGACCGGGCAAGGAGGGCATCAATTAGAGAGGCAGCACAGAGACCTAAGGTAACCCTGGAGGAGCTGCAGAGATCCACAGCAGAGACTGGAGTATCTGTACATAGGACGACAATAAGCCGTACGCTCCATAGAGTTGGGCTTTATGGCAGAGTGGCCAGAAGAAAGCCATTAATTTCAGCAAAAAACAAAATGACACTGACTCCCAAAATGTATGGAGGAAGGTGCTCTGGTCTGATGAGACTAAAATTTAACTTTTCGGCCATGAAAGAAAACGCTATGTCTGGCGCAAACCCAACACATCACATCACCCAAAGAGCACCATCCCCACAGTGAAAAGTGGTGGTGGCAGCATCATGCTGTGGGGATGTTTTTTTAGCAGCCGTGACTAGGAAATTGGGCAGAGTTGAGGGAAAGATGGATGGTGCTAAATACAGGGATATTCTTGAGCAAAACCTGCACCACTCGGTGCGTGATTTGAGGCTAGGACGGAGGTTCACCTTCCAGCAGGACAATGACCCCAAACACATTGCTAAAGAAACACTTGGGGGGTTTAAGGTGAAACATGCAAATGTGTTGGAATGACCTAGTCACAGCCCAGACCTCAATACAATAGAAAATCTGTGGTCAGACTTAAAGATTGCTGTTCACAAGCGCAAACCATCCAACTTTAAGAAGATGGAGCAGTTTTGAAAGGAGGAATGGGCAAAAATCCCAGTGGTAAGATGTGGCAAGCTCATAGAGACTTATCCAAAGCGACTTGGAGCTGTGATTGCCGCAAAAAGTGGCTCTACGAAGTATTGACTTTAGGGGGGTGAACAGTTATGCACATTGACTTTTTATTTTGTCCTATTAGTGGTCTCCTTCACAATAATAAAAAAAAAATATATACATTTTCAAAGTTGTGGCATGTTCTGTAAATTAAATGATGCAAATCCTCTAACAATCCATGTTAATGCCAGGTTGTGAGGCAACAAAACACGAAAAATGCCAAGGGAGGTGAATAATTTCGCAAGGTTTGTAGTCTTTATGGATTTTGCAAAGGCTTTTGATACAGTGCCACATGGGAGACTATTGTGCAAACTAAGAGATACAGGAATTGCAGTAAATATCTGGTCA
The DNA here is from genome assembly GCA_027410445.1 of Discoglossus pictus. Classification (NCBI taxonomy): domain Eukaryota; kingdom Metazoa; phylum Chordata; class Amphibia; order Anura; family Alytidae; genus Discoglossus; species Discoglossus pictus. The sequence continues at coordinate 448,142,291 of CM050165.1, read as the reverse complement.
TGGATTGAGAGCTGGCTAAAGACAGGAAAGGGTTGTTGTAAATGGAACATACTCCGATTGGACTAATGTGGTAAGTGGGGTTCCACAGGGTTCAGTATTAGGTCCTCTCCTTCACATATTTATAAATGACTTAGAGGTAGGATTGGAGTGTGGGGTCTCCATTTTCGCCGATGACACAAAGCTGTGCAAGGTAATTAAATCAGATAATTATGTACTTTCCCTCCAAAGGGATTCACATAAAATTGAGGAATGGGCATCAAAATGGCAGATGAGATTTAATACAAATAAATGTAAAGTTATGCATCTGGGAAGGAAAAATAGCCATGCAATTTATAATCTTAATGGAGAAAATCTAGGGGTATCAGATACTGAAAGTGCTCAAAGCCAAGCAGCAGCTGCAAAGGCAAATAAAATATTAGCATGTATTAAGAAGGGTATAGAAGCCAGGGAAGCAAATATAATTCTGCCACTATACAAATCTCTAGTATGCCCTCATTTGGAATATGGAGGACAATTTTGGGCACCACCTCATAAAAAGGACATTTTAGAGCTGGAAAAGGTACAGAGGAGGGCAACAAAACTAATAAGGGGAATGGAGGGGCTAAGTTATGAAGAAAGACTAGCAAAATTACACTTATTTTCTCTAGAAAAAAGGCGTCTAAGAGGAGATATGATTACCTTATATAAATACATCCAGGGTCAGTATAAAGATTTGTCGGGGGAGCTTTTCGTACCAAGAGGTTTTAAACGGACAAGAGGGCATCCCTTGAGGTTAGAAGTAAAAAGATTCCACCTCAAAGAAAGAAAAAGGATGTAAGGGTGGTTAATCTGTGGAGGAGGTGGTGACAGCGGATTCGATAGATAACTTTAAAAGGGGACTGGATTTATTTCTAATTAAAAAGGGAATTCAGGGTTATACTAGATAATTAGAGAGAGAGTATTGATCCAGGGAGAAATCTGATCGCCAGTATCTGGGGTCAGGAAGAAATAAAAAATATTTTCCCTTTGAGACGATTGGCTAAGTTTCACTTGTTTTTTTTTCTGTTTGCCTTCCTATGAATTAATTCATAATAATAAATAAATACATAAATAAATAGTTGTTTAATAGTTAATCAACAATTAAAAACTAATCTGCATATAGCAGATCAGAGGAGATCTTAAAAGGTTGAACTTGATGGACTGAAAGCCTTTCTTCAACCTTAATTACTATGTAACTATGTAAGGTACTGTATACGCAGTGTAGCACTTGTTATAGAGTACGGGCCCAGATTCTTCATCACTGGTCCAACCAAAGTTGCCATTTTTGTTCTGCACCATGAAACAGACAGTCAAAGACAAGACAAAAGTGTTTTCCTTTTTGAGGCTACTACTGGACTGATTAAATAGCCTCAGACATCAAGAAAAAGGCACTTGTTTGTGAATAATCCAGAAGTAAATGTTTTTAATAAAAATAGGTTGGACCATTTTTATTGCTTAATTAATAAAATAAAAAAGAAATATATATATATATATAAAAAATAAAAATATATATATTTATTTTTTAATGCATTGAACGTTTGCAAATATGTATTGAAGTATAAACATACATGTATCTCAACTTGAAAAACCTAAACCGGCCTTATCCTATATACATGGTGAGATTCTGACCACAATTTTCAGGATCTCATTTTTGGTCAATCATTTTTATTTACGTACCTGAGCGTATATTTGTATAAATGCAGCCACCATGGACTATAATATATAATATTCTAAAAATCACAAAAAACTATCAAAAAGTGTTTACAGCACAGTTTTATTGCTTTTTGTTTATCTTACATTGTTTCATCAGTTACAAATCGAGGAATGAGAACCGACTTGTCAAATTTACACCATTGCAAAAACGTACAGAATCTTTATTACAAACATATAAGTTTGGCAAATTTCAGTGCAATTATTCATCCAAGAAAGGTCTTGGATATTTATATGTTCATACAAACAACAACCACAGAAGACAAACTTACAAAAAAAGCAGAGCGAAAGATAGCCAACAAGTACATCAGAAATCAGGGGTAACCGAACCGTAGATCATTACCTGAGAGACAGATACGACTGAAATCAGTGATTTTGGAGAAAAATATTCAAAAATGTATTTTAGTTGTAGATCTTATGTTCTATAAACTAAGCACAATATAAGCTTTAAATTATTCCCTAAGGAATAACACTAATTTGCAAATACTAAACCGAACAAAGGTTGGGGATAAAAAATGATCTTTATTGAATTAATTTAAAAAATAGATAAATTGATGCAACAAAAAAAAAAACAACATACATATGGAGAACAACTAAAAACAATGAGTAGAGGGGTCTTAACTGGCTGATAATTCCTTAACAAAATTGTAGAAAGAGATTTAGTGAAGGCTTTGACCCACAAAGGGTCCGCCTACTGAACTCAGACTGACGTACGTTTCGCCACTAAAGTTCTCCATATGTAAACCTTTTTTAGTGCGCCAATTTTTTTAATTAATTCAATAAAGATTATTATATTTTATTCACGTTTCTCCTCTTTAGTATGAAATATACAATATACAAACATACATGTCATATTAACATTAACCGTATAGACATCAATTCTCCAAATAATTACAATTTGCTCAAAGATTTGGTCAAAAGACTTCCATGTACTACGGGCTATTTTATATTTTAGAGCCACATCAATATAGATTTACACCGTGTATCTTTTAATATTAAACCATTCACATAAAAACGTGTTTTATTTCCTGAAATATTTCTGGACCTGAAAGAAAAATCAACTTTGTGATAAATTCAGATTACAAATCCCAATAATGCACATTATGCAAAGTGATGACAGATTTGTACTCGTCTTAGAGTTACCAGCTGACCTGAGAAAAAGGAAATACAAAAAACACAGGAGAGAATTGTTCTGACATTATTACTTCTTAAGGATGAAATCAATACTACAATTTTTCCAAAACCTAATAAATACAAGGTGTGTTTTTATAACGTTATTATATATGTTGGTCTTGAATTGTGTTATAACAAAATCTTTTCAGCCAAACAGGACATAAAATTCTTGATTTACAATATACTCCTTTAAAGGGCTAATTGATGTGAAGACAAAATATTTTTAGAAAAAACTATCTAAAAGTTATTAATAGGGGTGGTGTCAGAGATCAATTTATTATCATTTTAATTAATTTTTTTGTAAATTTTAAGAAAAAAGACACTGCCCATTATCTGAACATGTTGGTGCATTACAAATACTAGATAATAATAATCAATTCCCGTTCTACAAACGAGCATACTGTAAATATGAGCTTTATTGGGGAAGAGTGTCTCAAATTAATTTATGACAATAATACATTTTTCTAAAACTGACAAATTATTTTAAATTATTGAATACAAAAATGAGACTAATAATAATCTGTACAAGAACTTTCAATATTATTTCTTCTCTTATCATACACACGTTATACACACTACATACAACCAACATGGGCAATGGGCCACTTCCAAAGGAATTTACAATTTTAGCCCTAATCTGCATTATTATTTAACTAGTATTTTTAAGCCAGTAAACCCCAGATATTTTTGTGCGTTACTAAAGCGGACATTTTATTTTGCATTATCGATGCATTATAGACACCGCCCATTGTGGGAAGAAATTACTATTATTATTATTGGTTCCCTCTCAACGTCTCCCATATATCATAATGCATTTGATTGCATATAATCCAATATTTGTCTTGGAAACAATGGCCAATACCAGCTCAGTGTTTTTAAAAAGCCGCTCTCTGGACCAATGGCGCCTCAAACACCTTACTGGGTGGTCCGTACGAACAAACATGGAGAGTCTGACACATTAAATGTGCCATCACCATTGATCACAGTTATAGACAGACGAACAATTAATTTATTTTAACTTAGATCAATTCAAGTTCAAAATGGCAGACAGACCGACCTCCCCATGCTCTTTCATAGATGGTCTTGATCGGCTCAAACACCAAGGCTGACAACCCAGTACTAAGTCCCATATTTAATAGAGACATGAGATGCCAACATGATCTCCGAAATCCGAAACATTGAATTAAAGTGGAATTTACACCAAAAACAAGTTGCTGTTATATGAAGGATTACGAGACGTCCAAACATAGCCGTGGCCTTTTATTGCTGTAGGACCTCTGTATAAATGGAACTTCTAAGGTGGCTTCTGCTCTTCACAGATGGGAAATTCCATAACGTTTACACATAATTAAGATTCCTTTGCTAGAAGAACTTTTAGAGAAGATTATGTATAGGGGCACTTGACTTTTCATAATAAATCCATTTTAATTCAGTAAATACTTTAATCTGGGATTTGCTTTAAGACGTTTACCAAGACAACAACCAAGGAACAAACACAGTGGTTGGTGATCACAGTGCTGCTACTAAAGTTACACACCAGATTGCCTACAAAAAAGTAAGTTTTCTCCTCCCCTAGAAATTGCTCTTCTGCGTCCCAAATCACATGCTTTGTTCAGCCAATCACAGGTGAGAATTTCCCTTGACGGAGAAAGACCATGCTTTACAGGAAAAAAACATCCTGGGGTGAATTCTCCGATTGCGTTGATAGGCTGACTATGTGACCGAGGGAGAAAAACGTAAATTGCTGGTGGAAGAGGAAGTAGGTGGAGTAAGACAACTGTGAAAGCAGTTATCAATGGTTTTTCCAAATTTGATGATAATTCTAATTGTAAATATTATCTTTTAACCTTTATAGTGTTTGTATCTTCAAATTAAAGCATGGTCTCTACTCCAGGGTAGAAGATATATCATAGAATATAAACTAAAGTTAGTGTTTCAAGTGTAAGGGATATAAACCCATAACAGGACTGATTGGTGTCCATTGAGGTCCATAAGATACAAAGGACAATAAATGTATCTACCGAAATGCGATCTGGTGTCTACACGTGTAAAAGTCGTCCCCATGAATGAATTCTTCTAGGTTAGGCAGCACAGCACAACAAACGCCTCCGGAGGCTAGGTTTTAGCACATTATATACATTGGATTGTGGTACACACACTCATACAGTCTGGACATTTAAGGCATTTCTGTTTTGAAGGTAGAGAGCAAGCCATGAAATGTTGTATTAATAAAAAAATAGTTCATAAAAACCCATTAGGTGAAGCACATAACCGATCTAAAAGGGATCAGATTATCAATGTAAAAATGCACCAGGCACAGTGAGGATCGGCTCGGATGGAATTATTTGGTCACAAATACCAAAGAATGGAAATATAAGGTAGATATAATAATGTATAACCGGTGATAGATTGACCTATGAGATAGGAGGGAATGGCTGCTGATCAGAAAGAGGACACTTCTGAATCATGGTTGGTCTTCCACCACAATGTAGGCATGGGCATATAGCAGATGCAACATATATGCTACAAGTCAAGTTACCCAAGATATTCCCAAACCATTGCGCCTACAAAAGGGAGGACTATTTTTAATTGCTTCCGTTTAGGAAACTATGATGGAGGGTAGATGTTCCAATCAAACCCAAAGAGGTGGTCCAAACTTGTCCTTCTGAGCCTCAGAAACAAATCCAACCGTAAACCTACACCCATAACATATAAGGTACAATGAATAATTATGAAGCCAGGCAAACGTATCTGATGGAGGTTACCAATAACAGATACGGGCAATGAGCTGCCATACCGCCAATTAGATGAATGCGACAAGAGATGACCAACAACCCTTTATAACTCCGACCCCCATAATAAAGGCAAACAGAAAACATTACTACCAATTCCAACTCCATATTCTTTCTGTAGAGCTATGGTCACATCTATTGATGCCATTTGGTTCCCATAGGGTTAATAAACACAAGCTTTGGCAGTACAAGGTAAAACTTCTGAGGCACATTCTGTTCCATTCCAGATTTAACACTTGTCTAGCAGCTATATTAATAATACCAGCAGGAACGCTAGGACCAATATGGCTCGATGCATCAACCATTCGTACATTTACAAGAATTCTTATGAAAATATAGCTGTAATATATATATATCTCCACATACATTTCTAACGTCACTGCTAGAGAGTGGGCAGCAATACCGGCGTGTCCTTACATGTCTACATATACATTGATTAATGTATTTGTCTGTTGAACCTTAGTCTTACGCACATATATCATTGGCTCTCAGACAAATACGGATTAGGACTAATATGAGTTACAGCACCGCAAACACTAATATCAGGAGTGGAGTACGGAGGGGTGGATTGTGAGGCAATGAGCCGAGTGTCACTATCCTTTATCCCAATTAGATGATGTGATTGATAAAAGACCTCCCAGCACCCGTGGTTTCATTGCTTGGTCAGCATATTTGGCTCCGGCTTTGATGATGTTGGTGTAGGGTCCACTGCTTATAGGGAGGTCTCCTGGACAACATACGTGGGTCCACCATCGGAACGGGAAAAGCCGGCAAGGTTTTCTTCCATCTCATCTTTTTCTGCTGCCTTTACACTTCCATTCAGGAAACCATTGCAGGATTTCTCATTGGACGGTGTCTGAGCCACTCCTGGGGTGTCCTGTTAGAAAAACCAATATGTCATATGATCCATGTAAATTCTTCCCTGGCACAGAATTGATAAAGACATCAAGCACATTTTTGGATTAGAGAGAGCATTATAGTATCCGGACAAAAATATCCACTGTGCCCCCATGTTGGGCACATCCTACACGTACAAACCTTGGCAAGAGATAAGGTCTTACCTCTGTAATGTCTTTCACCCCAAAGCGAAGCCTTTTCTGGTACTTTTTTGGCAAGAAAAATAAGAGCTTGGGGAGAACGAGGTAGACCGTACGAGGATTCACATCCCGCCCCTTTAACGGACCTGTAACAGACACAGATTGCTCATAAACAAGCAGAACGAGAATCAAGAGGCATTATAGGACTTATGGACAGCTCACCGACACTTAACGGCCTCAGTCAGATGTGCAAACAAAACACGTCAGGGAATTATATTGGACTACAAAGGTGGTAAAAAGGCCAGATGTAGATAACTATGAACTAGAAGTACATTTGTGCGTACAGATAACGCGAAGGACACCAAGGCCAGGACCGAGGTCAGCATGGAAAAGGCCACATCCTTATGGTTTCCATCTCACGCTTTTACTTTCTTTTCTCCTTTTTCCATGAATGTTTTCTTGTACCCTTACTATTTTCACTCTGGCCCTTTTGCCGCCTCCTCATTATTCCATGTTTCTCGTCTGTCAATCCACTTGATCCTTTCACCATTATCACCTGTTCCTACGCCTATTTCTACCACCGTATATTCTTACCCTGCATCTACTATATCACTTTGTCCATCCCATCAATACTAAACTACCCATCATGCTTATCTTCCTCTATCTTACACCATATAGCATATTGGCTTCACATTTCTAGTCCCATCACTGAAACTTGAACTTCTTATTGAGGTGCAGCGAACACAAGTGATACAAGAAGATCGAGGGGACGATAAACTCAGAAGATACTACTCTGGTGGCTGGAGTGCAGAGAAACTAAAGGACCTATTGATGACGGTAAAAAAAGTAGAGTGCAAAAGTTGGACTGCTGCTCAACGTTAAAAAGACGAAGATCATGGCAAACCTCAATCTCACTTCCTGGCAAATAGATGGGGAAGAAGTGGAGGCAGTGACAGATTTTATTTTCCTGGGATCCAAGATGTCTTTTCATTTCATGGCCACAGTCACCAAGAGGTTTGCTTCTGGGGAGGAACGCTATGGCAAGTCTGGAACACTTGTAAAAAGTAAAAACCTTACGCTAAAGACCCGCATAGATAGACCTCTGGTATTCCCAGTAGTAACAAACGGATACGAGAGTTGGACCATAAAGAAGACTGATCGCCAGAGAACGGACACCTGTGAATTGTAATGTTGGAGAAAACTGCTTAGAGTCCCTTGGACTGTAAGAAGACCCAATAAATCAATACTACAGGAAATCAAGACAAACTGTTCACTGGAAGGTTTGATCCTGAAGCTGAAGTTCAAATATTTTATCCATATCACGAGACGGCAGGATTCCCTGGAAAAGACTCTGATGCTAAGAAAGATTGAAGGCACACGAAGAAGGGGACGTTCAAGGTGGAGATATTTAGATTTTTTTATTTTTAATCAAAATACTCAAGATGGAACTTCAAAACCATCCAGGAGAGAAAAACATTTGAAATGAAAATTATACAGGACTAAACATTAACTGGAGATTTTTATCACATTATCAGAACTTCTTGTGCCCCAGCCCCGTCCCTTCTCATGTTTTGTTGTTTTTCTATTGCCTAATGTGGGGACTAACTTATTATTATCATTTATAACGCGCCAACATATTCTGTAGCGCTGTACGTAAGTTAAGTTCCAGACAAAGTTAAAAACAAATTAACAAATAGCAAGGCAAGGAGGGCCCTGTCTTTGAGCTAGAGATGCGTTTTTAGTGAGGTTTTGAATGTTTTGAGGCAGGAGGTTAATCTGGTGGAGCGAGGCAAGGAGTTCCAGAGACTAGGGGCAGCACGAGAAAAGTCCTGGAGGCGGGAGTAAGAGGAGGTGACAAGAGTTGTAGAAAGAAGAAGGTCATTAGCAGAGCGAAGAGGGCGGGTGGGGGAGTATTTGGAGATGAGAGCAGAGATGTAAGGGGGAGCATTATTATTGAGGGCTTTGTAAGTTAGGGTCATGATTTTAAATCTTATTCTTGAGGTTAAGGGAAGCCGGTGGAGTGAGTGACAGAGGTGACGCCGACACTGAGCGTTGTGTACGGAAGATGAGTCTAGCAGAGGCATTCATAATGGATTGAAGTGGAGACAGTCGGGTGGTGGGGAGGCCAACAAGAAGTGAGTTGCAGTAGTCTAGTCAAGAGATGATGAGAGAGTGTATAAGGATTATGTATTCAAATCCTATCTCTCCATGTTACGGTCACATATCCCCCCTCTCTCACTATGCTGTAATATACCCATACTTCTCTGTGTTGAGGTATTTTCCTCTCTCTCTTTATTACGGACCAATATTTCCCTCCTTCTCTATATGTTGTCTGAATCTCTTCCATCGCCGTCAGAAATGAGAGAAGACTACAAGACGCGCCACCTCCAAAATATCATAAAATGGTGCCCCCCGGGGGTATCTGTGGTTTCAAATAAACAACGTGGTCACAGCCAAAGGTAGGAATAGTATTGAATCGGATTCCTCTTCCGGTGTCTGTAACCCCATCATCCACGCCGGTCACTTACCTGTGAGCAGCGTCACAATGATCCCCACAATCACCACGGTGGTAGAGTTGTGCGCGCTGTACCACATGTACGACAGGGAGTAGAACTTCTGCAGCCCACTAAAACGAGACATGAGGTCAATGAATATCCAACATCTCCAAAAGGTACCGCTAATCCAGAGTCCGATGTCAACACTTACGCTATACCTCCAGGACATTTATTAAAGGCTGACCAAAAATTTGTAATAATCGCTATGGGAAGTTGAAAGCCCTATTTTTATCTATTTATGTTGAATTTAATCGTTTTACTGGAAGAGTTTTTTTTATTAAAGACCCAGAGAAAGTCTACTGAAACCTACAGGGCATTGCAGGGCTCAGAAGATCTCATTCTGAAAGAGTCAATTTCCCCGAGCAGTTGATTAGATGCACCTGGTCAGACATGTCTTGAGGCTGCTACTGAAATGTGGATGTTGCCGTGTTAATAGTCTACTAAAGTACTGAGTGTACAACTGGTTTGGGCTGAAGACACAACACGCAGATAAGTGTAATATATATATATATTTGTGTATGTGTGAAGCAAGTTTTTTAACTTGCTTTAGACACTCAGATGTGATCACAGATGTACTTTTTATTTACTGTACGGTGGAGGCTTCTATTGCTCTTTTGCTCACCATATTATAAATGATTGTTGTGGTGAAGTACCTACTCATAAGGTCCACAACACAGGCTGAGATCCCGCTCCATGCTGATGATAGCCAGTAAGCTTGAAACAGCTGTACATGGATAGGATTCTCAGCTTGTGTTTATTCCAACCTTGCCTTTGCATTAAAGCTATGTAACACAGCAGACATAAGCTCAAAGGAAGCCATGTTTGATAATGGCTATGGATTGAAGAGCGAGGCTTTTGTTGGCACATTTGCATGTCCCAGCTCAGCTTCCCAGAATGCAGTGTAATAACTGAATTTCTTGGAATTCTGAGCTGGAAACAGTTTTTTTTAACTTGTTTTTTATATATGTGTCAGTATGGTGACAAGTTCAGTCGAGACATCTCACCTCTTCGGAGCGACTTGTGAGGTCAGTAGTGTGGTCATGATGGCTGTGGTAAGATTACCGGCCTCTGGGATACTAGTGGAGTTGAGCAGAGGTTCAGACACAAGTTGCATTCTGGACACAAAGGCGCCGATGCCGACCCAGAATGCCATGACGAGACCGGCGACCAGGCCACTGATGGCTCCCTGAGGGTAGAACATCATCAGGTCACAAATGAAACACAGCAGCAATCAAGTAAAGGCGGCCTCAGTGACTCTAGTGTAGAAACATTACATTAAAGTGAAATGGGGAATATAGCTTTAAATTCATTAATGGTATATGGCAGTATGTGGGACATCATGAGTACATCCGATTGGTCTCATATCAAATCACGTTATTGAGGAATTCTGTATATTTGTAATATGAAGTACGTGTGAAATCCACATCCAAGACAGAGAATCCTAGCCAATCAGCTGTCAGTATCATGGATGCCTCCCAAGCAGTGAAAGGGAAACAGATACATTGGTGTACCTGCAAGACTTTTACACTCACAATGGAATTGGTGAACGGAAAGAAGAATCCAAGGCAGAAGACACCCAGGAGAGGCCCCCCGACCATCCCGAATATGCTGAGTGCTGCCTGTAGTACGAGGGGAAAGTCATGTTAAAATGAATTGCAGTGTATGTGAGATACATTATAATGAAACCACATGGATACATTGTATCAATACATTCATTTTATAAACTAATTAATTACTCTAGTCACGTATTTATAGTATGACTGTTTACTGCCTTTAGCTTAAAGGGACGGTCACACGAACAAGAAGTTGGAGTGGATTTTAAAGAACATTTAAAACTGGCTATACAGTGTACTAGCAGGGTTTCTCTACAGTTAATCATTTCTGAAATATTAGAACTAATTTTGTGGCTTGTATATTAATGTACGTCTCAGAGGGTGGATGAGGGGTCTAACTGCCAGATAGCAGTGGGAGGCTTTATTTTGGCTACTACAGAGATAGACAAGATGAATGTGATCCTAATTAGCATATTAAAGCAGCAAATTAATATGCATGAGCTGCTCATTTGCATATAAATGCAGCAACAATCTTATGGAATTTCCCAGGATTGATTCACTTTAAAAATATTCCATGCTCTTTAAGAACCTAAAAAACTGCTTTATTTTGGCGTGACAGGGTCCCTTTATGATAAATCTATGTATATACATATATATGAATCTAATGGGAGAATAGATACTCCATCTCCTTAGAGTAATTACTGATCCTCCCTCCATGCCCAGAATCTTAAAGGAACCCTACAAAATATGATTAGCAGCTGTGAGTATAAAAGCAATTTCAGAGAAAATGTCAGGTTCTGCTAGTGTCCGGAAGCCGCCATGAGAGCTAAGAGGCGGGGTTACAGAGCGGGGCAACCTATCAAATTCTATCATTGTGTCTGAATCCACTAATGAATCAACAAATCCCGCATACACCTCCCTCCTCGGCAGATAATGAAAACTAGTAGAACACACCCACTCCGCTTCATAGGGCAGTGATGAGACGTACCTGTAAGACGGAGCCCATCAGAGAGGAGAGGTAGGCCATGCCGAGGCAGAGCAGCCCGTACCCAAGAGCTGACAACAGAGGGAGATATAAAACATCAGCACAACATCATCTAATTACCTTCTATTCAGTTCAACCTCTAAACCTCCAGATGACCTACTGGTGTCATCCGCTTATGAGAGTGGGAACAGCTCTGTAAGAAAACATCAGCTGCGCCACCTAGTGGCTGCTGACCACCACTGCTGGTGGACAGAAAGCAGGAAAGATCCTTATTCAAATTTTCACATACACATATATGTGCGTGTGTATATATATATATATATATATATACACACATACACACATATACATACACACACATTGTTTTTTTATATAGATTTATTTAAAGGGAGCCATGTTTATAATATTTATATATGTACATAAGCAAGGAAAATGTTGACTTTTACTTATTTGAAACCAATGGCCTCCGACTTCCCAACATATGAGCCTCACAGGGGTATTTTTATTATTTTCCCTAAATATGCTTTCCTGCTCTTGGCCTCTTGGCCGTTCTACACTACGCTCCTCAAGTGATTGGTCAGCAGCGCCGAGACGTCCTCTCTACTCACCAAGGAACTTGGACAGCAGCGTCGCTCGCGCCTCCGTGAGGCTTGGGAAGTACGGCTTGATCAGGTCCTGCATGGTGACCGTGGCCAGGGAGTTAAATGCAGAGGAGATTGTGCTGGGAAAAGAAAGAGGATAAGAGCCCATCTATGGTGTGTGTGTAGGCTTCCATCAGCACGAGGTATATAATATATATATGTATATAGGATTAGTAACCCTCTACTGTCCTCCCCTCCATCCCAGTCCCAGCTAATCCCATCCCCATAGACAGGAAGTGTAAACAATGGACTGTACATCTTGATAACAACTTGTCTGATGGGATTAGACCTTTGAATACGTTTGTGATGTAATTAGCAGCCCACCCTGTGATTGGCCAGTGAGGTACCCCAGAGGGCCGATTGGTTCAACCCAAGACACCGAGTTATCCCAAAGTGCTGATTTTTTATTTGTTATTTTAACCCCTTGATCCCTATTCTGCATCCTGATGGTCCTGGAGTAGCCGGTCACAGAGACGTCCATCCACTCCACGGTCCAAGGGAGGATTCCTGTAGCCCAGGCAGGAGGATTCTGGAGCGGAGTTGGACCCCTCCCCCAGGCCATGACCAGACATTTTATATGGTGGTTCTAATAGGGGTATTTACTTTTTCCCTCTATGTGTTATGTAGACTAACCAGCCAACATACGGCTCCTGGGACCATCCCCACCTCCCCGTGTGCTCTCCTGCACGTGCATTGGGCGTGACCAAGCTGGAAGGTCCCCGGACAAACACTTAGGGCATTTATTTGAATATTAAAAACATGGAAACTTCCAGATCCCTTTAATATAATCTGCCTAATCCAAGAAACCACACAAGACCGTGCGAGATGCACCTGATGCGCTAAATGAGAGCGTTACCTGAGCGCTCCACTGAAGAGACAGGCGACAAACAGACCAGGCAGTCCGGGCAGGTCCTTCAGGACTTCCATTACAAAGTACAGGACCATCTAGAGCCAGACATGAAGAACACACACGGGATAAGAAACAAAGCTCAATTCTGATTGGCTGGTGCTGATGGGATTTGATCATTTAAGGGACATGGCGGTATATAATATCCCTGGGTATCCATTTTACTGACATGCACTTTATCACATATATAGTTGTGGATCTGCGTGGTGGTGCGAAACGTTTGCAACGCACCTGCGAACCTCACAAAGCGAGGCGAGCCACTGAAGCGTGACTTAGGCTGCAATGAGCGCCAAAAGGCGCTCACTGCACTGCGAGCCTCATGAAGCAAGACGAGCAGTTGAAGCACGTAGAGCGCAACTCCATAAACAAGGAAAATGATAAAAAATAACTAAAACACTCATCGCAGGGCTCTCGCAAGAGGCTTGCAATGAGCGCTGAAGGTGATCATGAGCGCCAAAAACCACATTAAGGCACTCCGCGCGGGGCTTGCGAAAAGCGCCAAAGGTGCTCAGATGAGCAAAAGCCTCACATTGCCAGCCTTACAATTTTATTCCCATCATTTTTGACGGGCAAATCCCTAGTTTTATTAATAAGTGTTTTCAAACTCTGTTTTTATTGCCTAAAATCAAACCAATAGCCCCCTGTATGGGCTTGCCTTCGGCATTGTATGCAGACACAGACTCTGCTATACAGGGTCTCATACTAGCCAATCAGTGACCATCTCTATGCAACAGAGTCCGCATATGCTGCAGAGGGGAGACCCATATAGGGACTACTAGTTTGATTTTAGGCAGAACTTAATAAAATAATGTACATAAAAGTAAAATATACACAGGTATAATATATGTATATTTAGTAAAATACAGGAACCATCATTCTCACGTGATGGCGATGGCGCGTCTCACCTGATCGGGGGATGTCAGCATTTCCGGGTGCGTTATCTGATGCTCCTTATAATAAGCAAACATGACGAGCCCCGTGATGCAGCCCAGGCCCAGCACCAACTGCTGACAGGGGAACACAACGTAACAGGACCTGCAGAGGAAGCGCAATGTGAGTGGTGATGTGCAATGCTCTGCAGGGGTTAGAAGAGCTGCGCGCTATCCTTAATAGGTTAGTGCTATGGCCATGATAACCACTCAGAGCACCTCTTATCTCACTTGTGACTAACAGGGATAAATATCCTGTAGTATATCAGTCTGGGAGGGATCCAGCCCCAAAATACCAGGCAATTCTACCCTCAGCAGGAGAAACTGCAAACCCCAGACGTACGTTTCGGCCTCGGTGGGCCTCATCAGGGAGGTGCAGCTGCATTCTCCGTCTCATGATGCCCGCAGGACTATCCTATTCTCTGACTGAGCACCTATTTCCGTAATGCCCATAGCTTCCTTGCGCCGCTCCCTGATCTCGGTTTAGTTTTATTCCGTGAACACAATAAAAATATGTTTCAAACATGATATTATGTAGGGAATATCCTCTTACTCACAGGATGGCTTCCCTCTCGGAGCGCGAGCTGAGGTAGCGCTGGACCTGCGCCTGATTAACGCCATACAGCGACAACATCATGAAAATGCCTCCAATGGCCAAAGACCAGAAGGAGTGACGTTCAAATGGGTCCGGATTAAAGCTAAAAAAAAAAAAAAAAAAAAAAAAAAGATTAAAATTCACTAATTGTGAGTCAAGGCTTGACCTATCGAGAGGAGAAACCTCACAGCAATCACTAACTTATGTTCTCCAACTCCTTGCGGTCTCCTCGCTATGAGCCAAGACTTGACCTTTGTTCTAGAGAACTTCACATCAATCACTAACTTATATCCCCAACTCCTCCCTATCTCCTTGATGTCAGCCAAGACCTTTGTACTATGGTACATTACTACTATCACTGACTTATATACCCAAACTCCTTGCCATCTCCTCTCAAGGAGTCAAGGCTTGACCTATGGAGAGGAGAAACCTCACAACAGTCATTAGCTTATGTCCCCAACTCCTCCCTATCTCCTTGAGGTCTTCTCGCTACGAGCCAAGACTTGACCTTTGTTCTAGAGAACTTCACAACAATCACTAACTTATATCCCCAACTCCTCCCTATCTCCTTGATGTCAGCCAAGACCTTTGGATATATAAGTCAGTGATGGTAGTAAGGTTCCCTAATACAAACTCTTTGCCGTCATGTCCCCAAACACCTTGCTATCTCCTTGCGGTCTCCTCAATATGAGCCAAGACTTGACCTTTGTTCTAGAGAACTTCACATCAATCACTAACTTATATCCCCAACTCCTCCCTATCTCCTTGATGTCAGCCAAGACCTTTGTACTAGGGAACCTTACTACTATCACTGACTTATATATCCAAAACTCCTTGCCATCTCCTCTCCATGAGTCAAGGCTTGACCTATGGAGAGGAGAAACCTCCCAACAGTCACTAACTTATGTCACCTCCCTATCTCCTTGAGGTCTCCTTACTATGAGCCAAGACTTGACCTTTGTTCTAGAGAACTTCCTAAACGCCTGGCTATCTTATTCTAGTTAGGGAATCTTGGACACGGTCTATAGGAGCTCCTTGTGTTCATGTCGGTCACACTCACTTCACCGCGGCGATCTTGCTGTTTTCCGTGGCGATGTTCCACACCCGATCTATACCACCCACCTTCATGGTGCCAACAATGATAACGGCAAGTTGTCCGGCAAACATGACAAAGGTCTGAATAACGTCGGTCCATATGACGGCCTTCAAGCCACCCTAAAGACATCAATAAACGGGACGGTTAGACAGCGGCAGAATATATACCCTGCGGGCAAGTAAACGCGCTGTAAAAAAACAAGTGGACAGTGGAATTCAGCTGGACATATAAAGAAAGAATCGTGCTCTACTGTTGTGGCGCCTTAAAAAATATAAGTCAAAAGTAGTGAGTATTTCTAAAATGTAACTTATTGCAATTCCCCTAAAATTCCTAAATTTTAAATATTAAAAATTAATTTCCGTTACTGGGGTAATAGTTGCTGAGATAGGAGCATAAATATATCTTAATTTTAATATTAAGCGGATAGTTTCCTCGTCAGTTGTGTGAAGGAAAGAACAAAATATGATTGTACATAATATTGCACCAGGCGCCCATATTCCAGAGCGCCTAATCCCATTTGTGCACCAGGCACCCGTATTCCAGTGTGCCTAATCCCATTTGTGCGCCAGACGCCCATATTCCAGAGTGCCTAATCCTATTTGTGTGCCAGGCGCCCATAATCCAGATTGCCAAATCCCATTTGTCCGCCAGACGCCCATATTCCAGAGTGCCTAATCCCATTTGTGCGCCAGACGCCCATATTCCAGAGTGCCTAATCCTATTTGTGTGCCAGGCGCCCATAATCCAGATTGCCAAATCCCATTTGTCCGCCAGACGCCCATATTCCAGAGTGCCTAATCCCATTTGTGCGCCAGACGCCCATATTCCAGTGTGCCTAATCCCATTTGTGCGCCTGTATTCCAGAGCGCCTAATACTCTTTGTGTGCCAGGCGCCCATATTCCAGAGCGCCTAATCCCATTTGTGCACCAGGCGCCCATATTCCAGAGTGCCTAATCCCATTTGTGCGCCTGTATTCCAGAGCGCCTAATCCTCTTTGTGTGCCAGGCGCCCATATTCCAGAGCGCCTAATCCCATTTGTGCGCCAGGCGCCCATATTCCAGAGTGCCTAATCCCATTTAGGTGCCAGGCGCCCATATTCCAGAGCGCCTAATCCTCTTTGTATGCCAGGCGCCCATATACCAGTGACTAAGCCCATTTGGGTCCTGCGTTTGACTTTATAATTAGTTATCCTTTCCTCCGTATGACTGCGCACATTATATGGATCTCTTTATTGAGACACGATTCATGACCAGGGAATACATAAAAGATATATTGGGCATCGAGGCCATTCCCGTTGCTTATTACTGAATCATAAGGTGCCAGACGATATCTTACCAGGGTGGTGTACAAGGTGCAGACCAGTCCCATAGACAACACTGCCCCCCAGAGGCTAAATCCAGTCACTGCAACAAAACACATTACAGAAGAGTTAGGTAAAAGCCTAAGAGAGTAATCTCAGAATAAGAAAATGCAGGTAATAAACAATAATAATAAAAAACTGTTATTGCTACAATAATGTCACAAAAGTTTTACAATTTAACGCTGTAGACCACAAGATTTATAGTTTTCCCTGGACTTCAGGAATGCAGGAGAAGTTAACCCCCAACGATACTCTTTAACTGATCCCAGCAGTCATTTCCCTGCACAGATTACTTTGGGAAGGGTTAACCCTCTTTTTGCTTCTACTCTCTGCACGCAGCTCTTGTTGTCAGTCTACCTGGGACACTGCCAGAGTCTCATGAAAACAGATACTTCATTTTTTTCAGTGAAAAAGGCACCTATTTTAATAATTCTAGAAGTTTTTCGACATGTTTTTAGCAGAAGTTTAAGCAGTGCGCTCCAAGTTGTGCTGAATTAACTGGCCATTTAAAGTCCAATTTCAAAAAGGGGCAATAATAGTGGTGTCTAAAAAAACATCTTGGAGACCAGAGGACTCGAAACTATGAAGACGGTGGGGTAATCAGTAAGGGAACCTCCTAACTGGCGGGCTACGGTGTGCCCCACAAGCTAGTTGAGTCCCTACAATAAATGAGCCTTCTGTTTATTGCTGAAATCTTTTGGCGATCGAAGAGCTATGTGCACAGCGACCAGTTCAGCCAGAGTGCGCGCTGCATACGATGCCCCCCTCCCCTCTCTCTGGCCCGGTACATACAAAGGAAGTTTTGTAACTTAACTGATGTCTTAACTTAGACGCACGCGCCCTCCATGAAAAGAAAAGTATTTCTTGGTACTTAGAAAAAATAAAGTCATAATAATACAAATAATAATAATAATAATAATAATAATAATAATAATAATCAATAATAATATATATATATATATATATATATATATATATATATATATATAGACACACACACAAACTTTTATTATTTCTTTTAATAAAAAATACTAATATATAAAAGTATTTTATATAAATATGTAATTATACATCCCTTAACCTTATAAGACCACCCCATATACAGTACCTGCACTAAAGGCCAGCGCGGGGGCGTACAGCACAACTCCCATGTATATGACCTGCAGGAGAGGCGACAAAAACAAACATCAACCTTGTGTAGCATCACGCCGAGCCCACATTGGCACGCGGGAGCCCCACATTGGCACGCGGGAGCCCCACATTGGCACGCAGAGCATAGGAAGCACCCAGTCTGCAGGGAGTCTCTAGTATATAGGACGTCCCCAGTCTGCAGGGAGTGCCAATTATATAGGAAGTCCCCAGTCTGCAGGAAGTCTCTAGTATATAGGAAGTCTCTAGTATATAGGAAGTCTCCAGTATATAGGAAGTCCCCAGTATATAGGAAGTCCCCAGTATATAGGAAGTCCCCAGTATATAGGAAGTCCCCAGTATATAGGAAGTCCCCAGTATATAGGAAGTCCCCAGTATATAGGAAGTCCCCAGTATATAGGAAGTCTCCAGTATATAGGAAGTCTCCAGTATATAGGAAGTCTCCAGTATATAGGAAGTCTCTAGTATATAGGAAGTCTCCAGTATATAGGAAGTCTCTAGTATATAGGAAGTCTCCAGTATATAGGAAGTCTCCAGTATATAGGAAGTCCCCAGTATATAGGAAGTCCCCAGTATATAGGAAGTCCCCAGTATATAGGAAGTCCCCAGTATATAGGAAGTCCCCAGTATATAGGAAGTCCCCAGTATATAGGAAGTCCCCAGTATATAGGAAGTCTCCAGTATATAGGAAGTCTCCAGTATATAGGAAGTCTCCAGTATATAGGAAGTCCCCAGTATATAGGAAGTCCCCAGTATATAGGAAGTCCCCAGTATATAGGAAGTCCCCAGTATATAGGAAGTCCCTAGTATATAGGAAGTCTCTAGTATATAGGAAGTCTCCAGTATATAGGAAGTCTCCAGTATATAGGAAGTCTCCAGTATATAGGAAGTCCCCAGTATATAGGAAGTCCCCAGTATATAGGAAGTCCCCAGTATATAGGAAGTCCCCAGTATATAGGAAGTCTCTAGTATATAGGAAGTCTCTAGTATATAGGAAGTCTCTAGTATATAGGAAGTCTCTAGTATATAGGAAGTCTCTAGTATATAGGAAGTCTCCAGTATATAGGAAGTCTCCAGTATATAGGAAGTCTCCAGTATATAGGAAGTCCCCATTCTGCAGGAAGTCTCTAGTATATAGGAAGTCTCTAGTATATAGGAAGTCTCTAGTATATAGGAAGTCTCTAGTATATAGGAAGTCCCCAGTATATAGGAAGTCCCCAGTATATAGGAAGTCCCCAGTATATAGGAAGTCCCCAGTATATAGGAAGTCCCCAGTATATAGGAAGTCCCCAGTATATAGGAAGTCCCCAGTATATAGGAAGTCCCCAGTATATAGGAAGTCCCCAGTATATAGGAAGTCCCCAGTATATAGGAAGTCCCCAGTATATAGGAAGTCCCCAGTATATAGGAAGTCCCCAGTATATAGGAAGTCCCCAGTATATAGGAAGTCCCCAGTATATAGGAAGTCTCTAGTATATAGGAAGTCTCTAGTATATAGGAAGTCTCTAGTATATAGGAAGTCTCTAGTATATAGGAAGTCTCTAGTATATAGGAAGTCTCTAGTATATAGGAAGTCCCCATTCTGCAGGAAGTCTCTAGTATATAGGAAGTCCCCATTCTGCAGGAAGTCTCTAGTATATAGGAAGTCTCTAGTATATAGGAAGTCTCTAGTATATAGGAAGTCTCTAGTATATAGGAAGTCCCCAGTATATAGGAAGTCCCCAGTATATAGGAAGTCCCCAGTATATAGGAAGTCCCCAGTATATAGGAAGTCCCCAGTATATAGGAAGTCCCCAGTATATAGGAAGTCCCCAGTATATAGGAAGTCTCTAGTATATAGGAAGTCTCTAGTATATAGGAAGTCTCTAGTATATAGGAAGTCTCTAGTATATAGGAAGTCTCTAGTATATAGGAAGTCCCCATTCTGCAGGAAGTCTCTAGTATATAGGAAGTCTCTAGTATATAGGAAGTCTCTAGTATATAGGAAGTCTCTAGTATATAGGAAGTCTCTAGTATATAGGAAGTCTCTAGTATATAGGAAGTCTCTAGTATATAGGAAGTCTCTAGTATATAGGAAGTCTCTAGTATATAGGAAGTCTCTAGTATATAGGAAGTCTCTAGTATATAGGAAGTCTCTAGTATATAGGAAGTCTCTAGTATATAGGAAGTCTCTAGTATATAGGAAGTCTCTAGTATATAGGAAGTCCCCAGTCTGCAGAAAGTCTCTAGTATATAGGAAGTCCCCAGTCTGCAGAAAGTCTCTAGTATATAGGAAGTCTCTAGTATATAGGAAGTCTCTAGTATATAGGAAGTCTCTAGTATATAGGAAGTCTCTAGTATATAGGAAGTCTCTAGTATATAGGAAGTCTCTAGTATATAGGAAGTCTCTAGTATATAGGAAGTCTCTAGTATATAGGAAGTCTCTAGTATATAGGAAGTCTCTAGTATATAGGAAGTCTCTAGTATATAGGAAGTCTCTAGTATATAGGAAGTCTCTAGTATATAGGAAGTCCCCATTCTGCAGGAAGTCTCTAGTATATAGGAAGTCTCTAGTATATAGGAAGTCTCTAGTATATAGGAAGTCTCTAGTATATAGGAAGTCTCTAGTATATAGGAAGTCTCTAGTATATAGGAAGTCTCTAGTATATAGGAAGTCTCTAGTATATAGGAAGTCCCCAGTATATAGGAAGTCCCCAGTATATAGGAAGTCCCCAGTATATAGGAAGTCCCCAGTATATAGGAAGTCCCCAGTATATAGGAAGTCCCCAGTATATAGGAAGTCCCCAGTATATAGGAAGTCCCCAGTATATAGGAAGTCCCCAGTATATAGGAAGTCTCTAGTATATAGGAAGTCTCTAGTATATAGGAAGTCTCTAGTATATAGGAAGTCTCTAGTATATAGGAAGTCTCTAGTATATAGGAAGTCTCTAGTATATAGGAAGTCCCCATTCTGCAGGAAGTCTCTAGTATATAGGAAGTCTCTAGTATATAGGAAGTCTCTAGTATATAGGAAGTCTCTAGTATATAGGAAGTCTCTAGTATATAGGAAGTCTCTAGTATATAGGAAGTCTCTAGTATATAGGAAGTCTCTAGTATATAGGAAGTCTCTAGTATATAGGAAGTCCCCAGTCTGCAGGAAGTCTCTAGTATATAGGAAGTCTCTAGTATATAGGAAGTCCCCATTCTGCAGGAAGTCTCTAGTATATAGGAAGTCCCCAGTTCATAGGAAGTCCCCAGTACATAGGAAGTCCCCAGTACATAGGAAGTCCCCAGTACATAGGAAGTCCTTAGTCTCTCGGCTCATACTGACCATCTGAAATATGAAGGTCACCGTCCCACAGATCCGCACGGCTTTACCGAACCGCAGCTCCAGGTACTGGAAGACACCAAAGGAAAAAACTGTAAACACGAACCTCATGTGCAAACTACATTGATTTTTACTTCTTATAGTGATTTTATTGCTCGTTAGTAACTAAATAAACCAATGAATCCCTATTATATGAGCGCTTCACTTTTCCTTTAAATCATTTTTTAGCTCACTATTATTTCACATTAAAAAACCTGCGAAAACAACCGCCGTACCTTTAAGAAGGGGATTTATTAGACTGGGGCAGAAACTTCAGTTTTATTGAAAAATTGTCATTTGAAAACAGAAGAGAGACCGGGATCGACCACAAGCTAGGAGCCAGGGATATTTTATAGGAGCCAGACGCATTATACTTTAGGAACCAGCAGAGCACAATTTAGGAGCCAGGCTCCTGGGATATTTCCACCCTTGAATTTCAGAAACAAGATCAAAGCATTAAATGCCCAGCGTAGTTCAAGAAAATGGCAACTATTTGTGAAGTAACATACGAATAATAATATTAACCCTTCTTGTCTTTGTAACTTCCTGAGAGCTGGATCACGAGGGTGTGTTTTTTTTATCTAGGTCCGAGAGTATAATAAAAGCAGGAAAGTCATACTTCTAGTTTTTAAAATTAAAAAATAAGATGTGATGCCCGTGCTGGACCCTGGAGTGATCCATGATATGTGGCTGGAAGTTGTGTGAGGGGTGTTTATATGTTGCATTGAATGATGCAAGGGGCTAATGAGAGGCAATGGGTGCTGTGTCTATAAGCCTGGCCCAAATATTGTTACTATGTCCCTTCCTTCCCCTCTGCTCTCTCTGCTAATAGCCACGGCACACACCCTCATGTTCCAGCTCTGTGAAAGTGCTGTAACAAACACAAAATGGATTCCTGTGCTTATAATCAGAGCCTTAAAAAAAAAATTGTTATGCACACCGCACTGTTTCCGTTTCTAGACCCTTCTTTAGTCCCATGTCCATCCCCGGACGCCCCACCACACACAGCTGTTTCCTCTCACACACGTGTATCTGTCATCTCTACCATTAACTCCCTTATCCGCCCCGTGTGTATCCCGTGTACACAACACGCCCTGTAATATGTTTTTGTGCGGGAGGGAAAACAGGGTCATGGATAATCTACCGTCAGATGCTCTGCAATTAGCTTCTATTTCAAACTGAATAGAGATTTACAGCAACTTTAATAAGTATTTCGGGTATTATTTGTCGTGCTTAGTGCAATAATAAAGGGCCATTGTAATAATCCAGCTGTCCCTAACTGTTAAAGGGGATGTGATCTCATGCACAGTGCTCGAGAGGCCAAAATCTAAATTTAAAGCGGTTTTACAATTGATTTAAAATGCGTGGGTGTTAGCTCTTACAGCATCCAAATGGTTAATTTACCCATGAGTCTAATCGGAGGTCCATCAGCACCGCAGAATACACTAAGCTTATAGGGCCGACATTTTCGGTGCTAAAGTGGACATAACTCACAAGCTCGAACATGTTTTGGTTGCAGCAAACAGAGTGTATTGTCATTTGGATGGTGATTACATTTGGTTTCAGAGCAGTATTGAGAATTTCCATAAAATGTTTCATAGTAAAATTAGGATAAAGCAATATTACAAAAATTATTTAAAAAAAAAATCTTTTATGAGAAAAATGACACTGAATATATCTATTTTCCGGCCATATTTGGTCTCCCGTCATTTACAAACCGTTGCAAAATATAAAAGTTTCCTGCAGCTGCCAATGTACTGCACAGCATTATTGTGGGGAGGGACGCTAAATCATTATATATAATAAAAAAGGAAATAGAAAATTATGTTTTTCTTACCTCGTTAACACTGGTCAACCGTAGCCGATAAAAGACCGGGATGAAGATATGAGCCGGGATAAGGAGCCCAATAATATAGGAGCAGCCCAGGAACCAGTACTCTGTGCCAAAGCGGTAGATCTCAGCCGGGACCCCGAGGATTGCCACGGCAGACTGGAACGTAGCCAAAAGGGAGAGCGCCACGGGTAGAAATCCCATACTGCGGTTGGCCAACAGGAACTCCTGCGTAGTGCGCTGCTTCCCCCCACTCAAGGCATAGTAGAGTCCGATGGCGGACGAGAGGACGAGGAGCAGGGCGAAGATAATGTAGTCCACTGTAGTGAACCTCATGATTGGGCACAGCGTGAGCAAATTCAGTCACTTGAGACCTCCGCTATGAGTCCGATACGCGTTTCCCCATTTTCTACACCAACATGTCTTCAAATTCAAGATCAAATCCTTGTGCTACTGAGCAATATCAATGCGCCGCGCCCTCTCCTCATTATCAGTGATAATCTGGTTATTAGAACGTCAGACCTTCTCCTTCCATCGTTCTTGAAGACTCTGAGGAGCACTAACCTTCCCTCAACACCCGATGAGGTTCAGCCAAACGTCACCTTAAGCAGCACTGGATCAACGACTTGGATGAAAGATTTCTCTTGATAAGTAACAGAAGAAGAAGCTTCCAACTGGGATAAAGGTCCCAACACCTGGAAGACAAAGAGGTCGAGACGTCAGATCATTGGCTCAAGTTACACTATAACGAGTCTTGGCGCTGAGCTGGTTAATGCTTTACTTCTGGAAGTTGCTGTAGAAGCAAAAGAGACAGAGAGAAAGAGAGAGAGAGACCGAAGGAGAGAGAGAGAGAGAGAGAGAGAGAGAGAGAGAGAGAGAGAGAGAGAGAGAGAGAGAGAGAGAGAGAGAGAGAGAGAGAGAGAGACAGAGAGAGAGAGAGACAGAGAGAGAGAGAGAGGGAGAGACAGAGACCGAAGGAGACAGAGAGAAAGAGAGAGAGAGAGAGAGAGAGAGAGGGAGAGACAGAGACCGAAGGAGACAGAGAGAGAGAGAGAGAGAGAGAGAGAGAGAGGCAGAAGGGGAGAGAGAGAGAGAGAGAGAGAGAGAGAGAGAGAGAGAGAGGCAGAAGGGGAGAGAGAGAGAGAGAGAGAGAGAGAGAGAGAGAGAGAGAGGCAGAAGGGGAGAGAGAGAGAGAGAGAGAGGCAGAAGGAGAGAAAGAGAGAGAGAGAGAGAGAGAAAGAGAGAGAGAGAGAGAGGGAGAGACAGAGACCGAAGGAGACAGAGAGAAAGAGAGAGAGAGAGAGAAGGAGAGAGAGAGGCAGAAGGAGAGAGAGAGAGAGAGAGAGAGAGAGGCAGAAGGAGAGAGAGAGAGAGAGAGAGAGAGGCAGAAGGAGAGAGAGAGAGAGAGAGAGAGAGAGAGAGAGAGAGAGAGAGAGAGGCAGAAGGAGAGAGAGAGAGAGAGAGAGAGAGAGGCAGAAGGAGAGAGAGAGAGAGAGAGAGAGAGAGGCAGAAGGAGAGAGAGAGAGAGAGGCAGAAGGAGAGAGAGAGAGAGAGGCAGAAGGAGAGAGAGAGAGAGAGAGGCAGAAGGAGAGAGAGAGAGAGAGGCAGAAGGAGAGAGAGAGAGAGAGAGGCAGAAGGAGAGAGAGAGAGAGAGGCAGAAGGAGAGAGAGAGAGAGAGAGGCAGAAGGAGAGAGAGAGAGAGAGGCAGAAGGAGAGAGAGAGAGGCAGAAGGAGAGAGAGAGAGGCAGAAGGAGAGAGAGACAGAAGGAGAGAGAGAGAGGCAGAAGGAGAGAGAGAGAGGCAGAAGGAGAGAGAGAGAGAGAGAGAGAGAGAGAGAGGCAGAAGGAGAGAGAGAGAGAGAGAGAGAGAGAGAGAGGCAGAAGGAGAGAGAGAGAGAGAGAGAGAGAGAGAGGCAGAAGGAGAGAGAGAGAGAGAGAGAGAGAGGCAGAAGGAGAGAGAGAGAGAGAGAGAGAGAGAGAGAGAGGCAGAAGGGGAGAGAGAGAGAGAGAGAGAGAGAGAGGCAGAAGGGGAGAGAGAGAGAGAGAGAGAGAGAGAGAGGCAGAAGGAGAGAGAGAGAGGCAGAAGGAGAGAGAGAGAGAGAGAGAGAGAGAGAGAGGCAGAAGGAGAGAGAGAGAGAGAGAGAGAGAGAGAGAGAGGCAGAAGGGGGGAGAGAGAGAGAGAGAGAGGCAGAAGGAGAGAGAGAGAGAGAGGCAGAAGGAGAGAGAGAGAGAGAGGCAGAAGGAGAGAGAGAGAGAGAGGCAGAAGGAGAGAGAGAGAGAGAGAGAGGCAGAAGGAGAGAGAGAGGCAGAAGGAGAGAGAGAGGCAGAAGGGGGGAGAGAGAGAGAGAGAGAGAGAGAGAGAGAGAGAGGCAGAAGGGGAGGGAGAGAGAGAGAGAGAGAGAGAGAGAGAGAGAGAGAGGCAGAAGGGGAGAGAGAGAGAGAGAGAGAGAGAGAGAGAGAGAGAGAGAGAGGCAGAAGGGGAGAGAGAGAGAGAGAGAGAGAGAGAGAGAGAGAGAGAGAGAGAGAGAGAGGCAGAAGGGGAGAGAGAGAGAGAGAGAGAGAGAGAGAGAGAGAGAGAGAGAGAGAGAGAGAGGCAGAAGGGGAGAGAGAGAGAGAGAGAGAGGCAGAAGGAGAGAGAGAGAGAGAGAGAGAGAGGCAGAAGGAGAGAGAGAGAGAGAGGCAGAAGGAGAGAGAGAGAGAGAGAGAGGCAGAAGGAGAGAGAGAGAGAGAGAGAGAGGCAGAAGGAGAGAGAGAGAGAGAGAGAGAGAGAGAGGCAGAAGGAGAGAGAGACAGAAGGAGAGAGAGAGAGAGAGAGAGAGAGAGAGAGAGAGAGAGAGAGAGAGAGAGACAGAAGGAGAGGCAGAAGGAGAGAGAGAGGCAGAAGGAGAGAGAGAGGCAGAAGGAGAGAGAGAGGCAGAAGGAGAGAGAGAGGCAGAAGGAGAGAGAGAGGCAGAAGGAGAGAGAGAGGCAGAAGGAGAGAGAGAGGCAGAAGGAGAGAGAGAGGCAGAAGGAGAGAGAGAGGCAGAAGGAGAGAGAGATTGCTTAAAGGGACTGCCTGATAACATTGGGCGTCTTTAGTTTGGCCATTACAGAGACAAACAAGCAGAAACACTTTATTTTTGGGCAACAGAATCCCTTTAAATTTATATGCAATAAGCCTGGTGCATTATATATATATATATATATATATATATATATATATATATATATATATATATATATATATATATACACACACACATATACACATATATATATATATACACACACACATACATATATACAAACACAATTTTATTTAGTCTGACCCCTCCCCAAAAAAAGATAAATAATAATTTTAATTTTTTAATTTTAATAAATAAATGATTTTATACCTTATATGGTGCCTGCAGTAATGGCCTCCTTGGACTCGTCTGATGAGGATCCGAGCGCTCACTTTATGGGCAATGATCACAGAAGGAGAATGTGCTGGGAAAATATACAGAAAAGTAACAGTCACACTTAGCCTTGGATAAAAAGAGACAGCCTGGCAATACCAAGGCCCCCCAAGGTCGGAGAGCAGGAATGTGAGAGACCTTATAATGAGGGTGCTGTACCATACAGACTGCTCATTGGCATATAGACCTGCAAAATCAATGATCAATATTTCAGGGATGAGTTGCAGTAGAGAACAACTGCTAGTATAATGTACAAAGCAAGCTGCATAATACAGAGCATGTGGAGGGAGGGGAGGTGTCAAATTCTGGCATCTTATCTGAAGCCACCAATGAGTCAAGCAAAATCTCCCACTCCTGAATAGATAATAAATATTAGCAGAACACATCCACTCAAGCTCCAAGTCAGCAGCAAGTGTGACGACAGGAACATGCCATCCTTCAGGCACAAGCGGTTACAAACTTCACAAACATATGACGTTTTTCCCAATCTACAGTGATCCCTGAACCTACTTATAATGTAAGCTAAGAGTGTTGCTTACTACTCAAGTGGGCATAACACATGCTCAGAGTGATTGTAGCAATTTGATAAGGCAGAAAACAATCTGCAACATTACTTAAAACACTCTGAGCATGTGCAAAGCTACTGGGAGTGTAAGATGTGGCTAGTCTGTTCCAAATCATTGCTTACTACTGAAGTGGGTATAACACATGCTCAGATTTCTTGTAGCAATTGGATGAAAGTGGAGAACAATCTGCAACATTTCAGTAACCAATTACTTCAAACACTCTGAGCATGTGCATACCCAGTGATTAGCAATAATTAGACTGAAACACAATTATTATAGATTTCAAATATATTATCAAATAAATACAATAAGCTCTAGAAACAAATATGTAAATATAAAGGTTACTTTAAGAGGGTACAATCGTTACTTATTCACGGTGCGCACGAGACGCGAATGGGTGACAGAGTTCAGGCACGTCCTCTTAGTGATGTACCAAGGAATACATTATATATTATATAGGCGGCAATAACAATTAGCTACAATGTATAGCATTCTATGTAACCATTAACAGACCCTCATATTACCTCCGAATGCTGAGCCCACGCGCGGCTACCTGGCATATCTGGTCATAGTCCAGCGGCCATGGTTGGCAAATACAGTATAGACTATGGACGCAAACAGCCGGCGGCGCGCAAACCACACGCAAACCACCGGCGGCGCGCAAACCACACGCAAAACACCGGCGGCGCGCAAACCACACGCAAACCACCGGCGGCGCGCAAACCACACGCAAACCACCGGCGGCGCGCAAACCACCGGCGCCGCGCAAACCACCGGCGGCGCGCAAACCACACGCAAACCACCGGCGTCGCGCAAACCACACGCAAACCACCGGCGGCGCGCAAACCACCGGCGGCGCGCAAACCACACGCAAACCACCGGCGGCGCGCAAACCACCGGCGGCGCGCAAACCACACGCAAACCACCGGCGGCGCGCAAACCACCGGCGGCGCGCAAACCACCGGCGGCGCGCAAACCACCGGCGGCGCGCAAACCACACGCAAACCACCGGCGGCGCGCAAACCAACGGCGGCGCGCAAACCACCGGCGGCGCGCAAACCACCGGCAGCACTGGCACCCCCTCTTTCCAGTTGCAATAACCGTATTTATGGGAATTCTGGGCAGGCAATGGGATTTAACTTATTTTTATACACTCAAATATGAGCTCAGATGTGCGTTTATTTACGGTGCCAGGTACGGCGCGGGCTTCTATGGCTGATAAAAGGACGGCGTGGACAATAACCTTCCCATAAATCTATAGCACAGATTAGGTGGGTAGGTCTCCTGACTCGTGCACAATCCATCCTATGCTATGTTTTAAAAGAAACCATGTATAAAAGTGGTATGGATTCAAGATGCATTGTGGGCTAATTTGCATATCTCCACCCAGTTTCCCAGGGTGCATTGCAGTAACTATTTCTTGGAATTCTGAGCAGGATATCATTTTTTTACTTGTTGCTAGATGTTCAGATGGTACCAGTGTGTGTTTTGTGTATATATAAGTGTTGTTGTGGCCTGTCCTCGGGTGCCAGCCGTCATGTCCTGTCCTCGGGTGCCAGCCGTCATGGTCAGCGCTATATATTCCGGTTTGTTCTGAATAACAAAAATAACTTTTATATTTTCTCCAAAGGAGCGATTTGTATCCAGAGCAGGAACGCGCCGGGGCCTATAAATAGCCGTAGGAGGAATGTATATTACACCGCATCTCATGTCAGCCTCCCACCGCTGAGTTATACCACAGGATGTGTCCAGGCCTAGGTCAGGGGCGCCCGCCGCTCCCCGAGGAGACACCCCAAAGTACACCCCCCACACACGGATCAGAGTGAGGCGCGAGTGAGGCGCGAGTGAGGCGCGAGTGAGGCGCGAGTGAGGCGCGAGTGAGGCGCGAGTGAGGCGCGAGTGAGGCGCGAGTGAGGCGCGAGTGAGGCGCGAGTGAGGCGCGAGTGAGGCGCGAGTGAGGCGCGAGTGAGGCGCGAGTGAGGCGCGAGTGAGGCGCGAGTGAGGGATAAAAAAAAAAAAAAAAAAGAGAGAGTAAAATACACCGTACTGTGGTTTGGTTGTTCAGTCATGTCCGACTCTCCGTGGCCCCATGACCCCATGCAGCAGGCCAGGCACATCTTGTATAAAACAGACATTTATAGCAAGTAACATAAAAAAAAATAATCACTAACAGCTGCCTCAAGGAAACCAGCTGAAGAGCATCGGGTTCATGTGAGGACATCTAGTACCCAGCATGCATTGCATTACAGGCTGACCGCACATCATACACCCCACGGTCTGTCCGGGCACAAAATAGGACACTAGGAGACCAGGTAGATACAGAGACATGGAAGGCTCCTGGGCATCTGTCTATGGACATGGACTTTATTTTGTTAAGAAGGGCTTATAAGCTTTGTGTTTACTGACTAAAGTCACACAAATAGTCCCTGCATGGGTATCCCCACTGCAGCATAGGGAGAAGCAGACTCTGTAGGGCTGGATGTTCATACTAACCAATTAGTGACCATCTCTCAGTAACAAGCTGCTGAGAAGTGGTCCCTGATAGGCTAGGACTACAGTGAACATCCAGTTCAGAGTCTGTGTCTACATACGCTGCAGTGGGCAGACCCATGCAGGGACTATTTGTGTGATTTTAAGCAGTAAAAACAGATCTTATAAATGATACCCAGGGATATTATATAATATCTCCCTGGGCGTTACCGGGTATATAATATCTCCCTGGGCGTTACCGGGTATATAATATCTCCCGGGCGTTACCGGGTATATAATATCTCCCGGGCGTTACCGGGTATATAATATCTCCCGGGCGTTACCGGGTATATAATATCTCCCGGGCGTTACCGGGTATATAATATCCCCCGGGCGTTACCGGGTATATAATATCCCCCGGGCGTTACTGGGTATATAATATCCCTGGGTATCTATTTACGGGCATGGACTTTATTTTATTATAGTACTTATAAATTCTACCTAAAATCCTATAAGTTGTCCCAGTTTGGTCTGCCCTCTGTAATATATGAAGCTCATGAATACACTGAGAAGTGTAGGGTTTCAAATTAGCCCGTCAGTGACCACTCTCAAGCAGCATGTTGCAGAATGTTGCAACTCTCCGCACCATGTACTTCTTCATGTGCTATCTATACATATAGGGTCCATGTAATGGGGAATCCCATCTCGGACCGATACTCTGCCTTAGCTTGAGGGGGAGGCATCCTATTAGGCACTGCTGTGCTTTGTTTTATAATTAACCATTTATTGAATAGGACAACAATGAGAACATGTTACATACCATATACACGTCTGTATATCCAAAATACTACATCATATTGATCAAACAACTTTGTACAAAACAGATCCATAACGGCGGAAGGAGAGGATAAAGAGGTGACCCCTGACCAGATGGAACATGCTCTGCTGTATTCAACAGAACTGAATAGAGATCTTATCTGACCTGTTATGAATAAAAGGGAAAATATCTGCTGCCACTTAACCAAATATAATTTGATAATTAAATAGTTGGCAAATGATAAGGTCAAGAGTATACTATAAGCATGATATCTTACAATAGAAATGATATGGAGTCAGGTAAGAATATACACATAAGAGTCGGCGCTTCTTGTGAGACAACTTGTCTGCTCAGAAAATACCTCCTCAAGACAAGATATACACAAGATATACACAAGATGTACACAAGATGTACACTGTATCTAATGGAACAATAACATTATACCACAGTGTAAATAACGTCCTCCTTCCTATATCTATTATTATTACTACTACATATAATACAATGTATCAAATGGAACAATAAATAACGCCCATATTTATATATATATATATATATATATATATATATATATATATATATATATATATATATATATATATATATATATATATATATATATATATATATATATATATATATATCACATATTATAATTGTCAAACTGAGTTGTCGTCACGCTTTGCGAGCTCGCAGAAAAAGAAAAAAAAAATACGACCGGCAGGACCATAGAAAAAATAAATACGAGGTCGCAAAAATACGAAGTTAACGGCCGAACAGCGTACATCCAAAAACACAAAAAACACAGAAAAATACCAAAAAAACATAAAAAAATAAAAATAATTCACACACAGCACGGGGGGGCAGCCAGGACATCAGGGAGTGAGGTTGCACCAGAATTTAAGCGGTTTCAGCACTTGAAAATCGGCTAAGTGAGAATAAAAGTGGAGGCCGAAAAAAATTAAAACGAAGCTACACGACCCCAAAGCGCACAAAAAACCGTCAGGGACGTACGACTTTTACACAGGCACATACGAGGTACAAAAATACACTATTAGGAAGCACTAACTTACAAATCAAAACATTACGCATCTGAAATGGCGACTTTCCCGCCTAAAACAACGGTCTTGCCTCGCGCACGCAATCTATATATAGGGCACACTTGCCGCACTGCGGACACTTTCTCCTCAGGTGATGACAGTCTGACTGGACATTTTCTGCTGCCGGAAAATCCCAAGAGATTGTTAGCTCTTCGCACGCCTCACCAGGCGCCTCGCACGCCTCACCAGGCGCCTCGGAATTCCAGGAGAGAACACAGAATAATTGTTCGCATAATGATGAGCAGAGCCCCCAGAACTGATCCCCTATATTGTTTGCATAGGATCTCCAGAAAGAGGGAGAGACGTCCAGGCCAGTTTCAAAGGGAGTAATAGAAGAAGACACAGGCCAAGTGAGGGTGTGAATGGCTCCCTATGTTTTATTTAATCGTAGCCCTTTATCCATTAAACCCTATAAGATTTCCATAATACAATGGGCACAATCAGAATAAGGTAGGAAAATAATGTGGAAAATGTTATGAGCTTCTGTAGTGGGCGGCTAGGCCCGGCTTCTGTCCTCCAATATGATGATAGAAGACCTAACCAGCTGCACCGGCCACTAATTAGAACCAGCTGTGCAGCCTGAGTAAGGACACTGGCCTGACAAATGTATATGAGAGAGGTCAGCGAGGAGCCAATGTATGGATTGTAAGAGTCAGAGTATTATATACTCATCAATACAGAGTAAATAAGGACGCCCCGCTCTGGAAGGCCGTGCCCAGGTCACAGATTGTACCCTTTGTTCTGTGCGCACCTGTATGCAAAAAGAATGATCCGCTGGGCGCCCTTTATTACCAGATTGCATTCATTCATCTGAAGATAAGGTTTAAGAATAACATGTTAAGAGGTACATATACACATTTACTGGGTTATAAATAAATAAATAAATACAAAAAAAAATAAAAAAATAATATATATATATAAGTCTACACACCCCTGTTAAAATGTCAGGTTTCTGTACTGCAAAAAAATGAGACAAAGATAAATTATTTCAGAACTTTTTCCACCTTTAATGTGACCTATAAACTGTACAACTCAATTGAAAAACAAACTGAAATCTTTTAGGTGGAGGGAAGAAAAAAAAAGAAAAATAATGTGGTTGCATAAGTCTGCACACCCTCTTATAACTGGGGATGTAGCCGTGTTCAGAATGAAGCAATCACATTCCAAATCGTGTTAAATAGGAGTCAGCATACACCTGCCATCATTTAAAGTGCCTCTGATTAACCCCAAATAAAGTTCAGCTGATCTAGTTGGTCTTTCCTGAAATGTTCTTAGTCGCATCCCACAGCAAAAGCCATGGTCCACAGAGAGCTTTCAAAGCATCAGAGGGATCTCATTGTTAAAAGGTATCAGTCAGGAGAAGGGTACAAAAGAATTTCCAAGGCATTAGATATACCATGGAACACAGTGATGTCATCATCAAGTGGGGAAAATATGGCACAACAGTGACATTACCAAGAACTGGAGATCCCTCCAAAATTGTTGAAAAGACGAGAAGAAAACTGACCTGGGAGGCCACCAAGAGGCCTACAGCAACATTAAAGGAGCTGCAGGAATATCTGGCAAGTACTGGCTGTGTGGTACATGTGACAACAATCTCCCGTATTCTTCATATGTCTGGGCTATGGGGTAGAGTGGCAAGACGAAAGCCTTTTCTTATGAAGAAAAACTTTCAAGCCAGGCTACATTTTGCTAAAACACATCTGAAGTTTCCCAAAAGCATGTGGGAAAAGGTGTTATGGTCTGATGAAACCAAGGTTGAACTTTTTGGCCATAATTCCAAAAGATATGTTTGGCGCAAAAACAACACTGCATATCACCAAAAGAACACCATACCCACAGTGAAGCATGGTGGTGGCAGCATCATGCTTTGGGGCTGTTTTTCTTCAGCTGGAACTGGGGCCTTAGTTAAGATAGAGGGAATTATGAACAGTTCCAAATACCAGTCAATATTGGCACAAAACCTTCAGGCTTCTGCTAGAAAGCTGAACATGAAGAGGAACTTCATCTTTCATTATGACAGCGACCCAAAGCATACATCCAAATCACCAAAGGAATGGCTTCACCAGAAGAAGATTAAAGTTTTGGAATGGCCCAGCCAGAGCCCAGACCTGAATCCGATTGTGATCTGAAGAGGGCTGTGCCCAGGAGATGCCCTCGCAATCTGACAGAGCAAAGAAGAGTGGGCAAATCTTGCCAAGTCACAATGTGCCATGCTGATAGACTCATACCCAAAAAGACTGATCACAAGGGGCTTCAACAAAGTATTAGTTTAAGGGTGTGCAGACTTATGCAACCATATTATTTTATTTTTATATTTTTTCTTCCCTCTACCTAAAAGATTTCAATTTGTTTTTCAATTGAGTTGTACAGTTTATAGGTCACATTAAAGGTGGAAAAGTTCTGAAATGATTTTTCTTTGTCTTATTTTTTTACAGCACAGAAACCTGACATTTTAACAGGGGTGTGTAGACTTTTTATATCCACTGTATGTATGTATGTATGTATGTATGTATGTATGTATGTATGTATGTATGTATGTATGTATGTATGTATGTATGTATATATATATATATATATATATATATATATATATATATATATATATATATATATATATATATATATATATATATATATATATATATATATAAACGTTCAGTGTACTTATAACTACATATCCCAGGCTGCTTTGCAACACAGTAACCCCAGATTATGATACAAATGTATCAGCTAATGTCTATTTCTCCTGAGTGGTCAAAACAAATTATGAATTTTATGCTAATCTTAGGAGGGATTTTCAGGGGAGTCAACTAACAAAAGCCTCCGCTCACAAACCGAAAAGATTTAGCAAAACATCAGGGTGAGTTTCTAAATGTTTAATTTTGGGATTTTTGTCATGAAAAAATGTTCTCATACACTACTGATTCTCTATCACATGCGTCATAATCCAGGAAATTTAGATATGCCCTAAGTCTCTCCGGCCGGTCTCATATCAAATTATTTTAAATGAGAAAATTTGTATATTTGTAATTCAAAATACATTAAGAAATCTCTTGTGTGAGCTTCACCCCCAGCGCAACATGTAGGCAGTGTCCTAGCCAATGAGCTGTGTAGAGTTATGTCATAGCCAATCACCTGTCAGTATCACAAACAGATACATTGTTGTACCGGCCTCTGATTGGCCACAACTAATTATGGATATAAACTAATTTAGCCTGGATTTTCAGGGGTTTTGCTTCTCAGAGTAAACATTAGGGTAAGTTTATTAAGGTTTATTTGGGGATGTTTTTCTTCTCACAGTAATGAATAATAATGTAACGCGTTCTGGCACCTTCTGGTATTAATCTGATCCTATTACTAGGAGCCGGTGCCAAGTCCCAGAGGTTGCCTGCCCGGGCATGACTTGAATCCCATAATATTATAGTAATCCCCTGCACAGGGAGGGAGGTTTTGGGTTGAGAAACAACAAAATAGAGATTCGTGCAAAAGAAGCAAATGGAATCTAGGGTTATATTATAGGACTAGACCAGCGCGGGGCGGGACTAGACCAGCGCGGGGCGGGACTAGACCAGCGCGGGGCGCGACTAGACCAGCGCGGGGCGCGACTAGACCAGCGCGGGGCGCGACTAGACCAGCGCGGGGCGCGACTAGACCAGCGCGGGGCGGGACTAGACCAGCGCGGGGCGGGACTAGACCAACGCGGGACGGGACAAGACCAGCGCGGGACGGGACAAGACCAACGCGGGACGGGACAAGACCAGCGCGGGACGGGACAAGACCAGCGCGGGACGGGACAAGACCAGCGCGGGACGGGACTAGACCAGCGCGGGACGGGACTAGACCAGCGCGGGACGGGACTAGACCAGCGCGGGACGGGACTAGACCAGCGCGGGACGGGACTAGACCAGCGCGGGACGGGACTAGACCAGCGCGGGACGGGACTAGACCAGCGCGGGACGGGACTAGACCAGCGCGGGACGGGACTAGACCAGCGCGGGACGGGACTAGACCAGCGCGGGACGGGACTAGACCAGCGCGGGACGGGACTAGACCAGCGCGGGACGGGACTAGACCAGCGCGGGACGGGACTAGACCAGCGCGGGACGGGACTAGACCAGCGCGGGACGGGACTAGACCAGCGCGGGACGGGACTAGACCAGCGCGGGCCGGGACTAGACCAGCGCGGGACGGGACTAGACCAGCGCGGGACGGGACTAGACCAGCGCGGGACGGGACTAGACCAGCGCGGGACGGGACTAGACCAGCGCGGGACGGGACAGGACCAGCGCGGGACGGGACAGGACCAGCGCGGGACGGGACAGGACCAGCGCGGGACGGGACAGGACCAGCGCGGGACGGGACAGGACCAGCGCGGGACGGGACAGGACCAGCGCGGGACGGGACAGGACAAGACCAGCGCGGGACGGGACAGGACAAGACCAGCGCGGGACGGGACAGGACAAGACCAGCGCGGGACGGGACAGGACAAGACCAGCGCGGGACGGGACAGGACAAGACCAGCGCGGGACGGGACAGGACAAGACCAGCGCGGGACGGGACAGGACAAGACCAGCGCGGGACGGGACAGGACAAGACCAGCGCGGGACGGGACTAGACCAGCGCGGGACAGGACTAGACCAGCGCGGGACAGGACTAGACCAGCGCGGGACAGGACTAGACCAGCGCGGGACAGGACTATACCAGCGCGGGACAGGACTAGACCAGCGCGGGACAGGACTAGACCAGCGCGGGACAGGACTAGACCAGCGCGGGACAGGACTAGACCAGCGCGGGACAGGACAACACGGGACTATACTATTGGACTAGACCAGCACGGGACTATACTATTGGACTAGACCAGCACGGGACTATACTATTGGACTAGACCAGCACGGGACGGGACTAGACCAACACGGGACTATACTATTGGACTAGACCAGCACGGGACTATACTATTGGACTAGACCAGCACGGGACTATACTATTGGACTAGACCAGCACGGGACTATACTATTGGACTAGACCAGCACGGGACTATACTATTGGACTAGACCAGCACGGGACTATACTATTGGACTAGACCAGCACGGGACTATACTATTGGACTAGACCAGCACGGGACTATACTATTGGACTAGACCAGCACGGGACGGGACAAGACCAACACGGGACTATACTATTGGACTAGACCAGCACGGGACTATACTATTGGACTAGACCAGCACGGGACTATACTATTGGACTAGACCAGCACGGGACTATACTATTGGACTAGACCAGCACGGGACGGGACGGGACAAGACCAACACGGATCTATACTATTGGACTAGACCAGCACGGGACTATACTATTGGACTAGACCAGCACGGGACTATACTATTGGACTAGACCAGCACGGGACTATACTATTGGACTAGACCAGCACGGGACTATACTATTGGACTAGAACAGCACGGGACTATACTATTGGACTAGAACAGCACGGGACTATACTATTGGACTAGACCAGCGCGGGACGGGACTAGACCAGCGCGGGACTATACTATTGGACTAGACCAGCACGGGACTATACTATTGGACTAGACCAGCACGGGACTATACTATTGGACTAGACCAGCACGGGACTATACTATTGGACTAGACCAGCACGGGACGGGACGGGACAAGACCAACACGGATCTATACTATTGGACTAGACCAGCACGGGACTATACTATTGGACTAGACCAGCACGGGACTATACTATTGGACTAGACCAGCACGGGACTATACTATTGGACTAGAACAGCACGGGACTATACTATTGGACTAGAACAGCACGGGACTATACTATTGGACTAGACCAGCACGGGACGGGACAAGACCAACACGGGACTATACTATTGGACTAGACCAGCACCGGACTAGATTATAGGACTAGACCAGCACGGGTCGGGACTAGCCCAGCACAGGACTATATTCAAGCACTAGACTAGCACAGGACTTTATTATAAGACTAGCGCAGGAATGACTAGTACAGGACTAGATTCTAGGACTAGACCGGCGCGGGCATGATTAGCGCAGGACTAGACCGGCGCGGGCATGATTAGCGCAGGACTAGACCGGCGCGGGCATGATTAGCGCAGGACTAGACCGGCGCGGGCATGATTAGCGCAGGACTAGACCGGCGCGGGCATGATTAGCGCAGGACTAGACCCGCGCGGGCATGATTAGCGCAGGACTAGACTGGCGCGGGCATGATTAGCGCAGGACTAGACTGGCGCGGGCATGATTAGCGCAGGACTAGACCGGCGCGGGCATGATTAGCGCAGGACTAGACCCGCGCGGGCATGATTAGTACAGGACTAGTATAGGCCTGCATGCGCTGCATAGGGCAGACCCATACAGGGACTATTTGTTTGCTTTTAGGCAATATATACAGAGCTTCTAAGCACTTAATACAATAAGGTCCATGTCAGTAAATAGATAACAGATATTATATACCTAGTAACATGTCATGTCCCTTTAAGTAAGTGCAGACTCAGCCAAAACCAATCACACAGATGTTCATGGAATGTATTTGTCCCATTGTCCCATATCTCAGTGATTATTACCATCTGCTGCTATATGATCTATTGGATAACAAACCTCAATAGTCCCTTTATATGTAACTGCTCCTTACAGCAGCTTCTTGCAGCTTATGTCTTCTATTCTAACGAGAGCACTGGTAGATGTAGATGCCTCATTCCCATTGTTCAGACACAACATTCAGTATAACTGAATCTCACTATCTATATGTGACCCCCCAGTGCTTTATAAGGTATATGGTGGGTTCCTTGGGTTATGCATCTAATCCCAACATGAACATGACCCTAAAGTCTGCAAAATGTCTTCAGTTCTCAGACAGGTCATTTGGAGAAGGAACACCCCCTGAAGTCCCAAGCTGCATTAGCATAACGCAAAACGGGAGAGAACCGGGGGGTCGAGCGCACGACGCAAACTGGAGAGGGCAAGCGTGGCACAAATGACGCGGCGCAAAGGAAGAGGGCAGGGGTGCCAGAGCACTACACAACGGGAGAGGTACAATGAAGAGGAGCGCGCGGCGCTAAGGTACAATGACGAGGAGCGCATGGTGCAATGGTACAATAACGAGGAACGAGCTGCGCAATCAGGAGGAGCGTGCAGTGCATGTACCAATGGGGAGAGTGAGACCACATCTCAGAGACGGTCATTGATTGGTTAGTTTGAGACATAGCTAAGCAAGTACAGCAGAGTTTGTATCTTCATAATCTGCAGAGGGCAGACCCATACAGGGACTGTTTGTGTGATTTTTAGGCTGTAAAACAGACTTTATAAGAACGTCTTAATAATATAAAGTACACGTCAGTAACAGACACACACGGGTATTGTACACGTATTACATCCAGGAACCGCCACGTCCCTTTAATAAAAAGTCCAGCAAAGCTCAGTACACAGGAGCTCCCTACGAGTCGCACCTTAGTCAGTCTGGCCCAGTCAGTACCTCTGTTACCATTTAATCTGCGTTCTTGAAATATCCCAGAATGTCACAGCTGGCTTAATCTGTTCACACAAACGATAATTACATGGGCGAGGTTTCCATGGATACCGCATACAACGGTGCAGATATGGAGGCAGCCAGAAGAACCCATCATTAACAGGGCCGGCGGGCAGAGTCATCACCACCCATTCTTATGTCTAGAAGTGAAGGAATTACATAGGTTATCTTAAAGAGCATGAAAAACTGGCTGTATGTTGTGTTATCCATTTCTTTCTAAAGAAAATCAACCTTTGTTGTTGCTATATTTATATACAAATGAGTGCCTAACACACTAATTAGCAGCTTTGATGTGCTAATTAGGATTACAGTCTGCTTGTCTGTCTCTGTAGTGACCGAAATAAAGACCCCCAATGTTATCTGGCAGTTAGACCCCTCTCCATCCTTAACATACGGAGTTGAGATCAATGAACAATGACGACATATCCTGCTATCAGGGCATTATGGCACTCCATTAAATCACTATGAGCATGTGCTAGCCCTATGATAAAGCCAGGTGTTAATAACATGTAGAGGCCGACTCACAGACTTAAAATATCAAGTTCAAGACGTTTTTTGCCAATGTGTAACAAATTCTAATTGTTCAGGTTATAAGACACCAGATGTGGGATGTTTTCTTATGTACATGACTTCGTGCAGAGCTTCAACTCAAGACTTTCTCTATCTTGTATCAGAGTCACAGACTACTTAAAGATCTAATCCCTCAGGAGGACTGAAAAGTGAATTAGCTGCACCTGGGCAGCCCTGATTTATGACTGCTCCTGGAGTATGGAAGGGGCTGCTTCACACACAGAGACAGCAGCCTGAAGCTTATGGCTGAATGAGCAGAGTGGAGACCTGGTAATCTGAAGAATACAGGCCAGTGATTTCACAGACTATTTGGCTCCACCCTGGTTTAGCTGGATGAGAGTGGGTTAGTGATTACTATTATTTTCTTTGGATTAGTTTTATTTGGGATCATTAGCCACATCTTAGTAAAACATGGAAGAGTAAATCCAGCCTCGTGTACGGGTCACATGTGCAATATACAATCTGTTAAATGGACAGGAACGTTTTCTGGATGTCCGCTTACGAGCTCCGATTAACTGAGCTAATTGGAAAACACTGCATTGCATCGTCTGTATTCATGAGCTACATGAGATACAGAGGACAGACCCAAACAGGAACACATTGTATGATTTCAGGCACAAAAAAGTTTATAGGCTCCTAATAAGATAAAGTCCATGTCAGGGAGTAGATACCCCGGGATATTATATATATATATACACACACACACACACAGTATATAGTAACACCCAGGGACATATACTAGCGACTTGTGCGTCAAAAATG
Organism: Discoglossus pictus; assembly: GCA_027410445.1. Lineage (NCBI taxonomy): Eukaryota > Metazoa > Chordata > Amphibia > Anura > Alytidae > Discoglossus > Discoglossus pictus. The sequence continues at coordinate 448,101,335 of CM050165.1, read as the reverse complement.
TTAAGCCTGGCAATGCTGTTACCCAGTCTCATCGCCAGCCTCCCCCCCCCCCCCCCCCCACACACAGTCTCATCGCCAGCCTCTCCCCCCCCCCCACACACAGTCTCATCGCCAGCCTCTCCCCCCCCCCCCCACACACAGTCTCATCGCCAGCCTCTCCCCCCCCCCCCCCACACACAGTCTCATCGCCAGCCTCTCCCCCCCCCCCCCACACACAGTCTCATCGCCAGCCTCTCCCCCCCCCCCCACACACAGTCTCATCGCCAGCCTCTCCCCCCCCCCCCCACACACAGTCTCATCGCCAGCCTCTCCCCCCCCCCCCCCACACACAGTCTCATCGCCAGCCTCTCCCCCCCCCCCCCCCCCACACACAGTCTCATCGCCAGCCTCTCCCCCCCCCCCACACACAGTCTCATCGCCAGCCTCTCCCCCCCCCCCACACACAGTCTCATCGCCAGCCTCTCCCCCCCCCCCCACACACAGTCTCATCGCCAGCCTCTCCCCCCCCCCCCACACACAGTCTCATCGCCAGCCTCTCCCCCCCCCCCCCCCCCCCCCACACAGTCTCATCGCCAGCCTCTCCCCCCCCCCCCCCCCCCCCCACACAGTCTCATCGCCAGCCTCTCCCCCCCCCCCCCCCCCACACAGTCTCATCGCCAGCCTCTCCCCCCCCCCCCCACACACAGTCTCATCGCCAGCCTCTCCCCCCCCCCCCCCCACACAGTCTCATCGCCAGCCTCTCCCCCGCCCCCACACACAGTATCATCTCCAGCCTCTCCCCCCCCCCCCCACACACAGTATCATCGCCAGCCTCTCCCCCGCCCCCACACACAGTCTCATCGCCAGCCTCTCCCCCCCAGTCTCATCGCCAGCCTCTCCCCCGCCCCCACACACAGTCTCATCGCCAGCCTCTCCCCCCCAGTCTCATCGCCAGCCTCTCCCCCCCAGTCTCATCGCCAGCCTCTCCCCCCCAGTCTCATCGCCAGCCTCTCCCCCCCAGTCTCATCGCCAGCCTCTCCCCCCCAGTCTCATCGCCAGCCTCTCCCCCCCAGTCTCATCGCCAGCCTCTCCCCCCCAGTCTCATCGCCAGCCTCTCCCCCCCAGTCTCATCGCCAGCCTCTCCCCCCCAGTCTCATCGCCAGCCTCTCCCCCCCAGTCTCATCGCCAGCCTCTCCCCCCCAGTCTCATCGCCAGCCTCTCCCCCCCAGTCTCATCGCCAGCCTCTCCCCCCCAGTCTCATCGCCAGCCTCTCCCCCCCAGTCTCATCGCCAGCCTCTCCCCCCCAGTCTCATCGCCAGCCTCTCCCCCCCAGTCTCATCGCCAGCCTCTCCCCCCCAGTCTCATCGCCAGCCTCTCCCCCCCAGTCTCATCGCCAGCCTCTCCCCCCCAGTCTCATCGCCAGCCTCTCCCCCCCAGTCTCATCGCCAGCCTCTCCCCCCCAGTCTCATCGCCAGCCTCTCCCCCCCAGTCTCATCGCCAGCCTCTCCCCCCCAGTCTCATCGCCAGCCTCTCCCCCCCCAGTCTCATCGCCAGCCTCTCCCCCCCCAGTCTCATCGCCAGCCTCTCCCCCCCAGTCTCATCGCCAGCCTCTCCCCCCCAGTCTCATCGCCAGCCTCTCCCCCCCAGTCTCATCGCCAGCCTCTCCCCCCCAGTCTCATCGCCAGCCTCTCCCCCCCAGTCTCATCGCCAGCCTCTCCCCCCCAGTCTCATCGCCAGCCTCTCCCCCCCAGTCTCATCGCCAGCCTCTCCCCCCCAGTCTCATCGCCAGCCTCTCCCCCCCCAGTCTCATCGCCAGCCTCTCCCCCCCAGTCTCATCGCCAGCCTCTCCCCCCCAGTCTCATCGCCAGCCTCTCCCCCCCAGTCTCATCGCCAGCCTCTCCCCCCCAGTCTCATCGCCAGCCTCTCCCCCCCAGTCTCATCGCCAGCCTCTCCCCCCCAGTCTCATCGCCAGCCTCTCCCCCCCCGTCTCATCGCCAGCCTCTCCCCCCCCAGTCTCATCGCCAGCCTCTCCCCCCCAGTCTCATCGCCAGCCTCTCCCCCCCAGTCTCATCGCAAGCCTCTCCCCCCCAGTCTCATCGCAAGCCTCTCCCCCCCAGTCTCATCGCGAGCCTCTCCCCCGTACACTTTACAGGTCTTACTGGTCATTGCAGGCGTCATCCAACCCGCAGGTTTGTTGCTTTGCAATGAGCACCTTCGGCGCTCATCACAGTCCTGCGTACCTGCATTGTTTGGCTTAACAGTTACTGGCTTCGGCCTCATTTTCATCTTGTTTGAGAGTATGTATGAGAACTGGAAAGAGTGCCTTCGGCGCTCGTTGTAGCAAAGTGCTTGGAGCCTAGATCTAGCCTCAAGTCCTACTTGTGTGCCTAGTGATGAGCGCCTATGGCGCTCAATGCAACCTAGTTCCTATGGGCCTCCATTGCAGCCTACGTCCTCACGATCAGCACCAGCGGCGCTCATCGTGAGCGCTGCAATGAGTGCCTTCGCCGCTCATTGCAGGCCCGCAAATTGCAAGCCTCGTTAAGGGAGGCCCGCAAGCGTGACGACAACTCGCAGATTGACCACTATTATAGTGGATAGTTGATATGTATACAGTATAAGTAGCACCCGGTGACCTCCATATCGCTGTATAAACAGACACATGGGAATCCTTACCAAGTGCCCTTTAGCCTTGTTGTGTAATCCGGGCCTTGAGGACTCTGCCCTCGGCTCACATTATTACAACATAAATACAAGGAGAAATACATTTGTATCTTGAAGGAGCACTGTAGTGTATGTACAAGTGACAGACTCTTATACACACCAGGCAGTTTATAGCTTGCAAACTGTGCGTCTCCTACCTGTGTCTATCAGGGGCGTGGCCAGCTGTCTGTGGGCTGGAGTAAGCTTGGAAGCAGGCTGGGCTGATGTCACTGACCCTGCCACATGACATCATTAGCTACATAGAGGTAACAGCTCTACTGTAATATGCTTGCAGATGCCCCGCCATAAGGAAGAGCAGGCCACACCCCTAACAGACATAGGTAGGAGGAGTTACATCGAACTGCTTGAGGACAAAAATTACAGTTTAAAAGCTAAGAGAAACATATAGACATTCCATGACCTGGCTCCTAAATCTCAACAAATTTGTCAACCCCTATTATGTAAAGACCTGTCATTAGATCTAGCAGCAGGTAAGAACAAAAAGGTCCACTGTATCTACCCATTGTATCTACCTAAAAGCCTTGCTTAAGTCAGTCTCAGGCTCAAATTCCCTGCGTTTGGCCCAACCACCTCTACTGGAAGGCTGTTCCACTTATCTGCTAACTTTTGTAGTCATTTTACACATTAAACCATAAATCTACCATCTTCTGACCTCTGTCGGGGGGGGATGCCCTAGGTATCACTAGGGGGAGGGGGGGGATGCCCTAGGAATCACTAGCGAGGGGGGGGATGCCCTAGGTATCACTAGGGGGGTATTCCCTAGGTATCACTAGGGGGAGGGGGTATTCCCTGGGTATCACTAGGGGGAGGGGGTATTCCCTGGGTATCACTGCGGGGGGGCATGCCCTGGGTATCACTGCGGGGCACGGCTTGTGTACAAACAGGACTTTCTGGTAGTGAGGTCAGGATCCCATATAATGATATTGTCTGACCTGTGGATGCACTCGTGTCCTCAGCTCACACACATGTTACATGTACAGGACACATAACCTACCAACATGTTATATGTACCCAAATATTACACAATATGTAAATCTGCACAAGCAACTCGTCCCGGATCTTTTTATTGGTGACAACAGAACTCCCTGCGTGTGCCATGTGAGTGCATGTGTGTATATACATGTATGTGGTGTGTATAATACAGTCGCCAGTCTTTATGTGCCCATGTGCTGTGAGTGCTTCTCCCTGTATCTCTGCCAGTCCCTGTCTGTGCCCATGTGCTGTCTGTCCAAGTCCCCATCAGTGCCCACGACCTGTTTGTGTCCCAGCCCCTGCTAGTGCCCATGAGCTGCCTGTCCTAGTCCCTGTCAGTGCCATGTACCAGATCCGGTCAGTGCCCATGAGCTGCCTGTCCCAGCCCCTATCAGTGCCATGTGCCAGATCCGGTCAGTGCCCATGAGCTGACTGTCCCAGCCCCTATCAGTGCCATGTGCCAGATCCGGTCAGTGCCCATGAGCTGTGTGTCCCAGTCCCTGTCAGTGCCATATCAGGTCTGTGCCCATGGGATGTTTGTCCCTGTCAGTGGCCATGCGCTGCCTGTCCCAGCCCCTGTCAGTGCCAATGGGCTGTGTGTCCCAGTCCCTGTCAGTGCCAATGGGCTGTGTGTCCCAGTCCCTGTCAGTGCCAATGGGCTGTGTGTCCCAGTCACCATCAGTACCCATGTGCCAGTCCCTGTCAGTGGCAATGAGTGTGTGTGCCAGACCCTATCAGTGCCCCATGTGCCAGTGCCCATGAGTGTGTGCGCCAGACCCTATCAGTGCCCCATGTGCCAGTCCCGGTCAGTGCCCATGAGTGTGTGTGCCAGACCCTATCAGTGCCCCATGTCCCAGTCCCTGTCAGTGCCCATGAGTATGTGTTCCAGACCCTATCAGTGCCCCATGTCCCAGTCCCTGTCAGTGCCCATGAGTATGTGTTCCAGACCCTATCAGTGCCCCATGTCCCAGTCCCTGTCAGTGCCCATGAGTATGTGTTCCAGACCCTATCAGTGCCCCATGTCCCAGTCCCTGTCAGTGCCCATGAGTATGTGTGCCAGACCCTATCAGTGCCCCATGTGCCAGTCCCTGTCAGTGCCCATGAGTGTGTGTGCCAGACCCTATCAGTGCCCCATGTGCCAGTCCCTGTCAGTGCCCATGAGTATGTGTGCCAGACCCTATCAGTGCCCCATGTCCCAGTCCCTGTCAGTGCCCATGAGTGTGTGTGCCAGACCCTATCAGTGCCCCATGTGCCAGTCCCTGTCAGTGCCCATGAGTATGTGTGCCAGACCCTATCAGTGCCCCATGTCCCAGTCCCTGTCAGTGCCCATGAGTATGTGTGCCAGACCCTATCAGTGCCCCATGTGCCAGTCCCTGTCAGTGCCCATGAGTGTGTGTGCCAGACCCTATCAGTGCCCCATGTGCCAGTCCCTGTCAGTGCCCATGAGTGTGTGTGCCAGACCCTATCAGTGCCCCATGTGCCAGTCCCTGTCAGTGCCCATGAGTGTGTGTGCCAGACCCTATCAGTGCCCCATGTGCCAGCCCCTGACTCTCCACACATACCTGCAGGCGCAGTCCCGGTGTCTCCCCCTCACAGTCTCTCCTTCTTGTTCTCCGTCTTCGTCTCTCTCTCCGTATGTCTCCGTCTCTCTCTCTCTCCGTATGTCTCCGTCTCTCTCTCCGTATGTCTCCGTCTCTCTCTCTCTCTCTCTCTCCGTATGTCTCCGTCTCTCTCTCTCTCCGTATGTCTCCGTCTCTCTCTCTGTATGTCTCCGTCTCCGTCTCCGTCTCTCTCTCCGTATGTCTCCGTCTCTCTCTCTCACTAAAGCGTGTGGACAAGGACAAGCCAAGCACGATACACAGGTAGCCACGCCCACAGAGGACAGGCCAGCTGGTCCAGCCAATCACTTTGCGCTGCTCAGCCAGCTCACATGAAATCCTGTGTCTCAACATCTCTCTCCTGACTTGTGCAAGTCCTTGAAGGACAATAAATTAACAACGATATCAAAATTCCCACTTACTTTTCAAGTATATTATATACACAAATGACATTATTATTATGTTATTATTTTATATACACTTGTATGGTGCTATATATAGATATGATAGAATGGGCATTTTCACATAAGTGTTTAATTATAGTCCTTTAGGGATCAGCACATCTTAGAGAGGAGTGAAAGGTTGTGTGTCAGCTCCTGACAATGGTTAGGCTTTTGCGCACGCGCATCTCGTGCGTGAAGGCGCAGCTGCCATGTTTGTTATGGAGACTAGTGGAGATGGTCCAGATATAGGCAAATGAGGAGACTCCTAGGACATATAATGGTTGTCAAACTGCGAGTTGTCTTCATGCTTGCAAGGTGTATAGAAGCCTTCCCAGCTCGGAACACTTAGGCGAGGAGCTTCATCACCCTGCTCACCTCACGAAGCAAAGTGAGTCGTTGAGGCATTGAAACGCGCGGGTCATGGGCAAAATGAGCGCCTAAGGCGCATTAAAACACGCGGGACTTGGGCAAAATGAGCACCTAAGGCGCATTAAAACACGCAGGACTTGGGCAAAATGAGCGCCTAAGGCGAATTGAAACACGCAGGACTTGGGCAAAATGAGCGCCTAAGGCGCATTAAAACACGCGGGACTTGGGCAAAATGAGCACCTAAGGCGCATTAAAACACGCGGGACTTGGGCAAAATGAGCGCCTAAGGCGAATTGAAACACACAGGACTTGGGCAAAATGAGCACCTAAGGCTCATTGAAACACGTGGGACTTGGGCAAAATAAGCGCCTAAGGCTCATTAAAACACGCGGGACTTGGGCAAAATGAGCGCCTAAGGCGAATTGAAACACGCAGGACTTGGGCAAAATGAGCACCTACGGCGAATTGAAACACGCGGGACTTCGGCAAAATAAGCGCCTAAGGCTCATTGAAACACACGGAACTTGGGCAAAATGAGCGCCTAAGGCTCATTGAAACACACAGGACTTGGGCAAAATGAGCGCCTAAGGCGAATTGAAACACGCAGGACTTAAGCAAAATGAGCGCCTAAGGCGCATTAAAACACGCGGGACTTGGGCAAAATAAGCGCCTAAGGCTCATTGAAACACGCAGGACTTGGGCAAAATGAGCGCCTAAGGCGAATTGAAACACACAGGACTTGGGCAAAATGAGCACCTACGGCGAATTGAAACACGCGGGACTTCGGCAAAATAAGCGCCTAAGGCTCATTGAAACACACGGAACTTGGGCAAAATGAGCGCCTAAGGCTCATTGAAACACACAGGACTTGGGCAAAATGAGCGCCTAAGGCGAATTGAAACACGCAGGACTTGGGCAAAATGAGCGCCTAAGGCGCATTAAAACACGCGGGACTTGGGCAAAATAAGCGCCTAAGGCTCATTGAAACACGCAGGACTTGGGCAAAATGAGCACCTAAGGCGAACTGAAACACGCGGGACTTGGGCAAAATGAGCGCCTAAGGCGAATTGAAACACGCGGGACTTGGGCAAAATGAGTGCCCAAGGCGAATTGAAACACACAGGACTTGGGCAAAATGAGCGCCAAAGGCGCTCCTATGAGCCTTGCAGAGCATTGAAACACAGGACTTACTTAGGCTGCAAGCGGTTGAGGAACGCAGGACTTCGGGGCAAAAAAACGACCTTGCAAAAATATGACTTTAACGTGAAAATCGAAAAACAAGACAAAAAAAAATTTAAGAAAAAAACACACAGCACGGGGGGAACGCCAGGACGCCTGGGAGTAAGGTTGCATGTGAATTTATGCAGAATTTGACGAGTTTCAGCACCCGAAAATCGGCTAAGCAAGAAAAAAAATGGCGGACGAAAAAAATGAAAATGAGGCTGAACGAGACAGAAGCGCGCAAATCACAGCCAGGCACGTACGAGTTAGCCAGGAATGTACGAGTAACAAAATATACCATTACGACGCACAGAAATTGCTCGTGAGGCAAGTAATACATACAAAATCGCCGCCATTTTACAACACTAACAAACTGTTGCCTTGCGCACGCAGACTATATATAGGGCGCACAGTGCTGACACTTTCTCCTCAGGTGATGACAGTCTGGACATTTTCTGCTGCCGGAAAATCAAAAGAGATTGTTAGCTCTTCAGGATATTGATTGCTGGATATTACTTATAATTAGATAAAGTATAATAATTAAATAATTAATTATTAATAAAAAAAAAATATTAAAAGAAAAAAGCTAAATCTCATATTTTATATTGATTTTACTTAATGAGGACATAAATGCTTCGCTCTTTCAAATACATTGATTCATTGATTAATCATTAATTAATTTATTAATTAGTAATTTAAAAAAAAGGATATTTTCCACTGCACTAAAAAAATGTATATTTTGCATTGCATTTATATATCTTTATTATGCTTAGCTCTCTCTAATACATTTATTAATTGATTAATTTATTATTACCGTCAAATCAGGAATTACTAATTACAAAAAAAAGTCTATTTTATACTGCTCTGCAAAAAATCTATATTTTACACTGCATTTCTATATCTGTTTTATGCTTAGCTCTTTCTTATACATTTATTAATTTATTAATTTCTTATTAACGACAATTAATTTATTAATTACTAATTACAAAAAAAAAAATCACATTTATACTGCACTCCAAAAAAATTATGTTTTACAGTGCACTTATATATCTGTAGTATTGCTCATTGGCTGACAAGGATAGCACACTCAAAGCAGTTAAATATTTAAATAGCTTTATTATGCTCTGACACCTGCAAAACATGTCTATTTTACACTGCACTAAAAAAATCTATATTTTACACTGTACTTATATATCTGTATGACTGCTCATTGCCTGACAGTGATAGGACCCTCAAAGCAGTTAAATATTTAAATCAGTTTATTATACTCTGAAACCTACATTTCATATCAATGCTTAGACCTTTACGTTTTGCATGTTTGCCATTTTAACATCATAATTTAATTTAATTCATTAATTGAATGGAAACATTAAAAATGCTTTTCATGTCATTTTATAGTGTGCTCATCTCTGTGAACACTGGACCTGCATGAAGACCCTGAGCTCTGCAGCATTTCATCTGCAATTATATCAACTTTACAGGTATATGATTTAATGATGCCCTGCTTTAGGAAAACATGATAGAGTATTTTTGTTTTGCATTAATCACAGTTATTAATTAATTAAGGTATACTACTTTATTAATTAATTAGTAATTAATATATATATATTTTTGTGGAAAAAGACCTTATTTATTCATACATAGATGCTTAGTTATTTATCCTTTTAATGTATGCCAATTAAACATCACACATTGATTGATTAATTAATTAATTGAATCCAAAAATAATTTTCAGGTCATTTGACAGTTTGCTCATAGCTCTTTGCGTTTGCATATTAATTTTACGTTTCAATGATGCCGTTCTTTAGGAAACCATGATTAGCTCTTTATGTTATGCATTGATGTCCGTTATTGATTCATTAATTAACGTATATTAATTTATTAATTAATTATAAAAAATAATAATAATATTTTACACTGACCTTATTTGTCAATACATATATAATTAGCTCTTTATGTTTTTATGTATGCCAATTAATCAGAGATTGATTGATTAATGTATTAATTTAATGAAAAAAATAAAAATGCCTTTCGGGTAATTTTACTGTTTCATTACAGTTACTTAGGTTTTGCGTTGATGACAGTTACAAACAATATGTACAATAAAAAAATAAATTATATCTTACAGATTTGAAGAAATAAATGGCCACAACTACAACAACATCACAAAGTGGAAAAGAACTTCATCCATTAACACTTCAGGAAAGTCAAAAATAAATATTAGTAATGTTATGATTGCCATTGTTTGCTATATAAGTAAAACATTACAATTGAAACTAAAACGCCTGTATTTACAATTACAGATTACAAAGGCGGACAACGCAGAAACAAAGAAAGAACGGAAAACAAGAATGGCAATATGGAAGCAAAGATGGAGAGATGCACAGTCCCCCGAGACTTCACAAAGATTAAGAGAAGAAGATCGACAGAGACTTCAAGAACTTGTTAATAACTCCCACAAAAGTGCTTAACACTGATTATTGTACCATACGGTAGACAGCGGCGCATATAAAAACAAAATTTAGAAACACTTAAAAGGAAATACCTCCCTTTAATAGAAAAATGGTAAATTATGGAAACTGGGATTTTAGATATCGACAGTGGATATAAAAAGTCTACACACCCCGGTTAAAATGTCAGGTTTCTGTGCTGTAAAAAAATGAGACAAAGGTAAATCATTTCAGAACTTTTTCCACCTTTAATGTGACCTATAAACTGTACAACTCAATTGACAAACAAACTGAAATCTTTTAGGTAGAGGGAAGAAAAAATATAAAAATAATATGGTTGCATACGTATGAAGCAAGGGACCGCATTTGCGGAGGTGGAGGCTCCCACCGCGACCGCAACATTTACGGACTTAGCATCCGCAAATACGAGCCGCGCCACTTACAAACAAAAATATTATGACCTCGCAAAAATACGACATTTGTGGCCGAAACCCGCGCACACGAAAACACTAAAAACACAAAAAATACACACAACAAACACATAAAAAGCTTACCCACAGCAAGGGGGGGCAACCAGCACCTCTAAAAGGGAAGTTACACCTCAATTTAAGTAGAAATTAAATCATTTAGACAACCGAAAATCCCTTAAGCGAGAGAAAAAATGGCCGCCGAACAAAACGAAAACGAGGCTACAGGACCCTAAACACGCAAAACAACACGAAACACATACAGATTTTTCCAAAAAGCCGTACGAGTTAGAAGAACAAGGACGCAAAATCAGCCACAGCCGCGTACCACAAACATTAGGCACCATTTTACAACACTAACTTACAAAATGCGGAAGTACACAGCTACCCTAACGGATTTTCCCTTTGCACACGCAGCCTATTTACACTACACACTGCACACATTGCTGACACTTACACAGCAGCTCCACAACACTGAAAACACACATTGTATGCTGCAGGGACATCAAAACAGATTGTCAGCTCTTCTGCACAATGCTTCCTGCATATATTACTTCAAAATAGGTAAAGTATATTGATGTATTATTTTATTAATTATTTCATTAGCATTAGCAAAAAGAAACAATGCTCATAGCACACAAACAACCAACAACCTCACAATTTTCTTTCACAAGTTGCCTTACGTTAGGAGTAAAGTCAATCCCTAAGTGACTTCTCCTTTTATACCAATGTTTTTGTTTCATTTCATACGTTTATTAATCAGGTTTTTGTACCTCACTATAAGTCAGTTATTCAGCTTTGACATTATTATTATTATTATCATCACGATAGCTCAATCATTCAACTTTATTATTATTATTATTACCATAAATTAATATTTTCTCATAAAAAGTTACTTTTTGTATGATATTTTAAATGCATGCTAAAAATAAGACAACGTATGACAAGGCATAATAAATGGCCACTGTAATCTAACAAATAGGTACCCATTTCTTATTTCCAGAATTGGAAGGACATACTACTTATTACTTGTATAATACATCGGATGCATTAAGTATTTTATCCCACTGAGGACTTCATAATAATGTAGGTATTGTGCAATATTTAGCATTCGGGTTGTTTTAAATAATGTGTGACGAATACATCCGAAATACAAAAAAAACCTCTCTGAATCTCTTCACTATGTGAGTACCATGTTCTCCATTTAATCTTTATATGTTTTTTCTTACATTCCAGAAACAGGAAGAACGTTCTATCTCTCTGTCATTACAAATTCCAACCATGACACTAAATAAGTCGATCCCCAATACCTTGCCAGGAGCCATTTGGCAGCCAGCAATGCGTATATCATCAGATCCTAAGGGGAGATTGTCAGAAAATATATACAACAAACAGAATTCTGGCTTGAAAGGTAGTGCCAAACCCGAAATTCTTGATTAGTTCTGCACACATTGTTCCCAAAAGCTTTGCACACTCCCATCATATATGCATATACGACCCTGCCTCCCCACATTCCCTCTAGCACAGGTTAGAGGAGCTAGTATCTATTATGTTCGACATGGATGGTACTAAGTACCATCTGTGGGAAACTTTATAATATGTCGACCTATATGACATAAAGATTGAGGCTCTGTTTACCAGACGGCATGCTTTATACCAACTCTCCTCTGGCCAAATCTTGCCTCGATCTCATTCCCATTTGGACCATTCTCTAAGTTTCCCCACATCTCTTATCCCAGAGAGCAAGTTGTAACACTTAGACATCAATTGTGTGGAGTGACCGTTCATAATCAGATATTCAAAAGGAAAATATTGAGAAGTCTTATTTAGGTTGTAACCCAACTCCTGAACCTGAGCTTTTACTGCTCCATACTCCGACCATAAGAATTTTATGTTTTGAGGATTAGATGACAAATATGTTTCAGAAGTGAATGAGTTGTTAATAAACAAATCGCCTATAAACTTAAATCCTGCGGATTTCCATTTATTAATAGGAAAATGTTGGGCTCTCTCGGACAGAATCTCTAACGGGCCACTAGGGAGGGTCTGTGCGTGATATTTAGTTTATTATATTTATACCAATATTTAAGTAATGAAATAATCCCCTTATGGAGGTTCTGAAATAATGTCAAATCCAATTTAGGAAACCAGAGGAAAGAACTACATGGGAAATTCCCAACTATATCCTCTTCAATTGTTTTCCATTTAGCAGGGATTTCGCAGGAGCTCCAGCCATATAGTGGCTCAACAATATATCTTCATGTAAATCTGATATTAATGGGGAGAACAAGCCTCTTCTCTCAATTTTTTTTTAATGCTTTTACTCCCCAAATGTGCTTTCTTACCTCTATCCAGAAAGATGTTTTTTGGGCCATTTTCCGAATGTAATTGGGAAATCTCATGGGGATGGACCTCAGAATATACAAAACCAAAAACTGTGAGGAAATTATCGGTTCCAAGTTTACCTAAGTTAGGAGTTAGTTTAATTCCTACATGTTTAATACTGCTCGAGTTCCAGTCAAATTTATATTTCCATCCAAGGTCATTTATTTGCTTGTCTTTTAATCCGTTAAAAAATACTTGTGATTTTTTATTGATTTATTTTAAGATAAGAGACCCTGCTAAACTCATCAATTACCTCAAACAGGTTATTCAGAGAATTAATCAGCAACAGTCAGAACAATATCTTCCGCATATAGCGACATTTTGTAGTGAACTGGACCTATTTTAATCCCTTTAATTGATTTTGAAATTCTGATCAGTTCCGCCAAAGATTCCATTGTTAAAATTAATATACCAGGAGACAGCGGGCAACCCTGATGAGTGCCGTTTTTAATGTTAAATAAATTGGATTTGAACCCCAGGCCACTGATTCTAGCCTGTGGCTCCTTATGACGAACTCACCAAAGCCACATTTATCTAGTACTAACTCTATGAATCTCTAGTTGTCGAAAGCCTTCTCGCCATCTAACGACAGGGCCAACATTGGAACCCTCATAGAGTCAGCAAAAGAAATCAAATCAATTAACTTCCTGACATTGTCCGTACCTTGTCTCCTCTGAACAAAGCCCACTTGGTCCGAATCTATTAATCTAGGGAGAACATTATTCATTCTGTCTGCCAGTATTTTAGAGTAGATTTTGATATCAACATTCAAGAGGGAGATTGGTCTAAAATTCCTATGATCTTCAGGATCTTTGTCCTGCTTAAGAATATTAATTATTGTAGCTTGAGTCATCTCTTTAGGAATTATACTTATAATTAGACTTTAAGTGTGGGCTGAGCTCAGAGGAAAAAAGTTTATAGTAACTGTTGTCAAATCCGTCAGCTCCCGGGGATTTATTGGGTTTTAATTAACTAACCACTTTTTCAATTTCCTCAACAGAAATAGGTTGATTTAGTCTTTCTTCAAGTTCCTCCATTGATAATTTAGGAAGGTTTATTTTTTGTAAAAATGTACTAATTTCTGCTCTGGAAGGCTTCATAAAATTCTTGGCATTTGCTAAATTGTATAATGCTTTATAATATGTTTCAAAAATATCCACAATCCTACTGGGTTGAGAAACCGGAACATTATTATTTGATTTAAGTAAATGAATATGTTTTGAAATCCTTTGCCTACAAATTTTATAGGCCTAAGATTTTCTAGCTTATTGCCTTTAATTTAAAATTGCTGTTGTGATTTCACAAACATTTTATCAGTTATTAATTGTAAGATGTTTTTATTTCACTAATTTCTTTGCAGAGTTTTTTTTTTAGGATTACGTTTATTTCTAATTTGTAGCTTATTAAGTTCTATGTATAATTGCCTAAGCGGGAGACCTCTTTCTTTTTTCATTGCAGCCGCTCTGCTGATTATTACCAATCGTCCTGAGCCAGATAATATATTACAGATAGTTTTAGGCCGTACCTCGGGGTCCGGTACCTTGGGGTACGCGTCCTTACGTTTAATGAGTATTTTCTGAGGTCGTGTAATTGCTCCACAAACCTGTAAAATCCCCACAGGGCCCAGCAAGCCGCGCGAGTCCTTACTATGTTTGAAATTAAAGTTATATTTGAATATTCATGTGTACATATGTGACCGTCACATGTGTGCTGCTTACGTGTGAAAACAGCGTGACGTTAATATAAAGAGCTCATTACTTTTGTGTCACGCAGTTGCTTTGGACGCTTGGCTTTATTATACTCGGCATTGATAGTAACTTTATACTTTTTATCTTTATATTATAACTAGCGACTTGCCCGTCAATAAAATTTGAAGCCATGGGAAAGCTGTTTGAGACATAATTGAAACCGTTTTATACTGTGAGGACCTTCGGCGCTCATTGCGTCCTCTAAGAGAGATATATATTTCTATGTATATGTAGTTAAGTAATAATTAATTATTTCTGCAATAAATAAATATACTTTAATTATTAATATTTGATATATGCAGCGAGGCTGAAGAGCTAACAATCTGTTTGTATTTTGCCCCTGCATAGAATATACATTGTGAGTGTTAGTGTAGTGTAATGAATGCTCCAAGTGCGCAGTATAAATAGGCTGCGTGCGCGAGGTAAAGCCGTATTGTACAGTCGTAATGTTATTAATGTGGTACGCGTCTCGTGAGCATTTTCCGGCTTTTGTAATAGTGTATCTTGTAGGTCGTAGTGTCATATGTAAAGTGCTACGCGTTTTGCAGTGTTTTGCGCGGTCCGGGGTCATGTAGCCTCGTTTTCATTTTTTCCAGTGGCCATTTTTTCCCTTTTCGTGTGGCGAAAATCATCTAAATCAAGTTAAATTCGTGTTCCAGCTCACTCCCAGATGTCCTGGCTGTTGCCCCGTGCTGTTTCTGTAATTTTTTTAGGTGTAGTTAGTATTTTTTTCGGGCTTTTGGTTCGGCCCACGCCACTAAAGAAAAAATAGTAGGGATATTATATGCATTTTTTTGGACAATATGGATGCGTCCAGAGAATCCGAGGCATGTCTTCTTCCCTTTGCTAATTAATCCATTGCGGTCTGTAATTATATCACTAGTATTGGGGCAGAATGAGTGGAAAAGTTGTATTCATATAATGCAGAGATGTAAATTGTATAATGGGAGATTATAACTTAGCAGTTCATCTAAGGGGAGCAGGTTCTTGAGTACACTCAGGGATCATTATCTGGCCCAGGTTATACAAGAGCCAACTAAAAATGACGTTATCTTGGATTTAGTCATCACAAATAATATTAATATGGTATAACATTTTGAAATACGGCAACCTTAAACTGTGATCACAGCACAGTCTCATTTGGGATTGAATGTGTTGCGAGGTTTTGGCGTAACGTGAGTGTGCGTCCAAGCTAAGGGCGCACGCCAAGATACAGAGGAGAACCATCACAGAAACATAGTTCCAATAATATCCAGAGACCATAAGGACGGAGAGAGATTGTCCAGCTTAGTAATGACCGAGGAAATGCTTTAAATAAAAGTTCAGTCTCCAGCCCAACATTACTAGGCTCCAGGGCTGGGACAATGGCTGATAAGACACAAGGAGTGCGCAAATTACTAAAGATAATGTATACAATGGTCTAGATAACACTCAGGGATCTCCAAACAAAGAGAGCAAATAGAAGAATAAGGAATTAGAAGTCAGAGCGAGACTGTCCAGCCAAAACTATAAATAAATAAATCAGACTGCAACATAACAAACTGGGCATTAAGGTGGGCATTAAGGTGGGTATTATGGGGCAATGTATATGGTGATGCTAAGACCCCAAAAAGAGAGATCAGACACAGTGAGTGTGCTTGGGATGTATATAAAGTATACTATGGTGCATCTTTAGATAATACCCAGAGATCTCAGAAATAAAGAGATGCCAATGAAAAATACGATCAAATAAACATATTACAAAAGGGATTCTCTAAGGAAGCAAATTGCAATTTCCTATTGTTGTCGTTAAACTTTAATCATAGAAGTTAAGGAAATAAAATAAATATATCACAATATTACAAACATATATACAATAAATATACAGTAGACTCTCACTTATCCGGCACCCACAGGGATTGGTAGATGCCGCATTAATGTAGTTTCTGGTTGTTAAGAGTTACATATACAAGAGGCCTAGATTAGCTGCACAGATGCTCTGCTAAGTATATTTGTCAGTGAGGGCTCTTCTAGCAGCAGCTTTCACTCCTCACATACACATAGGTACGTTTCACTGGAGGGTGCGGTGCTCACCCCGGGAAATTTGACGCCAACACTACACTGGCTCAGTCACTCATGCCCAGGGAATGTAACGCCAACACTGCCCTGGCTCAGTCACTCATGCCCGGGGTATGTAACCCCAACACTGCCCTGTCTCTGTCTCTCATGCCCAGGGAATGTAACACCAACACTGCCCTGGCTCAGTCACTCATGCCCAGGGAATGTAACCCCAACACTGCCCTGGCTCAGTCACTCATGCCCAGGGAATGTAACCCAACACTGCCCTGGCTCTGTCTCTCATGCCCGGGGAATGTAATCCCAACACTGCACTGGCTCTGTCTCTAATGCCCAGGTAATGTAACCCCAACACTGCCCTGGCTCTGTCACTCATACCCAGGGAATGTAACCCCAACACTGCCCTGGCTCAGTCACTCATGCCCGGGGAATGTAATCCCAACACTGCACTGGCTCTGTCACTCATGCCCGGGGAATGTAACCCCAACACTGCCCTGGCTCTGTCTCTCATGCCCAGGGAATGTAACACCAACACTGCCCTGGCTCAGTCACTCATGCCCAGGGAATGTAACCCCAACACTGCCCTGGCTCTGTCTCTCATGCCCGGGGAATGTAATCCCAACACTGCACTGGCTCTGTCTCTAATGCCCAGGTAATGTAACCCCAACACTGCCCTGGCTCAGTTACTCATACCCGGGGAATGTAACCCCAACACTGCCCTGGCTCTGTCTCTCAGGCCCGGGGAATGTAACGCCAACACTGCCCTGGCTCAGTCACTCATGCTCAGGGAATGTAACCCCAACACTGCCCTGGCTCTGTCTCTCATGCCTAGGGAATGTAACCCCCAACAGTGCCCTGACTCTGTCTCTCATGCCCAGGTAATGTAACCCCAACACTGCCCTGGCTCTGTCACTCATACCCAGGGAATGTAACTCCAACACTGCCCTGGCTCAGTCACTCATGCCCGGGGAATGTAACCCCAACACTGCCCTGGCTCAGTCACTCATACCCAGGGAATGTAACTCCAACACTGCCCTGGCTCAGTCACTTATGCCCAGGGAATGTAACGCCAACATAGCCCTGGCTCAGTCACTCATGCCCGGGTAATGTAATGCCAACACTGCCCTGGCTCAGTCACTCATGCCCGGGGAATGTAATGCCAACACTGCCCTAGCTCTGTCTCTCATGCCCAGGGAATGTAACCCCAACATTGCCCTGGCTCTGTCTCTCATGCCCGGGGAATGTAATCCCAACACTGCACTGGCTCAGTCACTCATGCCCGGGGAATGTAACCCCAACACTGCCCTGGCTCTGTCACTCATACCCAGGGAATGTAACTCCAACACTGCCCTGGCTCAGTCACTCATGCCCGGGTAATGTAACCCCAAACCCGCCTAGGCTCTTTCTCTCATGCCCAGGGAATGTAACTCCAACACTACCCAGGCTCAGTCACTCATGCCCGGGGAATGTAACACCAACACTGCACTGGCTCAGTCACTCATGCCCAGGGAATGTAACCCCAACACTGCCCTGGCTCTGTCTCTTATGCCCAGGGAATGTAACTCCAACACTACCCAGGCTCAGTCACTCATGCCCGGGGAATGTAACACCAACACTGCCCTGGCTAAGTCTCTCATGCCCGGGGAATGTAATCCCAACACTGCCCTGGCTCAGTCACTCATGCCCGGGGAATGTAACCCCAACACTGCCCTGGCTCTGTCACTCATACCCAGGGAATGTAACTCCAACACTGCCCTGGCTCAGTCACTCATGCCCGGGTAATGTAACCCCAACCCCGCCCAGGCTCTTTCTCTCATGCCCAGGGAATGTAACTCCAACACTACCCAGGCTCAGTCACTCATGCCCGGGGAATGTAACACCAACACTGCACTGGCTCTGTCTCTAATGCCCAGGTAATGTAACCCCAACACTGCCCTGGCTCTGTCACTCATACCCAGGGAATGTAACTCCAACACTGCCCTGGCTCAGTCACTCATGCCCGGGGAATGTAACCCCAACACTGCCCTGGCTCAGTCACTTATGCCCAGGGAATGTAATGCCAACACTGCCCTGGCTCAGTCACTCATGCCCAGGGAATGTAACACCAACACTGTCCTGGCTCAGTCACTCATACCCAGGGAATGTAACCCCAACACTGCCCTGGCTTAGTCACTCATGCCCAGGGAATGTAACCCCAACACTGGCCTGGCTCAGTCACTCATGCCCGGGGAATGTGACCCCAACACTGCACTGGCTCAGTCACTCATGCCTGGGGAATGTAACCCCAACACTGCACTGGCTCAGTCACTCATGCCCGGGGAATGTAACGCCAACACCGCACTGGCTCAGTCACTCATGTCCAGGGAATGTAACCCCAACACTGCCCTGGCTCAGTCACTCATGCCCAGGGAATGTAACCCCAACACTGCCCTGGCTCAGTCACTCATGCCCGGGGAATGTGACCCCATCACTGCACTGGCTCAGTCACTCATGCCTGGGAAATGTAACCCCAACACAGCACTGGCTCAGTCACTCATGCCCGGGGAATGTAACGCCAACACCGCACTGGCTCAGTCACTCATGTCCAGGGAATGTAACCCCAACACTGCCCTGGCTCAGTCACTCATGCCCGAGGAATGTGACCCCAACACTGCGCTGGCTCAGTCACTCATGCCTGGGGAATGTGACCCCAACACTGCACTGGCTCAGTCACTCATGCCCAGGGAATGTAAACCCAACACTGTCACTTATGCCCAGGGAATGTAACGCCAACACAGCCCTGGCTCAGTCACTTATGTCCGGTCAATGTAAAGCCAACACTTCTCTGGCTCTGTCTCTCATGCCCGGGGAATGTAATCCCAACACTGCACTGGCTCTGTCTCTCATGCCCAGGGAATGTAACCCCAACACTGCCCTGGCTCTGTCACTCATACCCAGGGGATGTAACTCCAACACTGCCCTGGCTCAGTCACTCATGTCCGGGGAATGTAACCCCAACACCGCCCTGGCTCTGTCTCTCATGCCCAGGGAATGTAACTCCAACACTACCCAGGCTCAGTCACTCATGCCCGGGGAATGTAACACCAACACTGCCCTGGCTCAGTCACTCATGCCCAGGGAATGTAACCCCAACACTGCCCTGGCTCAGTCACTCATGCCCGGGGAATGTAATCCCAACACTGCAATGGCTCTGTCTCTAATGCCCAGGTAATGTAACCCCAACACTGCCCTGGCTCAGTCACTCATACCCAGGGAATGTAACTCCAACACTGCCCTGGCTCAGTCACTCATGCCCGGGGAATGTAACCCCAACACTGCCCTGGCTCAGTCACTTATGCCCAGGGAATGTAACGCCAACTTAGCCCTGGCTCAGTCACTCATGCCCGGGGAATGTAATCCCAACACTGCCCTGGCTCTGTCTCTCATGCCCAGGGAATGTAACGCCAACACTGCCCTGGCTCTGTCTCTCATGCCCAGGGAATGTAACCCCAACACTGCCCTGGCTCTGTCTCTCATGCCCGGGGAATGTAATCCCAACACTGCACTGGCTCTGTCTCTAATGCCCAGGTAATGTAACCCCAACACTGCCCTGGCTTTGTCACTCATACCCAGGGAATGGGACCCCAACACTGCGCTGGCTCAGTTACTCATGCCCGGGGAATGTAATCCCAACACTGCACTGGCTCTGTCTCTAATGCCCAGGTAATGTAACCCCAACACTGCCCTGGCTCTGTCACTCATACCCAGGGAATGGGACCCCAACACTACGCTGGCTCAGTCACTCATGCCTGGGGATGTAACCCCAACACTGCCCTGGCTCAGTCACTCATGCCCGAGGAATGTTACCCCAACACTGCGCTTGCTCAGTCACTCATGCCCGTGGATGTAACCCCAACACTGCCCTGGCTCAGTCACTCATGCCCAGGGAATGTAACACCAACACTGCCCTGGCTTAGTCACTCATGCCCAAGGAATGTAACCCCAATACTGCCCTGGCTCAGTCACTCATGCCCAGGGAATGTAACCCCAACACTGCCCTTGCTCAGTCACTCATGCCCGGGGAATGTAACCCCAACACTGCACTGGCTCAGTCACTCATGCCCGGGGAATGTAACGCCAACACCGCACTGGCTCTGTCTCTCATGCCCGGGGAATGTAATCCCAACACTGCACTGGCTCTGTCTCTCATGCCCAGGTAATGTAACCCCAACACTGCCCTGGCTCTGTCACTCATACCCAGGGAATGTAACACCAACACTGCCCTGGCTCAGTCACTCATGCCCAGGGAATGTAACCCCAACACTGCCCTGGCTCTGTCTCTCATGCCCGGGGAATGTAATCCCAACACTGCACTGGCTCTGTCTCTAATGCCCAGGTAATGTAACCCCAACACTGCCCTGGCTCTGTCACTCATACCCAGGGAATGTAACTCCAACACTGCCCTGGCTCAGTCACTCATGCCCGGGTAATGTAACCCCAACACTGCCCTGGCTCAGTCACTTATGCCCAGGGAATGTAATGCCAACATAGCCCTGGCTCAGTCACTCATGCCTGGGGAATGTAATGCCAACACTGCCCTGGCTCAGTCACTCATGCCCGGGGAATGTAACGCCAACACTGCCCTGGCTCTGTCTCTCATGCCCAGGGAATGTAACCCCAACACTGCCCTGGCTCTGTCTCTCATGCCCGGGGAATGTAACTCCAACACTACCCAGGCTCAGTCACTCATGCCCGGGGAATGTAACACCAACACTGCCCTGGCTCAGTCACTCATACCCAGGGAACGTAACTCCAACATTGCCCTGGCTCAGTCACTCATGCCCGGGTAATGTAACCCAAACACCGCCCAGGCTCTTTCTCTCATGCCCAGGGAATGTAACTCCAACACTACCCAGGCTCAGTCACTCATGCCCGGGGAATGTAACACCAACACTGCCCTGGCTCAGTCACTCATGCCCAGGGAATTTAACCCCAACACTGCCCTGGCTCTGTCTCTCATGCCCAGGGAATGTAACTCCAACACTATCCAGGCTCAGTCACTCATGCCCGGGGAATGTAACACCAACACTGCCCTGGCTTAGTCACTCATGCCCAGGGAATGTAACGCCAACACTGCCCTTGCTCAGTCACTCATGCCCGGGAATGTAATCCCAACACTGCCCTGGCTCTGTCTCTCATGCCCAGGGAATGTAACGCCAACACTGCCCTGGCTCAGTCACTCATGCCCGGGGAATGTAACCCCAACACTGCCATGGCTCAGTCACTTATGCCCAGGGAATGTAACGCCAACATAGCCCTGGCTCAGTCACTCATGTACGGGGAATGTAATGCCAACACTGCCCTGGCTCAGTCACTCATGTCCGGGGAATGTAATGCCAACACTGCCCTGGCTCTGTCTCTCATGCCCAGGGAATGTAACCCCAACACTGCCCTGGCTCTGTCTCTCATGCCCGGGGAATGTAATCCCAACACTGCACTGGCTCTGTCTCTCATGCCCAGTTAATGTATCCCCAACACTGCCCTGGCTCTGTCACTCATACCCAGGGAATGTAACTCCAACACTGCCCTGGCTCAGTCACTCATGCCCGGGTAATGTAAACCCAACACCGCCCAGGCTCTTTCTCTCATGCCCAGGGAATGTAACTCCAACACTACCCAGGCTCAGTCACTCATGTCCAGGGAATGTAACACCAACACTGCCCTGGCTCAGTCACTCATGCCCAGGGAATGTAACCCCAACACTGCCCTGGCTCTGTCTCTCATACACAGGGAATGTAACTCCAACACTACCCAGGCTCAGTCACTCATGCCCGGGGAATGTAACACCAACACTGCCCTGGCTTAGTCACTCATGCCCAGGGAATGTAACGCCAACACTGCCCTGGCTCAGTCACTCATGCCCAGGGAATGTAACACCAACACTGTCCTGGCTCAGTCACTCATACCCAGGGAATGTAACCCCAACACTGCCCTGGCTTAGTCACTCATGCCCTGGGAATGTAACCCCAACACTGGCCTGGCTCAGTCACTCATGTCTAGGGAATGTAACCCCAACACTGCCCTGGCTCAGTTACTCATGCCCGGGGAATGTAACCCCAACACTGCACTGGCTCAGTCACTCATGCCCGTGGAATGTAACGCCAACACCGCACTGGCTCAGTCACTCATGTCCAGGGAATGTAACCCCAACACTGCCCTGGCTCAGTCACTCATGCCTGGGGAATGTGACCCCAACACTGCACTGGCTCAGTCACTCATGCCTGGGGAATGTAACCCCAACACTGCACTGGCTCAGTCACTCATGCCCGGGGAATGTAACGCCAACACCGCACTGGCTCAGTCACTCATGTCCAGGGAATGTAACCCCAACACTGCCCTGGCTCAGTCACTCATGCCCGGGGAATGTGACCCCAACACTGCGCTGGCTCAGTCACTTATGCCTTCGGGAATGTGACCCCAACACTGCACTGGCTCAGTCACTCATGCCCAGGGAATGTAACCCCAACACTGCCCTGGCTCAGTCACTCATGCCTGTGGAATGTGACCCCAACACTTCACTGGCTCCGTTACTCATGCCCGGGGAATGTAACGCCAACACCGCACTGGCACAGTCTCTCATGCCCGGGGATGTAACCCAAAATTGCCCTGGCTCAGTCACTCATGCCCGAGGAATGTAACCCCAACACCACGCTGGCTCAGTCACTTATGCCCAGGGAATGTAACCCAACCACTGCCCTGGCCCAGTCACTCATGCCCTGGGAATGTATCCCCAACACTGCCATGGCTCAGTCACTCATACCCAGGGAATGTAACGCCAACACTGCCCTGGCTCAGTCACTCATGCCCAGGGAATGTAACGCCAACACTGCCCTGGCTCAGTCACTCATGCCCGGGAATGTAATCCCAACACTGCCATGGCTCAGTCACTCATGCCCGGGAGAATGTAACGCCAACACTGCACTGGCTCAGTCACTCATGCCCAGGGAATGTAACGCCAACACTGCCCTGGCTCAGTCACTCATGCCCGGGAATATAATCCCAACACTGCCATGGCTCAGTCACTCATGCCCGGGGGAATGTAACGCCAACACTGCACTGGCTCAGTCACTCATGCCCAGGGAATGTAACGCCAACACTGCACTTGCTCAGTCACTCATGCCCAGGGAATGCAAAACCAACACTGCCCTGGCTCAGTCACTCATGCCCAGGGAATGTAACCCCAACACTGCCCTGGATTAGTCACTCATGCCTGGAGACTGTAACGCCAACACTGCCCTGGCTCAGTCACTCATGCCCAGGGAATGTTACCCCAACACTGCCCTGGCTCAGTCACTCATGTCCAGGGAATGTAACCCTAACACTGCCCTGGCTCAGTCACTCATGCCCGGGGAATGTGACCCCAACACTGCGCTGGTTCAGTCACTTATGCCTCGGGAATTTGACCCCAACACTGCACTGGCTCAGTCACTCATGCCCGGGGAATGTAACCCCAACACTGCCCTGGCTCAGTCACTCATGCCTGGGGAATGTGACCCCAACACTGCACTGGCTCAGTTACTCATGTCTGGGGAATGTAACGCCAACACCGCACTGGCAAAGTCTCTCATGCCCGGGGATGTAACCCAACACTGCCCTGGCTCAGTCACTCATGCCCGAGGAATGTAACCCCAACACCACGCTGGCTCAGTCACTCAGGCCCAGGGAATGTAACCCCAACACTGCCATGGCTCGGTCACTCATATCCAGAGAATGTAACGCCAACACTGCCCTGGCTCAGTCACTCATGCCCAGGGAATGTAACGCCAACACTGCCCTGGCTCAGTCACTCATGCCCGGGAATGTAATCCCAACACTGCCATGGCTCAGTCACTCATGCCCGGGAGAATGTAACGCCAACACTGCACTGGCTCAGTCACTCATGCCCAGGGAATGTAACCCCAACACTGCCTGGCTCAGTCACTCATGCCCGGGAATGTAATCCCAACACTGCCATGGCTCAGTCACTCATGCCCGGGGGAATGTAACGCCAACACTGCCCTGGCTCAGTCACTCATGCCCAGGGAATGTAACGCCAACACTGCACTGGCTCAGTCACTCATGCCCAGGGAATGTAACACCAACACTGCCCTGGCTCAGTCACTCATGCCCAGGGAATCTAACCCCAACACTGTCACTTATGCCCAGGGAATGTAACGCCAACACAGCCCTGGCTCAGTCACTCATGCCCTCGGAATGTAATGCCAATACTGCCCTGGGTCTTTCTCTCATGCCCAGAGAATGTAACCCCAGCACTTCCATGGCTCTGTCTCTCATGCCCGGGGAATGTAATCCCAACACTGTACTGGCTCTGTCTCTCATGCCCAGGTAATGTAACCCCAACACTGCCCTGGCTCAGTCACTCATGCCCGGGGAATGTAGCCCCAACACCGCCCTGGCTCTGGCTCTTATGCCCAGGGAATGTAACTCCAACACTACCCAGGCTCAGTCACTCATGCCCGGGGAATGTAACACCAACACTGCCCTTGCTCAGTCACTCATGCCCGCGGAATGTAACCCCAACACTGCCCTGGCTCTGTCGCTCATGCCCAGGGAATGTAACTCCAACACTACCCAGGCTCAGTCACTCATGCCCGGGGAATGTAACACCAACACTGCCCTGGCTCAGTCACTCATGCCCAGGGGAATGTAACGCCAACACCGCACTGGCTCAGTCACTCATACCCAGGGAACGTAACTCCCAACATTGCCCTGGCTCAGTCACTCATGCCGGAGTAATGTAACCCAAACACCGCCCATGCTCTTTCTCTCATGCCCAGGGAATGTAACTCCAACACTACCCAGGCTCAGTCACTCATGCCCGGGGAATGTAACACCAACACTGCCCTGGCTCAGTCACTCATGCCCAGGGAATGTAACCCCAACACTGCCCAGGCTCTGTCTCTCATGCCCAGGGAATGTAACTCCAACACTATCCCAGGCTCAGTCACTCATGCCCGGGGAATGTAACACCAACACTGCCCTGGCTTAGTCACTCATGCCCAGGGAATGTAACGCCAACACTGCCCTTGCTCAGTCACTCATGCCGGGAATGTAATCCCAACACTGCCCTGGCTCTGTCTCTCATGCCCAGGGAATGTAACGCCAACACTGCCCTGGCTCAGTCACTCATGCCCGGGGAATGTAACCCCAACACTGCCATGGCTCAGTCACTTATGCCCAGGGAATGTAACGCCAACATAGCCCTGGCTCAGTCACTCATGTACGGGGAATGTAATGCCAACACTGCCCTGGCTCAGTCACTCATGTCCGGGGAATGTAATGCCAACACTGCCCTGGCTCTGTCTCTCATGCCCAGGGAATGTAACCCCAACACTGCCCTGGCTCTGTCTCTCATGCCCGGGGAATGTAATCCCAACACTGCACTGGCTCTGTCTCTCATGCCCAGTTAATGTATCCCCAACACTGCCCTGGCTCTGTCACTCATACCCAGGGAATGTAACTCCAACACTGCCCTGGCTCAGTCACTCATGCCCGGGTAATGTAAACCCAACACCGCCCAGGCTCTTTCTCTCATGCCCAGGGAATGTAACTCCAACACTACCCAGGCTCAGTCACTCATGTCCAGGGAATGTAACACCAACACTGCCCTGGCTCAGTCACTCATGCCCAGGGAATGTAACCCCAACACTGCCCTGGCTCAGTCTCTCATACACAGGGAATGTAACTCCAACACTGCACTGGCTCAGTCACGCATGCCCGGGGAATGTAACACCAACACTGCCCTGGCTTAGTCACTCATGCCCAGGGAATGTAAGCCCAACAGTGCCCTGGCTAAGTCACTCATGCACAGGGAATGTAACGCCAACACTGCAGTGGCTCAGTCACTAGTGCCCGGGGAATGTAACGCCAACACTGCCCTGGCTTAGTCACTCATGCCCTGGGAATGTAACCCCAACACTGCCTGGCTCAGTCACTCATGTCTAGGGAATGTAACCCCAACACTGCACTGGCTCAGTTACTCATGCCCGGGGAATGTAACCCCAACACTGCACTGGCTCAGTCACTCATGCCCGTGGAATGTAACGCCAACACCGCACTGGCTCAGTCACTCATGTCCAGGGAATGTAACCCCAACACTGCCCTGGCTCAGTCACTCATGCCTGGGGAATGTGACCCCAACACTGCACTGGCTCAGTCACTCATGCCTGGGGAATGTAACCCCAACAATGCACTGGCTCAGTCACTCATGCCCGGGGAATGTAACGCCAACACCGCACTGGCTCAGTCACTCATGGCCAGGGAATGTAACCCCAACACTGCCCTGGCTCAGTCACTCATGCCCGGGGAATGTGACCCCAACACTGCGCTGGCTCAGTCACTTATGCCTTCGGGAATGTGACCCCAACACTGCACTGGCTCAGTCACTCATGCCCAGGGAATGTAACCCCAACACTGCCCTGGCTCAGTCACTCATGCCTGTGGAATGTGACCCCAACACTTCACTGGCTCCGTTACTCATGCCCGGGGAATGTAACGCCAACACCGCACTGGCACAGTCTCTCATGCCCGGGGATGTAACCCAAAATTGCCCTGGCTCAGTCACTCATGCCCGAGGAATGTAACCCCAACACCACGCTGGCTCAGTCACTTATGCCCAGGGAATGTAACCCAACCACTGCCCTGGCCCAGTCACTCATGCCCTGGGAATGTATCCCCAACACTGCCATGGCTCAGTCACTCATACCCAGGGAATGTAACGCCAACACTGCCCTGGCTCAGTCACTCATGCCCAGGGAATGTAACGCCAACACTGCCCTGGCTCAGTCACTCATGCCCGGGAATGTAATCCCAACACTGCCATGGCTCAGTCACTCATGCCCGGGAAAATGTAACGCCAACACTGCACTGGCTCAGTCACTCATGCCCAGGGAATGTAACGCCAACACTGCCCTGGCTCAGTCACTCATGCCCGGGAATATAATCCCAACACTGCCATGGCTCAGTCACTCATGCCCGGGGGAATGTAACGCCAACACTGCACTGGCTCAGTCACTCATGCCCAGGGAATGTAACGCCAACACTGCACTTGCTCAGTCACTCATGCCCAGGGAATGCAAAACCAACACTGCCCTGGCTCAGTCACTCATGCCCAGGGAATGTAACCCCAACACTGCCCTGGATTAGTCACTCATGCCTGGAGACTGTAACGCCAACACTGCCCTGGCTCAGTCACTCATGCCCAGGGAATGTTACCCCAACACTGCCCTGGCTCAGTCACTCATGTCCAGGGAATGTAACCCTAACACTGCCCTGGCTCAGTCACTCATGCCCGGGGAATGTGACCCCAACACTGCGCTGGTTCAGTCACTTATGCCTCGGGAATTTGACCCCAACACTGCACTGGCTCAGTCACTCATGCCCGGGGAATGTAACCCCAACACTGCCCTGGCTCAGTCACTCATGCCTGGGGAATGTGACCCCAACACTGCACTGGCTCAGTTACTCATGTCTGGGGAATGTAACGCCAACACCGCACTGGCAAAGTCTCTCATGCCCGGGGATGTAACCCAACACTGCCCTGGCTCAGTCACTCATGCCCGAGGAATGTAACCCCAACACCACGCTGGCTCAGTCACTCATGCCCAGGGAATGTAACCCCAACACTGCCATGGCTCAGTCAC
The DNA here is from genome assembly GCA_027410445.1 of Discoglossus pictus. Classification (NCBI taxonomy): domain Eukaryota; kingdom Metazoa; phylum Chordata; class Amphibia; order Anura; family Alytidae; genus Discoglossus; species Discoglossus pictus. Next base: position 448,073,243 of record CM050165.1, on the reverse strand, counting down.
TCATGCCCAGGGAATGTAACGCCAACACTGCCCTGGCTCAGTCACTCATGCCCAGGGAATGTAACGCCAACACTGCCCTGGCTCAGTCACTCATGCCCGGGAATGTAATCCCAACACTGCCATGGCTCAGTCACTCATGCCCGGGAAAATGTAACGCCAACACTGCCCTGGCTCAGTCACTCATGCCCAGGGAATGTAACCCCAACACTGCCTGGCTCAGTCACTCATGCCCGGGAATGTAATCCCAACACTGCCATGGCTCAGTCACTCATGCCCGGGGGAATGTAACGCCAACACTGCCCTGGCTCAGTCACTCATGCCCAGGGAATGTAACGCCAACACTGCACTGGCTCAGTCACTCATGCCCAGGGAATGTAACACCAACACTGCCCTGGCTCAGTCACTCATGCCCAGGGAATCTAACCCCAACACTGTCACTTATGCCCAGGGAATGTAACGCCAACACAGCCCTGGCTCAGTCACTCATGCCCTCGGAATGTAATGCCAATACTGCCCTGGGTCTTTCTCTCATGCCCAGAGAATGTAACCCCAGCACTTCCATGGCTCTGTCTCTCATGCCCGGGGAATGTAATCCCAACACTGTACTGGCTCTGTCTCTCATGCCCAGGTAATGTAACCCCAACACTGCCCTGGCTCAGTCACTCATGCCCGGGGAATGTAGCCCCAACACCGCCCTGGCTCTGGCTCTTATGCCCAGGGAATGTAACTCCAACACTACCCAGGCTCAGTCACTCATGCCCGGGGAATGTAACACCAACACTGCCCTTGCTCAGTCACTCATGCCCGCGGAATGTAACCCCAACACTGCCCTGGCTCTGTCGCTCATGCCCAGGGAATGTAACTCCAACACTACCCAGGCTCAGTCACTCATGCCCGGGGAATGTAACACCAACACTGCCCTGGCTCAGTCACTCATGCCCAGGGAATGTAACGCCAACACCGCACTGGCTCAGTCACTCATTCCCAGGGAATGTAACCCCAACACTGCCCTGGCTCAGTCACTCATGCCCAGGGAATGTAACACCAACACTGCACTGGCTCAGTCACTCATGCCCAGGGAATGTAACACCAACACTGTCCTGGCTCAGTCACTCATGCCCAGGTAATGTAACCCAACACTGCCCTGGCTTAGTCACTCATGCCCACGGAATGTAACCCCAACACTGGCCTGGCTTAGTCACTCATGTCCAGGGAATATAACCCCAACACTGCCCTGGCTCAGTCACTCATGTCCAGGGAATGTAACCCCAACACTGCCCTGGCTCAGTCACTCATGCCCAGGGAACGTAACCCCAACACTGCACTGGCTTAGTCACTCATGCCCGGGGAATGTAACCCCAACACTGCACTGGCTCAGTCACTAATGCCCGGGGAATGTAACGCCAACACCGCACTGGCTCAGTCACTCATGTCCAGGGAATGTAACCCCAACACTGCCCTGGCTCAGTCACTCATGCCTGGGGAATGTGACCCCAACACTGCACTGGCTCAGTCACTCATGCCCAGGGAATGTAACCCCAACACCGCACTGGCTCAGTCATTCATGCCCGGGGAATGTAACGCCAACACCGCACTGGCTCAGTCACTCATGTCCAGGGAATGTAACCCCAACACTGCCCTGGCTTAGTCACTCATGCCCGGGGAATGTGACCCCAACACTGCACTGGCTCAGTCACTTATGCCTCGGGAATGTGACCCCAACACTGCACTGGCTCAGTCACTCATGCCCAGGGAATGTAACCCCAACACTGCCCTGGCTCAGTCACTCATGCCTGGGGAATGTGACCCCAACACTGCACTGGCTCAGTCACTCATGCCCGGGGAATGTAACGCCAACACCGCACTGGCACAGTCTCTCATGCCCGGGGATGTAACCCAAAACTGCCCTGGCTCAGTCACTCATGCCCGAGGAATGTAACCCCAACACCATGCTGGCTCAGTCACTCATGCCCTGGGAATGTAACCCCAACACTGCCATGGCTCAGTCACTCATGCCCAGGGAATGTAACGCCAACACTGCCCTGGCTCAGTCACTCATGCCCAGGGAATGTAATGCCAACACTGCCCTGGCTCAGTCACTCATGCCCGGGAATGTAATCCCAACACTGCCATGGCTCAGTCACTCATGCCCGGGAGAATGTAACGCCAACACTGCACTGGCTCAGTCACTCATGACCGAGGAATGTAACCCCAACACCACGCTGGCTCAGTCACTCATGCCCAGGGAATGTAACCCCACCACTGCCCTGGCCCAGTCACTCATGCCCTGGGAATGTAACCCCAACACTGCCATGGCTCAGTCACTCATGCCCAGGGAATGTAACGCCAACACTGCCCTGGCTCAGTCACTCATGCCCAGGGAATGTAACGCCAACACTGCCCTGGCTCAGTCACTCATGCCCGGGAATGTAATCCCAACACTGCTTTGGCTCAGTCACTCATGCCCAGGAGAATGTAACGCCAACACTGCACTGGCTCAGTCACTCATGCCCAGGGAATGTAACGCCAACACTGCCCTGGCTCAGTCACTCATGCCCGGGAATGTAATCCCAACAATGCCATGGCTCAGTCACTCATGCCCGGGGGAATGTAACGCCAACACTGCACTGGCTCAGTCACTCATGCCCAGGGAATGTAACGCCAACACTGCACTGGCTCAGTCACTTAAGCCCAGGGAATGTTACCCCAACACCGGCCCCTGGCTCTGGCTCTCATACACAGGGAATGTAACTCCAACACTACCCAGGCTCAGTCACTCATGCCCGGGGAATGTAACACCAACACTGCCCTGGCTCAGTCACTCATGCCCAGGGAATGTAACCCCAACACTGCCCTGGCTCTGTCGCTCATGCCCAGGGAATGTAACTCCAACACTACCCAGGCTCAGTCACTCATGCCCGGGGAATGTAACACCAACACTGCGCTGGCTCAGTAACTCATGCCCAGGGAATGTAACGCCAACACCGCACTGGCTCAGTCACTCATTCCCAGGGAACGTAACCCCAACACTGCCCTGGCTCAGTCACTCATGCCCAGGGAATGTAACACCAACACTGCACTGGCTCAGTCACTCATGCCCAGGGAATGTAACACCAACACTGTCCTGGCTCAGTCACTCATGCCCAGGTAATGTAACCCAACACTGCCCTGGCTTAGTCACTCATGCCCAGGGAATATAACCCCAACACTGGCCTGGCTTAGTCACTCATGTCCAGGGAATATAACCCCAACACTGCCCTGGCTCAGTCACTCATGTCCAGGGAATGTAACCCCAACACTGCCCTGGCTCAGTCACTCATGCCCAGGGAATGTAACCCCAACACTGCACTGGCTCAGTCACTCATGCCCGGGGAATGTAACCCCAACAATGCACTGGCTCAGTCACTCATGCCCGGGGAATGTAACGCCAACAACGCACTGGCTCAGTCACTCATGTCCAGGGAATGTAACCCCTACACTGCCCTGGCTCAGTCACTCATGCCTGGGGAATGTGACCCCAACACTGCACTGGCTCAGTCACTCATGCCCAGGTAATGTAACCCCAACACTGCACTGGCTCAGTCACTCATGCCCGGGGAATGTAACGCCAACACCGCACTGGCTCAGTCACTCATGTCCAGGGAATGTAACCCCAACACTGCCCTGGCTCAGTCACTCATGCCCAGGAATGTAACACCAACACTGCACTGGCTCAGTCACTCATGCCCAGGGAATGTAACACCAACACTGTCCTGGCTCATTCACTCATGCCCGGGTAATGTAACCCAACACTGCCCTGGCTTAGTCACTCATGCCCAGGGAAAGTAACCCCAACACTGGCCTGGCTTAGTCACTCATGTCCAGGGAATATAACCCCAACACTGCCCTGGCTCAGTCACTCATGTCCAGGGAATGTAACCCCAACACTGCCCTGGCTCAGTCACTCATGCCCAGGGAATGTAACCCCAACACTGCACTGGCTCAGTCACTCATGCCCGGGGAATGTAACGCCAACACTGCACTGGCTCAGTCACTCATGCCCGGGGAATGTAACGCCAACACCGCACTGGCGTAGTCACTCATGTCCAGGGAATGTAACCCCAACACTGCCCTGGCTCAGTCACTCATGCCTGGGGAATGTGACCCCAACACTGCACTGGCTCAGTCACTCATGCCCGGGGAATGTAACGCCAACACCGCACTGGCTCAGTCACTCATGTCCAGGGAATGTAACCCCAACACTGCCCTGGCTCAGTCACTCATGCCCAGGGAATGTAACACCAACACTGCACTGGCTCAGTCACTCATGCCCAGGGAATGTAACACCAACACTGTCCTGGCTCAGGCACTCATGCTCAGGTAATGTAACCCAACACTGCCCTGGCTTAGTCACTCATGCCCAGGGAATGTAACCCCAACACTGGCCTGGCTTAGTCACTCATGTCCAGGGAATATAACCCCAACACTGCCCTGGCTCAGTCACTCATGTCCAGGGAATGTAACCCCAACACTGCCCTGGCTCAGTCACTCATGCCCAGGGAATGTAACCCCAACACTGCACTGGCTCAGTCACTCATGCCCGGGGAATGTAACCCCAACACTGCACTGGCTCAGTCACTCATGACCGGGGAATGTAACCCCAACACTGCCCTGGCTCAGTCACTCATGCCTGGGGAATGTGACCCCAACACTGCCCTGGCTCAGTCACTCATGCCCAGGGATTGTAACCCCAACACTGCACTGGCTCAGTCACTCATGCCCGGGGAATGTAACGCCAACACCGCACTGGCTCAGTCACTCATGTCCAGGGAATGTAACGCCAACACTGCCCTGGCTCAGTCAATCATGCCCAGGGAATGTTACCCCAACACTGCCCTGGCTCAGTCACTCATGTTCAGGGAATTTAACCCTAACACTGCCCTGGCTCAGTCACTCATGCCCAGGGAATGTGACCCCAACACTGCACTGGCTCAGTCACTCATGCCCAGGGAATGCAACACCAACACTGCCCTGGCTCAGTAACTCATGCCCGGGGAATGTAACCCCAACACTGCCCTGGCTTAGTCACTCATGCCTTGAGAATGTAACGCCAACACTGCCCTGGCTCAGTCAATCATGCCCAGGGAATGTTACCCCAACACTGACCTGGCTCAGTCACTCATGCCCAGGGAATGTAACCCCAACACTGCCCTGGCTCAGTCACTCTTGCCCAGGGAATGTAACCCCAACACTGCCCTGGCTCAGTCACTCATGCCCAAGGAATGTAACCCCAACACTGCCCTGGCTCAGTCACTCATGCCCAGGGAATGTAACCCCAACACTGCCCTGGCTCAGTCACTCATGCGCGGGGAATGTAACCCTAACACTGCCCTGGCTCAGTCACTCATACCCAGGGAATGTAACCCCAGCACTGCCCTGGCTCAGTCACTCATGCCCAGGGAATGTAACCCCAACACTGCACTGGCTCAGTCACTCATGCCCGAGGAATGTAACCCCAACACTGCCCTGGCTCAGTCACTCATGCCCAGGGAATGTAACCCCAACACTGTCCTGGCCAAGTCACTCATGCCCAGGGAATGTAACGCCAACACTGCCCTGGCTCAGTCACTCATGCGCAGGGAATGTAACCCCAACATTGCCCTGGCTCAGTCACTAATGCCGGGGGAATATAACAACAACACTGCCCTGGCTCAGTCACTCATGCCCGGGGAATGTAATGCCAACACTGCCCTGGCTCAGTCACTTATGTCCGGGGAATGTAATGCCGACACTGCCCTGGCTCAGTCACTCATGCCCGGGGAATGTAATGCCAACACTGCCCTGGCTCAGTCACTCATGCCCGGGGAATGTTAAGCCAACACTGCCCTGGCTCAGTCACTCATGCCCAGGGAATGTAACGCCAACACTGCCCTGGCTCAGTCACTCATGCCTGGGAATGTAATCCCAACACTGCCATGGCTCAGTCACTCATGCCCGGGAGAATGTAACGCCAACACTGCACTGGCTCAGTCACTCATGCCCAGGGAATGTAACGCCAACACTGCCCTGGCTCAGTCACTCATGCCCGGGAATGTAATCCCAACACTGCCATGGCTCAGTCACTCATGCCTGGGGGAATGTAACGCCAACACTGCACTGGCTCAGTCACTCATGCCCAGGGAATGTAATGCCAACACTGCACTGGCTCAGTCACTCATGCCCAGGGAATGCAACACCAACACTGCCCTGGCTCAGTCACTCATGCCCGGGGAATGTAACCCCAACACTGCCCTGGCTTAGTCACTCATGCCTGGAGAATGTAACACAAACACTGCCCTGGCTCAGTCACTCATGCCCGAGGAATGTAACCCCAAAAACACGCTGGCTCAGTCACTCATGCCCAGGGAATGTAACCCCACCACTGCCCTGGCCCAGTCACTCATGCCCTGGGAATGTAACCCCAACACTGCCATGGCTCAGTCACTCATGCCCAGGGAATGTAACGCCAACACTGCCCTGGCTCAGTCACTCATGCCCAGGGAATGTAACGCCAACACTGCCCTGGCTCAGTCACTCATGCCCGGGAATGTAATCCCAACACTGCCATGGCTCAGTCACTCATGCCCGGGAAAATGTAACACCAACACTGCACTGGCTCAGGCACTCATGCCCAGGGAATGTAACGCCAACACTGCACTGGCTCAGTCACTCATGCCCAGGGAATGTAACCCCAACACTGCCCTGGCTTAGTCACTCATGCCTTGAGAATGTAACGCCAACACTGCCCTGGCTCAGTCAATCATGCCCAGGGAATGTTACCCCAACACTGCCCTGGCTCAGTCACTCATGTTCAGGGAATTTAACCCTAACACTGCCCTGGCTCAGTCACTCATGCCCAGGGAATGTGACCCCAACACTGCACTGGCTCAGTCACTCATGCCCAAGGGAATGCAACACCAACACTGCCCTGGCTCAGTAATTCATGCCCAGGGAATGTAACCCCAACACTGCCCTGGCTTAGTCACTCATGCCTTGAGAATGTAACGCCAACACTGCCCTGGCTCAGTCAATCATGCCCAGGGAATGTTACCCAAACACTGCCCTGGCCAAGTCACTCATGCCCAAGGAATGTAACCCCAACACTGCCCTGGCTCAGTCACTCATGCCCAGGGAATGTAACCCCAACAGTGCCCTGGCTCAGTCACTTATGCGCGGGGAATGTAACCCCAACACTGCCCTGGCTCAGTCACTCATGCCCAGGGAATGTAACCCCAACATTGCACTGGCTCAGTCACTCATGCCCGAGGAATGTAACCCCAACACTGCCCTGGCTCAGTCACTCATGCCCAGGGAATGTAACCCCAACACTGTCCTGGCCAAGTCACTCATGCCCAGGGAATGTAACGCCAACACTGCCCTGGCTCAGTCACTCATGCGCAGGGAATGTAACCCCAACACTGCCCTGGCTCAGTCACTAATGCCGGGGGAATATAACAACAACACTGCCCTGGCTCAGTCACTCATGCCCGGGGAATGTAATGCCAACACTGCCCTGGCTCAGTCACTTATGTCCGGGGAATGTAATGCCGACACTGCCCTGGCTCAGTCACTCATGCCCGGGGAATGTAATGCCAACACTGCCCTGGCTCAGTCACTCATGCCCGGGGAATGTTAAGCCAACACTGCCCTGGCTCAGTCACTTATGCCCACGGAATGTAACCTCAACACTGTCCTGGCCAAGTCACTCATGCCCAGGGAATGTAACGCCAACACTGCCCTGGCTCAGTCACTCATGCCCGGGGAATGTAATGCCAACACTGCCCTGGCTCAGTCACTCATGCCCGGGGAATGTTAAGCCAACACTGCCCTGGCTCAGTTACTCATGCCCGGGGAATGTAACGCCAACACTGCACTGGCTCAGTCACTCATGCCCAGGGAATGTAACCCCAACACTGCCCTGGCTCAGTCACTCATGCCTGGGGAATGTGACCCCAACACTGCACTGGCTCAGTTACTCATGCCCGGGGAATGTAACACCAACACCGCACTGGCACAGTCTCTCATGCCCGGGGATGTAACCCAACACTGCCCTGGCTCAGTCACTCATGCCCGAGGAATGTAACCCCAACACCACGCTGGCTCAGTCACTCATGCCCGGGGAATGTAATGCCAACACTGCCCTGGCTTAGTCACTTATGCCCGGGGAATGTAACACCAACACTGCCCTGGCTCAGTCACTCATGCCCAGGGAATGTAACCCCAACACTGCGCTGGCTCAGTCACTCATGCCCGGGGAATGTAACCCCACCACTGCCCTGGCCCTGTCACTCATGCCCTGGGAATGTATCCCCCAACACTGCCATGGCTCAGTCACTCATGCCCGGGGAATGTAATGCCAACACTGCCCTGGTTCAGTCACTCATGCCCGTGGAAAGTAATGCCAACACTGCACTGGCTCAGTCACTCATGTCCAGGGAATGTAACCCCAACACTGCCCTGGCTCAGTCACTCATGCCCGGGGAATGTAACCCCAACACTGCCCTGGCTTAGTTACTCATGCCCGGGGAATGTAACGCCAACACTGCACTGGTTCAGTCACTCATGCCCAGGGAATGTAACCCCAACACTGCCCTGGCTCAGTCACTCATGTCCGAGGAATGTAACCCCAACACTGCCCTGGCTCAGTCACTCATGCCCAGGGAATGTAACCCCAACACTGCACTGGCACAGTCTCTCATGCCCGGGATAGTAACCCCAACACTGCCCTGGCTCAGTCACTCATGCCCAGGGAATGTAACCCCAACACTGCCCTGGCTCAGTCACTCATGCCCGGGGAATATAACACCAACACTGCCCTGGCTCAGTCACTCATGTCCGGGGAATGTAATGCCAACACAGCCCTGGCTTAGTCACTTATGCCCGGGGAATGTAATGCCAACACTGCCCTGGCTCAGTCACTCATGCCCGGGGAATATAACACCAACACTGCCCTGGCTCAGTCACTGATGCCCGGGGAATATAACACCAACACTGCACTGGCTCAGTCACTCATGCCCAGGGAATGTAACGCCAACACTGCCCTGGCTCAGTCACTCATGCCCGAGGAATGTAATGCCAACACTGCCCGGGCTCAGTCACTCATGCCCGGGGAATGTAACCCCAACACTTGCCTGGCTCAGTCACTCATGCCCAGGGAATGTAACCCAACACTGCCCTGGCTCAGTCACTCATGCCCGGTGAATGTAGCCCCAACACTGCCCTGGCTCAGTCACTCATACCCAGGGAATGTAACCCCAACACTGCCCTGGCTCAGTCACTCATGCCCAGGGAATGTAACCCCAACACTGCCCTGGCTCAGTCACTCATGTCCGGGGGAATGTAACCCCAACACTGCCCTGGCTCAGTCACTCATGCCCAGGGAATGTAACCCCAACACTCCCCTGGCTCAGTCACTCATGCCCGGGGAATGTAACCCCAACACTGCACTGGCTCAGTCACTCATGCCCGGGTAATGTAACCCCAACACTGCCCTGGCTCAGTCACTCATACCCAGGGAATGTAACCCCAACACTGCCCTGGCTCAGTTACTCATGCCCAGGGAATGTAACCCCAACACCGCCCTGGCTCAGTCACTCATGCCCGTGGATTGTAACCCCAACACTGCCCTGGCTCAGTCACTCATGTCCGGGGAATGTAACCCCAACACTGCCCTGGCTCAGTCACTCATGCCAGGGGATTGTAAGCCCAACACTGCCCTGGCTCAGTCACTCATGCCCGGGGAATGTAATGCCAACACTGCCCTGGTTCAGTCACTCATGCCCGTGGAAAGTAATGCCAACACTGCACTGGCTCAGTCACTCATGTCCAGGGAATGTAACCCCAACACTGCCCTGGCTCAGTCACTCATGCCCGGGGAATGTAACCCCAACACTGCCCTGGCTTAGTTACTCATGCCCGGGGAATGTAACGCCAACACTGCACTGGTTCAGTCACTCATGCCCAGGGAATGTAACCCCAACACTGCCCTGGCTCAGTCACTCATGTCCGAGGAATGTAACCCCAACACTGCCCTGGCTCAGTCACTCATGCCCAGGGAATGTAACCCCAACACTGCACTGGCACAATCTCTCATGCCCGGGATAGTAACCCCAACACTGCCCTGGCTCAGTCACTCATGCCCAGGGAATGTAACCCCAACACTGCCCTGGCTCAGTCACTCATGCCCGGGGAATATAACACCAACACTGCCCTGGCTCAGTCACTCATGCCCGGGGAATGTAATGCCAACACAGCCCTGGCTTAGTCACTTATGCCCGGGGAATGTAATGCCAACACTGCCCTGGCTCAGTCACTCATGCCCGGGGAATATAACACCAACACTGCCCTGGCTCAGTCACTGATGCCCGGGGAATATAACCCCAACACTGCACTGGCTCAGTCACTCATGCCCAGGGAATGTAACGCCAACACTGCCCTGGCTCAGTCACTCATGCCCGAGGAATGTAATGCCAACACTGCCCGGGCTCAGTCACTCATGCCCGGGGAATGTAACCCCAACACTTGCCTGGCTCAGTCACTCATGCCCAGGGAATGTAACCCAACACTGCCCTGGCTCAGTCACTCATGCCCGGTGAATGTAGCCCCAACACTGCCCTGGCTCAGTCACTCATACCCAGGGAATGTAACCCCAACACTGCCCTGGCTCAGTCACTCATGCCCGGGGAATGTAACCCCAACACTGCCCTGGCTCAGTCACTCATGTCCGGGGGAATGTAACCCCAACACTGCCCTGGCTCAGTCACTCATGCCCAGGGAATGTAACCCCAACACTCCCCTGGCTCAGTCACTCATGCCCGGGGAATGTAACCCCAACACTGCACTGGCTCAGTCACTCATGCCCGGGGAATGTAACCCCAACACTGCCCTGGCTCAGTCACTCATGCCCGGGGAATGTAACCACAACACTGCCCTGGCTCAGTCACTCATGCCCAGGGAATGTAACCCCAACACTGTCCTGGCTCAGTCACTCATGCCCGGGGATTGTAACCCCAACACTGCCCTGGCTCAGTCACTCATGTCCGGGGAATGTAACCCCAACACTGCCTGGCTCAGTCACTCATGCCAGGGGATTGTAACCCCAACACTGCCCTGGCTCAGTCACTCATGCCCGGGGATTGTAACCCCAACACTGCCCTGGCTCAGTCACTCATGTCCGGGGAATGTAACCCCAACACTGCCCTGGCTCAGTCACTCATGCCCGGGGAATGTAACCCCCGCCACTGCCCTGGCCCTGTCACTCATGCCCTGGGAATGTAACCCCCAACACTGCCATGGCTCAGTCACTCATGCCCGGGGAATGTAATGCCAACAATGCCCTGGTTCAGTCACTCATGCCCGTGGAAAGTAATGCCAACACTGCACTGGCTCAGTCACTCATGTCCAGGGAATGTAACCCCAACACTGCCCTGGCTCAGTCACTCATGCCCGGGGAATGTAACCCCAACACTGCCCTGGCTTAGTTACTCATGCCCGGGGAATGTAACGCCAACACTGCACTGGTTCAGTCACTCATGCCCTGGGAATGTAACCCCAACACTGCCCTGGCTCAGTCACTCATGTCCGAGGAATGTAACCCCAACACTGCCCTGGCTCAGTCACTCATGCCCAGGGAATGTAACCCCAACACTGCACTGGCACAGTCTCTCATGCCCGGGATAGTAACCCCAACACTGCCCTGGCTCAGTCACTCATGCCCAGGGAATGTAACCCCAACACTGCCCTGGCTCAGTCACTCATGCCCGGGGAATATAACACCAACACTGCCCTGGCTCAGTCACTCATGTCCGGGGAATGTAATGCCAACACAGCCCTGGCTTAGTCACTTATGCCCGGGGAATGTAATGCCAACACTGCCCTGGCTCAGTCACTCATGCCCGGGGAATATAACACCAACACTGCCCTGGCTCAGTCACTCATGCCCGGGGAATGTAACGCCAACTCTGCACTGGCTCAGTCACTCATGCCCAGGGAATGTAACGCCAACACTGCCCTGGCTCAGTCACTCATGCCCGTGGAAATGTAATGCCAACACTGCCCTGGCTCAGTCACTCATGCCCGGAGAATGTAACCCCAACACTTGCCTGGCTCAGTCACTCATGCCCTGGGAATGTAACCCAACACTGCCCTGGCTCAGTCACTCATGCCCGGTGAATGTAGCCCCAACACTGCCCTGGCTCAGTCACTCATACCCAGGGAATGTAACCCCAACACTGCCCTGGCTCAGTCACTCATGCCCGGGGAATGTAACCCCAACACTGCCCTGGCTCAGTCACTCATGTCCGGGGGAATGTAACCCCAACACTGCCCTGGCTCAGTCACTCATGCCCAGGGAATGTAACCCCAACACTCCCCTGGCTCAGTCACTCATGCCCGGGGAATGTAACCCCAACACTGCACTGGCTCAGTCACTCATGCCCGGGTAATGTAACCCCAACACTGCCCTGGCTCAGTCACTCATACCCAGGGAATGTAACCCCAACACTGCCCTGGCTCAGTCACTCATGCCCAGGGAATGTAACCCCAACACTGCCCTGGCTCAGTTACTCATGCCCAGGTAATGTAACCCCAACACCGCCCTGGCTCAGTCACTCATGCCCGTGGATTGTAACCCCAACACTGCCCTGGCTCAGTCACTCATGTCCGGGGAATGTAACCCCAACACTGCCCTGGCTCAGTCACTCATGCCAGGGGATTGTAAGCCCAACACTGCCCTGGCTCAGTCACTCATGCCCGGGGAATGTAATGCCAACACTGCCCTGGTTCAGTCACTCATGCCCGTGGAAAGTAATGCCAACACTGCACTGGCTCAGTCACTCATGTCCAGGGAATGTAACCCCAACACTGCCCTGGCTCAGTCACTCATGCCCGGGGAATGTAACCCCAACACTGCCCTGGCTTAGTTACTCATGCCCGGGGAATGTAACGCCAACACTGCGCTGGTTCAGTCACTCATGCCCAGGGAATGTAACCCCAACACTGCCCTGGCTCAGTCACTCATGTCCGGGGAATGTAACCCCAACACTGCCCTGGCTCAGTCACTCATGCCCGGGGATTGTAACCCCAACACTGCCCTGGCTCAGTCACTCATGCCCGGGATAGTAACCTCAACACTGCCCTGGCTCAGTCACTCATGCCCAGGGAATGTAACCCCAACACTGCCCTGGCTCAGTCACTCATGCCCGGGGAATATAACACCAACACTGCCCTGGCTCAGTCACTCATGCCCGGGGAATGTAATGCCAACACAGCCCTGGCTTAGTCACTTATGCCCGGGAATGTAATGCCAACACTGCCCTGGCTAAGTCACTCATGCCCGGGGAATATAACACCAACACTGCCCTGGCTCAGTCACTCATGCCCGGGGAATATAACACCAACACTGCACTGGCTCAGTCACTCATGCCCAGGGAATGTAACGCCAACACTGCCCTGGCTCAGTCACTCATGCCCGGGGAATGTAATGCCAACACTGCCCGGGCTCAGTCACTCATGCCCGGGGAATGTAACCCCAACACTTGCCTGGCTCAGTCACTCATGCCCAGGGAATGTAACCCAACACTGCCCTGGCTCAGTCACTCATGCCCGGTGAATGTAGCCCCAACACTGCCCTGGCTCAGTCACTCATACCCAGGGAATGTAACCCCAACACTGCCCTGGCTCAGTCACTCATGCCCGGGGAATGTAACCCCAACACTGCCCTGGCTCAGTCACTCATGTCCGGGGGAATGTAACCCCAACACTGCCCTGGCTCAGTCACTCATGCCCAGGGAATGTAACCCCAACACTCCCCTGGCTCAGTCACTCATGCCCGGGGAATGTAACCCCAACACTGCACTGGCTCAGTCACTCATGCCCGGGTAATGTAACCCCAACACTGCCCTGGCTCAGTCACTCATACCCAGGGAATGTAACCCCAACACTGCCCTGGCTCAGTCACTCATGCCCAGGGAATGTAACCCCAACACTGCCCTGGCTCAGTTACTCATGCCCAGGGAATGTAACCCCAACACCGCCCTGGCTCAGTCACTCATGCCCGTGGATTGTAACCCCAACACTGCCCTGGCTCAGTCACTCATGTCCGGGGAATGTAACCCCAACACTGCCCTGGCTCAGTCACTCATGCCAGGGGATTGTAAGCCCAACACTGCCCTGGCTCAGTCACTCATGTCCGGGGAATGTAACCCCAACACTGCCCTGGCTCAGTCACTCATGCCAGGGGATTGTAAGCCCAACACTGCCCTGGCTCAGTCACTCATGCCCGGGGATTGTAACCCCAACACTGCCCTGGCTCAGTCACTCATGCCCGGGATAGTAACCTCAACACTGCCCTGGCTCAGTCACTCATGCCCAGGGAATGTAACCCCAACACTGCCCTGGCTCAGTCACTCATGCCCGGGGAATATAACACCAACACTGCCCTGGCTCAGTCACTCATGCCCGGGGAATGTAATGCCAACACAGCCCTGGCTTAGTCACTTATGCCCGGGGAATGTAATGCCAACACTGCCCTGGCTCAGTCACTCATGCCCGGGGAATATAACACCAACACTGCCCTGGCTCAGTCACTCATGCCCAGGGAATGTAACCCAACACTGCCCTGGCTCAGTCACTCATGCCCGGTGAATGTAGCCCCAACACTGCCCTGGCTCAGTCACTCATACCCAGGGAATGTAACCCCAACACTGCCCTGGCTCAGTCACTCATGCTCGGGGAATGTAACCCCAACACTGCCCTGGCTCAGTCACTCATGTCCGGGGGAATGTAACCCCAACACTGCCCTGGCTCAGTCACTCATGCCCAGGGAATGTAACCCCAACACTGCCCTGGCTCAGTCACTCATGCCCAGGGAATGTAACCCCAACACTGCACTGGCTCAGTCACTCATGCCCGGGTAATGTAACCCCAACACTGCCCTGGCTCAGTCACTCATACCCAGGGAATGTAACCCCAACACTGCCCTGGCTCAGTCACTCATGCCCAGGGAATGTAACCCCAACACTGCCCTGGCTCAGTTACTCATGCCCAGGGAATGTAACCCCAACACCGCCCTGGCTCAGTCACTCATGCCCGTGGATTGTAACCCCAACACTGCCCTGGCTCAGTCACTCATGTCTGGGGAATGTAACCCCAACACTGCCCTGGCTCAGTCACTCATGCCAGGGGATTGTAAGCCCAACACTGCCCTGGCTCAGTCACTCATGCCCGGGGAATGTAACCCCAACACTGCCCTGGCTCAGTCACTCATGCCCGGGGAATGTAACCACAACACTGCCCTGGCTCAGTCACTCATGCCCAGGGAATGTAACCCCAACACTGTCCTGGCTCAGTCACTCATGCCCGGGGATTGTAACCCCAACACTGCCCTGGCTCAGTCACTCATGTCCGGGGAATGTAACCCCAACACTGCCTGGCTCAGTCACTCATGCCAGGGGATTGTAACCCCAACACTGCCCTGGCTCAGTCACTCATGCACGGGGATTGTAACCCCAACACTGCCCTGGCTCAGTCACTCATGTCCGGGGAATGTAACCCCAACACTGCCCTGGCTCAGTCACTCATGCCCGGGAAATGTAACCCCAACACTGCCCTGGCTCAGTCACTCATGCCCAGGGAATGTAACCCCAACACTGCCCTGGCTCAGTCACTCATGCCAGGGGATTGTAAGCCCAACACTGCCTTGGCTCAGTCACTCATGCCCGGGGAATGTAACCCCAACACTGCCCTGGCTCAGTCACTCATGCCCGGGAAATGTAACCCCAACACTGCCCTGGCTCAGTCACTCATGCCCAGGGAATGTAACCCCAACACTGCCCTGGCTCAGTCACTCATGCCAGGGGATTGTAAGCCCAACACTGCCTTGGCTCAGTCACTCATGCCCGGGGAATGTAACCCCAACACTGCCCTGGTTCAGTCACTCATGCCCGGGAATATAACCCCAACACTGCCCTGGTTCAGTCACTCATGCCCGGGAATATAACCCCAACACTGTTCTAGCAGCAGCAGCTTCCACTCCTCACTTACACATATGGTACGTTTGGCTGGAGGGTGCAGTGCTGACCCCGGGGTATGTAACGCCAACACGGCCCTGGCTCAGATCCCACCATTTCATTTTGGCTACGGAGGGCCTAAGTTATGAAGAAAGACTAACCAAATTACACTTATTTTCTTTACAAAATAGGCATTTAAGATGAGATATTATTACATTATATAAATATACCCAGGGTCAGTATAAGGCTTTGTCAAGTTAGCTTTTTGTGCCAAGAGATTTTCAACTGACATTTTTTTCCCTTTTGAAACAATTGGCAACGTTTTTTTTTAATGTGGACTAAAAGTTTTTTTTCAGCCTTAATTATTATTTAATTATGAACTGGTACAAAAAGCGTATGCACCATCTAGATTTGTTGTTAACATTTTAACCCCTCCCTTTCCCCTTAAAGCATTACAATGTATGGATGAACAGTGGTATCAGCCAATGGCTATGTGTTGATTGGAACTGCTTGCCAAAAGATGGTCATAAATCTGATATCAATGTAGCAAGTGATGAAGTGCTGCTGCCATCTGGTGGCAGAAAAGAAGATCACATTGTTTTGACATTTGAAACAAGAATTTATTCAGAGCTCGTTGTGCTTATAAAACATTTGGGGCCTTATTAAATTATCCCTCTTATTTCCCTAGGTCCTCGCAAAAGGCCGTTTTTTGCTGTTTGTGAGGACCGAATCCCCAATATGTCCCTCGCAGCCTGCTTTGCGAGATGACTCAGAAAAATGGCAGAGAATAAGCTCTGAGAGAGCTAAGGAGTAACACGCAGCCTTAAATCTATGAGGTGAATCTCGCACCTCGGAAGGATCCCTACAGGCACAAATAAGTGCTAGCGAGGGATCCTAAAGCCCATACGTGCTGCCTCAGAGCAGCCCGAGACTTGCATCTTGCAGCGGGGGTCCCCGATCATAACCGATCATGACCCCTCGCGGCTCCTTAAAGGACTTGCGCTAAAAACTATTAACCCCAGGCAACTAAAATTAACCCCATAACTCAACTCAATACAGACCCCCATAAGCCCTTAATTAATCCTGTCACTCATGGGGGTCAATACAGACCCCAATAAGCCCTTAATTAACCCTATAACTCATGGGGGTCAATACAGACCCTCATAAGCCTCTATTTAACCCAATCAGTCCCATAAGGGTATATTATGACCCTTATGGGGCTGTTAAAACCCTAACATTAACCACATAAGTGCCAGGATGGTCCTCAAGGACCATCATGACACTAAGTATAAACACTACACTATAACCCCCAATAAAACATTAAACCTAAACTAACCTCCCCCTACACTAATCTATTAACACCTACACTACCTACCTATCCCCTAATAACCCCCACACCACCACTCTAATTACAGAAAATAAAAAAATACATTACAACCCCCCCAACTACCAAAAATTTTTTTACACACCTGAAAAGGAAATAC
The DNA here is from genome assembly GCA_027410445.1 of Discoglossus pictus. Taxonomy (NCBI): domain Eukaryota; kingdom Metazoa; phylum Chordata; class Amphibia; order Anura; family Alytidae; genus Discoglossus; species Discoglossus pictus. Next base: position 448,055,734 of record CM050165.1, on the reverse strand, counting down.
ATAGAATACAATACAAATAAAATACAATACCCTCCTATCTATCTAACATGCAATCAATACTATCTATCTAAAATACATCCCCCTATCTAACAAACAATCCAATACAAATAAAATAACATACAATACCCCCTATTTATCTAACATACTATCAATCCTAATATACAATAAATCCTAACTATCTAAAATACATACCTCTATCTATCTAACATACAATAAATGCTATCTACATACAGAAACCCTATTTCTAACCTAAAATAAAATAATTAAGACCACTTACCTTTGCAGATGTCCCTTCAGATCACCAACCTAGGGGGAACAAAAAAATTAGTGCAACACATTTAAATACAATAAATAAACATTATAAACATTATAAATATTCTATTCACCTTTCCAGCATGTCCCCGTCCTTCTTCTTTTCTTCTCCGGCGCGGCCCCTGCTAAAAACAAAGCAAAACATTACATTACTACAACATATAGACACAAAATAAAGTAAAATAAACATGATATACATTCAACTTACCTCACCGCAATGTCCCTGGCCTCCTCCTCTTCTGCCCTGGCTGGGCCCTGGATCAATCCAAGCAATGTATTTTTTTTATTTTCTGTATCAGTGGGTTGGGGGGGGGGTTGTAATGTATTTTTTTTATATTTTCTGTAATGTTCCTTTTTTTTATTTTTTGTGACTTAGGTTTTTTTGTTTTCTGTAATGTAGATTTTTTATTTTTTGTGACTTAGGTTTTTTTATTTTCTGTAATTAGAGTGTTGGTGGGGTTTATTAGGGGGTAGGTAGGTAGGTAGGTAGGTAGTGTTGGAGTTAATAGATTAGTGTAGGGGGAGGTTAGTTTAGATTAAATGGTGTATTGGGGGTTATAGTGTAGTGTTTGTACTTAGTGTCATGAGGGTCCTTGAGGACTGTCATGGCACTTATGTGGTTAATGTTAGGGTTGTAACAGTCCCATAAGGGTCATAATATACCCTTATGGGACTGATGGGGTTAAATAGAGGCTTATGTATTTACCCCCATGAGTGACGGGGTTAATTAAGGCTTATGGGGTCTGTATTGACCCCCACGAGTGACTGGGATAATTAAGGGCTTATGGGGTTCTGTATTGACCCCCATGAGTTATGGGGTTAATTTTAGTTGCCTGGGGTTAATATTTTCTAGCGTGAGTCCTTTCAGGACCTTTACGGTCCTTTAAGGACCCGCGAGGCGGATAATTTAAAATTTGAAATGCAGCGGGGTCACGATAGTGCCGATCGGTACCCCAGCTGCAAGGTGTTTATGTGGGGAGGGGGCTGTGGGGGTCCCTATGGACCCCTAAAGCAAGGGGTTAATGTGGGGACACTTCGGGGGTCCAGAGGGGGACCCCTGCATATAGGGGGGGAAATTTTAGGTGCCAGGGGGGTAGTTGGAGTACCCCCCACGGCAGGGCTTACGTGTGGGACTGCCGCAGAGGTCCCATTTAGGACCGCCGCAGCAATTGATGAGGTGCGGGAGCCTGTGAGATCATCTCGCAAGCTGTCACTCCGTGTTGATACGGACGGCCTCGCGCGTAGCTCACAAGTTGCTCGCAGCACGGCTAATATAATAGCGTTGTAACTTTTATAAGTTTGCAGCGTGTAGGATTTAAGTAGAAGCCTCTTATCTACGAGGCTGGAATTTAATAAGGCTGTAAGTTCTTCCAGTTGTTTCTATTTTGAGTTTATATTCGAAGTTGAGAAGCTGTGAGGAAAATAATCCTTTTCATAGTAAAAAAATCAAGCATTTTTTCTATAAGTATTTTGCTTTATCTCTAAAATAAAACATTTTACTATAAGGTACAATTTGCTCCATCAATATATAAACTTGAAACTACCAGATGTGCGCCCGGCTCCGCAGAGGAAGAGGCGCAAGAGATCAAATTGCCAAAGTCCGCTGGGTAATAGAGAAAGCAAGAGAGTCCCAGACAAGCATTTACTTCGGCTTCATAGACTATTCTAAAGCCTCTGACTGTGTGGATCACAACAAAATGTGGCATGTCCTTAAAGGGATGGGAGTGCCAGATCATCTCATCCACTCCTGAGGAATCTGTATCTGGACCAAGAAAACACGGTCAGAACCGAACATGGGACAACAGAATGGTTCAAGATCTGAAAAGGAGTGCGACAAGGTTGTTTATTGTCACCTTATTTATTCACCTTATACCCAGAATACATCATGCCTGGGGCTGGACTGGAGGAATCCAAAGCCGGAATCAATATTGCTGGAAGGAATATCACCAACCTCAGATACGCCGATGATACGATGGCTGAAAGTGAGGAGGAATTAAAGGATGAGGGTAAAGAAAGAGAGTGCAAAAGCTGGCCTGGTGCTCAATGTTAAAAAGATGAAGATCATGGCAAACGGCGATCTCACTTCCTGGCAAATAGACGTGGGAAGAAGTGGAGGCAGTGACAGATTTTATTTTCCTGGGATCCAAGATCACTGCACTGTAGTCATGAAAATTTAAGACAGTTGCTTCTGAGGACGAAAGCTATGGCAAGCTTGGACAAGCTAGTAAAAAGTAAAGTAATTACACTGTCAACAAAGGTGGCATAATTATAATTCTGGTATTCCTGGTAGTAACATACGGATGTGAGAGCCACACCATAAAGATGTCTGAGCGCCGTAAAATTGACCCCTTTGAATTGTGCTGTTGGAAAAACTATTTAGACAGAGGGAGAGCTACCGCCGGTGCAGCAGGTGCATGGCACCAGGTGCATGGCACCAGGGGAAACTTGGAGGGGTCCAGTGTTGTCCCTAGGCCAACCTGTCATGGACCCTTGTAGACCTCCCGTGCCTGTAAGAGATGATCTTTTACTTAACTGTGCCTGTAAGAGCCCAAGTGCATCCTGTGCCTGTAAGAGCCAATCTGCAGCCTGACTGTGCCTAAAGAGGAGGCAGAGAAGGAGACACTAAATGTTTGATTTTCTAGATATGTCTTGCTCTTCTACTTTAAACCTGAGTCACAAGTTCTTGGAAGACCCCCCAGGCAGACCTGTAGCAGCTGATGTAGAGATTGCAATGGACAGTCTGTCCGGCCATGTTGGTTTTCTTCCCTATGATCCAGTCTTATACCTGAGGCTCTAGGCATATACGTGAAAATATTGGGAACCTCAACTATGTTGCCACAGTGGTAGCACTCTATACCAGCATGAACTGGGAATGACCTTGGGGGGCTTTTTTTAGAGACAGTTGGAATACTACCCAGAAGCATCTGGACTTGCCCCTCTGAGCTCCATCAAGCTCATGTTCATTGCCTCAATTACCTCACCTATCCATCTCCGCCTCTACCGCCCCTTCTTCATTTGCCTCCAATCTTTCCCGGCATCAGGGTCTTCTCTAGGGAATCCTGACGTCTCATGATGCAGCATCTCCGCGCCCGGCCCCTTTTGTGCTCGTGTACTCGCCTCCGCCCGGCCGCACCAGTGCTCGGGCGCTCGTCCCCGACAGGCAGCTCCAGTGCTTGGGGGCTCACCCCAGCTCGCTTGCCCCTGCCATAGGTTGGGGTTTTAGTGTGCAGGCGCCACAATGCGTGGCAAAACCAGCGCCATTCACATAGGGGAGGATATTTTCCATAGAAATAAAGTTTATACCGGAGCGAGCAGATATTTAATGTCCACCATCGCTAATATCACTAACATTGCAAATTATATCCTGGAAAGCGATCACATTTAAAATAATGAAAAACATAAAATACAGGATGGTTTATTAGCACCTTCTTCACCTACTTCTTAGCGCTGACCATTTGCGTTATTGCTGAGTGCTGACCATTTGCGTTACTGCTGAGTGCTGACCATTTGCATTACTGCTGAGCGCTGACCATAAAAAAAAAAGAAAAATTAACTCTGAGTGCAGGTAGTGAAGGAGCAGTGGACGTCCGGTTACAAAGAAGGAGCTGCTGTGTGTGAGATGCCAGGATTAAGTGTCTGTGTTCAAGGAATACAATTTGCGTCTTCACTACGAAACTGCAAATAAAGATAAATATTATTGTTTGGTCGGACAAGACAGAAACGATAAAATATTGAGACTGAAAAATGGATTAACAAAAGCAGCTAAATAAATCATCATTGTGAGCAGGTTATCTCATAGCGCGCCCTGGCAGGCCACTCGTAGAGGGCGAATGCCTTCTTTCTGTTGGCAAAGAGATGTGTCCAGAGAGGGCTGGTTTATTTAGTGACTATTTCAGGACCTACAATTACACGAAGAAATGAAGAAATGGGGAAAAATCTGCATTTGCAAAACTCCTCATAAAAACGTTGCTATTTGTCATTGGCACTCGACGTACGACATCATGTTCTTGATTCGGCACAACTTCTCATTTTTATTTGTGGGACAAACGATTATTTCCAAGTCACAGAGGAGCTTGCTGAAAAGCATCAAAGGAACAACAGGAGAGGACATCTATGAAAAAGTTTGCCAAACCGTTAATGATTTGGAGCTGGACTGGGCCAGTGTGACAACTAATGGTGCGCCTCGCATGGCGGGGTCTATGAAAGGAGTGGTTGCGCCCATTAACAAAGAGATGGACAAACTCAACCATTCACATCCAATATCCATACACTGGCTCATCCACCAACACGCACTGTGTTGTAAATCACTGAAGTTGCACTCTGTCATGAAAATGGTGGTATCTTGTGTTAACTTCATGGACTAAACCACAGACAGTTTCAGGAATTTCTGTCTGAGCTAGATGTGGCCTATGAAGATATTCTGGACCACACGGACGTCCGTTGGCTGAGTCTAGGGAGATTTGTGAAACGTTTTTATGACTTATTTCCACAAGTTTCTGCTTTTATGCTTTCGAAAAACGTTCCAGAGCTCAAAGATGCAGAATGGAAATGGCACCGGACAGATGGACAGATGGACAGAGCTACTCAACTATTTCAATGTTCAACTTCAAGGAAAGAGGAAGCTCACCTGGGATACGCGTTTCAAGTAAAATTAGACCTTCTTATTAAACAAGTGAAGGAGGAAAGCTTCTTCCATCTCCCAAGCATCTCAAAACCTGTTGCATTACCAAACAAAGCATGTGTGGATTTACTAGAAATGTTGCAAAACACGTTTCAAATCAGATTTAAAGAGTTTCATCTCCATGAACACGTCATACAGCTTTTCCGGAACCCATTTTCTGTTGATCCGATTTACCAAATGGAATTGGCCGATCTACAGAATTGTAACTCTCTGAAAGACGCATTCGAATCAAGCCCCTTACTAATATCTAGGCATCTCTAACCTCTGAGACATATCTTCATCTCAGGAACCACGCACTCAAAATTGCGACCATCTTTGGCAGCTATGTCTGTGAACAGACTTTTTCCCGAATTAAACATCTGAAATGTCCAACCAGATCCAGACTATCTAATGAACACTTGCATCCCTTCTACGACTAGCAGTGACAAATACTGACCATCTCATTAGCCAAAAGCCGGCCCATACTTCCCATTGAAATACTTATAAGTTTATGTTGATTAAAATTGTTCTTCATTTGAAATATTCTTTTGTTTTTCCTGGTTTTTGTGCACTACAAATAAAATATTCGTTCAAATTTTTTCCAAACTATAGTCCGGACCCCACCAGTGTCTGAGGGACAGTAAAAGTGTGAGGACCCCTGCTCAAGACGGTAAGTTTGCAAGTTTTCAGTCTAATTTGGTTCTCTTTGGATGTTTTATTTTAAACTCAATAACAGGGCCCTCCATTCTTTCATAATTTGTTACTTTTATTTTTGACTATCTGTCCTATTTAGCGCCACGGAATAAGTTGGCGCATCACAAATAAAAGGTCAGTAATAAAATGGATTATATAAAAAAAGTATATTCCTGTAGTAAATATATTGATATCCAACGCGCGTTTCAACAGATTGAGTAGAATATTTTGATACTGCGCTGTGGGATCATAGTCTATCTTCAAAAAGTAATTCTTTATATAAAACTAGCAACGTTTTTCTTGTTTTTTGCAATTTTTGATTTCCGCAGTTTGGTCGTTAAAGTAGTTATTTTGTGATGTTGGTTTTTTAGCCCCCAAGATTCTGAGGCTGTTCCTGGCTAACCGTACGTGCCTGGCGCTGATTTGCGCGCTTCGGTCTCCTTTAGCCTCATTTGAATTTTTTTTGCGCGCCATTTTTTCTCTCGCTTAGTCGATTTTCAAGTGCCGAAACAAGGCAAATTCGGCTTAAATTTGCGTGCAACCTCACTCTTGTTTTTCGTGTTTTTCAATTGCCCATGTTTCATCCGTAAGTCGTATTTTTGCAAGGTCGTTTTTTTTTGCCCACGAGATTCCGAGGTCATATATTTTTTTTCGAAGTCCCACGTTCCTCAACTGCTTGCAGGCTAAGTCCCACGTGTTTCAATGCCTCAACTGCTCGCCTCGCTTTTTGAGGCACGCAGGAGCACCTTTGGCGCTCATTTCAGTCTAAAAGTCCTGCGTGTTTCAATGCCTCAACTGCATTGAGATCAATTCAAATATAAATACATATTAATTAATGAAGAGTGGATGGTAACTTGGTAAATTAATTCATCCAGGAAACCTGCCAAGGTCCAGAATTCTCTGTTGTATTCCCCTACAGGACAATCACCCTGTTTGATACATAGTTTGGAGGCACCCATAGGAACAGGACCGGTACTCAAAAATATCTTAGATTTTTTGGAGATAGGCTTGCAAATTGCTAGTGTTAGGACCTTAAAGAGAGGCCTTGTCCACAAGCAGAGATAATATATAGCAAATTTTAGACTTCAGGGAAAATGGAAGGATGAAGATTATTTGGGCGTTGGGTAAGAAAACCTCTACAGCTCCTGGTTCACCTCCATAACACAGAGAAGTAGGTAATCTAAGTTTAGTCCTTATGCCATAAAGAGAACTGGTGTATAGAACAGGAACAACTGGTGCAGGAAGAGTTGGAAAAATCATGGCCAAACGATTAGTCAGGATTAGACGTGGTTAGAGTTTTCAGGGCTTTCTCATGGTCATTGGGTGAGTTTCTCCTATGTTGCAATGGAGTTGGGTTATTTGGGTGGATACATTGGGTCTGTTGTACTTTCGGGGTTAAGTAGAAACCCACACATTTGTAGTATAGGATTCATCAGCCTCAAAGCATGGAAAGATGGAGGTACCTCATGCAGCCAAGGGCAGTAAGACAAAGGCTAGAAAAAAAAAATGGCAAACCAAAACTAAGTGCTAAGTCCAAGAAGCCACTCTAGGACTGGGGTTACTATTGCTACAGTTAATGGAATAGTCTCAATTCAGACGAAGACTTAAGAAACCAAAACTCAGAGTTAGGTCCAAGATACCACACTTGGACTGGGTTAAGTTCTGCAAGATAGTTCATGGTAGTCTCAATCCTGGAAGGAAAATAAAAACTCTTTGTAATCTGAACTGCATTAGAGAAACTGGATATTGCAGGAAATGGTAGATAATAATATGAATTATGACAAAACAAACAGGATACCTTGGCATAATGATTGGTGTAGAGCCAAGTAGCAGAATATGTGTCACAAGTAGCCAGATGATCAGTAACACAGCAGTGCAGATAGCCAGTCAGAATGATAGGTATCAAAGACAGCCAGATGGCCAGACCCCCGCAGTGCAGATAGCCAAATCCCAGAACTGGTATCTCAGCAATGCAAATAGCTAGACAAAAGGGCTAGTGTACAGCAATATAGCTAGTCAGGCAGCAGGGCAGATATCACAGCAATGCAGATAACCAGACAGCATGGCTGGTAGCAGTATAAGTAGCCAGACAATAGGACAAATGTCACAGGTAGCCAAATGACCATGAACACTGTAGTGGGGTCAGTTTTTGATCTGTATTTTGTGGTCATTAAAATAAACTTGTAAACTTTACATGTAAAAACACAGTGAGACTCAATACTTTTATACATTTGTCCCCTATATATAGTAATCACCCCCTGCTGTGCCCAGATCCAGCTGATAACTGAGACTGCAGACTCCTTGGCCCCAAGTCCTTGGAAAAAGACCTGACCCATGTGGGGTTGTTCATAAGGTGTCAAACTTCTATGTACTAAGAAAGCGGCCCATTGATTATTGGTTGAAGAACTGTATAAAAATGTGTGTACTGAAAAATAAAGTTATGCTCTGTTTGGGACAGATATAAATGGTGTGTTTCATTTAGAGGGAAGGCGTTTACAATTTGTTTGTTTAATCAGAAACTGGGTCCAACTTTTGGTGGGATTGTTTAGTGAGCTAGTCATGAAGCCTAGCCAGTGCTGCTGGCCAGATACCAGGTGACCTCTAAACATTATAGGAAGCAATTCCGGGACCTGATTTGGGGTGCCCAGGAGCTGGTGTGGAAGCTCTGCCACACTTGTGATGGATGGTTGAAGGGGCTGGAACAATTTTTCATACATTTACCCTCCAGCCATGAGAGTCTGGGTCCAAGACAAATGACCAACCACTGCAGAAGAGGCTGCTTGCCCTCACCTTATGCCATCCAAAACCAGAAGGTTGACCCGACCACAGTTCTCCTTGCCTCTCTGGCCCACCACTAGTGTCCAGCCAGCTCTAGGAATGAAAAAGCTCAGTGGGAGGTGGGCTGCTTTGGCTGCCAACAGCTGGGGCACTGGAAGCAACACTGTGTCTATGTCTGCCCGCTATGTCTCAGTGGTTTCCCTCACCATGTACTGTGTATAGGCAAGTTGGTTACCCACCCAGCATCAACAGGGGACCAGTTTATTTATTGCTCTCAGGTTAGAGTATTAGTATTTTGTAGCCCCTTCAGGAGTCACCACGTCCAGCCCATTAAGGTGCACAACAAGCTCGCAGTGAGCTTTAGGGACAGTGGATCGTGTCTGACCCTGATACACCCATCCCTAGTTGGCCCCTCCACTGTCCTGCAGAAGCAGGAGGACATTGTGGTAGCTGGTGGCAAGCTACTATTCAAGCCTTAGCCCGGTCTATATCCACTGGGGCACGGGCAACGGTACAAAAAAGGGGGGAGTCATGATCAAGCTCCCCTTGGATATACTGTTGGACAATGACTTGGAGCCCATGCCAGATTATTGAAAAGATAAACAAAGCTGTGTCCATTGGTGTGTGGAGATCATTTCCCCCTCTATATGTTGTATTAATCTTATTTCCCCATCACCCATCCTCTTTTCATCATTTCATATTTCTCTCTCCATTCTTACATTCTTATGTCATCTTTTCCACTGTTTCTTCTTCTTTTGCCCTATTGTCCTTGTCTTAGTCTCTCCACCTCATCCCAGCAATGTCCCCTTCAGATTATTCTAAGGTCACAAAGCAGTTAAATCCCGTCCAAGAATCAGCTATTTACAATCAAACATTTAAAAATGCCTAAAGGAGTGGTAAAAGTAGACCTTATAATTACATACGTCCTCAGTGTCCTCACTGCTACATATAAATCAGGTCTACTAAACACCATTATCATTATCATAATTTAGTCACTGAGGTATTTGAGATGTACAGAATAACAATGAAGACCTTTATAAGAAGGATATGTTCCATAAACCCATATTGTACCCATCGGAGTACCCCAGCTGAGCCTCCCAGCATATGGTATTAGTAAGACATTAGTAAGACATTAGTAAGACATTAGTAAGACACCGTATACTTAATGATGCTGCCTATTACTGCACTTCTGCTGATACTTTCCTTATTGATGGAGAATATTACTTATCTGCCTCTTGCATATGACTTGAAAAGTAATTCCTTCAAATATTATAGCAAAGGAGATATTATATTGGGTGGGATAATGGAAATGAGCACGCTCTACTTTCCCATTCATTTAGACTTTTCCAACAAACCAACACTTTTCCATTGTCTCCAGTAAGTAACATTTTAATATTTTAACATATTCTAATAATTAATGTTTCCAACCACAATCGTATTATTATGTATAGATTGTCTAATTCAGGTATTCTTGCTCTTTTTCATGTTAGATTTCAGATAAACAGTATTTTTTATAATAGGAGCCAGCGGAAAGTATTACTGAGGGATAACTCACACATAGGGCCTCATTCAATTGCGATTCGGCCAATTGAATAGGGCTCTAAATAAGCACATAGCATTTTTTTTTTAAATAAGTTTTTAGTTAGTGAAAACCTTGCTTTTGGATAGATGTTTACTAACTAAAAACTTCTTTAAAATAAATATGTTATGTGCTTATTTAGAGCACTATTCAATTGGCCAAATTGCAATTGAATGAGGGCCATAGTATTTACAATACACATCCAGCTTGGAAACTAAAACACTATTATTAATATGTCACAGGATGATTATAAATCAATAACAACTATTTACGGGCTAGGATTCTGGTGAATTGCCCATAATATATCTCAAACACAATTATTATTCATTAAATATTGTCCCAATAAACCATAAATGCCAGCTAAATACACATAATATTCCTATATCGCAGTATCATATTCCAGAAATAACTTATATATTATCATCATTTAGCACATTTAGCACAACAGTCATTTTTATGTAATCTAATATGTAAATGTAACAGGCTATTTTTTTCTCTGGTATTTTAATAATATCATTTATAACAATGTTCATTTTGTTTTATATAAGTATTTACCGTTAATTTATGCATTCTATTTCATATTTTAGTATATTTATATATATAGTAAATAAATAGTACATCTGTGTTCACATTTGAATGTCTAAAGCAAGTTAAAAAACCTGCTTACAGTTCAGAATTCCGAGAAGAACAGTTATTAAACTGCATTCTGGGAAACTGAGCTGGGAATATATACACTAGCGACTTGCCCATCAAAAAATTACGGCAATAAAATTGTCAAGCCATGTAATGCTGTTTGCCACCCACTCTAAGGGTTTTGATCCTCTGAGTACCTTTGGTGCTCATTGCGAGCCTCTCCCTGGTATTTTTATTTTTTATATATATTTATATTTTTATAATAATTAATAAATTAATGAAAGACTAAATGAATATACTTTCCTTCTTTGTAATTAATATATCCAGCAATCAATATCCTGAAGAGCTGACAATCTGTTTTGATGTTCCTGCAGCATACAATGTCGGTTTGCAGTGTTGGTGACCTGAGGTGTAAGTGTCAGCAATGTGTGCAGTGTGTAGTGTAAAAAGGCTGCGTGCGCGAGGGGAAGCCGTTTGTGTAAAGCGCCATTTTAGAATGGTAATGTTATGAGTTGTTAGTGTTGTAAAATGGCAGCGATTGTGTATGTGTTACGCGGGTCTGGAGCATTTTCCGTCCTTCCTAATGGTGTATTTTGTACCTTGTATGTTACTGGGTAAAAGTCGTATGTGCCTAGCGGTGTTTTGTGTGTTTAGGGGTTGTGTAGCCTCGTTTTCGTTTTCTTTCATGGCCATTTTTTTTCTCAGTGCCGAAAATTTGACTTAAAATCACGTGTAATCTGACTCTCAGACGTCCTGGCTGTCCCCCCGTGCTGTGTGTAATGTTTTTTGTATGTTTTTTTTTAAATCTTTTGTATGTTTTTTTTTTAAATCTTTTATATGTTTTTTTTATTTTTTATCTTTTGTATGTTTTTCGTGTTTTTCGATGTGAGACGTTCGGCTGTTAACTTTGTGTTTCTTGCGGGTCATATTTTTTCTCTAAGTGCTGGTTTTCTTTTCTCAGTGTTACGGGCCGTAATTTTTGCAGGCGATTTTTTCAAAGTGCTACTGGTCTCGCAGTGTGAATTGTGTATTTGAGTTTTCTGTTGATCTGTAGTCCCACGGGTCGCAGGTATGATACTTAAGTCGTCCGGGATCGTAGGGATGAGCGCCTATGGTGCTCATCTCCACCATTGCAAGTCAGCGCCTTCGGTGCTCCCTTCCTGAGTCGTATGGGGTTGTAGGGATGAACGCCCACAGTTTTAACGTTGCGTTACCAACATTTTTTTGAAAGCCTGCTCTGCTGGGAACTATGTATGTGATATATATATGCATATATTTATATAAAGCCCCTTCTGGATCGCTACCTTTTGTGGTGAAATGGCTTGTGTACCCCATTGAAGTATAGCTTGTAGGGTCACCCAAGGCTGGCAGGACATAGCAGAGAGGTGAGACAAACAGCTGTCCACTGGAGAAGGAACTGGCAACCCACTCCACACACACGTAACCATATAATCACAACCAGAAACACAAACAGATGTGCCTGGCTTGATGTCTCCATATGGTCACTGAGAGTTGGACACGACTTAAGGACTCAACAACAACAAATATGTATGTGTATGTGTATATACATTTCTGATCTTCTAATTTATTGCATTTATAATTAACATATAAGTTTATGAATAAAAAAACAATTAATGTATCATGAATGTATCTCTTGCCTATCCTGGTTGGCTCTTCCAATATCTCCCGAATACAAAATTTTATATAAAATTCTACAACTTGATTTTGTTTCAGGATCTCATTTGAATATTATCGTTATCTATTGGTCTTTATTTTTACTATTGAGCAAATTAATACAGATGCCGTGATCTTCTCAAATATTACACTGGGATACCAGATATACGGCTTCTGTGACAATGTACGGGCTCCGATACTGAGCACCCTGAAGATATTATCTGGGGCGGAAGATGCCATTCCTAATTATAGCTGCTGGAAAGATGGTGTCTTGGTGGGATTCATACAAAGCTCGTCTTCCTCATCATCTCGCTCAATAGCTCAAATCCTTGGAATTTACAGATATCCTCAGGTACATGGGATGGTATCATGCTGAAGAATTGACATTTTCATAACAAGGAATTGTAACTTAATGTCAGTAAATAAAATAGAACCAACACAAACAAGAAAATCTACTTATTTTTTTACGTAAAAATATTTTGAGTTATTTGCATGGTATTGTAATTTTTGGGGTATATTGTAATTTAAGATATTTGACATTGTTATTCAGCTTTATTTGCCTGGTAGTTAATGAGCTAAGGCCCCTATATATCTGACCTAAACATAGATGGACCTGTTGGTTCATACAGGACTTTGCTCATCTACTTCCTCTGTAAGACTGTTAAATGTATCTGGCACATTTTATAACCATACTAACATAAGACCAACACGGACGTATACATATATCATAGGATGCCATTTGTACTACATTACTGGGGTCACATATGTTAGATTGTGAATTAAAATGACCCAGCAGAGATTCCATATATGGTATAATTGAAAAGTATATATAACAAGTAATTTGCCATTTGAATGTCATTTTATTGTTTGCATTTTTTTACAGTAAACTATCATTATTTTGTCACCCTGTTTAATGCACCCCAAAAAAATATTTGGAAAATGGCAAACTTCAATATTAGTTTTTGTTCTAGAATTTTTTTTTTAAATAATGTTCTATTGATAAATCATCCCCAGATTAAATGAACAGGGGACACAAAAAATAGCAAAAATAAACGTAATCATACATTACCAGAACTCGGACTATAAACCAGTATGTCTTTCCCATGAAAGCTTTGACCCATATTTTTTCATATATATATTTATATATACATATTTAATTTTTTTTTTAAATTGGGGAGGCAAGGGCATTGGGATTTTAAACAAAGAAATAAAAAAAAAAGCTTTTGACGGGTACTGCAGCAATGTCCCCTCCCCAGAGCAGGGCCCGGCGCATAGATCCTGCTTCCTGTCCTGGAAATAGAGTTGAATTATCCCCCCAGATTTTTTGGGGCTCTACATCTATGCCACCATGGCACTAAACATCATAAATCTCAGCACTAACAGAACTACAAACTACATTTATTTATATTTATGAATGATTTGCCATGATGTGATTGAGTCCTAAATGATATATACATATTATATATATATTATATTTTTATATTTATGACCAATTTATATATTTTCGCATTATTACAGATAAGCTATGGCTCAACAGACATGGCATTCAATAACAGGATAACATTTCCATCATTTTACCGAACAGCTCCTAATGAAATCTTGGAAGTTAATGTGTTTGTAGAGTTATTAAAGCGCTTTGGGTCTAAATGGGTCGGGGTAATCGTATCAGACGACGATGCTGGATACAGAGCAAGTGAAGAACTGAAGAATTCGATCAGCACCATTGGAGGTTGTGTGGCTTTCGTGAATGTTATAACTTATGATTTTTTTGAGATACAAAAAGTAATTTTGCAAATTAACCAAACCACAGCTTTTGTAATTGTTGTTTTCCTGAGCACGGAATATATTGGTAAATTTGCTTATATATTTTCAACACAGATATTCCCCCAAAAATTGTGGGTAATGTCTTCATTCTTCATAAAAATTGCCGATTATCGCTTTGAAAATATGAAACACACACTGAACGGCACATTGACGGTTGCAGTGCATCAAGAACAGATTCCTGGTTTCATGGAGTTTCTCTACAACGCAAATCCATCCACGTATCCGGACGATTATTTACTGGCGGATATTTGGGAAAGTTTATTTCCGTGTATATTATCAAATCATAGCGTTTCCCCGAGTGTGACAGCAAAATGCACCGGGAAGGAGTCTCTGCAAGACATTGACTTGTCTTATTTTGGTGCTTTTGACTTCAGAATCACTTATCGGGTTTACATTGCAGTGTACGCTCTGGCCTATGCGCTGCAAGACATGTACGAGAAGGGGCGATATAATATAGCGCAGAATACATTTCATCAGTGGCAGGTAAGCGCACATCTGATTCTTCATGGAGTATGTACAATATTAATAATGTTTTTTTCTACAGATATTGGGATATTATTAAAGAATAAATGTATTCTCTTGTGTTAAATTGATACTTTATTTAAAAAATGTATCAGATAATATTTGATTCACATTTAATTATTTTCAAACTTTTATTTTCTGAGCTCTCTGCTATTATTATTATTACTTTATTTGTAATGTGACAAATATTAGGTAGCGCTATACAGGGCTAAGTCCAAGAAAAAACAATAACAATATTAACACACGTCTTAGGGCCTCATTCAATTCGGGGCCGTTACTTGTAAGTAAATTCCCTATTTGCTACTTTTGGGCTACTTGCTCCAGTAGCTCTACTTTTACTCGCCTATTCAATTGGCCGGGGGCGCAAGTTAGTCCTCCTTCCAGATAATCGCGAACCATGCTATAGTGGGTAAGCATTTGCGTGCTTGAACATGATTGCGTCCGCATCCCGTAACTCGTGTTTTAAGGCCGCAAGCTCGGAGCACTTAAATGCAAACATAAATTCAGTACAGCACTGTAAATGATGGGGAACACAATGGGTGACATTAGAATTAAAAGCACAACTTTCACAAGCTTGGAGGTTGAAGCCCGTAGGACTTTATGACGAAAATTGAACATGAAATAAAGTATTTATTTTGGCTGATTTGCGAGCTTGAGAATGTTAATTCTAAGACCTAACATCACTTTCACTTCTAATAAAAGTACAGGATTGCTTTTTTATTCGCTTAATAAGTGCTACGGTTTGTATGTAAGCCCTTTGCGAGACCTCCTTGGTCCCAGTTGTTCGTGTTTAGCCATTTACGGGCTTGATGTAAGGGTAAATCGGAGCAATTGAATAGCGATTTGTATTTTTTGCTGCCACAACTATTGAGGCCGTGAAAGATCAAAGGCTTTGAGGGAAGTAACTTGCGCTTGTAAGGATAGCAAGGGGAAGTAGCGCGCAGTAAGTAACCTGAACGGGGCCCGCAAGTAGGAGGCAATTGAATAGCAAAGTAACTTGTTATCTCTACTTGCGGGCCCGGAGCTCAAGTAAGTAGCAATTGAATGAGGCCCTTAGAGCTTAAAACCAAACACACACAGTGCTATTCCTAAACATTTATCAAAATTAAAAACTTGGACACTTACAAAGAGAAGGACCTGCCCATTTTGGGTGACCCTACATGTAGCCCATTGAAGTACAGAAGCCCCTCACCATGACACGGTAGCCATTCATTAGTAATGAGTAGAGGTTGGTGGGCAAGTAGCCATTGCCAGACCAATGATATGAAGCTTAGTGAATTATTCAGTGCGCGTCTCCTCTTCATTGGCCTGCCATGATATTCCATACTTGCTTACTTAAATGATGTATGGGAGGATGAAGAGGATGGAACTGGAGGGTAATCAAAACAAGAGGAAGAATGTAGACAGGCTTAACCTGAGGAGGAACGTGAACTGAAGCAGGAAACTAAATAATAATGGTGACCGAGAGGGAACTGTATATTGTAGAATGCAATGGAAAAGTTGAAGGTACACGAGGAAGGGGATGAGGCGGAGATGGATACATGCAGTCATTGAGCCAATTACATGAGCTTGAGGGAGCTAAGAGGGACAGTGTCTGACAGATGTGTTGCCATGTGCGGGCCATAGGGTTACGGAGTGTCAGACATGACTGAACAACTAAACAACAACACTGATAAAGCTTCATCACTATTCTAGTTTTCCGTGTTGCCTATTCATTACAATTATTTTTTATTCAATTTCAGTTTAACACTTTTGTTAGAAATGTACATTTCACTACAGCATCCAAATATGAGATGTATTTTGACAGCAAAGGAGACCCCCCAGCTCGGTTTGATATCATAAAGTGGATTTTATTTGAAAATGAAACATTTGTCAATTACGAGGTTGGAACTTATGACCAATCAGCGCCTATGGGAAGGCAACTGCAGTTACTTAAATCAACTAACCTGTGGAGTCCATACATTTCAGAGGTAAGATCCATCAAGACCAATTTATATGAGAGTCCTCTTATTTATTTGTTGCTTACAGTGAAGTCAATCAAATATTACCAGTAAAACATCTTAAGAAAGAAATCTTCCATTATAACTTATGCTTCTTGTTTTGTCGTGATCAATTTCTCACCCGTTGTCATAACTGGCATAATAAAGGGTCACTGAAAAAGTTTCAGAGAAAAAGTATTTTAATAGTATTGATCACGTAATCTATTTTACCAGTTGACATGTGTCTACCTGTATTATGGGGATCTTCTATATCTGTGACCACACTGCACATGGGGCATTAAATCATTTCTACCAAACATGATGAATACGATACAACGGGGTCTTCCCAAGATAAAGAAATATTACAAGATCTCACTGAACGTTTAGAAGAAAGTGAAAACATAGCGTCCTCTAAACTCAAAAAGTAAAAAAAAATTCAAAATAGTCTTTAAAATATGTGCAGGAATTGAAGATTTTAATAACATTGCGTGAGAAGAGATCACTAATATTAAATGATAATCTAACTAAAGATGAAAGAGATCATGGAATGGTCTGACATACTTAAACCCTTGGATTAAGGAGAGAATATAATGTTGTGGTCTGTGTACATGTATGTTATAAAGCAACTTGGCGATGAAACGTGTTATAGAAAATGACACTCTGATCCAACCGAGGATATTACACACATTTTTAATACAATAATTAATGAGATTTCATGAGATATAATTATTACTCAAAAAGAGAAGACATTTCTTACAAAAGAAATTCTCCAAGTACCCACACGACAAACAGCTCCCTGGTAGGCCAGGTATAGCATTAATGAGAAGGCAATACATAGATACATACATGATAGACCTTGTGAATATGTGACACATTATATTGCGCATGATATCAGGCAGGTATTAAATCATTCAGGTAGTGAAATATGTTTTAAAAAGTGTTACTTTGGAGAAAATCAAGAACAATGTTGGAACTTTTGACCCCTCCAGGGGTCCCATTCAAGGGTGTCCTGGTGTCAACAAAAAACAAAGTTAGAGGTGCTCAATTGGAGAACAGACTAACCTTAGTACTTTAGGTCTATGGACATGATAACCCACTCTGAGAACAACATATTTTAGCTCCGGGTGTTGTCAGTAGAGACATAACCATCTGGGGAGGGGGTGAATTAGGTAAGGGTAGCCGACATAAGAGATACTGCCACGGCTTTATAGGACCTTCATCAAGCTGTATGGATCTGGGGTCTCATTTGGGGTTTTTACCGGGTTGATAGGTGGAGGATGGAGGTTAGGAGTATCCGACCCAGAGGCTCCCTGTCTCGGGTTTGTTTCTAGGCTTTAACGGATGGGTTTAATGACAGGGAAGTCACCTAGGGAAGGCCTATGAGAGGATAGGGGTGGCCGACCTGGGGTCTCCATTGATCAGTAGTATTAAGTGTGGTAGACCGGGCAATGTGCCTCCATAGGATTATGCTACACATAGTATCTTGTGGGGGTCTGGCTGATTGCGGTTAACCCCAGAAAATGGATCAAAGGTGTATCACTTACAAGTTCTTGACACGACCGTGTTTCAATTGTTGCCTGCCATGCCTTGTTAACGATAGCTGATATTTTAATCAGAGCCCAGACAGCCCTGTACCAGCCTATAGAGCTTAATTTAGGGGAAAAAAGATTAGGGTCCCGCTAAGAAACTGGCCAAATCCATGTACTTAGGCTGAACCAGATGTCCCGGCTAGCCATTGGAGATGGCTACTGGTCTGGTCTTAAAGGGCCAGTACTGTAATATTTGTATTTACCCCTGCCACAGTTTGTCATGCATAAAAATAGAATCAAAGCTATCTTTACAGAAAGAGGACATTGCGTTGATATAAACTCATGGGAACCCCACACCTTTGACTCAGGAAAGATTGGTTATAATCTGGGACAGCAATTATAGGAGAGCAGATCAGGGCATCTTGCAGCTGTCGAAAAACGGTCTCACAGACTGGGGTCCACTCCACCACTTGGGGCATTTTTTTCCTGAGATTGGTCAGGGGCTTGGCGATCGTATTGTAGCAAGGGACAAATTTTTGGGCCTAGGAAAGCCATCACCTGCTTTTTCGTTTGGGGGTAGGCCAGGTAGCTATGCCCTGAATCTTAGCCAGTCAAACTGGATCTGTCCCCACCCAATGCCCTAGATACTGCACCTCAGCTTTTGCCCTCTGACATTTGTCGGGTCTGATCATAAACCCTGCACCACATCTTCTATCAAGGATATGGTGAATGTGTGTTAGATACTCGTCCCAGGAAGAGCCAAAGATAGCAATGTCATCTAAATGGGCCTGGAATAGGTATGACACCTTTGTAAAATCTGATACACCAATCATACCGAAGGGCATTAAAGAATATACCATGAATATAAACCGGGTTGCTAATGGCTAACTTCTGGTTAGCCGGTCCCACAAGTTGTATATTCCAGTAGCCCTTCGAGAGAGCGAGGGTAGTCAGATAGTTGGCTGATCCCAATCAGTCTAATAATTCATCCATCCTAGGGATAGGTCATGAGTCTTAGTTTTTCATTCATTTGCGATAGTCCACATTGTGTGGTATTGATCATGGGAACCAGTACTACAGGGGAAGCCCAGAGGAGTCACCTTTAGCTGGAGCTTCACTTCTTGCTCCTTACAAATGCTATCATGGACTTCCTAATGGACCCTATAGGGGCCTGTCTTAATGATGCACAGTCAGTGATAAGCGCATCATGCACGGCTAGTGGAGTGCGTCCTGGTAGTTTGGTAAATAAGTTTCGGTAGTTGACTATTACATTATTCAATGAAGAGCTAATGAATTCCGACACTTTGAATTTTGTAGCACCTATCTGTCTGTCGGTTTATCTGCCTGTCTATCTATTTAATTTTAGGTCTGACTATCTATTTACCTGTCTTTCTATCTATATATTTATCTGTTTATCCGTCTATCTGGTCTAATTTACAATCATATACAACTTATTTTTCGATTGTGCCTAGAAACCCTTTCCTGTGTGCGGTAAGAGCTGTCTTCCTGGGTACAGAATAGCTAAAAGAGAGGGCGAGCCTCCATGCTGCTATGATTGTGTCCGATGTTCTGATGGAGAAATATCCAACACAACAGGTGTGTACGAAAAACGAAGAGAGAAGCCAATGGAAACAAATACAAAAATAACAAACTATTCATTAAAATGGAAGTGAGCCTTTAGCAGGACTTCTTTTAAACAGGAATAAAGCTAAATATAATATTACAAACAAATGTATCTATACCAATGTCATATTACTTAATTTAATGGACCATTGTAGCCAATTTTTTGTATGGCCTTGTGAGTATCTAAAATGTTATTGTCCAAACCACATATTCAATGGGTTCCCCAAAGCAACTACCATTGTTGGCTCACAGAAGAAGCCACGTACATTTGTGTCTGAAGTTTAGCGGTGGTCTCACTGTTCTTCCCATAGTTAGATATAATGAGACATAGCGTGGCCTGGACTGGGTGCGGACCCCAGATACCATACAGTAAAATAGGAAGTCGCATTACAGTTATCAACACATGTTAAAAGTTCATAGTTCTTTTGGGGAAGGAGATAAGTGATGATAGATTTAGATCGCAACGACAAGGGTGGATAAAATAACCAATACAGATTTAAACCCATTTATATCAGATGTTGGTTGTAATCTCTTGCATAAGCATTATGGCATCCCTAATTCATGATAATATTACAATCACATTTATTAATGACTTAGAGGTAAGATTGGAGTGTGGTGTCTCCATTTTCGCTGATGACACAAAGTTGTGCAAGGTAATTAAATCAGATAATGATGTGCTTTCCCTCCAAAGGGATTTACATAAAATTGAGGAATGGGCATCTAAATGGCAGATGAGATTTAATACGATTAATGTAAAGTTATGCATCTGGGAAGGAAAAATAGCCATGCAATTTATAATCTTAATGGAGCAAATCTAGGTGTATCAGATATTGAAAGGGATTTGGGAGTGCTTGTGGACAACCACCTAGGTAACAGTGCTCAATGCCAAGCAGCAGCTGCAAAGGCAAATAAAATATTAGCATGTATTAAGAAGGGAAGCAAGGGAAGCAAATATAATTCTGACACTATACAAATCTCTAGTACGCCCTCATTTGGAATATGGAGTACAATTTTGGGCACCACTTCATAAAAAGGAAATTTTAGAGCTGGAAAAGGTACAGAGAAGGGAAACAAAACTAATAAGGGGAAAGGAGGGGCTAAGTTATGAAGAAAGACTAACCAAATTAAACTTATTTACTCTAGAAAAATGGCATCTAAGAGGGGATATGATTACCTTATATAAATACATCCAGGGTCAGTATAAAGATTTGTCAGGGGAGCTTTTTGTGCCAAGAGGTTTTCAACTGACAAGAGGACACCCTGAGGTTAGAAGTAAAAAGATTCCACCTTAAAGAAAGAAAAGGGTTCTTCACAGTAAGGGGGGTTAATCTGTGGAATTCTCTACCAGACGAGGTGGTGACAGCAGACGCAATAGATAACTTTAAAAGGGGCTGGATTTATTTCTAATTAAAAAGGTAATTCAGGGTTATCATGGATAATTAGAGAGACAGTATTGATCCAGGGAGAAGTCCGGTGTCTGGGATCAGGAGGGATTTGATTTTGTTTTTTTATTATTTTATTTCCCTTTGGGGCGATTGGCTAAATCTCACTTGTTTTTTTTTTCAGTTTGCCTTCCTCTGGATTAATTAATAATAATAAAAAAAAAATAATAATAAAATAATTGATAAATAATTAATTAACAACTAATTAATTAATAGTTAATCTGCATATTGCAGACTATGTAATTATGTAACTATGTAACATTTTTTTTTAAACAATTTAATCAACATTAATTATTCCATTACTATATTCTAATTATCAACTTAGTGTTTATCATCTGCCTTTTTGCACAAAAAGCAAAGGTATTTAAGAAAATGAGACAATAAATGTTATTTAAAAAACCATCAGTTTGGACAACAGTTTATTATTGCATTACAAACTTCCTAGATATATAACATTAGCAGTTGTGTGAGAAATAAGTAAAAAATAATGTTTCATGGAATATTGTGTATGGAATTTCCATACTGGACATTAAGAGCTTGATAGCTGGAGCTGCTACTTAAGTGGGACATACTCTGCTAATATTATTTATATTTAACAGTTGAGGGAGGAATGAAGGGAGAAAGAGGATGGAAAGAACGAAAGGAAGGAAGGAAGGAAGGAATGAAGGTAGGGAGGGATCAAGTCAGCAAGGGGAAGCAAGGATGGAAGAGTGGGAGGGACAAAGAGAGGGAAAGTAAGAAGAAGGGAGAGAGGGAGGGGGGAAGAATTAAGGAAGGAAGGAAGGATGGGAGGGAGAGAAGAATTGAGGGTGGGACAGAGGAAGGAAGTGAGGCAGGGAAGGAGGGGAAGGGGATTGTGTTCAGCTTTTACCATTTGATACCTACACCATCCACATCCCGTGTCCTGTAGAAGACGGATGGCTTACAAAGTGAACGTCATGCTTTCATGCACTATCCCTATAAACCCATGCACTAAACTGGAGGGATTACATGCATATCAGTTCCACGACAAAACGTACACTCTGATAAAAGGTTTTCTGTAAAATACTGTTCTGCTAACTACCTGCTGCTAATGTTGTCCGTTTGTTACGTACTTCAGACCTATGTGTTTTATCAAAGACTGGTCCTTTAAGATTGTACTTGTTTAATTATAATAACAATATATTGCTTTCTACATCCATTGTTGCAGATGCCGGAAGCTGCCTGAAGTGCCCAGAGGATCAATGGTCTAATGAAAAAAGAAATCATTGTATCCCAAGATGCATAGAGTTTCTATCTTTTGATGAACCTTTGGGCTGTCTCTTGACTGTCATTGCACTTATACTTTCTCTAATATCTGCTTTGGTTCTTGTAATCTTTATCAAGTACTGGGACACTCCAATAGTGAAAGCCAATAACCGATACATCAGCTGTATTCTCCTTGTCTCCATTAAGCTTTCCTTCTTGTGCACTTTGCTGTTCATTGGTCGCCCATCTCAGATGACATGTCTGATCCGCCAGTCTGTATTTGGAGTTGTTTTCGCTGTTGCTGTATCTTGTGTACTGGCCAAAACCATCACTGTTGTTATTGCTTTCAAAGCCACAAACCCAAATAGTAGATTGAAGAACTGGATAGGAATCCGAGTGTCCACCAGATTGGTTCTGGTCTGCTCATTGGGGGAGATTGTGATTTGCTCAGTTTGGATGCTTCGTTTCACTCCTTTTCCAGATACAGATACTCAAAGTGAAGCTGGAAAGATCATCTTACAATGCAATGAAGGTTCTACCTATTTATTCTTTTGTGCCATTGGCTATATTTTCATACTGGCTTTGTTGAGTTTTCTCATTGCCTTTCTAGCCAAGGATTTCCCCGACAGCTATAATGAGGCTAAAAATATAACATTTTGTATGCTACTGTTTTGTAGTGTGTGGATTTCCTTTATTCCGGCATATCTGAGCACAAAGGGAAGAAAAACTGTGGCTTTTGAGATATTTGCTATTTTAGTTTCTGGGGCTGGTCTTCTTGTCTGTATATTTATTCCCAAGTGCTATATTATTTTTATTAGGCCAGACCAGAACACACACCACACTATCCTTAGAAAGAGATATGTGATAAGGAAAAACTAATTTGGAAAAAGAAGCACCACATAATTCTGGTGTTACTATCTTCATATTTAACTTTCCAGTTTACCTGGGAATACAGCATAATTGTACTGAGAATGTTCTTAATAATAATTGGTCCTTTATCCTGATTCTCTAATTTGTCTTTTTTTCAAATGTAATTCCTGTGAGAGTTAAACTGAGTGACCTAAACCTGACCTATGTCTGTTACGGCACTCTGTGGGTGGGTTCTGAGCCTGTACTCTGAAGTCCTAAAATTGGCTAGAACATTATGTCTTTCTACCTGATATAAGGCCATCCTCATGCTAAAGTTAACCAAACATGTTGGTACATACAGTGACCAAGTCAGATGAACATTTTACTTCTTAACTGCAGTGAAATATGTTTTATATTGTAATAAAAAAATATACACATTCATTAGGCAGCAGTCGCCATCAATAAATACTGGAAAAAAAATAGCAATTGTTTCAACAGAGTTTAATTAACACATTTTATGTGTATAATAATGCATATTACCTAATTCATACATTGACACAAGTATGCTGCTTTCTTTAATATTTGTGATATTTGTTACAATAAAATTGTTCCAAGAACACTGTTTAGCTTTAAAAATTACAAACACAGACATTAATAAGAAGCTGAAAAGGTAAATCATTACCTTAACATAGAAACCAATTTTAACATAAAAAACAAACAGACAATTAAGTAAAAAACATGAACTTTAGGTTTATAAACACATTTTCAAAAAAAAAATTGTTGTTACTCTTTTTAAGGCTTCAAACAGGCCAGTTTGTGGCATCTCAGAAAACCATAGTCATTTTGAAAAAGTCAGCTTTTAACAAATGCAACTGACCCAAAATGATACAAAATTGTGCACCAAATGTTTATGACAAATATCATATATAAAATAAACTTGTTTTGCTCATGTTTACCCTCATAAGGAGCCATTTTTGTACTAGCTTCTATAATTGTTCCAGTATAAACAGAAAACATCCTACTTTTATCAAAAACAACTCTGTGTATGAAGTTTTTTTTAAATAATTCCACATTTACTTTTGCTTTCCTTGGTAGCGAGCCATACTTACTAGGCAATAACTATTGATTTTGTTAAAAAGGCCAAGCACAGTGCTGTTATATGCATGGAGATGGATCTTTTTTATGACCTTATAGGAATCTAAAGTTATTGTCATATATATTTAAGCATACATGTTAATTTGTCAGTTGTTTAAGACATGTAAAAGTTGATTTATCTTTTCTTTGTATTTTCTTTGTATCAATATACATTGATAAACAATTATTAATTATTTTAAAAATGTATAAAACAGAATCAGTCATTTAATTAAAAATATTTTCATCATAATGAGAAAAACACTGAGCAGTTAAATATTTGAATTATTTTTTTCTGCTTTAGGAGCTTTATTTGAAAAAAAGAAAACACAGTGGTATTTTATCAAATGCTACCCTTCTTTGAGATGCAACAAATAAAAAATATTTTCAGTCACTCATTAAGGTTGCACAAAAGCTTAACATCCCTCCAACCCGCAAAGGTTTTTCTGATGACTTCATTCATGACATCATCTATGACAATTGTTGACATTACATATAATATAAAAAATGACATCATCCATGATATTAGATGACATCACACTAGACCCCCAGTGATGTCACTTAATGCCTTTATAATTGTACACTTACTTGTAGTGGTGTAGTGGAAAAAGCACATAATCCCTTCAGTAGTCTCAATGTTATGGGGTAATGTTTAGTCTGAAGCTCTCAATGTTGGTCTCACTTATGTAGAAATGTTATATATATATATATATATATATATATATACACTGTACTGATGGATAGATGCTATGTATCTATCAATTGGCTGGTTGCCATTCAGATCTGTTCTCACAGTGCAAAGATCCCGGTGGCAACGAGGTAGCCTAGTAAGGTGGATATGGCCCCCTGTTGATGTCGCGGATTTGCTGTAATGATAGTGTCTAAACAGCCGTGGATCCTTCAAACGCACCCCAAATGGAAACCAGGGTTGATAAACAGGTTTTATTCATAGAATGCCGCAGATAAAATATATACAGTAGTCCGTCTTTGGTGTATGTCATATACAAAAGATAAAACAAAGAAAAATAAAAAGTAAAAACAAACTCTAAAAGATTTAAAACCTATAAAAACTTTGATAGGTTGGTGCACAAAAAATGTGTAAATACACTTCATCAAACGTGTTTCAGCATTTTGCTGACGGCTTCCTCAGTGATAATGATATAGATGTTGGTATTGACAGTACCCTGAAGACTGTGCCTTGTTCTCCTTGATACTATCAAAGTATGTGGTATGCACTAAAATGTGGTGTTAATGACTGATACATGAAATCAAGAGCTGAAAAAAGTTAATATTTTTTCATCAAAGAATCAGATACGATTGTAAGATTGTGCTTTATGTGGTACATACATTTGGTGCATTCTTTTTAGATATGGTTCCAAAACCTTTTCTCATGATTTAGGTGAATATAGGTGAGATAATTAATATTAAACACATATTTATCGTGACACAGTGTGAAAGCTAAATAATGTTCTGGAGTCGTGAGGAGAGGGTTGTGAACTACTGCACTATGGTTTAAAGGTTAACAGGAGTTTCTTTCTATATTTTATTAGATTAGATACAACTTTTATCATTGGTTATGGACAGCTTATGAATTTATGAAATATGTTTGTTATTAAATAAACTTTAAACTGACATATAAGTCAAAATACAACAATTTGATATCGATGACACCTATTAATGACTGACATAACAACTAATCTATACCAACTCCATCAAACTGACTTCTACGCTAACACAGTACCACGGCTTGCCTATAATATGTCATGTATTACTTTTTTGCTAATAAATACAAAATAATAGTAATAATAGTGTTACCATGTGACATGCATAGGCGATCCTGTGAGATATCCACAGTAATATCATGGATGATGATAATGTTTCATGTTATATGAGTGATATCATAGCTGACATCATGAGTGATATCATATCATTATTTATATAATATGTGATGTCATGTAATTCCATGATGTCATGAATAATGTCATCAAACAAAACCTTTGCAATTGAGGGAGGGATGTTAAGATTGTGTCCAACCTTCTATTCAAAATAGAGAACTGGAGAAAACAAAAATAATAAAGTTTTATTTACATTTTTAGGAGACAACGTCGATTAAAAACTCTTTAAAATCAAGGGAAATAGGAAGTAATTCCTTAAAAACATTTTAATATTGAATCCCTTATTTTCCACACTTTTGATAAGTGAATTAATAATATTTGAGGGATCAATGCATGATCTTATTTCCTCTTGTCTTCATAGACTATTCTAAACTATTTGACTGTGGGCAACTCAACAAAATGTAAGAACTTCGTTAAGAGATAAGAGCTCCAGATCATCTCATTCCCATCCTGAGGAATCTATATGTGGACCAAGGAGCCATGGTCAGAACCAAACTTTGACCAACTGAATGGTTCCAGATCAGGAAAGGAGTATCATATATTGTCACCTTATTTATTCAATAAATTTAGCCATGAAATTAAGAGATGTTTGCTCCTGAGGAGGAAAGATACGTAAATTCTATAGAAGCTGTTAAAAACACAAAGATATTACTCTATCAACAAAGGTATGAATGGTTTGAACTATGGTATTCCCAGTCGTAACATAAGTATGTGAGAGCCATGAAGAAGACAGTGCTAAGGAATTGTCACCTTCTAATTGTGGTGTTGGAGAAAACTGCTTAAAGTCCATTGGGCTGCAAGAATATTAAATAAATCAGTACTACAGGAAATCAAGCCAAACTATTCATTAGAAGATTTGATCATGACACTGAAGGTCAAATAGTTTGGCAAATAGGATTCCTTAGAGAAGACTCTGATGCTAAGAAAGATTGAAGACACACAAAGAAGGGGACAACAGAATTGGAGATTGATAGATGAGGAAATTGAAGCAATGATCATTAAGTTGAATAAGCTCAGAGCGGTCACTGGCAGACAGATGTGCTGAGGTCCATAGGGTACCGGAGAGTCGGACACAACTGAATGACTAAACAACAACAACAATAAATGTGCAAATAGAGTTGTTTTTAATGCTGCTCAGGAAAGAAAATTTCTGTGTGCTGATGTTGATGTTGTGGTGGAATGTATTTACAGCCTCATTAAGTTAGAGCTTACTCTTAGCACGTAGTGACATAAGAAAGTTGCTATTAAATTCCGCTCTGAAACAGACACGCAGCCGACTGGTGTTTGAAAACGCCCGCTTTTTGCCTACAGAGTGCAGACATGTATTAATCCAGCTCTCTTATATATCCTTTTAAGGGCTGGACTACTCTTTTGTGTCAGACTCCCAGACCTGTCCCCGCAAACAATAATTGGATCCCAGTATATGTATTACAAAACTACATATAAATATGTATTTCAATATCAGGCATGTTTTTATTTGATATGGAAACGAGATTTGCCCTGTCCTATGCAAATCTGACATTACGTCATTAGGCAGAAGAAAACATTGGAATGGATAAGGAGCTCAGAGTAGTCTGGTCCCATATAAGAGGTTTATTGATGATGTATGGGTTGAAATCTGTCCATTGTGATTGGTTAAAATAGAATATTTATTTAAAGTGCCATTATCTGACTGGCTAATTGAAAGAGCCAACTGGTGAAGTTAATCTAAGATTAAAAAAAGCAGGTACTATGTTTTTTAAATACTGTTTAATTAAGCTTTTATTTTATTATGGAATAGTATCATTGGTATACTGATAGTTCCTGATGGTAGGATTTAAGCGTTGAGTTGTTTGTGAATGTTATGGTGAAAGTCATTGGATCAGTTTCATTATTTTGACCTTTGGGTAAAACTTAATCTCAACTGCAGTTTGGTTAAGTATTCTCTACTGGAGTTTATATATATGTTGAACTCTAATTGGAATCTACCGCAAATGTTAGTATTTTATTGTAGAATTCTTGTTAATATGTTTCAATCTATGTTTCATTTGTGTTAACATGTTTAAATGTATGAAAAGGATTCTTTTTATTTTGTTTATGTGTAGATATTTTTTTTACATCTTTTTTGGGTACTGTTTCTTATTGTACCTATGCTTTGTTAAACATTATGTTTGTAAATGGTTGTTTTGGATTTATTACGAATTAACCTTTTTATTAGGTAATTCAAGTTTTGATGTTTCTGTAACGAAATCCCCTATTTTACAGACTTCACGAACCAACCTGTTCGGTTATATGAGGATTTACAATGGGCTTTCGTGGAAATAACTAATACGACAAACTTCAGTCGACGATTCTGAGAACTGCGTTCGTGGGATCTGAGCGCTATTCGCCTAGAATATGCACTCAGATCTCAGCTGTCTGGGGATATGTGGAACTTCAAGTTTACATTGTGTCAAAACAAAGTTATACATTTTTATTCTGTTTTATTAAAACAAAGAAGCCATGTTTCTTTCTATCCTGGAGATAATTAACTTAAGGTAGCACAGAGAGCCTATATTATCTCCAGGAAGAAAGAAACATGGCTTCTTTGTTTTAATAAAACAGAATAAAAATGTATAACTTTGTTTTTACACAATATAAACTTGAAGTTCCACATATCCCCAGACAGCTGAGATCTGAGTGCATATTCTAGGCGAATAGCGCTCAGATCCCACAAACGCAGTTCTCAGAATCGTCGACTGAAGTTTGTCGTATTAGTTATTTCCACGAAAGCCCATTGTAAATCCTCATATAACCGAACAGTTGGGTTCGTGAAGTCTGTAAAATAGGGGATTTCGTTACACAGCTCCCCCTTAGTCCCATGGAACGGCATACCTGCTTAGATCCTAACGGGTCGGCTAAGGGATGTCCATTAATCCAGAAACCAACCAAAATTACGCCTTTTCCAGTTCAGTTTGCGGGGAGAGGCCATCGGCATTGGCATTCTGTTTCCCAGGGCGGTACTGCATTGTGAAATTATAAGGTTGCAGCGCCAAGCTCCATCTGAGTAATCTGGGGTTATCGCCAGCCACTCTGTTGAGCCAAATTAAAGGGTTGTGGTCAGTCAGCACGGTGAAAGAGCGTCCATACAGGTAAGGCTGTAGCTTCTTAAGTGCCCAGACTCATGCCAGACACTCTTTCTCCACAGTGGCATAGCTGACTTCACGGGGTAATAGTTTTCTGCTCAGGTACGCCACTGGGTGATCCATGCCATCGTCTCCCACCTGGCTCAATACTGCTCCAAGTCCAAACATTGAGGCATCTGTGTGGACAAGAAACCTTTTAGTATGGTCCGGTGCCGCTAACACAGGAGATTCATATACTAAAATTGGAACGATACAGAAAAGATTAGCATGGCCCCTGCGCAAGGATCCTTTACACTGGTGGCAGTGGTGGGATCGTCAGAGGGTTATCACTTACCTGGTCATGAGTCGAGGGAGAGGCTTCCATAGCTCTGGATTGCTGCCGAGTGGTAACAGGTAGGGCTCCTTCGGTACTGCAGGCTGCCAATTGTGACGTCAGGCATCCTAGATCATTTCCCAGCAGTACTTCCGCGGGCAAATCTGGCATGATGCCCACTTCCACCGCCTTGGCCCCGGTACCCCAATCGATGTGGACTCGGGCCGTTGGTAACTTGTGAATTGCCCCTCCGGCTACCCTTACAGCAATGGTACGTCCTGTGTGCTGGGTCGGGGCGACTCGGTGTGGCTGGACCAAAGTAATAGTAGCCCCGCTGTCCCTCAGTCCTCGAGTCTCTTGCCCATTGAGTTTTACTGACTGGCGGTGATGTGCCCTGTTATCCCCAGCCGCTTATACAGGGTTTACCTCATGTAAGGTGGCCCAATTTTCACTATTGCCACTGGGTGTTTCTTTAGGCAGATAATTGTAATCCTCTTGCACACAGTGTGCGGCGGCTTTTGTCTGTGGTATCGGTGCCCGCCCCCAGCGGTCTGTAGTGCGATGTGGGCAGTTAGGTTTGATGTGCCCCACTTGTTTGCACCCATGACACATCGGAGCAGTCCTTTGGTACCCTCTGTTTGTGGTATTGCCCCCTGGTGGTGGTACCCTCTGTGGCATAGTTGGCGGGCCAGAGGCAGGCCGCGGGCTCTGGACCCCTCGGTTTCCATCCATCCGCCTGCTCTCATGAAATTCGTCTGCCAGCCGTGCTGCCTCCTCTACCGTTTTTGGCTTTCTGTCTCTGACCCAATCTCGCACCTCCACTGGGGTATAATCAAAAGATTGTTCTAGCAACAACAACTGCACAGCATCCTCTAAAGTAGTTGCCTGATTCCCCTGCATCCAATTGCTGGCAGCGCGCTGCATGCGAAATGCCCACTCCGTATAGGAATCTTTACCTTGTCTTCTGAGAGCCCTGAATTTCCTTCTATGGGCTTCAGGGGTTACAGCATACCGGGCTAACAAAATCTCTTTTATCTTGTCATAGTTTAGTATATCCCCATCTGGCACAGCTCTCAATGCTTCGGCTGCTCTACCTGATAGTTTACTACTTACTACGGCAGCCCAGTTAGCTCTTTCCAAATCTTCTAACACACATTGTCTTTCAAAATCTTGCAAGTAATTGTCAATATCCATCTCACCTTCCACGAAGCTTTTAAATGCAGCGTAGTTAATTTTCCGCTGACGCCCCATTGTAGATCCAGATAGCGACAATATATCCACTGGAGGTGATCTGTCTCTGGCTTCTCGTGCTTCCCTGGCATTCTGGGTCTCAGTAGCTTGGGCCAAGATCTGTACCACGATCTCTGGTGCAGGGTTAGGTCCTACCAGGCTGAGTCTCCATCTCACGTCCCTCTGGAAGTCTGTTTCCTCTGTATTCGCCATTTGTGGTTCGCCGGTTTGATCGCTCTCCAGTAGTTCGGCTATTAGCGTGGCTTTCGTTTTGTTGCTTGCCACTATGCCTCGAGCTTCCAGCAGTTCCTTTAGTGTGGTTTGTTTCAAGCGTTCGTATCTATGCGCCATTCACCAGTTTCAGTTCGGTATATCCGTTCGGGAGGAAATCCCCACCACTGCCACCAGTGTAAAGGATCCTTGCAGCTTCTCCCGAACTCCAGCTGAAACGAAGTGATTATAGCTCCCAATCCCCCAAACATGAGTCAAAACTTCATGAAGGGGTAAACATGAACTCCTTTACTGTGGGCTACCCACCCGGTATCTCAGGTCTTCCACCTCGTGGACAAAGGAAAACAGTAGCCAATCACAGTGGCTATAGCATAAGCACTCCCCTTACACATAAGTCACTCCCTCTTTTCTATCCTGGAGGTAATTAACTTAAGGTAGCACAGAGAGGGAGTGATTTATGTGTAAGGGGAGTGCTTATGCTATAGCCACTGTGATTGGCTACTGTTTTCCTTTGTCCACGAGGTGGAAGACCTGAGATACCGGGCGTGTAGCCCTGAGTAAAGAGTTCATGTTTACCCCTTCATGAAGTTTTGACTCATGTTTGGGGGATTGGGAGCTATAATCACTTTGTTTCAGCTGGAGTTCGGAGGAAAATGCAAGGATCCTTTACAGTTTCTTTTTGTGAGATGTGTTTTTTCATATTACTGCTATGTGTACTATATTGTGTAATATAGTGAGTGAGTGAAGGTTAAAGGTTACATTGATAAATATGGTCATTTGAATCACTAAGCTTGATAAAGACCACATTTTTTAGAAATAAAAAATGCTAAACAGAGCCTTTACATTTTTATCTTTTTGTTATCAAATCATTGTTTATTTCTCGCATCCATTTTTCTTTAGTCAGCTGACTCTTTCATAAGAGGGTATGTTCTTGTAAACTAATTAACCCTACTTTACTGTTAAAAAAATTCTGGCGCTAAAAGGATCAGCGATATCATAGAGTTGGTAGAACTTCCTGTGTCACCAAAGTCTCACTTCAGAAAGCTGAATACCATAAATAAAAATACTAGACCCCTCAGCACCATAGTTGGATATAAAAGATGATATCTTATAGCATGTATTCATTTATTTTCCATTCTGAAACAAATTCCTATTTTGAAGTACAGTGCCTTGCAAAAGTATTCACCCCCCTTGGCATTTTTCGTGTTTTGTTGCCTCACAACCTGGAATTAACATGGATTGTTTGAGGATTTGCATCATTTAATTTACAGAACATGGCACAACTTTGATTGTCGTCCTATGTACAGATACTACAGATGTGGATCTCTGCAGCTCCTCCAGGGTTACCTTAGGTTTCTGTGCTGCCTCTCTGGTTAATGCCCTCCTTGCCCGGTCCGTGAGTCTTGGTGGGTATCCGTCTCTTGGCAGGTTTGCTGTTGTGCCATGTTCTTTCCATTTGGTAATGATAGATTTGATGGTGCTCCTGGGGATCATCAAAGATTTGGATATTGTTTTATAACCTAACCCTCTTTGGCCTTTCAAAAAAGTTGTGTATATGTAATGACAGATCATGTGACACTTAGATTGCACACAGGTGGACATCATTTCACTAATTATGTTACTTCTGAAGGTAATTGGTTGCACCAGAGCTTTTTATGGGCTTCATAACAAAGGGGGTGAATACATACGCACATGCCAATTTTCTGTTTTCTATTTCTAAAAAATAGTTTTTTGTATATATTTTTCTCATTTCACTTCACCAACTTAGACTATTGTGTTCTGATCCACCACATAAAATTCTGATTAACAAAACATTGAACTTAAGGCTGTAATGTAACAAAATAGGTAAAAAGTCAAAGGTAGTTAATACTTTTGCAAGGATCTGTATAGTTAAAAATATGATAACAATGTCTATTTGAGTAATATGGATATTACTGATGTTGCTTTACTAATATTTCTAGTGGAGTTTGTATTTCGGTATTTCTACTTTTTGTTTCATTTTAAGGTGGTAATAAGTTAATTGTAGCTTTTATCTTATGTCCATGTTGTTTTCATTGAATGGAATTTTCTCCAACACGTGGTCCTCACTGAATGTTTGATAGATTATGTGTTTGATTTTTTTGTATTTTGTTCTTTATTTGTATTTTTTTTTTTATCCGTTAGTACTTTCCATAGACTTTTGAGGATGAATTCTTACTGTATTATATCAGTCCAGTTTCACTCAATAGAGTTTCCAGGGAAGTTAATTCTCTTATTCAGCCCCTGTGACTGTGGGCTCTAGACGTGGACTTCTTGCTCACTGTGCCTTAGGGAGCTATCAGCTACTCCCAGAGGCCCAATTAAGGCCAAAATGTTAGTCTGGGATTGGCTATTTCTCCTGTTCAGAGTAGAATTTCCATGGCATTTTGGGTCTGGATCACTCTTCTGAGTGAGACCGAACTGATATACTATAGATGTTTTCTCCCTGTGACTGGCACGATTAGTTAAATGAAGCTTCAGAGTGGGGTATAGTGTGCCCAGAACAAACCTATTAAGGTTATTTTCTTCTCTGACTTAGCTATTCAAATGATCTTTGGGTGACAGGGGGCTACAAACATGGACTCCTTGCTCACTGCGACTTAGGGAATTCAGCTACACCCTTCTAATGAGGACAGTCTGAAAAGTATGTCTGGGGTTTCCTGTTTCTTCTGTTCAGGGTAGAATTGCCTGGCATTTGGGTGCTGGATCACACTACAGGATATTTCTCCCTGTGAAAGGCACACGTGAGATAAAATATTCTGCCTTTAGAGTGGGTTATAGTGTGCATAGAACTGACCTAGTAAGGTTAGCTTGGTCTCTTATTATGTGCCTCTTTATAAATATATTTTATTTCTTATGACTTAAATATATGTATTCTCATTTTACCTTTATTTTGTTATTAGAAATATAAATTAACTTCATTGTCATGACCCCTGGACTAATGGCCTCAGTCCCTAGTTGTGTACCCTGGTTCCTCCAAGAGCCCACTCCACGAGTCATTTGAGCCTACCAGACTCAGGGTCATTTTTGTATAACAAAACAGACTCTCAATCAGCAACTGAAACACTTGTTGCAATGGATCATGGTTAATGGTCAATTGCTCTGCAACTTTTGTTTTGTGGTTAACCATAAATCAATAATTACTAGACCCTAACCATTGTTTGTGATCCGCATTCATTATAGTAGGGCCCTTACTGTCTAGAATTCTTGTGGAAGTCCTGGTTGACCCGTAAAGTGAATACTACCCGGCCAGATCAGACTCCCCCTCTGACTCCTGTCAGAGGGGAGGTCAGTAAGGGAGCAGATAGATCCAACCCCATAACTCCTTGAAGTCACCAGGCCCATCCGCTATGTTCATGTAGCTCAGAAGGTATCCCAGGTTTACCATTCAACCCATAGTGGAGTCCCTAGCCCGGAAATTCAACAGTGTACAAGCCAGGTCACTGATTCCCCACATGGGTTAAAGATCCAGACCTCTCAGACACCTGTCTCTAGCAGTTACAATAACTTACCCTACTGTACCCAGATCCTTCTAGAGGTAACTAATAACCAGGGGCCTAGACCTCTTGTCACCTAGGGGTAAAAAATACAGAATGGCACCAAATCCCTTGAGACAGACCTGGCCTAGGGTGTGAAATGTATGTTTGCCCAAGGAAGGGGCTAGTGGTGATTGGTTGATTAACTGATATGAAAAATAAAGTTTATTCTCTGTTTAGGACACATATGCATGGTGTGTTAATGTAGAGGAAA
Organism: Discoglossus pictus; assembly: GCA_027410445.1. Classification (NCBI taxonomy): domain Eukaryota; kingdom Metazoa; phylum Chordata; class Amphibia; order Anura; family Alytidae; genus Discoglossus; species Discoglossus pictus. The sequence continues at coordinate 448,020,738 of CM050165.1, read as the reverse complement.
TTGGTTTATTTATTTTTATTATTCAGAAATTAATTTCTACAACTTCTCCTGATACTTGAAAACTTAATCCTGAAACTGCGACTTTTTTCTTGACATAAAAACATGTTTTAGTTAAGATTAGTTAAGAGGCTTTAATAATTTAGATATTGAACAATTCCAGCAGGAAATTATTAAAACGAGAGCCAAGCAAACATATTCTATGGAACCAGAGGCGTGAACAAAAAGCTGAAAAAGAAAACTTGCAATTTTCAGCTGAATAATGAAAAAAAAAAACAGTACATAGCAGTGTACAGGAATTGTATAGTAATTATAGACTTGCATTTGTATCTTTACTCAGCAAACCATAAAAAAACAAAAAAGTTAAACTAGAATAACTACTAAATAGGGCATTTTGCTAAAAGAAAGTTTCCAACATTTGGGAAATTTAACCTAATATCTAATGTATTCAATAAGTGTGTAAGGTCTCATTGCAGCATTTTTTTTGCAGTATTTTTATTAAAAATAAATAAATACATTCAGTTATGAGTCTTATGAATCTTGCAGGGTGTCCTCGACAACACAATATCGTGAAGACTTAATAAGAATGAGGACTACATGGTGCACAGATAGCTCGGAGCTTAATCATCATAAAAGGACAAACCTAGATCACAGAATGAAGATGGTGATAGGATGGAAACCTTCAAATAGTTTAAATAATTTATTTTTATAACCAAACTTTGGTTGGTGCTTCTCCACATCATTATCCAGACTTGTTCTGATCCTTTGACTTCATGAGTCAGATACCAAAACAAATAGCAGGATGTCACCTGCCCGCAGGGGTGTAGGGAGTGGGGAGGGACAAAGCCTCCTCCCAGATTATATGAAAAGGGGATATACAAAATAGTAAAATCAAATTTAAATATGTATTAACCGAAATTGCCTCTAGAGAACGTCAGCACTATCAGTTTTACCAACCCTAAAAAGACGCAATGAGTAGCCACCATCGAGAGGGCTACCAGAAGCAGTAGAAACAGTACATGCACAAAGGCACACACAACATTGTAGTGGCAGTTTGCTGGTATACTTTTTCAGGCATGTATTTTTGTACCACAACACCTGATTTTTGCATTTATTTTTTATTCTTGCAATATATTTAGTTGTATCTTTCCAACTCACTTCCACTATTTGTTCTTTATACTGTTTCCTTTCCAGTTTTCACCGTCTACCTTGGCTCCCAGCCTTTCTACTTCCTCCTCTTCCCTTCATCACCCATATCCCACCTATCATCCAACTCACTATTCCCCTGGGACAGTATCATGTAGTGATTGAATTGGAGGGAAGCAAGGTGGGAGAAAGCCTGTGTTATGCTACCTTATAGCCACAGGGTATGAGATTAATCGAAGGTTATCTATATAATACATATGTAGAACCTCTTTTTTAAAGTGTAAATAATCTACCATAATAAATGCATTAAAAAAATATGTTCTTCATATGTTTTATGCCAAATAATTGTCTTTCTTTTAGTATTAAAGGGATATCTAAGTGAGCTGTATTAATACATTTCTGCACTCTGTAGGCAAAAAGCCGCCTATGTGTATGCAGCACATCTCATAAAACATTTTTATTAATATCTAAAAATCCCTCTAATGATTATGTTGATACCCCAGGGGGTGTCTACAGAACTTCCTGGGGCATCCCCCAATCAGCATGCAGCCCCCGGGCCCAATATTAACCCACTATTTACCTGCTGTTGCTTGCTCAGCCAATCTCCTTACAGCTTCCTCCTTGCAGCTTTCTGTCACATGTCAGTAATACACTACAATTCCCAGGCTCCTTTGCCTACATATCCCATGCTGCTTTGCACCACAGCCAATAGGAGAGCAGTGTTGTCACTGCTGGTATATGACTCATCCCTGCTTCCTGGCTATGCTGTGTGGGGGTGCCATAGCAACTAACATAGTGCTATGTCTGAAATCTTTCTCTAACCGGATTGGCCAAAACAAATTGAAGGGGGTGTTAACCTTAATTTTAAACAGTCAGAAATTACAATAGATTTTGCTAACTTCAAGGTGTTTAAATGTTTATTTTGGTATTTTTTCATGCAAACCTTTTTTTCATACACTACTTATTCTCCTCCATCAGATACATTCATATTCCAGGAAACTTAGATTTCCCTTTAAGTAAATAACCATTTTTTTATTTGTTCTAGAACTACAATATTAAAGGTATATTTAAGTGAGGTGGGTTATTAATGCATCTGATAGAGGAGAATTTAGAGTGTGTGATAAAAAGTGTTTGCATGAAAAAATTCCAAAGTAAACAGTTAAACCGTTAACCTGGTGTTTGCTGAATTTCTTACTTTTGCAAAGAGTTTTCTCTCAATGTTGACACCCACAGAAATTCCCAGGGATAATTAGCATAACTTACACAATGCTTCTTTTTTGCCTGGGCATTGTGCAGACATGCTCAGTTATCAACTGAAGTCTGCCCTACTGTGGGAAGTCACATGATGTCAGACACTTTCCTTTCCTTTGGATTTCTGTCCCTTCATTCACTGATTGTTTTGTCTACATCCCAAGTGATACTCCCCCAGCCCCAGAGAACTGCCCCCCCAGCCCCATAGAATTGCCCCATTACCTCCCCCAGACCCAGAGAATTTCCCTGTGACCTCCCCTAACCCCAGTGAATTTCCCACAAGCCCCAGTGAATTGCCCCAGAACCCCAGAGAATTGCCCCGTATCCTACCCCAACCCCAGTGAATTGCCCCCAGCCCGAGATTTGTCCCGTGACCTCCCCTAACCCCATAGAATTGCCTATCAACCCCAGATAATTGTCCCTCAGCCCGAGGGAATTGCCTTGTGACCTCCCCCAACCCCAGTGAATTGCCCCGCAGCCCCAGAGGTTTGCCCCCAGGCAAGAGAATTGCCCTGTGACCTCCCTGAACCCCAGATAATTGTCCCCCAGCCCCAGTATACTGCCCCCCAGCCCCAAGGAATTGCACTCCAGCCCCAACGAATTCCCCTGTGACCTTCCCCAACCAAGTGAATTGCCTCTTCAGCATCAGAGAATGTACCCGTAACCTCCCCTAACTCCAGTGAATTGCCCCCAGCCCCAGAGATTTAATCCGTGATCTCTCCCAACACCAGAGTATTGTTCCCCAACCCCAGAGAATTGCCATGTGACCTCCCCCAACCCCAGTGAATTGCCCCTTAATCCCAGATAATTTCCCCCCAGCCCCAGAGAATTGCACTGTGACCTCCCAATACAGTGAAGTGCCCCCCCAGCCCCAGAGAATTGCCCCCAGTCACAGAGATTATCCCGTGACCTCCCCAACCCCAGAGAATTCTCCCCCAACCCCAGAGAATTGCCCCCAGCCCATTGCCCTTTGACCTCCCCCTAACCTCAGAAAATTGCTACCAGCCCCAGTAAATTGATCCCAGCCCCAGAGAATTGCCCCCAGCCACAGAGAATTGCCCCCCAGTCCCAGAGAATTGCACCTTGACCTCCCAATCCAGTCAATTGCCCCCAGCCCAAGAGATTTACCCATGACCTCCTCCAACCCCAGTGAATTGCCCCCAACCCAAGTGAATTGCCTCCCAGCCCCAGAGAACAGCCCCAGAGATTTACCCACATGCCAATTTTCTGTTTTCTATTTCTAAAAAATAGTTTTTTGTATATATTTTTCTCATTTCACTTCACCAACTTAGACTATTGTGTTCTGATCCACCACATAAAATTCTGATTAACAAAACATTGAACTTAAGGCTGTAATGTAACAAAATAGGTAAAAAGTCAAAGGTAGTTAATACTTTTGCAAGGATCTGTATAGTTAAAAATATGATAACAATGTCTATTTGAGTAATATGGATATTACTGATGTTGCTTTACTAATATTTCTAGTGGAGTTTGTATTTCGGTATTTCTACTTTTTGTTTCATTTTAAGGTGGTAATAAGTTAATTGTAGCTTTTATCTTATGTCCATGTTGTTTTCATTGAATGGAATTTTCTCCAACACGTGGTCCTCACTGAATGTTTGATAGATTATGTGTTTGATTTTTTTGTATTTTGTTCTTTATTTGTATTTTTTTTTTTATCCGTTAGTACTTTCCATAGACTTTTGAGGATGAATTCTTACTGTATTATATCAGTCCAGTTTCACTCAATAGAGTTTCCAGGGAAGTTAATTCTCTTATTCAGCCCCTGTGACTGTGGGCTCTAGACGTGGACTTCTTGCTCACTGTGCCTTAGGGAGCTATCAGCTACTCCCAGAGGCCCAATTAAGGCCAAAATGTTAGTCTGGGATTGGCTATTTCTCCTGTTCAGAGTAGAATTTCCATGGCATTTTGGGTCTGGATCACTCTTCTGAGTGAGACCGAACTGATATACTATAGATGTTTTCTCCCTGTGACTGGCACGATTAGTTAAATGAAGCTTCAGAGTGGGGTATAGTGTGCCCAGAACAAACCTATTAAGGTTATTTTCTTCTCTGACTTAGCTATTCAAATGATCTTTGGGTGACAGGGGGCTACAAACATGGACTCCTTGCTCACTGCGACTTAGGGAATTCAGCTACACCCTTCTAATGAGGACAGTCTGAAAAGTATGTCTGGGGTTTCCTGTTTCTTCTGTTCAGGGTAGAATTGCCTGGCATTTGGGTGCTGGATCACACTACAGGATATTTCTCCCTGTGAAAGGCACACGTGAGATAAAATATTCTGCCTTTAGAGTGGGTTATAGTGTGCATAGAACTGACCTAGTAAGGTTAGCTTGGTCTCTTATTATGTGCCTCTTTATAAATATATTTTATTTCTTATGACTTAAATATATGTATTCTCATTTTACCTTTATTTTGTTATTAGAAATATAAATTAACTTCATTGTCATGACCCCTGGACTAATGGCCTCAGTCCCTAGTTGTGTACCCTGGTTCCTCCAAGAGCCCACTCCACGAGTCATTTGAGCCTACCAGACTCAGGGTCATTTTTGTATAACAAAACAGACTCTCAATCAGCAACTGAAACACTTGTTGCAATGGATCATGGTTAATGGTCAATTGCTCTGCAACTTTTGTTTTGTGGTTAACCATAAATCAATAATTACTAGACCCTAACCATTGTTTGTGATCCGCATTCATTATAGTAGGGCCCTTACTGTCTAGAATTCTTGTGGAAGTCCTGGTTGACCCGTAAAGTGAATACTACCCGGCCAGATCAGACTCCCCCTCTGACTCCTGTCAGAGGGGAGGTCAGTAAGGGAGCAGATAGATCCAACCCCATAACTCCTTGAAGTCACCAGGCCCATCCGCTATGTTCATGTAGCTCAGAAGGTATCCCAGGTTTACCATTCAACCCATAGTGGAGTCCCTAGCCCGGAAATTCAACAGTGTACAAGCCAGGTCACTGATTCCCCACATGGGTTAAAGATCCAGACCTCTCAGACACCTGTCTCTAGCAGTTACAATAACTTACCCTACTGTACCCAGATCCTTCTAGAGGTAACTAATAACCAGGGGCCTAGACCTCTTGTCACCTAGGGGTAAAAAATACAGAATGGCACCAAATCCCTTGAGACAGACCTGGCCTAGGGTGTGAAATGTATGTTTGCCCAAGGAAGGGGCTAGTGGTGATTGGTTGATTAACTGATATGAAAAATAAAGTTTATTCTCTGTTTAGGACACATATGCATGGTGTGTTAATGTAGAGGAAATTGGTTTATTTATTTTTATTATTCAGAAATTAATTTCTACAACTTCTCCTGATACTTGAAAACTTAATCCTGAAACTGCGACTTTTTTCATGACATAAAAACATGTTTTAGTTAAGATTAGTTAAGAGGCTTTAATAATTTAGATATTGAACAATTCCAGCAGGAAATTATTAAAACGAGAGCCAAGCAAACATATTCTATGGAACCAGAGGCGTGAACAAAAAGCTGAAAAAGAAAACTTGCAATTTTCAGCTGAATAATGAAAAAAAAAACAGTACATAGCAGTGTACAGGAATTGTATAGTAATTATAGACTTGCATTTGTATCTTTACTCAGCAAACCATAAAAAAACAAAAAAGTTAAACTAGAATAACTACTAAATAGGGCATTTTGCTAAAAGAAAGTTTCCAACATTTGGGAAATTTAACCTAATATCTAATGTATTCAATAAGTGTGTAAGGTCTCATTGCAGCATTTTTTTTGCAGTATTTTTATTAAAAATAAATAAATACATTCAGTTATGAGTCTTATGAATCTTGCAGGGTGTCCTCGACAACACAATATCGTGAAGACTTAATAAGAATGAGGACTACATGGTGCACAGATAGCTCGGAGCTTAATCATCATAAAAGGACAAACCTAGATCACAGAATGAAGATGGTGATAGGATGGAAACCTTCAAATAGTTTAAATAATTTATTTTTATAACCAAACTTTGGTTGGTGCTTCTCCACATCATTATCCAGACTTGTTCTGATCCTTTGACTTCATGAGTCAGATACCAAAACAAATAGCAGGATGTCACCTGCCCGCAGGGGTGTAGGGAGTGGGGAGGGACAAAGCCTCCTCCCAGATTATATGAAAAGGGGATATACAAAATAGTAAAATCAAATTTAAATATGTATTAACCGAAATTGCCTCTAGAGAACGTCAGCACTATCAGTTTTACCAACCCTAAAAAGACGCAATGAGTAGCCACCATCGAGAGGGCTACCAGAAGCAGTAGAAACAGTACATGCACAAAGGCACACACAACATTGTAGTGGCAGTTTGCTGGTATACTTTTTCAGGCATGTATTTTTGTACCACAACACCTGATTTTTGCATTTATTTTTTATTCTTGCAATATATTTAGTTGTATCTTTCCAACTCACTTCCACTATTTGTTCTTTATACTGTTTCCTTTCCAGTTTTCACCGTCTACCTTGGCTCCCAGCCTTTCTACTTCCTCCTCTTCCCTTCATCACCCATATCCCACCTATCATCCAACTCACTATTCCCCTGGGACAGTATCAGGTAGTGATTGAATTGGAGGGAAGCAAGGTGGGAGAAAGCCTGTGTTATGCTACCTTATAGCCACAGGGTATGAGATTAATCGAAGGTTATCTATATAATACATATGTAGAACCTCTTTTTTAAAGTGTAAATAATCTACCATAATAAATGCATTAAAAAAATATGTTCTTCATATGTTTTATGCCAAATAATTGTCTTTCTTTTAGTATTAAAGGGATATCTAAGTGAGCTGTATTAATACATTTCTGCACTCTGTAGGCAAAAAGCCGCCTATGTGTATGCAGCACATCTCATAAAACATTTTTATTAATATCTAAAAATCCCTCTAATGATTATGTTGATACCCCAGGGGGTGTCTACAGAACTTCCTGGGGCATCCCCCAATCAGCATGCAGCCCCCGGGCCCAATATTAACCCACTATTTACCTGCTGTTGCTTGCTCAGCCAATCTCCTTACAGCTTCCTCCTTGCAGCTTTCTGTCACATGTCAGTAATACACTACAATTCCCAGGCTCCTTTGCCTACATATCCCATGCTGCTTTGCACCACAGCCAATAGGAGAGCAGTGTTGTCACTGCTGGTATATGACTCATCCCTGCTTCCTGGCTATGCTGTGTGGGGGTGCCATAGCAACTAACATAGTGCTATGTCTGAAATCTTTCTCTAACCGGATTGGCCAAAACAAATTGAAGGGGGTGTTAACCTTAATTTTAAACAGTCAGAAATTACAATAGATTTTGCTAACTTCAAGGTGTTTAAATGTTTATTTTGGTATTTTTTCATGCAAACCTTTTTTTCATACACTACTTATTCTCCTCCATCAGATACATTCATATTCCAGGAAACTTAGATTTCCCTTTAAGTAAATAACCATTTTTTTATTTGTTCTAGAACTACAATATTAAAGGTATATTTAAGTGAGGTGGGTTATTAATGCATCTGATAGAGGAGAATTTAGAGTGTGTGATAAAAAGTGTTTGCATGAAAAAATTCCAAAGTAAACAGTTAAACCGTTAACCTGGTGTTTGCTGAATTTCTTACTTTTGCAAAGAGTTTTCTCTCAATGTTGACACCCACAGAAATTCCCAGGGATAATTAGCATAACTTACACAATGCTTCTTTTTTGCCTGGGCATTGTGCAGACATGCTCAGTTATCAACTGAAGTCTGCCCTACTGTGGGAAGTCACATGATGTCAGACACTTTCCTTTCCTTTGGATTTCTGTCCCTTCATTCACTGATTGTTTTGTCTACATCCCAAGTGATACTCCCCCAGCCCCAGAGAACTGCCCCCCCAGCCCCATAGAATTGCCCCATTACCTCCCCCAGACCCAGAGAATTTCCCTGTGACCTCCCCTAACCCCAGTGAATTTCCCACAAGCCCCAGTGAATTGCCCCAGAACCCCAGAGAATTGCCCCGTATCCTACCCCAACCCCAGTGAATTGCCCCCAGCCCGAGATTTGTCCCGTGACCTCCCCTAACCCCATAGAATTGCCTATCAACCCCAGATAATTGTCCCTCAGCCCGAGGGAATTGCCTTGTGACCTCCCCCAACCCCAGTGAATTGCCCCGCAGCCCCAGAGGTTTGCCCCCAGGCAAGAGAATTGCCCTGTGACCTCCCTGAACCCCAGATAATTGTCCCCCAGCCCCAGTATACTGCCCCCCAGCCCCAAGGAATTGCACTCCAGCCCCAACGAATTCCCCTGTGACCTTCCCCAACCAAGTGAATTGCCTCTTCAGCATCAGAGAATGTACCCGTAACCTCCCCTAACTCCAGTGAATTGCCCCCAGCCCCAGAGATTTAATCCGTGATCTCTCCCAACACCAGAGTATTGTTCCCCAACCCCAGAGAATTGCCATGTGACCTCCCCCAACCCCAGTGAATTGCCCCTTAATCCCAGATAATTTCCCCCCAGCCCCAGAGAATTGCACTGTGACCTCCCAATACAGTGAAGTGCCCCCCCAGCCCCAGAGAATTGCCCCCAGTCACAGAGTTTATCCCGTGACCTCCCCAACCCCAGAGAATTCTCCCCCAACCCCAGAGAATTGCCCCCAGCCCATTGCCCTTTGACCTCCCCCTAACCTCAGAAAATTGCTACCAGCCCCAGTAAATTGATCCCAGCCCCAGAGAATTGCCCCCAGCCACAGAGAATTGCCCCCCAGTCCCAGAGAATTGCACCTTGACCTCCCAATCCAGTCAATTGCCCCCAGCCCAAGAGATTTACCCATGACCTCCTCCAACCCCAGTGAATTGCCCCCAACCCAAGTGAATTGCCTCCCAGCCCCAGAGAACAGCCCCAGAGATTTACCCTGTGACCTCCCCAACCCCAGAGAATTGTCCCCAGCCCTAGTAAATTCTCCCCAGCAGCAAATAATTGCCCCCAGCCCCAGAGAATTGCACTGTGACCTCCCTCAGCCCCAGTATATTGCCCCAGTCCGAGATAATTGCCCCATGACCTCGCCCAACACCAGTGAAATGCCCCCCAACTCCAGTGAATACACTGACACACACACAGAGGCACACACTGACACACAGAGAGGCATACACTGACACACACGGGGCCCACACTGACACACACATGGCATACACTGACATACACAGAGGCACACCCAGGAGCATACACTGACACACATAGAGGCACACACTGACACAAAGAGAGGCACACACTGACAGACACACAGAGGCACACACTGACACACAGAGAGGCACACACTGACAGACACACAGGGGCATACACTGACACACACAGAGGCACACACAGGGGCTCACACTGAAACACACAGGGGCACACACTGACACACACAGGGGCACACGCTGACACACACAGGGGCACACGCTGACACACACAGGGGCACACGCTGACACACACAGGGGCACACGCTGACACAAAAAGGGGCACACGCTGACACAAAAAGGGGAACATGCTGACACAAAAAGGGGCACACGCTGACACACACAGGTGCACACGCTGACACACACAGGGGCACACGCTGACACACACAGAGGCACACTGGCATACACACGGAGGCACACATTGACACACACAGGGGCACACGCTGACACACACAGAGGCACACTGACATACACACGGAGGCACACACTGACACACACAGAGGCACACACTGACACACACACATAGAGGCACACACTGACACACACACATAGAGGCACACAGTGACACACACACATAGAGGCACACACTGACACACACAGAGGCACACACTGATACACACAGAGACACACACTGACACACACAGAGGCACACACTGACATACACACACTGACACAGAGGCACACACTGACACGCACAGGGCATACACTGACACACCCAGGGGCACACACTGACACACACAGAGGCACACACAGGTGCACACACTGACACACACACATAGAGGCACACAGTGACACACACACATAGAGGCACACACTGACACACACAGAGGCACACACTGGTACACACAGAGGCACACACTGACACACACAGAGGCACACACTGACATACACACACTGACACAGAGGCACACACTGACACACACAGGGCATACACTGACACACCCAGGGGCACACACTGACACACACAGAGGCACACACTGACTTACATATAGAGACACACTGGCATACACACACTGACACAGAGGCACACACTGACACACACAGAGGCACACACTGACACACACACATAGAGGCACACACTGACACACACAGAGGCACACACTGATACACACAGAGGCACACACTGACTTACATAGAGACACACTGACATACACACACTGACACAGAGGCACACACTGACACACACAGGGCATACACTGACACACCCAGGGGCACACACTGACACACACAGAGGCACACACTGACTTACATATAGAGACACACTGACATACACACACTGACACAGAGGCACACACTGACACACACAGAGGCACACACTGACACACACACATAGAGGCACACACTGACACACACAGAGGCACACACTGATACACACAGAGGCACACACTGACACACACAGAGGCACACACTGACACACACAGGGCATACACTGACACACCCAGGGGCACACACTGACACACACAGAGGCACACACTGACATACACACACTGACACACACAGGGCATACACTGACACACCCAGGGGCACACACTGACACACACAGAGGCACACACTGACTTACATATAGAGACACACTGACATACACACACTGACACAGAGGCACACACTGACACACACACATAGAGGCACACACTGTAACACACAGAGGCACACACTGATACACACAGAGGCACACACTGACACACACAGGGCATACACTGACACACCCAGGGGCACACACTGACACACACAGAGGCACACACTGACTTACATATAGAGACACACTGACATACACACACTGACACAGAGGCACACACTGACACACACAGAGGCACACACTGACACACACAGAGGCACACACTGTAACACACAGAGGCACACACTGACACACACAGAGGCACACGCTGACACACACAGGGGCACACACTGTAACACACAGAGGCACACACTGACACACACAGAGGCACACGCTGACACACACAGGGGCACACGCTGACACACACAGAGGCACACACTGACACACACAGGGGCACACGCTGACATACACACTGACACACACAGAGGCACACACTGACACACACAGGGGCACACGCTGACATACACACTGACATACACAGAGGCACACGCTGACACACACAGAGGCACACACTGACACACACGGGGCATACACTGACACACAGGGCATACACTGACACACACAGAGGCATACACTGACAAACATAGAGGCATACACTGACACACACAGAGGCATACACTGACACACACAGAGGCACACACTGACACACACACGGAGGCACACACTGACACACACAGGGGCACACACTGACACACACACTGAGGCACACACTGACTTATACAATTCCAATAATTTCTTTTAATAGCACAGCATGAAACATGAAAAACAAAAAGGGGTTTTACCTTCCGCAGCACTTCTTGGTAAGCGCTCTGCCCACACGCTGCTGCACTCTGCACAGGAGACAGGTGGGAAAGGGAGGCGGGGCTATGACTGGGTGCTTTGCCCACAAGCCGCAGCATGGAAATGAGGGAGATGGAGGCTTGCTGATTGGCTGAAATGTTAATCAGCATGCGCATGTGCTACATATTGGGTATTCCATTGGAAATGTGGAACCCAATATGCAAATCTCAGCTGCTGGGGGTGTCAACACCACCCCTGTACACTTTTTATTTTATTGCAAAAATGTTTTCATGCAAACGTTTTTGTAGGTGGGTTATGATGCATTCTACTGGACTCACTTTAATATGCCTTTAATGAATGTATTAAAATAACCAAACTTATTTCACCATATATTTGTTTCTATTTTTTCCCCTCTTTTCCAAATTATTTTTCATCCATCTGATATACTCCTTGGGGAGGTCTCAAAATCTACAGGATAGCAGCTCATCTTTCATCCATACTTGTACTTAGAATCGAGAAAGAATCTGCATTGCCTCAGATCAGTTACAGATCAGGGCCTCCAGAGGCCACTATTGGATGTTTTCTTTATAATTGTTGGTTTGTCTGACCTCTCTTTCCTTGGAGGCTGCCTGTCCTGGGATCATAGTTTAATTGCACCACTCAGGGCCACCCATGGTTGCCCGCCTCTAATTACGCGCACAGGTTAAAGCTAAGTTTCAGAGAGTGACAGGCAAAAACCTATAAAGATAAGAGCTGGAAATTGTAACAACTAGTATTACAATGTTTACACGTTATTAATCAAGTATACACAGTGGAGGCGCTACTTCTGTTACAGAAATCAAGGAACCAGGGCCCAGAACAGGCTAGGGCCCTCTGTTACCTTAATTAATGTGGGTCTTCTTGATGTATTAGAGTAATTATGTTTATAGAACAGGGATCCGATAACTCTAAGGGGGCTCTAACCCCCTACATATGTGTTTAGCTTTTTTATTGCCCTTACAGGCACATATATTGTATACAGAAATTACAGGAAGGGCCCAAATTCTTTTGTACCTTGGCCCTTCATTCACTAGCTCTACCACGAGGTGTAGATATACATGTACTTAGAGTGGTAAAACAGCCAGATAACCTAATCACTAAGCAGGATGTCTTAAAGACAGAAGTTTCCTATTGTATCAACTTCCCAATGGGCCCCTCAAACATGTCTCCACAACCAGTTATTCAATCCCAGTATATGAGTTACACCCCTTTAGGATCGCTAACTTTTTGCAGTGAAGGGGCTTGGGTACCTCAATGGTGCTGTGAGCTATACTATGTAGGGTTACCCAAAATGGGTGGTCCATAGCAGAGAGGTCAGACAAACCACAGTCCACTCAATTGAACTAGAAATGCTCCAGTATCTTTGCCATAAAAACCTTATAGACAAGCAAAACCAGACACAAGATGTGCCTGGCGTGCTACCATCCATAGGGTCACTGAGGGTCACACTAAACGACAAAATGAATTGCAAAACTACATATAAGAAATACATACCAATGTGAGGCATGTGCTTAGCTACACAATGTCCAAAACACACAGAAACATGGGGGATTCACTAGGAACGAGGGTCTCCAGCCCCCAGACAGTCCAAGCCGGGAAACCATGTTTATCACAGGTTTATCCCATGATGGAAGCAACAACGCCAAGGGGTGTCATGTCTGTCTTGTGCTGGCCCAAGGAAGGGACTCACTGGACTAGGCTTCTTTGGATTAGAAAGACAAGCAGGTACCACAGTACTTTATTACAGGCTTCTCCCCATCGGGGAAGTCTTCACATCGTACAATATACACAATTTCAAAGAAAATTTTGGGAGTTTTACAAGAATTCATGTTGTGGGCTGTGATTATAGGATGTATGGAGCTAGATCTAAAGATTTAACTTTATTGTTGGCTACACTTGTCCCTAATTTGGTAAAATTCAAGCTCGGAGAAGTCTGGACAAGCCTCGCCTCGCCTCTTTTGTTGTCTTTATCATTTTGCAATATAGTTTTTAGTCCGTATGACATAAAAACAATTCTCTCTTTGTTTCCACACCAGCTTTATTACGTTACTAGCGACTTGCCCGTCAAAAATGACGGCAATAAAATTTGAAGGCTGGAAATGCTGTTTGCCACACAATGCAAGCCTCTCCCCCTTTAACTTGCGGGCCTCGCGATGAGCTCCAAAGGCGCTCATTGCTTGCCTCGGCCAATCCGCCACTTTCATGCCTCGCCTCTCTCACTGTCTACTTTAAGGACCACTCATTGCAGGCATTGTCCAATCCGCTGAGCGAGGTCCACAATGATCACCTTCGGCGCTCATTGCGAGCCTCTCCCCACCCTCTTACCCCTGTAAATTGTGGTGTAGGATGTAAGAATTTGTAAGTCAAAATATTCCTTCATTTATATGAATACAAAATGTATCACACAACAACACAATAACTAAAACACAGTAAGATATAAAATTAAAATCTAATTATGAAGAATTTACAAAGATAAAATAGTTATAGGTTAATTTATGTTCCTAACATAAGAAGTTTTTCCTTATAATATAGTTTTTCAAAAAAAGGGGGGTTGTGGTGGCTCAGGTATATTGAAGAACCAAATGGGATAGTAAGAACAGGGTGCTCCTTAGGATAATTAGTAAATACACACAGTAGGGAGAAAAAAGATCCTATTGTAGGGCACACCTGTTAATCCTAATCTTAGAAAGAAGAGAATAAACTAAATAATAAAACTTAACATTTAATGGTATTTAAAATCCTTCTTAAAATATATGCACATAGGTAGCAGAGAGATAATAGTATTCAAATGGCAGTGTGGGTATCTATTGCACAAGAACAATCTGTCCTAGATGGACCGGCTATATACAAGCTATATACAATGTAAAGTGCTAATATTGGTCACATATAAAGTGACTATCGTGCAAAAAAGTGCAAAGTATAAAGTGGCCAGTGCTAATAATGGGGGAAGTGCACAACAAATGATGTGCACCTATATAAGTGCTAGATAAATATAAATATAATGTATATAGCGAGTTATGCAGGCATAGAACAAAAAGATATAATACAGCTCAATTGCTGAAATTATTTGGGAGCCACTGTGCCTAGTATTGAGGAATAAATGCCCCAACCTAGTGGAAAGTCCCAGAACTGGACAGCTAAATGAATATATAGCTGTTCTAGGGTAACAGCGTGGGCCAATCGAGGTGTGGACCCAATACTGCCTTAATAATAAAAATTGATACTGCATGGCTCAACAGGATCCAATTATTAAAGTACTGCCTTTCAAAACGTAGATATGGACTGAATAGCTCAGTGCTGACCATCAGGGAAGGGACATTAAGCTATGGGCCTGAAGAGAAAAACCACGCTGGCTCTCTGCTAGGCACGCCGCGATCTAGACGCACAGCAGTGACGTCATCGACCCGCGACTGCGTTCCTACGTGTACCCGACGCACGTTTCTTGTATTTCATCAAGGGTTACGCCAGTCTTCCTCTAGAGTCTATTTAAAGGCTGGCGTAGTCATGGTAACAATAACGAAGTTAAAAACCTGAGGAAAATAGTATAAAGTGTGTAATCCTCAACTAGTACATGTAAAAATAGTAGTAAAATAGACTCTTCAATGTGAAAAATGAATTAGAACGTCTCTAGGAGAATAGCGTTATTCTCTTCTTTCTAAGATTAGGATTAACAGGTGTGCCCTACAATAGGATCTTTTTTCTCCCTACTGTGTGTAATATAGTTTTTCCCTATATATCTAAACTAAGCATATGCACCTATATGGATATCTATCATGCTTGTCTGCCTCTGTTATCGTGCTGATTCCTGGTTAAACTCCTAGGTGGAACATTCCCGACATACGTTTCGCCATGTAACATTGCATCATCTAAGTTATGGCACCATTGTTTGATTGATTTTAGTATTGGTATAAATAAAGGAATATTTGTATTACATATTTTCCAACCCATTCACCACATTTTTATATTTGTAAATGTAAAACTGAAAAATCCCAAGAGTTGAAAGAATAATAAAATAACTAGAGCTGTAAATATGTAATAATGAACATTCACATATTTATAATGATAACTCAATACAGCAAGTTCCACCTTAAGTCTTGATACTGAACTGTTTTTGCATTATGTGCCTCCTAGTATTGAGATCAGTTCTTAGCAAAATGATGTAACACTTAGGAAAGAATATACAGGTCAATAGACCAGCATTGGATGTCAAGATGGCAAATACCTCCACGGCCACTGTGTATTTGCCCTTAGTGCTCAGATAGGCCGGGATGAAGGAGATCCAGACACTGCAGGACACCAGCATGCTGAAGGTGATCAGCTGAGCCTCGTTGTAAGTGTCAGGTACCTTCCTTACGAGGAAAGCAACAAGGAAACTCAGAGCAGATAACAATCCAATGTAACCAATCACAATATAGAATGCAATGACTGAGCCCTCATTACATATTAATATTATCTTCCCAGTAAGAGTTTTAGTGTCATAGTCCGGGTATGGAGGAGAACTGACCAGCCACACAATGCATATAACAACCTGACCAAATGTATAGACAAGGACCAGACCAATGGACACTCCGCTTCCAATCCACTTCTTTAATTTGCTATCTGGCTTCGTAGCTTTGAAGGCAATGACAACTGTGATAGTTTTTGACAGAACAGAAGAGACGGCAACTACAAAAATAATCCCAAATCCAACTTGTCTGAGGTGACAGGTCACTTTTTCAGGACGTCCAATAAATAACAAAGAGCTTAGGAAGGACAATATGAGCGAGATAAGGAGTATGTAGCTGATATGCCGGTTATTGGCTCTGACCACAGGAGTGTCTTGGTGTAAAATGAACAACACCAGCACTGCAACTGTTAAAACCGTAAGGACCGTAGCCATGCTGGTTAGTGCTGCGCCGACTGGATCTTCATATGACAGGTATTCGATGATCCTCGGGACACATTTATCTCTTGCATTATTGGACCACTGATCTTCGGGGCAGGGAATGCATTTTTCCATGTCTGAAATTGTAAAATGTTTTTATCATTCATACTAAAATTAATTCAATGTCACAAATATAGTATACAATCTGAGCCTACATTCTGAATGCTTATGCTTGGAAGGACCCTTGAGTATCTTCATAGAATATAAAAATAATAATATTGCTAGTTGTATATAGGAGCAATAGAATGAACAAAGCTCCTTACTCTTTGTCACAACCTACAATGATGATGGAGTATAGAGGCTCCTAGTCCTCTTATCTCCTGTAGGTTTTAGACCTAAGATTTGGGTGACTCAGACCAATGGACCTTCTTTGCGGATGCAAGAGCATAAGTCCCAGCTTTTGGTAGTGTGCCTGGGAGAACCTGGAAGGGAGTCAGAACGATCTCCTCTACCAGCATATGCCCCTGGGTCAATAATACACCTGCACGCAAAGTCTTGATGAAAATTATGAACAACTTCTTTATTTTTACACAAGTATTTAAACAACTCACAAAACCAGTACAGGGAGTGGCTACCCCTTTGTCCAACCCTTATCTTCCTCTTGGCCAATGGGGTAATCTCCAGAGTAACTTGATTACCTCTAGCCAATGGACTAGAGGTAAGCTCTGGGAACTTCCAGACCCCTCCCCTGGGCCGCCCACTAGGTGTGGCTACCTAATTTAGTTGGTCTCTGGCTCTCAAGGAAGAAACATCTTCCTGCCCTCTGGACTTTGCCCTGATTCTCTGAGTAGGAATCCCTGTAGACCACCTGGGGTTATGGTGCCTGCCTGTCTGCTCTCCAGCTGTGAGCTTCCCATTGTTGGTTCTCTGGTGGACACTTAGCTAATAGGATTAACAGGCCTTTGGGAACAAAGGAGGTTTTGGCTGTATTCAATCGGCTTCCCCTCTACAATATAATAACATACATTCATATTTACAAATACAACACACAATGTTTCACACACATACAACCAACACATCCCACCAGCTCCCTCACATGACACCCATTACAATGAGCCTAAACATGGAAGGGATGGGGATATGCTAAGGGATAAACTTATAATACTTTATCCCCTAGACCACAACATAACAATATATCCATAACAAGTGGGCCCCAAATCTTTTCTTCCACAGCAGGAGCCATGCACTTTGTCCAAACCCAATATAGGACACTGCTGATTCATGACACTCTTGTCAAAGTAAAACAATTGGAAGGCTACGGATACAAGAAGCAACACTACATCTTGGAAAACTAGGTATCATTTGTGGTAAAAATGCACCAGATGGATTTATTTCTCATAGTCTGAGGGCTTCTATTACATAGTATATTAGCTACATCGGGACTACGGGCTTGGATGACCCCTGTAACGGTACCCCCACACGTATAAGGGGTTGCCAAGGCCGTTTTAGTTGATCTGCCCATCCAGTGATATAGGGACAGCTACTGCAGGACACCCATTCCCCCAAACTGGATCCAAGGTGACTATGCTCCAAGCCTGGAACTAGAACCTCACGAATAGCTGCTAGCAGCTGAACAGGAAAAGCACCCCAAGATGCTTACACTCCTGGCAGTCAGTCTGTAACAGCATCCCATGAATCCCCCCAAGAACGAGACATAAGCTCTGTGTTTGAGGGTCAAGCAGTGAACTCCCTTTATTGAAACAACACACATTTTTAAACACTTCACATACACAGTAGGGGCAGTGACTATCTTTGGTCAACCCCTAATTACCTCTGGCCAATCAGACAGGGTTAAGGCGTGGGAGCCAGGAGTCCCCTCCCCCAGGAGCCACCCACTAGGCGTGGCTAACTGCTCATTCTACCTCTGGCGGTGGAGAGAGTAACATCTCTAAGCTCACTTACTCCCCTGCTGGGAGTATGGGGAAACCCCAGGCCATCTCATTATTCAAGAGTCTATACCCCCATTGTTCATGGTGCCATCTTGTCTGCTAAAACCCTTTTGTTCTGCTATCTCTTGTGTGTTTTAGCCGATACTATTAAGAGGCAGATGGGCAATTCCTGACCAAGTGCATGAGACCAAAGATATTTATCACATTATTACTGAATGGCGCTCAGACCACATACATACAGTTCAATGGCCATGGAACCAAAGTCTTTCTGCATAGGAAAATAAAGTATTTAAATGCCGGTCCATAGTCAAAAGGCACCAGGCGGGCAACCAAGCTCCTCCAATGTACAGTGGCGAGATTGGTCTCGTTACAAACCCCAAGGCAGTAACCCGTTCTCCAAGCCCGGCGGACTTGTGGCCACAAATTACAGTATTGGCTAGCGGCGATGTGCCAGCTAGCCAATGTACTACATGTCATCCTCATGTCCCCCTAATGTCACCTATAAATTACAGTGCTGTAAATATATGTGAATATATATATTTACCCCTAAGGATCCATCACGGCTCCTTAAAGAGACCGCGGCACACTAATGGTTACCCCAAGCAGAGGGGGTATTTAAGTACCCCCGCGGCAACTAACATTAACCCCCCATGCAGCAAGGTCCCGCTGCATTTAAAAATCAAATTGCCCGCTCTGCGCGGCTCCTAAAAAGACCCGCGATCAATAAAACTGTTAACCCCTGCCACAGGGGTACTATAAGTACTCCCCGGCACCTAAAATTAACCCCATCATTCATAGGGGTCAATATAGTCTCATGAGACTAAAATGAACTCCCTCAGTCCAATAAGGGTCTATTTAGACCCCTATAGGACATTATTAACCCCTAGGTTAACTCTATAATTGCCATGAGGGTAATCCAGGACCCTCATGACATAGGGTTAATAGTGTAGTGTAGTGCTTAGACTAACTATAGCCCATTAACCCGTTAATCCTAACTATACCCCATTAACACATTCTAAACCCAAATTAACCCTAACTATGCCTATTTAACCCTACCTGGACCTAATAACCCTAACTGGGCCTATCTATCCCTAACTGGGACTATTTAACCCCTTCTAGACCTATCTAACCCTAACTGGGCCTATCTAACCCTAACTGGGCCTATTTAACCCTAACTGGTCCCATCTAACCCTAACTGGGCCTATTTAACCCTAACTGGTCCCATCTAACCCTAACTGGGCCTATTTAACCCTAGATAGGGGTTATGTTTTATAGATAAGGGGTAATGTTATATAGATAGGGGTAATGTTTTATAGATAAGGGGTAATGTTATATAGATAGGGGTAATGTTTTATAGACCCTCTGCAACAAGGCAAGGGGTTAATGTGGGGAGCCTGCAGGGGTCCCGATCGAAACCCTGCATTATAGGGTTAGTGTGTGCACATTGCAGGGCTCTTGTTTGGACCCCTGCATTATGGGGTTAATGAAGGGACACTGCAGGGGTCCCGATCGGGTCACGATTGGATCCCCTGAAGTCAGCGGGGGGGCTTAATTGGAGGGTACGCAAGGGCTTCATAGCCCTTGCGACGGCTCCAGGGTGGAAGTAAGCTGCAGCGGTTTTTGGCCGTTTTAAGGGGTTGACAGGAGGGTGATCAGAGCATTTGAATAGGGATGGGTGGATTCATGCGGCCGAATCTCTTGCGACCACGTGAGATAAAACGCTTTCCCTGCAGTAAGCAGCGGTCGGTGTGGCCGCAAGCGAACACAAGGTGCCGGCCACAATACGGTCGGAGCCCTTGGCCACAAGGGATTAGAATAGCTAAGTAGCTTGCGGCCATCCCTTGCGGCCACGCAGCTCCTAAGGCCATCAATTGAATGAGGCCCTTGGAGTATTAGACCAGTCTCTTTCAAGTGAGTGCACATTTAAACCTTTCAAAATGATATAAGAACATCCTAAGATAGTGAGAGTTAAAAACTGACATCAACACTCCTAGAGATAAGATATCGAGCATTTTTAGAATTGGCCACTAGAGGGTGCCAGGGCTGTAGAGTAGTATGTTTTTTCCCATGAAAGCTTTGACCTATAGTTTTTATTATATATATAAGTATCTATATATACAGTTGTGCTCAAAAGTTTGCATACCCTGGCAGAAATTGAAGCCATTTATAATCACATAGTTGTTTGGCTCATTTTTAAATCATAATAATAACAGAAAGCACCCAAATGGCCCTGATCAAAAGTTTACATAATGTTTGCCTTGTTACTGACACACAAGGTAACACACACAGTGACACACACAGGTTAAAATGGCATTTAAAGGCTAATTTCCCACACCTGGGAAAATTTGCAATTAGTGTCTGTGTATAAATAGTCAATGAGTTTTTTAGCTCTCACATGGATGCACTGAGCAGGGTAGATACTGAGCCATGGGGAGCAGAAAAGAACTGATAAAAGATAACAAGGTAATTGAACTTCATAAAGATGGAAAAGGATATCAAAAGATATCCAAAACCTTGGAAATGCCAGTCAGAAGTGTTCAATAACTTATTAAGAAGTGGAAAATTCAGGGATCTCTTGATACCATGCCAAGGTTAGGTAGACCAATAAAGATTTCAGCCACAACTGCCAGAAGAATTGTTCAGAATACAAAGAAAATCCCACACGAAATACTGGTGGCTCTAGAAAAAGACGATGTGGTTGTTCCAAGGCGCACAATACGATGATACTTGAATAAAAATGAGCTGCATGGTCGAGATGCCAGAAAGAAGCCTTTACTTCACCAATGCCACAAAAAAGCCCGGCTACAATATGCTTTACACATCTCACAGCTTCTGGCACACTGTAATTTGGAGTGGCGAGACCAAAGTAGAGCTTTATGGTCACAACCATAAGCGCTATGTTTGGAGAGGGTTCAACAAGATCTATAGTGAAAATAATACCACCCCCACTGTGAAGCATGGTGGCGGCTCACTAATGTTTTGGGGGGTGGAGGTTAGCTCTATAGGCACGGGGAATCTTGTGACAATCGATGGCAAGATGAAGGCAGCATGTTATCAGAAAATACTGGCAGACAACTTGCATTCTTCTGCACAATGGCTGCGCATGGGATCTGGAGGCATTTTGCCAAGACGAGTGGGCAGCTATACCACCTGCAAGAATTAGGGGCCTCAGACAACTATTAGAAAAGACTGCACGCTGCCATTGATGCTAAAGGGGGCAATACACAAGAAAAAAGGGTATGAAAACTTTTGATCAGGGCCATTTGAGCGATTTCTGTTATCATTATGATTTAAAAAGGAGCCAAACAACTATGTGATAATAAATGGCTTCATATGATCACTAACCTTCAATAAAATAATTTTTTTTGCATGATCAGTCATATTTTCTAAATAAATGCCAAAATGTCACAATGTCTGCAATTTCTGCTGCCTGTCCTGGGAGTAGAGTTGAATTGCACTACCCAGGGCCACAGTTTTTTTGTCTCTTCCATGGTATCAAGTATCCATGAAGCTAAATTGCCAGGCTACCCGATAAGGTTGTCTGTGCCATCAATCAAAAAAACAATAGATTTCTGGAAGGTAAAGAGACCACCAAAACAAGGCTCCCTATCTAAAAATAGAGGTCTTTGGCTATATTTGTCTAAAATAAATATTGATAAAAATGATTATAGCAGATATACCAAGAAGACACTAGGGAATAATGAAATAAGTACCTTACTCCAGATGGCACCATTCTAAGAAAATGACACATTTAAATGTTTATAGATTCTGTAGAAAGACAAGAAGAACAAGTCTTCTCACTGAGCTAAGTGCAAATAAGATTATCTTCTGACGGCTGTCTCCTCCTTTTCAATCAATCTCTGACAACATCTCCCTTGTGTACTTTTGCTCCTCTGATCACCATCGGTGCTCATTGTCAGCCCCGCGCTAAACGCCTTTGTGACTCATTGCGATCCTCTCCCCTGGTCCTTTTTTTTCTATATACCTTATATATATCCCTTTTTTAAGGCTGAAAAGGGCCCCCTCGGCTTATACTCGAGTCACCCTGTGTCTCTTTCCCCCCGTGTCTCTCCAACCCCCCCTCTTCCTCGTGTCTCTTTCCCTCCCCCTCACTTATCATCCTCCCTCCTCAACCCCCTCCTCATCCTCAACCCACTTCCTCAACCTCAACCACCCCTCCTCAACCTCAACCCCCCTCCTCCTCCTCAACCCACCTCCTCCAGCTCAACCCCCTCCTCATCCTCAACCCCCCTCCTCAAACTCAACCCCCCTCCTCATCCTCCCTCCTCATCACTTTACCCCTCTCTAATTACCTTCCCCTCTCCCTTCCCCCTCTCTTACCTTCCATCAGCAGCTGCTCCTCCGCTACTTCGCACGTGTCGGGAACCGGCATATGCTAATGCCGTGACGTCACATGCGGTTCACGTCATTAGCATTGGCTGGGTCCCGACAATGAAGATGCGCGGACGAGCAGCTGCCGATGGAAGGTAAGAGAGGGGGAAGGGAGAGGGAGAGGAAATTAGAGAGGGGTAAAGTGATAACGAGGGAGGATGAGGAGGGGGTTGAGGTTGAGGAGGGTGGTTGAGGATTAGGAGTGGGGTTGAGGTTGAGGAGGGGGTTTGATGATGAGGAGGGGAGTTGAGGATGAGGAGGGGGAATGAGGAGGGGGGTTGATGATGAGGAGGGGGCTGGGGATGAGGAAGGGGGTTGAGGATGAGGAGTGGGGTTGAGAATGAGGATGGGGCTGAGGAGGGGGTTGAGGAGGGAGGATGAGGAGGAGGGTTGAGGATGAGAATGGGGGTTGAGGAGGGGGGTTGAGGATGAGGAGGGGGTTGAGGAGGGAGAATGAGGAGGGGGGTTGAGGATGAGGAGGGGGTTGAGGAGGGAGAATGAGGAGGGGGTTGAGGAGGGAGGATGAGGAGGGGGATTAAGGAGGATGAGGAGGGACGATGAGGAGTGGGGTTGAGGATGAGAATGGGGTTGAAGAGAGGGTGGAGGAGGGAGGATGAGAAGAGAGTGGGAGGGAAAGAGACACAAGGGAGATGGGGGAAATAGACACAGAGGGAGGGAGGGGGGAGAGACACAGGGGAGGGAGAGGGGGAAAGAGACACACGGAAGGGAGGAGGGAAGAGACACGGGGGAGGCAGAGGAGGGGAAGGAACACAGGGGAGGGAGAGAGGGTGAGAGACACAGGTGAGGGAGGGGGGGAAGGGACACAAGAAAGGGGCACAGAGGGCACACAAGAGGGGGACACTGAGGGCATAAGACGGACACAGGGGGCAGCACATTTCCCACCCTTGGCTTATACGCAAGTCACTAAGTCTTCCCAGTATTTTGTGGTAAAATAGGTGCCTTGGCTTATACTCGGGTTGGCTCATACTCAAGTATATATGGCATGTATTTTATATATATATATATATATATATATATATATATATATATATATATATTTTAATGCTAATTAATTAATTAATTAAAACATTAATATACTTTACCTATTTGTAATTAATATATGCAGCAATCAATATCCTGAATAGCTAACAATCTGTTTTGATTTTCCTGCAGCATACAATGTACATTTGGACTGTTGCTGACCTGAGGTATAAGTACGCGAGGGCAAAACGTTTGTTTAGCTGTCTAATTGGGCATTTTCTAATGGTAATGTCATTAGTTGCAAGTTAGTGTTGTAAAATGACGGCGATTGTCTATGCGTTACAAGGGTGTGGGGCATTTTCCTTGGCCTTAATAGTATATTTTATACCTCGTACATGCCTGTGTAAAAGTCTTATGTGCTTGGCGGTGTTTTGCGTGCTTAGGGGTTGTGCAGCCTCGTTCGCCATTTTTTTTCCTCGCTTAGATTTTTGTGTGTGGAAACTCGGCAAAGTGTGGTTAAATTGTCATGCAACCTGAATCCCAGATGTCGTGCCTGTCCCCCCGTGCTGTGAGTGGCATTTTTTTTTGTATTTTAGTTAATTTTGGTGGTGTTATTGTTGTTTTTGTATGTACGCGGTTCGGCCGTTAACTTAGTGCCGCTGGTCGTATTCTTTTGTTGTTAAGTGACGCTTTCCTTTTTGCAAGTGTTACGGGTCTCACATTGTGAATGGTGTAATTGAGACTTAGCTCTGCGGGTCGTAGTTGTATTGCTCACAACTATATATGTGATTGCATGGTATTGCTCCACATAATTTCTCAATCTCATTTTGGAATAGCCTCAGCTTTTTCACAACAACATTTTCTATTGGTCTGAACTTTTTGGAGACATATTTTAATGTAGTTATATTAGCTAAATCTCCAGCTCAGACCCCATGGAGATATCCAAAACCATATCATGTGTTGGTGTCTGGAAGCTTCCCAGCCCTGCAATCAAGTATGCCATGTTTTATTCTCCCCCAATGTCCTGTAAAGAGTTTTCATTGTTCACTTAATTTAAATATGTGTGTTTGCTAGTCTATAGGCTACAGATGATATTTTCTATCCAATCAGAAGGAGGAGACAGGTTATTGCTTGCAAGGGGAGTCAGGCACTTGCACAGGGTATCAGGCACTTGCACAGGGTATATTTGTCCTTCCTGTCTCTTAAAACCACTGTACCCATCAGAAGGAGGAGACAGGTTATTGCTTGCAAGGGGAGTCAGGCACTTGCACAGGGTATCAGGCACTTGCACAGGGTATATTTGTCCTTCCTGTCTCTTAAAACCACTGTACCCTTATGTGTGTTTGCTAGTCTATAGGCTACAGATGATATTTTCTATCCAATCAACGATGTCATTTTCAAAACACTTTTGCCATAACAATATTGAGATAATCTGACATTGCAAGCACAAATTTGCCTAAGGTTATCTGTAAAGCCGTTTGATTTCAGTATGGGGGAATAAGCATGCCTGCCATCGTAATGTTATGACATGGTATTTGTTGTGGTCACTTACTCTGTGTCTGAATATACACTGGATAAAATCCACTCCTAGTGTTATAAAAACAGCTAGAAAAAGGATGTCCCTCACCTGTCATGTTGGAGATTTCTCCGTCTGGACATGGGACACAGTCATAGCAGCAGCTGAGCTGTCCCTCCCGGAGAGATTTTCTATATCCAGGTTCACACATGTCACTGCACACAGAGCGAGGTATCTGCCACGTGGTTAGAACATGGCATTGTATGATGTATATTAATAACGATATAAATACACATCAGAAATATTTATTGTTTAAATGATATGCTTTACAATCAAAGATTGGTGATGACAAGTACTAAGAATATCATATACAGTGGTACCTTGGTTCAAGACCTTAATCTGTTCCGGACAGCAGGATGTGAACCAAACAAGCATTTCCCATAGGAATCAATGTAAACTGAAATAATCCGTCACTCCCCCTCCTCCCCCGTTTCTTTCCCCCCCCCCTTGTTTTTCTTCCTCCATGTTACTCTTCTCCTTATTTCTCTCCCCTCCTCTCCCTTTTTTCTCTACTCTTGATTTTCTCATCCTTATTTAATACCCCTTGTCTCTCTCCCCCCATTGTTTCTCTTCCCCTTGTGAGGAGACAGGGGTGGGGAGACAAAGTGAGGGGTTTGAGTGCAGGAGGGAGGGAGAGGATGAGTGCAGGGACGAGAGGGGAAGGGGTGAGCAGATAGAGTGAGGGTTTGGGGTGCAGGAGGGAGGGAGAGGATGAGTGCAGGGGAGAGAGGGGATGGGGTGAGGAGACAGAGTGAGGGGTTAGGGTGCAGAAGAGAGGGAGAGAATGCGTGCAGGGGAGAGGGGATGGGGTGAGGAGACAGAGTGAGGGGTTGGGGTGCAGAGGAGAGGGAGAGGATGAGTGCAGGGGAGAGAGGGGATGGGGTGAGGAGACAGAGTGAGGGGTTGGGGTGCCGGAGGGAGGGAGAGGATGAGTGCAGGGAGAGAGGGGATGGGGTGAGGAGACAGAGTGAGGGGTTGGGGTGCCGGAGGGAGGGAGAGGATGAGTGCAGGGAGAGAGGGGATGGGGTGAGGAGACAGAGGGAGGGGTTGGGGTGCAGAAGAGAGGGAGAGGATGAGTGCAGGGGAGAGAGGGGATGGGGTGAGGAGACAGATTGAGGGGTTGGGGTGCAGGAGGGAGGGAGAGGATGTGTGCAGGGGAGAGAGGGGATGGGGTGAGGAGACAGAGTGAGGGGTTGGGGTGCAGGAGGGAGGGAGAGGATGTGTGCAGGGGAGAGAGGGGATGGGGTGAGGAGACCGAGTGAGGGGTTGGGGTGCAGGAGGGAGAGGATGAGTGCAGGGGAAAGAGGGGATGGGGTGAGGAGACAGAGTGAGGGGTTGGGGTGCAGGAGGGAGGGAGAGGATGAGTGCAGGGGAAAGAGGGGATGGGGTGAGGAGACAGAGTGAGGGGTTGGGGTGCAGGAGGGAGGGAGAGGATGAGTGCAGGGGAAAGAGGCGATGGGGTGAGGAAACAGAGTGAGGGGTTGGGGTGCAGGAGGGAGGGAGAGGATGCATACAGGGGAGAGAGGGGATGGGGTGAGGAGACAAAGTGAGGGTTTGGGGTGCAGGAGGGAGGGAGAGGATGTGTGCAGGGGAGAGGTTGGGGATCTGGGCAGGGTGATGCTCATATCCTAGTTACTCCTCCCGACTTTAGCGAGTCAGGGCGCGCTATTGGATGCAGTGCTTTTGTGTGTGCTAGCATGCGTCCGCGCCAGTGCGCATGTATTGGGCGCTTTAAAGTCGGGGTGCCATGAAAAAGTATTTCTCATATGCAAGTGTACAAAGGGCATAAATAAACTGGTGTCTGTATGCATAAAAGGCACAAAAAAGTAAACTAAGATCTTGAGTTACATTCTCCACATAAAAACGCTGCGTAAGTTGCTTTTGCCAAGAGAGCAAGTTTGTGGCGCTGCTACCGCCTGCCACTCGTGGCTTTTTTTTAATCTGGGGGGGTCCTTGGTAGTTTTCATCTAGTAGTCTCTTATGGCAACAAAACGTTAAAAACAATATGAACACACTAAACATTAGCCCAACGTCCTCCCCCTCCATCTCTATATAGTTTTAACGCCTCATTAAAGAAAGTATGAAGGGGCTAAGAGATCCGCTACGTATCCAAGCCCCCCTCCTCTAACACAAATTATATTTCTGCTCCCTGGGACACGCCCACTAACCAGGGGCCACCAGGTACCCTAAATACCCCATGTTACCTATCAATCATTGGGTTTATACAGACACCAGAGCACCTTATCCCGATCACCCATGGAGAGTATGAGGGCCCCCATGATTCATAACAGCAAGTTTCCCCCATGAGGTTCCTATGGACCATGACTACATTGGACGTTCTCTTCAGCCCTGGAATGTGGCACATTCATCAGAAAATGTAGTGAGAAATAGTAATAGCAACCTTATTTTTACAAGTATTTTCCACTAATAGATGCCAAAGTTCCTAAAATATTGATAAATACAAGTACCTACAAGTACCTTAGTGTACATATAGTGCCACCAGATGTCGCTTGTATTCATAATAATCTGTTGGCTTTCAGCAGCAAGAGGGTTGAAACTTCCAATAGTTTTTTTCGAGAAATCTTTGTAGACAATCAAGTTCTCAATGTCAAAGTATCCGGGACGACTTCCAGTCTCATCGAAGAAGATCTCATCAGAGGTAAGGGAAAAGTCAATATCCTGAAGATAACGTCTCAGCTGAAATTAAAATATGTTCCATTTCTTACATATACTTAACATGTATTGAGTACAATTCAATATGTTGACACTTTATAAATAGAAGATAATAATAAAGTTCTTGTGTAATATACTCGAAAAGAAAGAATCGATACTTGAGAGTTTAGACATATTGTACGCGCAACAACAATAATACAAACAAATAACAAACTAGAAATGAAATGGTAGGTTTCTCAAATTCATAGATTCAGAAGTTTAGGTACTAACCAAATCTGATTGTTCCAGATAACACTGAATATAAAATTAATCAAATGAGATTTACCATAAAAAGGCAGCCACCAAAAGCTTCCTACATTGGACTCGCATCCATCGGCATTCCTTATGAGTGGAATACAACCAGGACTATTTCCTATTTACGAGAAAGTGTATTGATTTGGTCAAATAAATAAAAAATCCTTTGAAGGAATGGTTCTGTAAATTAGACTATTCATATTATTATCTTAAAAGGGCTAATTAACTTGAATTAAAACATTACAAAGATACACTTAATTGCTCATATTCAGATTTATAGACATCATGACCTCTTGGATTCATGGACTCTTTTTTGTGTACGATGAGCGGGAGTGATGATGACAGCAGCCAGCCACCACCTCCTCCCCCCACAGCAGTGCGCTGAATTGGCCACCACCACCGGGCCCAACCACACCACCGCCGACACTGCAACTCCCTCCAGCTGACCCCCAGACCCTCCCACACCGCCAACTCCTCACCATGCCATGCCCATTGGACCTCCATCCCTGACACCAGGCCAGTCTGTGCAGACGGGGATGCTGGCCCTTATGTGTTAGCAGTTGGACTGTCTTCAGGGGATCCAGGCCAGCATGAAGAATTAATGCGCAGCCTGGCAAGACGCAATAGAGAGGTGAGGAGCCATCATCTAATAACAGAGTCCTACATGGCTGGGATGCTCAGGATTGGGGTGGACCAGAGCACATTCCAGGGAGTAACCGCGGAGGCCATGCAACGTAACATGTAGATGCCACAATCCTAAAGCTATCATATAGCCAGATATCTTAGACATGATTGTTGTTAGCTGAAATATAGACTATTCCCGCTATTCCTGGTGGACTTGCAAAGTCTCACAATGTCATGTTAATGACAGCCAGCATTGATATATGCACTAGTGAAGCTTGTGAGCCTGACCTCAATAACACTCTGAGAACAGATCCTTGGGTGTGATGTAAGTAACAGTGAATCTGGCTGCTGACCTTTGTGTCCTCTCCGTATTAATGGCTATTTTCCAATATTTCAGATTATCCAGAGTCCTAGCTAATGGTTAGTAATGCTTGCAGATGGGAATCAGGTGAGTTGGTATATTGTTACAGTATTTAGCACTGTACTACATGCATTGTGATTAGTTTTTTTATCCTCCTCCCTTTTTTCTGATTTTTGTTTTGTCACCACACTGTATGTGTGAAATTGGATTGGATTACACAGTCCAGAGGTTCAATCATCTGTCTCATTGAGCAGATCTAGACAAGTTGTAAGTGCTATGCACATTAATGGTTTCTTCAATTAAATGGAGTTATTTCTGATGATCCTTTTTTTCATTAGATTCCGGTTGCAGTGGTGTAGTGACCACATGTGACCCTGGTAGGTGCTATGCATCATACTTATTCTAGACTATCACATTACCCCCTTTAGGTATCCCCTTTTTACCAGAAGCCTCTTACTCTCCTGGGATCTGCCCACACCACACCCATGATATTAATGCACTGTCTTGTACATTTTTGATTGTGCTCTGTGTTTTTTCACCAACGAAAAATACTAAGCGAGAAAAAAAAAGGCCACCGAAAAAAGTAAACACAGCGAAAACGAGGTTGAAGGACATAAAATGAGGACGAAGGACATAAAAAGGAGTTTAAAGAAGTAACACTTAATGCAAGGCAATATCACTTAATCCATGGCACTAACTTTTAACCCAAAGTAGTAACAGTCATCTCAAGGCCCCTAAAATACACAGGGGGGGGGGGGGGGGACAGGCTCACAATGAGCGCTGCATTGAGGGCTCGAGATGAGAGCCAAAGACGCTCATTGCGGGCCCTGTAAAGTACACAGGGAAGAGGCTCGCAATGAGCGCCAAAGGCGGTTAGCGAAGGGCTCCAGATGCACGCCGAAGAGATTACCCCTGATGGAGGTGAGTTGGCAGCCTCCATGTATTTTTGCGCCCTTCCTGATGGGTTAGAATAGATTAGTGTGGTGTATGTTTCCCTGGTCCCCTTGTGGATTGCTAAGTGGTGGTGGTGAAGGGGCTTGTGTACCTGAATGAAGCTTTGAGCTATACCATGTAGGGCTACTTTAGGTGGGCAGGTCATAGCAGAGAGGTCAGAAAAATCACAGTCCAGTAGAGAAGGAACTGGCAATCCACTCCAGTATATTTTGGCATGCAAACCTTGTGGAACAGCACAGGCAGAGACATAGCTAAATGTGCTGCAGTCCATGGGATCACAGAGAGTCGACTGAAGGACACGACTGAAGGACTGAACAACAAATCATAAAATGTTCCCCTGGTACTTGATATATGTGATGTGGCGGTGTAATTTGGCCACTATTTGTTTTTCCAATATAGATGTGATGAGTGAGATGTACCTTTTTTGTTATTTGGGGGATTATTGTGCAAGTAATTGTAATGCCTTTCCATGCTTTCCCCATATTTTAAAGTCTACTAGTGTGTTTAAGTCGTCCTTTACAGTGTTGAGAAATTGTCTGTAAACCCTTTGCGGGTCCTATTTGGTGGCGTAATATTTTTAACTCTAGTTGATATGATGCTATTATACAATATATTACATTACTAGTATACAAAGAGCACTGTATGCATTGCTATTAATACAGATAGCACTGCAGGGGTTAATACATTATTGTTGGACAAAACAGAAAAACAAGCTGTGTGGCCCCGTTCTCAGAACTAAAGAATAGATAAGCAAAGACAGTGCTGGGTTATAAGGTACACTTAAAAGGGTTAGGAATACACTTACCTAAAAGTACTAAGTCATGGGGCACACCCGAAAAGTACCCAATAAACTTAGAAATATGCAAACTGTACAAGATAAAATGGTATTGACATAATACTACTGCTATATAAGGTCTGTGCTGGATCACTGTGTCAGATCCACACTTGTTGCTACTATACTATGTGCCTCTCTCAGGCCTGATAATAAATCAAAATCTGATTGAAGCGCTGAGATTTCGTGGTCTTCCTTGAGTGCCTGAAGTGTGTGGCGAGAATCTCTGAGACAATCTTTCCTTCAACACCACCTGGATCAGGACTGCTACAGCCACGGTGGCAGGGATAGGGTTAGCAGGTTTTTCTTGGAGGTTTTAATAAAACAGGTTATGTGGGGGCTGTCATTATGATTAGGATTGTCATTATTAATATTAACCTATACTGGTAAACCATTATGGGTAAGAGGCATCCCCCTCTACTCTGAGCGGTGGCATCAAAGGGTTAACCTCAAGTCCCTACAACTGTAGATGACCATCTGGCTAACCAGGTTTATTGTCTCTGTCCGTGATGTGGCTAATTGACCCCTATTGAGTTCATAGAGAAGAAACTTCCTGACATACAGAACCTGGGGGGGTGGGGGGGAGGTCATTGGAAAGGCTGACATCACATAGTTACATAGTTACATAGTTACATAGTAATTAAGGTTGAAAAAAGACTTCCAGTCCATCAAGTTCAACCTGTTAAGATCTCCTCTGATCTGCAATATGCGGATTAGTTATTAATTAAATTATTGATTAAATAATTATTAATAGTATAGTATTGGAGAATGAATAAAGAGTTAGTCCATCAAGTTCAACCTTTTTAGATCTCTATTGATCTTTTTAATTTGGACTATTTATTATTATTGTTAATTGTTAATTATTGTTAATTGATCCAGAGGAAGGCAAACATAAAAAAAAAACCATTGAAACTTTGCCAATTGTCTCATAAGGGAAAAAAAAAAGCAAAATTCCTTCCTGACCCCAGAAACTGGCGATCAAATTTCTCCCTGGATCAATATTCCTTGCTAGTTATCTAGGATAGCCTTGAATGCCCTCTTTATTCAGAAATATATCTAACCCCTTTTTGAAGTTGTCTATCGAATTCGCTGTCACCACCTCCTTTGGTAGAGAATTCCACAGTTTAACCACCCTAACTGTGAAGAACCCTTTTCTTTGTTTAAGGTGAAA
Organism: Discoglossus pictus; assembly: GCA_027410445.1. Lineage (NCBI taxonomy): Eukaryota > Metazoa > Chordata > Amphibia > Anura > Alytidae > Discoglossus > Discoglossus pictus. The sequence continues at coordinate 447,988,037 of CM050165.1, read as the reverse complement.
TCTTTTTTCCTCTAACCTCAAGGGATGTCCTCTTGTCAGTTGAAAATCTCTTGGCACAAAAAGCTCCCCTGACAAAGCCTTATATTGACCCTGGATGTATTTAAATAACGTAATCATATCTCCTCTTAGACGCCTTTTTTCTAGCGAAAATAAGTTTAATTTTGCTAGTCTTTCTTCATAATTTAGCCCCTCCATTCCCCTTATTAGTTTTGTAGCCCTTCTCTGTACTTTTTCCAGCTCTAAAATGTCTTTTTTGTGAGGTGGTGCCCAAAATTGTACTCCATATTCCAAATGAGGGCGTACTAGAGATTTGCATAGTGGCAGAATTATATTTGCTCCCCTGGCTTCTATACACTTCCTAATACATGCTAATATTTTATTTGCCTTTGCAGCCGCTGCTTGGCTTTGAGCGCTGTTACCTAGGTGGTTGTCCACTAGTACTCCCAAATCCCTTTCAATATCTGATACCCCTAGATTTGCTCCATTAAGATTATAGATTGCTTGGCTATTGTTCCTTCCCAAATGCATAACCTTACATTTATTTGTATTAAATCTCATCTGCCATTTAGCCGCCCATTTCTCTAATTTATGCAAATCCTTTTGTAGGGAAAGTACATCATTATCTGATTTTATTACCTTGCACAACTTAGTGTCATCAGCAAAAATGGAGACACTACATTCGAGTCCTACTTCAATGTCATTAATAAATATGTTAAAAAGGAGAGGACCCAATACTGAGCCCTGAGGAACCCCACTTATCACATTAGACCAATCGGAGTATGTTCCATTTACAACAACCCTTTGCTTCCTGTCTTTTAGCCAGCTCTCGATCCATGAGCAGATATTTACTGCAATTCCTGTATCCCTTAGTTTGCTCACTAGTCTTCCATGTGGCACTGTATCAAATGCCTTTGAAAAATCTAAAAAGACTACATCCACTGAGTTGCCCTGATCCAAGTTCCTACTAACCTCCTCATAAAAACTAATTAGATTGGTCTGACACGTGATTGACAGGTTGGCCACATGTCTAGAAGCTTGAGGCTTGCGGATTGGCTAAGTGGACTGTTGTGCATAACAATTTGTGACTTATAAGCAGTTCTCAGTTTGATCATACATATTTTTGTGTGTGCTTATTATTGAGGGACGGGTTAATCCTGATCATAGGGGTTAATAATTCTACATCTGCCTAAAAGAAGAGTTACAGCCGATAACTCTGCTTCTCTCTCTGGGGATTCCTGTGTTCCTGTGATTGTCCTGATGGTCCAATAATGGTCTGGTTCCATTTCTGCTAGCAGGCATAACAACAAGAACCATCACATATCGCTGGGTGAGTCAGAACCAGGTCTTTTGTAAGCCCAACTGAAGTAGCAGCTGAGAAAGTACCACTTCCAATTGCAACTATTTATCTCTGCTAGAAAGGACTTGTCCCAATTTTGGTTTTGCTTGAATGTATTCAACTGTTCGTGGCTTCAGGCTCAAACTCATCACGGCAAAGCCGTGCCACAGGTTTGTTCTTCTTAATCTAAAATGGGACAAACCTCACACATAGGCTAGCACAAATCTTAAGAGCCTTTTGGGTTTCGAAAAAAACTGTGTGATTTCAGCATTCACTTTTCCTCCTCTTTTAACGACTTCTCTTCTTCCTTTTATTTATTTTTCTTAGAATTAGAGGAGGCTTAAATGCTTTTCCAAATTATCACATATATAGTTGTGAGCATGCGGGCTGTTGCTAATGCTGCGGGCTCGCGTAGTTACGACACAAAAATACGAGACGCGTTACAACCCATTACAACCTTGCAAAATACGCCTGAAACCCGCGCACATGAAAACATGAAAAACACAATAAATACATACAAAGCTTACCTACAGCAAGGGGGGGCACCCAGGACCTCGAAAACGTAAGTTACGCCTCAATTTAACTTGAAATAAAAGAGTTTAGACACCCGAAAATCCCCTAAGCGAGAGAAAAAATGGCCGCCGAAAAAAACGAAAACGAGGCTACAGCAGTCTAAAGACGCAAAACACCACAAAACACCTACGGATTTTCCGAAAAAGATGTACGAGATCCGAAAACAAGGACGCAACCCGCCTGTCCGGAAAAACATTAGAAACACAATAAATACACACAACAAATACATAAAAAGCTTACCCACAGCAAAGGGGGGGCACCCAGGACCTCGAAACCTGAAGTTACGCCTCAATTTCACTCAAAATAAAAGAGTTTAGACACCCGAAAATCACCTAAGCGAGAGGGAAAATGGCCGCCGAACAAAATGAAAACGAGGCTAAAGGCCCCTAAATGCGCAAAACACCACCAAACAGCTACGGATTTCGCGAAAAAGTCGGACGACATCAAAAAACAAGGACGCTAAATCAACCATATCGGCATACCACACATTAGGCGCCATTTTAGAACACTAACTTATACAACCCGGAACTACATAGCTACCCTAACGGATTTGCCTCGCGCACGCCACTATTACACTACACACATTGCTGACACTTAGACAGCAGCTCCACAGCACTGATGCTGCAGCAACATGAAATCAGATTGCCAGCTCTTCAACAAAATGCTGCATATATTACTTCACAATAGGTAAAGTATATTCATTTCTTATTTTATTAATTATTCATTGCCATACCAACAAAAACACCAACGCTGCTCATAGCACACAAACAACCAAGAGCCACATGATGAGCTCCAAAGGCGATCAGCGCGAGACTCGCAATGAGCGCCAAAGGATCTTAAAACACCAACAAAATTAATTTCGCACGCCGTCATTTTTTGACGGGCAAGTCGCTAGTAATATATAATGACTAGTATTACCAAATGATACACCAAAACAAATCAAATAACAGGACTAGTTCCCACTGGAGCACTACCATCAATGCTATACGGTTCCCTAACTATCTGCTCTCACCCAGCTACACCTCAGTGGAGTGAAAACAAAACATGAACAGCCCAAAAGTTATTTGCAAATTACTGTGCTTTAGAAGTCCACGTTTCCACTCTGTTTTTGGGTGACTCTTTTCAAAACTCAAATCAGCTGTCCACACTTCTGTGCCTTTTCTCAGTAAACACCTCTCTGTGTTTCTCTCTTTCAAGCTGCAATAAACAGCATACACTTGTGTGAGTCTGTCTTATGCTTCTTGCCCAAACACAACCTGCCACACAGCAATTGGGGGCATAAACGGCCGCGCCCAAATTCCAGCTACAGTCTTAAGAAAGCTGTACTCAGCTGTAGCTAATCAAACTGCTTCAGGAGTTAACTCTTTCACACCTCATAGAGAAAAGGGAGCTTTGTAAAGTTTGTGGCTCACCGACACATTTTTTTATTACTATGTTGGGACTCTGCCTCACAGCAAGTGCCCTTTATCTGCTTAATATTTCCATTCTTTTTACTGAATTCATTTTCTCTCTCAAGACAGGTGGAAAATGCATGGAGAGTTATGATTTGTAAATAAATATGGCTCATTGTATATTTTATTGCCTTTTTTGCAATTAATAAAAAAAAAATTTCAGCAATTTGTTTGGACCTTATTCTTGTTATATTGACGTGAAAGCAGAGGCAGAGCTACATCAGGGGCCCTGCCTTGAAGGGGCCCAGTGTTGTCTCCCACCTTGGAGGGGCCCAGTCATGTCCCCCAAGCCCAACCTGCCATGGGCTGTTGTGCCCCCCGTGGCCCTGTTGTGGCCCCCACAGGCCCCTGCACCCATTGCAGCTTCTTGTGGCCCCCTCAGCTCCTTTGTCGCCCAACATGGCCCTCCAGTGGTCCCCTTGTGGCTCTCCACAAATCTCTAGCGCCCCCCCCCCACACCATGTGGCCCTATTTGGACCCTTGTTGCCCAACTCAGCCCCTTTTAACTCCCTTGACCCTCTGACATGGCGTGACCCCTCCTCACCATATACATATACAGGGAGTGCAGAATTATTAGGCAAATGAGTATTTTGACCACATCATCCTCTTTATGCATCTTGTCTTACTCCAAGCTGTATAGGCTCGAAAGCCTACTACCAATTAAGCATATTAGGTGATGTGCATCTCTGTAATGAGAAGGGGTGTGGTCTAATGACATCAACACCCTATATCAGGTGTGCATAATTATTAGGCAACTTCCTTTCCTTTGGCAAAATAGGTCAAAAGAAGGACTTGACAGGCTCAGAAAAGTCAAAAATAGTGAGATATCTTGCAGAGGGATGCAGCACTCTTAAAATTGCAAAGCTTCTGAAGCGTGATCATCGAACAATCAAGCGTTTCATTCAAAATAGTCAACAGGGTCGCAAGAAGCGTGTGGAAAAACCAAGGCGCAAAATAACTGCCCATGAACTGAGAAAAGTCAAGCGTGCAGCTGCCACGATGCCACTTGCCACCAGTTTGGCCATATTTCATAGCTGCAACATCACTGGAGTGCCCAAAAGCACAAGGTGTGCAATACTCAGAGACATGGCCAAGGTAAGAAAGGCTGAAAGACGACCACCACTGAACAAGACACACAAGCTGAAACGTCAAGACTGGGCCAAGAAATATCTCAAGACTGATTTTTCTAAGGTTTTATGGACTGATGAATTGAGAGTGAGTCTTGATGGGCCAGATGGATGGGCCCGTGGCTGGATTGGTAAAGGGCAGAGAGCTCCAGTCCGACTCAGACGCCAGCAAGGTGGAGGTGGAGTACTGGTTTGGGCTGGTATCATCAAAGATGAGCTTGTGGGGCCTTTTCGGGTTGAGGATGGAGTCAAGCTCAACTCCCAGTCCTACTGCCAGTTCCTGGAAGACACCTTCTTCAAGCAGTGGTACAGGAAGAAGTCTGCATCCTTCAAGAAAAACATGATTTTCATGCAGGACAATGCTCCATCACACGCGTCCAAGTACTCCACAGCGTGGCTGGCAAGAAAGGGTATAAAAGAAGAAAATCTAATGACATGGCCTCCTTGTTCACCTGATCTGAACCCCATTGAGAACCTGTGGTCCATCATCAAATGTGAGATTTACAAGGAGGGAAAACAGTACACCTCTCTGAACAGTGTCTGGGAGGCTGTGGTTGCTGCTGCACGCAATATGATGGTGAACTGATCAAAACACTGACAGAATCCATGGATGGCAGGCTTTTGAGTGTCCTTGCAAAGAAATGTGGCTATATTGGTCACTGATTTGTTTTTGTTTTGTTTTTGAATGTCAGAAATGTATATTTGTGAATGTTGAGATGTTATATTGGTTTCACTGGTAAAAATAAATAATTGAAATGGGTATATATTTGTTTTTTGTTAAGTTGCCTAATAATTATGCACAGTAATAGTCACCTGCACACACAGATATCCCCCTAAAATAGCTAAAACTAAAAACAAACTAAAAACTACTTCCAAAAATATTCAGCTTTGATATTAATGAGTTTTTTGGGTTCATTGAGAACATGGTTGTTGTTCAATAATAACATTAATCCTCAAAAATACAACTTGCCTAATAATTCTGCACTCCCTGTATATATATATTTATGTACTGTGTGAGCTGATGTTGGAGGTAGTCCAGAAAGCTGAGCCCACCCCTCCTGTCCTTTTTGCACCGGGGCCCCTCATGCACTAGCTCCTCCACTGTGTGAAAGGCAAGTTTTTTTACTTCAATAGAAAAGATATATAAAGCTCAAAAAGTATTTTTTAATACATCTATAAATAATATTATCTTATGTATGCATTATGCATTTACTGCCTGGGATACCACGTTACAGTACCTGCCACTGCTTATATTCTGTCCTCAGCTTGGTTCTGTCCTCAGCTGATTGCTCAGATAGCATGGCATGTAAAGCATGTGCCAGGGCATGGACTGCTGTATAAACGCTGTATGTTATCCTGAAAGTGTTGACATTATAAAAGGAGGGAGAGATTCTCCGTAGGGTCTCGCGTCCTGTGCATGGCGGATATCCAAACTCCTTGTGAAAGGTGTAATTATAAAGATAACACTGAAACAACTCACACCATGTATGCATAAACTTGTAATCATTTGGGAATTGTTTTGGGTTTGCACTGTATAGAAATTCTTTGAATCCAGGAATAATTCCTTTTTTGATGGAAAGTTTCAAGGACCCATCAACAATTTTCAAAAAGTTGCCAGTGTATGACCATGTACATGGCATAATCCAAACTATGCCCTTAATCTTTTCTGGGTGGTACATTAGTAAAAATGGACTATAAAATAGAGATGATATATAAAGAATAACAACATTTGCAGTAGAAGTTTGTAGGACTCTTAAAAGGTCATGTATCATAATAGTTATGTCACTTGGATTTATATTTTTATATATTGTCTGGAAAAATGCCACACAGGCGCCACTACTAAATATCTGCTGTTTCAGTTCTTGGCTTCCTCTTTGACTGTTGTCATCATCTGAAGCCAGGATCCCAACCCACTTCCATCCAAAAAGCTGTAGAAGTTTTATGATAGCACCATGTTGAGCACGTTCATTTGGGACAGTGCGAAACAGAAATGGGAACTGGAGTTTATCATTAAGTGCTGGATCCATGGCTCCATAGCTGATCTGTGGGCATCAAGAACATAAGTGAACCAAGGAAGCATATGTTATTATTATTTACCAATTTGGGCTCTGTCATTAACCCCAAGACTATTGGACTTTTGGGTCTGGCAAGTGTACCCTGATGGACGCTAGCCACAAGGCCATTTGGACCAAATGCTATTGTAATGGACATGAGGACTATCCTAAAGAGACTTTATCAATTTGAGTGAGTATAGGACCAAAGTCCAGTTGTCAAAAGTGTTATACTGTAGGCTCTCAGTTAACCGGCACCTATGGGGATTGGTAGATGCTGGATAAATGTAGGCCTAGATTAGCTGAATATAGGGTGCTCTGCTAAGTATGCCTGTCAGTTTGTCAGTGAGGGCTGTTCTAGCTGCAGCAGCTTTCACTCATCACTTACACATAGGTATGTTCAGGTGGAGGGTGCGGTGCTGGTGCTGACACCTCCCTGGCTCAGTCACTCCTGCCTGTCTGCTTCTAGGTAAAATTGTTACATGAGAACCTGTCTCCTGTCATTTGTAGAGCCCTGTAAATTTAAATTGTTATTTGAAGTACTGTATTTAATTTTATTTCTGGTTGCTTGAGAGTTCTAGTTTCTTGAGTTCCGGTTAACTGAGAGTCTCCTGAATTTTCTTATTTTTCCACACAGCCTGGTTAAGTGCCCTGGACCTCCCAAGAACCACTTTCACCAGGTCACTCTTTTTACGGAAATTCATTTCATGTGTATAACATGTTTCAGGGTGGAATAATTGTATTGAGCAAGTAAAAATAGTTTGAGGGCAGTATCACTTTAAGGGCAACCAGTAGTCACTTCCAGCAGCCAACTACAATACCCAGTTCACTCCTAGTTCTCGGAGCCATGCTAGGCTCCTGCCGGATTTGAACTTGTGGTAAACGGTTGATTGGGCTCCATAGACTTTTATGGGAGATCCGAGGACCTGATTAAGTCATCAAGTATTGTCAACAAGGCTGTCAGACAGCAATTGGAAGATTTTGTTACAATGGACAAAGGTCAAGTGTTGACAAATGCTTTGCAAGTGATTTAACTTGGATCCTTTTTTCTACCGGTTAACCGCAAATATGGAAATGTTTGACACCAGTCATTGTTCCTGACCTCCCATTCAATCTAATAGGGAGCATGAATTGTTAGCAATGTTATGGAAGTCATTGTTGGCCACTAAAAGTGAATACACCCCAGAGATCCTGAATTCCCCCTAAGCCGACTCTCCTTTGACTTAATAAAGGTATTGGTCACAGGGAGGATGTCGGCTAGGGAGCAGATACACACAGTTGGCCATTCCATTAAGCACACCGGGCCTAGAACAATCTATTTCCTGCTTATAGGGCACACTGTACCTGCTAATCATTCCCAGCTTAGCAGAGACCTTCTCCCCGATAACCTAGGTATGAACAACATGGCTGCATGGTCACCCACTCGGGTTAAACCCAGACCCCTCATCCAAACAATCTGGCTCCAGGGCTTACAGTGCCCTAACAAACCCTGCTATGCCCAGACATGGATCAGAAATGTCTGACATCTAGAGCTGTAGTCTCATTGGCACCTAGACAAAGGGATAGGCACTGGGCCTTGTGTTGAAGTCCTAACCCACATGAGGCAATTAAAGTATTAAAAGGTGTGACATTCTCATTGGGTTAGAGCAACTTATCTTTGAGGTTTGGCATGTAGAAATTGTGTAAAAAGAGCGAACTGACCAATAAAGTTTCTGCTCTTTCTGGGACATATAGAAATGTTGTTTTTCACTTAGAGAGAAGGCTTTTTTTTATTTTTAATCTAATACTAATTTTTGCAACTTGTCCTGGAACCCGGTAACTTGGCCTAAGAATAAGCAACAAGTCCTAGCACCAAGCTAAACGTCCTGTGTGAGTGGATACAGAACCTGTACACCTTGGGGTAGAATTAGTCTAGGGACCTTTTCAAGCCCAATGAAGAGCTGGTTGTGATTGGCTCTATCTGAGGAAAAATATTTTAAAAGGTCAGAGAAAACATTGGAAAGGAGAAGAAGATTTTATTCATGGGAGAAAAAAGCTATGTCAGAGGGAAAAGTGAGCTGTACCAGTGGAGAAGAGCCTGGGCACAAAAGGTGAGGACACCTGCCAAAGAGACTGGGAAAGTCTTCAATGGGGTGTGAAGACTTTGCTAAAATAGAAGGGTGCCAAACAATGCCGTAGGCAGCAGGAAGTGGCATACGTGCCTAAAGGCATCCGAACTGGTGTGTGGAGTTTAGTATTTGCCGTTTAGAGGGTGCTGGATATTGTGTGGTGGAGGTCTGTGCAAGCTAATAGTATTAAGTGGGCTTAAGTGAAGGAGGACACTCACACAATTGGTGATGTTTTTTTCTACATTTGAGGGACCAGATATCCAATTGAAAGGACAGTTCTAAGATTAAGACCTTAGTCCCTGGCAAAATTTGCCACTAAAGTAACCCAAGATGATAGCATTCATTAATCCCCCAGGATGACTGATGAAGGACACAAATTGACAATCCTTACTTTCCGTCAATAAAACACACCATCATTATGTGTTGCAAAGAGAGCATGAACTTTATTTCCAATAAATCCTCTTTATACCCAAGACATAAAATAGACCAATGGTATAACTTTATAAACAGGTTTTCCTAAGGGGTATCTGGTCACCACCAAAGCTATCTAAAATAATGCCTGGTCAACGTAACTGGTTTATCAGTGGCAACTTAGTTACAAAACACATTAATTGAGACTAGCAATGTGGATTGGACCAAGCAAACACTGGGCATACACTGCCTGGTCTAGTTAATGGTCTAGTGTACACATTAATATCCACCATGAAACTGTCCATGCAAAGCAAGATGTTTGGTCACCCAATACAGGTAAAAAAACTCTACTCATGTAACGTTAAACATCAACATCAGACCACCATCACACATTCAAACACCCCTAAACACTCCAAGTTACAGCCTTCCAACACCACATTGCACCTTTAACCAACCATACGCCTTCCAAGAGACAGTATATAAATCCCTTATCCCCCTTGGCCAACCTCTCTCCTCTCCTATCTTCTCTCCTGCTCAAATGCCCTCATTTCTCCTGTGGCACAGGCTCTTTCCACATGAAGTTTCACCAACTAAACAGAACTTCCTTTACTACCTTGTAAAGCTGCTTCAACAATCTGACTCAGTCTCCTCCCGTCATCCATAGCTTCCCTCCACATTTGGTGCAGCTTCTTCAGGTAGAGACCCTGCTCCCTTAAAGAGTCTCCTCTGCCTCTTGCATAATTCTTCCAATTCCTTGCACAGCTTCCTCCTAACCCCCTTGAAAAAAAACTGCTTTATCTTATTGGTCATCTATCTCTTTCTTTCACAGCATCCCCTGCCCCACATAAAACTTCCTCTTGGTCTTTGCCAGTCTCCTCTACCACCTGTGGACATCCTCACCCAACAAGCATTGAATCCTCTCTCTCTCTTGCACAGCTTTCTCTGTCTCCCTCCTATAAAACTCACTTTATTCCCTTGTACGGATTCTTTTTACCCTCTGGCACATTTTTTGCATCAAATTTCTATTTTGTCACCCACCTGTGAATATCCATAAAGCCCAGTCAACATGGCCATTGATAAGGACGTTGCGGATGTTAGGTCTCCAATGAAACCGGTCAGGACACCTTTATTTGAGCAGCTGTAATTAGGGACTAGGTATTGTGCCCCTGTTAATATTCTAATAGTGTTGTCCTGAACCATCCTCTCACTGACACGAGGACTGTAGATGTGGTACCCCAAGGTGATGTTTGGCAGGAGGTCATTATTTGCATTAATCTCGTCAACTGCATAAACAAAGGCCAAGTAGTGACGATAATAATGGAGATTCACACTGTAAGACAATAAGTAAGTGCAGATCATGTTTAACTTTACACATACATGGTCCTATGTCTACATAAATGGGATATTCTTGCAAGCAGTGAATGTTTAATGATAATAGTTTGTCTACAAAAATCTGAGGAAGCTACATACAGCCACCAAACACGTAGAAACGACATACACAGCCTACAACTCCCCTATATGTCTCATACCATACAGTATATATATATATATATATATATATATATATATATATAAAAAGACAGGGGGTTAATTTTTGAAATATGACGTGTCAAATAAATTGGTTAAGTTCTGAGTTTCTCAGTAAACAAATATTCATTACAGAAACTACCAAATACAGCAACTGCTAATACAGATACCTAATATATAAGAAAGTACTTAAAATTGCGTCCTATTCAAAATCCTATTCAAAAGCAAGTAATACTGCAAATAAGAGGTAACAGTATAAGGGTGCTAGTGGATATAAATCACATATATAGTTGTGAGCATGCGGGACTTTGCTAACGCTGCGGGCTCGCATAGCAAGCCTGCGGCCCTCGCAAAGCGAAGGCCTCAGTTGCTGGCATGGAGAGCCAAAGGCGCTCCTTCCCAGCAACTGCGGACCTCGCAAAATAAATACAAGACGCGTTACCACCCATTACGATTTCAAAAAAATACGACCTTACCGCCCGAAACCCGCGCACATGAAAACATGAAATACACAATAAATACATACAAAGCTTACCAGGACCTCGAAAACTGAAGTTACGCCTCAATTTCACTCAAAATAAAAGAGTTTAGACCACCAGAAAATAACCTAAGCAAGAGAAAAAATGGCCGCCGAACAAAACGAAAATGATGCTAACGGACCCTAAACACCCAAAACACCGTCAAGTTGGACGAGATCAGCAAACAAGGACGCAAAATCAGCCACAGCCGCGTACCACACATTAGGCGCCATTTTAGAACAATAACTTATACAATCCGGAAGTACACAGCTACCCTAATGGATTTGCCTCGCGCACGCACACTATTACACTGCACACATTCATGACGCTTACACATTATTGGTAAAATTCCGATGCAATTCAGGTAAAATCCATTGATAAGAACAATAAAACCAAGTAAAAGTGTTCTTATCAATGGATTTTACGTACCTGAAGATACTTTATTTATGAAAACGGTCTGAAGTAATTGTGCTTTGGGACACCCCTTCACGCACACGTCAGACTCAGCGGTTACACGCAACACAAGGCGTCTTCACACTATACGTACATTATACCGTGGATTAGCACCACCATATACGGCATATGTCTTGAGGACACCTGCTGGGTACATCGTGTTAGACAAACTCAAGATTGTGCGCTTTGCAAACATTCCCTCTCCACACCTCCTTCACTTAATACACATACTAGCAACCACTACTCATTTCTATCATTCTTGAGAAAATCACCCGAGAGCAATGAAACTTCTTTGATTTTGTTTATTTCTGGCTACTATCTGTGTGATGAAATATTTATTGTATTACTTATCCCTTACCCTGAATTGTATATTATTTTATATTTTTTTATTGCATTATTTGACTGAAGGTGTATACCTATATAGCCTCAGATAGAGGAGAAACTTTTACCACCTTTGTTATAACATTTTTTTATAATAAAACGTCTCCTTTTATAAAGAAGCAGTCGTAGATATCTGAGTTTGTTCTTCTCTCACTACTCTATGGGAGTATCCAAAGGATATAACTATGAGGACCATATTGGTTCCTATAAGGAAAACATTACAGGTGTACACACATCCATATTTAGTATTTAGTACTCATTGACAGGAGAAGGTGGAACATCCAACGGATCCACAAAAGACATGATGGGTCCAGAGGGGTCCAGAATAATTCACATGCACTCAGTTTGGGGTATGATGATGCGAGTACCTGATTTATATCCATAAGATAGTGGGTGGCTATTTTTTTGAATTACTGAATTGCACAAGGAACTGTCCCTGCCCTCCCTACTGTATTGTTCAAAATTATTTTTTTAAAGAAAATTAAATATTTAGAATTTTGTGAATCTTGGAAAATGTGTCTAATAACAGGAAACTCGCAGATCAATCGAAAGGGACCACTGGCATTGAGATAGAGCCCCCTTCATTGTGGGTGTAGGGTTTCCGGGTTGTGTACCAGCCAGTGCCAATGAAAAAATTCTGTAGGGTAATTAATAAAAATAGTATGTTTCCTGTTCAGTGGCACACCTATCATTTCAATTTTAATGTTAAGTGAAAACAAATGTTGCTGATCCTCTAAAAACAATCCTATATTAAAATGTTAAAAACTGCTATAACAAGGCATAAATAATTTAACTAGGTGTTCTCGGTTTTATTTCATATAACAGTAATAAATAACCAAAATAATGAATACATTTGTATATAAAAAATATTGTGAACAGATAAATAAGTGACAAATTTAGTGAATAAGACTGCAACCGGTTAAATAGTCCTGTCTGGGTTTACTTCAAAACTTTTCTCTTTCAATAATTTAATATCTGAATATATAACATTAACACCGTTCTATGATAATAGGAACAACACTTGCCATAAAGCTTTGTATTTTTTTTATTACATTTGCTTTCTATATTCAGAACTCTACACATTATTGTAGCTGTATATTTGTAATGAAAGGTAGGAGCCAGGGGTGTAGGAGCCAGAATAATTATGGGGGGGATACAGCTCATTGTATACCGTAAAATAGTTTATATTGTGACAGACTGGCTGCCACTTCTGGGCTCAATGCCCTGTTGACCGTCTCTGTAATGAAGTAGCTCAGGAGGCGTTATAGCTTTAAGGAGCTTTACTGAAAACTTGGTCAGCAGGTACAAACAAAAAGAATACAAAACAAAGCCTAGCTTCCTTGAAGCACTAACTAAACAGAAATAGCAGTTTCCTCACTACCATCAACTAATGCAAAATAAAGCGTTCATGTATACAGGCCTGTACGTTTTCTGCTCCAAAAGTCTGTGGGTTTGCTTCAGCGTGCAGCGCCGTCTCGCCTGGCTCTCAGTCCAGACTGAACCCCCCTGCTGAGTGCTCAGAAGTCATTTTAAAGGCAGAATGCAGCTGGGCTTGATTAGTCCCCTTGTATGATTCTGTTACAATATATACATACACCCAAACATAGAAAAATCTGGGGGGTTTGTCCCCCATCCCCCCAGTTCCTACACCCGTGACCTCAATGTCTCTTGTTTGACGTTAGGTGGAATAAGTTGTAGGGAGGAACTGATTCATATAAATATCAACCTATTTTAGAACTAATTTCCTAGAATTAGTGAAGAAACTAAAGATCAAAAGATAGATAGTTCATTCATTTGGAACATAACGCAAAATCATCCATGAAGAATGTCTGTAAATAAAAGATTAAGGATATGTCATGGTGCTCACAGTCCCTGAAAAGGAATGACCCCCAGTGCGGTCAGGCACCCAGGCACAGGGTGACAAGGAATAGTTTTGTTAATGGGGCATGTTTACTGGAAGACTATTTCCTTTATTAAGACTTGCTCTCTTTTCAACATTTATTCTCCTATAATCTAAGGACAATATGAGACGCTTTATTTGGTGGCACAGACTTGTACTACTTGGCTTATCTTCTTTCAAACACTTTCACAATAAGAATTGCGTCTTGCGATCCCTGTTTTAGAATAAAATTTAATCGGACACATCACTGAACAAAATGAAAGTACTTACTCAAAAGGAAGCAGGTCCACATCAAGTTGTTGGATGTTATCGGTGAAACTGAAATCCGTACTTATGTTGCTAATATAATCTTTTAGTTGTATTATGGCTCCTATAAAAAAATCTCCATCTCTGAAATTGCCTTCCTCGTGGTATCTGTTTAACTCACAGCTCGTGCTCATTGTGTTGGCAGTAGTAGGGAATATGAAGAGGATCAGAGCCAGAGACAGCAGTTTGGTGTCAGTAAATCTCCAGAGCAGACCCTGGGCTAGAAGCGGTGCGGCCCACTCCATACTGTGCTGCGAGACGGCTCAGGGCATGGACATGTTGTACAGAGGCTCTGTGCTATCTAGTAGATATCTTTACTTGCAGGTATATAAGCACTCGCCGTGTCCATAAAATCTATTTTCTATGGCTATTTTTGTTTGCTTTTTCAGCAGAGAAACCTTCTTTTAAAATATAACTGTCTCTTCGTTATTATCCATAAAGAGTATTGTATGTATAAACTGAAACCACTAATAAGGCGTCTAAAATAGAACACAGCCGAAAAGACTGACCTTTCCCCAGTGGGAAACATTTCTAGGTTGTTGTTGACTTGATGTGTTTTCTATAGCAGAGGCAAAATTACAGATGTCCTAAAAATATGGAAGTGATCTAAACAAATTCAAAATAGCAAGCACAAATAAGAACATAAAATGTACAGTATAGTCAAAAAAGTTACCCTAATAGGAAATCACGTATAATAGTGTCTAAAGCTCTAGGCTGGGCCCATGCGAACTACGGAAACTATTATGCGGGGCAGGCCGCACATGTCCAGAGGAGGGGGGAAAGAGACACAGGGGAGGGGGAAAAGACACAGGGGGAGGATGAGTGGGAAAAGAGACAAAGGGGAAGAAACAAGGGAGGGGGGAGAGACACAGGGGTGGTAGGAGGGGGAAAGAGACATAGTGGAGGGAGAAAGACACAGGGGGGGAGAGGAGGGGGAAAATAGACACAGGTAAGGGGGAAAGACACAGGGGAAGGGGGAGAGACACAGGGGAGGGAGGTGGGGGGAAAGAGACACAGGGGAGTGGGGGAGACATAGGGGTAGGGGGAAGAGACACGGGCAGGGGGAGGAGGGGCGCAAGATGAAGGGAAGGGAGGAGGAGAAGAGACACAGGGGAGGGAAGGAGAGGGAGAAAGAGACACAGGGGAGTGGAAAGACATGGGGAGGAGAAGTGGGAAAAGAGACACAGGGGAGGGGGGAAAGAGAAACTGGGGAGGGAGGGAGATACATGGGGGAGAGACACAGGGGAGGGGGCAAGACAAAGGGCAGGGGAAGAGACACAGGGAGGGGGGAAGAGACACAGTGGTGGGGGAGAGACACAGGGAAGGGGGAAAGAGACACAGGGGAGGGGGGAAGAGACACAGGGGAGGGGGGAAGATACATGGGGTAAAGAGGTACAGGGGAGGGGGAAAGAGACACAGGGGAGAGGGAGAGACACAGGGGAGGGGGTAGAGACACAGGGGAGAGACACAGGGGAGCTATACATGGGAGGGGGAAAGAGACATGCAGGGAAAGAGACACAGAGGAGTGTGGGGGAAAGAGACACAGGGGAGGGAGAGGGGGAAAAGACACAGGGGAGAGGGGAAGAGTTATGGGGCAAAGAGACACAGGGGAGGGGGAGAGATACATGGGAAGGGGCAAAAACACACAGAGGAGGGAGGAGGGGAGCAAGGTGAAGGGAAGGGAGGAGGGGAAGAGACACAGGGGAGGGAAGGAGAGGGGGAAAGACATACAGGAGCGAGAGGGGGAAAGCGAAAAAGGGGAGGGAGGAGGGGGAAAGAGACACAGGGGAGGGGAAAGACACGGGGGAGGAGAAGTGGGAAAAGAGACATAGGGGAGGGGGGAAAGACACAGGGGAGGGGGGAGAGACACAGGGGAGGGAGGTGGGGGAAAGAGACACAGCGGAGGGGGGAGAGAAATAGGGGCAGGGGGACAGACATGGGCAGGGGGAGGAGGGGAAAAAGACACAGAGGAGGGACGAGGGGAGCAATATGAAGGGGAGGGAGGAGGGGAAGAGACACAGGGGAGGGAAGGAGAGGAGAGAAAGAGACTCAGGAGCGAGAGGAGGAAAGAGAAACAGGGGAGGGAGGAGGGCAAAAAAACACAGCAGAGGGGGGAAAGAGAAACTGGGGAGGGAGGGAGATACATGGGGAGAGACACAGAGGAGGGGGTCAAGACAAAGGGCAAGGGGGAGAGACACAGGGGAGGCGGGAAAGCGACACAGGGCAGGGGGACAGACATGGGCAGGGGGAGGAGGGGAAAAAGACACAGAGGAGGGACGAGGGGAGCAATATGAAGGGGAGGGAGGAGGGGAAGAGACACAGGGGAGGGAAGGAGAGGAGAGAAAGAGACTCAGGAGCGAGAGGAGGAAAGAGAAACAGGGGAGGGAGGAGGGCAAAAAAACACAGCAGAGGGGGGAAAGAGAAACTGGGGAGGGAGGGAGATACATGGGGAGAGACACAGAGGAGGGGGTCAAGACAAAGGGCAAGGGGGAGAGACACAGGGGAGGCGGGAAAGCGACACAGGGAAGGGGGAGAGACACAGGGGAGGAGGAAAGAGACATGCGGGGAAAGAGACATAGGGGAGTGTGGGGGAAAGAGACACAGGGGAGGGGGAGAGATACAGGGGAAGCCTGCCATTGTTCTTAAAAAAACAGGTGGACGTTGTGGCTGCTGATGGAAGGCAGATATTCGTCCTCTTAGCATGGGTTCATATTGCCTGGGACGTGGGCAGGGCATTAAATGGGGTGGGTGTCGTATCCAGACTTCAAGGGAATGTATTGTTTGGGAACAACTTGGGGTCCATGAATATTCTTATCTGACTATTGTGACCCAGAGGCATGGCATCTGGGCCATTACAAGGGAGATACAAGAGGAGCGAGAGCCAGCCCAAACTGTGGTTCGCAAGTGCCAGCTGGTAAAAGGTTAGGGCCATGGGCAGACCTGACTGAGTTTAAGTGTAATGTGAAGCAGGATCCTGCTTTAGAGGGATTAGAGCTAGGAGAGATAGGTCTTAAGGGGAAAAGTAATTTTTTTCAAGGACACTGCATGAGCCTTGAACTCGACCTGCCTTTGATTGACACTAACCATGTGACTACCTAGTCCAAGGTCTATCCTAATGGCCTTATGAGTTTTCAAAAGGACTATGTTACTTGCTGACCTGTATTGTTGTGTGATATTTTTCTTCAAGCCATGGTTGTATGTATGGCCTGGGCTCCTAGGATCCCTTTTCACCAGGTCATTTGAGCCTAGAGGCTCTACAGTAATTTTTACATTTGTGAACACTTATTCTATGTGTAAGGTGTTGATGGAGGTATAACTGTTACATTGGGCTAATAAAAGCATTTTTAATAAAAAAAAAAAAAATGAAAAACACCATGTTTAAGTGTCACAGAGCATAAACTTTATTTTTCAGTTCACATGTTTATACAGGTCTTGCACAAATCACCCAGGGGTCACTTCCATTGGTAAACACAAGTTTGACATCTTTTGCTCCATTTGAACTACCCCATGCAGGCTAAGTCTCTCTCCAAGGACCCGGCACCAGCCTGTCTCCTTTACCATCTAGGGTCTATGGTGCCAGCTATCAGCTAGGGTCATACAGGATCTAGGCACATTCAGGGCAAGTACTGGAGACAGAATGTCTGGGTGAAGGGTCAGGGTCTGCCCATAGACCTGGGATGGGAAAGCTTAGTTTCTCAGTGGGTTGGTTATTTGCTAATCATGACACCCAGTGGATAGTAGCATGTTCAGGGAGTCTCTTGAACAGAGAAGCAACAGTGGTAAGGCCCTTCAGTTTAGGGGACTATGCGGTTATGTTTATACATAGCTGGCCTTCCCTCGCAGAGAGATATGTTTATTGAGTCAGATGGGAGTCAGCTAGGGATAGGCATCCATAATAATTTTAGAAATTCGTGCTCCCTATTATATTGAATGTCAGTCACAAATAATGACTATGGTCGTGTAGTTAACCACAAGACAAAGGAACAAAGAGGTGTTACTTGCAAAGCACTGGACACCACTAGACCCTTGTCTATTGAAACAAGTGTTTCAATTGCTATTTTGACAGCCTTGTATAGAATACTTGATGGCTTAATCAGCTCTGTGGATCTCACATTGCAGTGTATGGAGCCTAATCTACCACTTACCGTTGGTGTGAGCCTAGTCCAGCCCTGGGACTAGGAGTGAACTTGGTATCAGGGTTGGCTACTGGAAGCATCTACTGATTGCCCTTAAAGTGGCACTTACTCCAAAATCTTGTTATTAGCCGAGTGAAATAGCTACACCCAACACAGTCCACATATAAAATAACTAATCAAAAAATGGTAAACTGACTATCTACTACATGGATTCACCCATGCATTACTGGATGCCATATTCAGCCACAATTGGTAGGAACATATGAACCACCTAGCCACTGTCCTGCGATGGATCCAATAAACAGGGATGACCATTTGCCCTGACAAGTGGCAGGTTGCTAGGGGAGATGCAGTACCGAGCGCACAGAGTAGGGAGTGGAGGGTCCAGCCAAAGCCATCCAAGGTAGCATTGATAGAGCATCAGTCCACTCTAGTAAGCAAAAGGCAGTTATTGGCATTTCTCGGTGCTGCACGGTATTACCAACAGTTTATTCCCAATAACAAATAATGAAACTCACAAAAAAAGTCCTGGCAGGTTAAATGTGAGAAAGTTCTCCTGGACCTGAAGGCTGCCCTAATGTCCCACCACATCCAAGGTGTCCCGAATTAGTCTCTCCCTTTCTTGGCTCAGACAGATGCTATAACATATGGCATCTGGGCTTTCATGAGTAATGTGGATGCCCAGGTCGAGGAGCACCCATCACATACCTAAGAAGCAAGCTGTTGCACCGAGATTCAGGGGCGGCTGGTGACTTTCTAAGTTGGTGGGGCAGAAGACAGAGACCTGGCCCCTTCCCTTACATTGACCCAACCCAACAGTATAAACCCCTCCCTTTCACAACATGTTACCTGTATAGGCCCTGCCCAATGACACAGACTGCACCCACTTGATGAGGGTGAGATGGTACTGCTTCTGCTCTCTATTCTTATGTTGGCAAGTACCTACATTTTCTTGATGGAAGTGAGGTGGTGCTGGTTCTGCTCTCTATTCTCTCTATTCTTATGTTGGGAAGTGCCTACATTTTCTTGATGAAGGTGAGGTGGTGCTGGTTCTGATCCATTTTCTAATGCTAGAAAGTTCCATCCATTTTCTTGATGACATGAAATAATTAAATAGAACACATAAAATATATAGTGGATTTCCAGGATGATGATTAGCATTGATGTTAACACACTGTCAAATTATTTCCAAATACTAACACCCTGGTTATTCCTATTTATCACATTCTTATTGGTAACTTATTCTTAACATTCCCCCTTACTGACAAACTGTATAAAATAAATAAAAGTTGACACAATTCTCCTATATATTCCTTATAGGATGATTACTCCCAGCATGTGCCAGTTGCTAGCGCAATTTTTAGAAAATAAATCCCTGAATGATTATTTTTCTTCACAGAAGAGCCAAAGATATACCAGAATAATAATAATTATATATCTATAATAATTATATCTCCTCTACCAAAGATGATTTATGTTCTCAGATATATACTCAATACCAAATCTATGCTTTGTATGAGTTTAGCACTCTCTCATAGTTGTTCAGATAACTCATTTACACTGTATTTATGTAGAATGTATGGTATTATGTATATTGTAGTAGTTTTATATTACTTAATATTACAGCAAAATGACTTAATCCCACAAAACACCCTAAACATCCAACCAGGGTTTCATATAATACTTCTGCTAACATATATTACAACTGTAACTAGAGAGTGACTCAGTGTTTATTGTAGCAAACACTTTTATTTTGTGATTTGATATACAGGTTACTAATTCCTTTCATAAATATTTATCCAGTTTTACTCATTGTCCACTGAAACCAGCTAACAAAAATTCCTTTATGCTAAATGAACCACCAGATCACCTCCATTTTTGTTGCTGGCACTAATTACTATACTGTTGCCTGTACAGGGGGTTCCAGGGAAAACCTTCCGCCAGTGTCCATGCTTGTGTCTTGATTCCACAGGGTGCATCCATTCAAGATTAGCCCTTTAGACATTCAGGGACCATCCTTTGGGGGGTATGCAGCTCAGTCAGTCAAATTACAGGACCTGAATATACAGAGGACTCGTTCTGTGGCTCCTAGGATTGGGCTGCATATTCAGTTCAACTCTGCACTGAGCTGCTAATTATGCTTCTTCACCTGCAGATACTTAAAAGTATATCTAAATTTCCAGGATTATGAATGTATCTGACAGAGGAGAATAAGCAGTGTATGAAAAAAAAATTGGCAGGAAAAATATAAAAATAAACAATATCAAACTTACCCTAAAGTTAGCAAAATCTCTTGAGTTTGCAAGCAGTTTATTTTTACCCCTGGAACCCCCTGCTAAAATTTTGGCCAATCAGCTAATACATTGTATCAATCTGTGATGGCAGTTTCTGCAGAAAATCCCACAGCATCCCAAAAGAACTTCAACTGGTCCAGTACAGTTCTCTGGTTTTCCATTAGGTTTTGAGTCTATCACATATGTTATTACTTTAGGAGGTTGATGATTGCACAAACCTGAATGAAATACATAGAGTAGATGCAAGATTGTTTGTAGGAACATGACTTGACAAGCAGGAGTGTAGGAGCTAGAATAATTCTGGAGGGGATAAAGCTAATTGAATACACAGGCTGTAAAATAGCTTCTATATACATACATACATACAAACATATAAACATCGGGGGGGAGACTCCTGCATTGTTTTTTATTTCCAATTTGTCAGGGAGTAGCACTTGTGGTTTGGATGGTTGTAATGAGAAAGTGGGCCAAGTGGTTTTTATAATCTTGGACAGCTATGGTAAAAAAAAAACTCAATCTGAATGAGCTAGGTGGTAGAGATGTTCCTGTGGCTTTTCATAATTGGCATAGTTCTTTTTTATTGATTCCAATAGCAGAATCAGGACTGCAAGCCAATGGCAGACAGTGAAGTACTGTACCATAGAGTGCCAGAGGCAGAGACATCAGGAAAGTAATGCCAAGCTCAGGGAGCCCGGAAATGTAAGCTAGAGGTCACAACACAAGGTCCAACAGGGAGAAATACAAAGATGGTGCTTAGTTGTTGCAGGAGGCAAAACAACTGCACACCATCAACCAAAAGCTTTAAGTAGTCCCAGGATGCTTATTAGATCAGATGATAGCTTTCTCACAAATAGAGCATTAACCCTTTAAATCTAGGGTTTTATTCTTATTACTACTAAAAAATATAAGGTGGACTTAAATTCACAAATAAAATTCCTGTACTGTAGGTTGGCCTACAACCATAAAAATGACATGCAAGTCTGACAGGTTTTAGCTTCTTAGTAAATATAAGACTTGCATCCCTATTAAATTCCTCCAACTGTAAAACTCATAGCCCGTAAAGGAGGCTGGAAGAGTTACGGCTATTAAATTGAAGTCTTTCAGCTACCCGCAAAAGATCCGCGGGTTGCAGAAAAACCCTATGGGCCATCAAAATTCGGCCTCCGTCTTAGCTAAACCTTTGATCTATAAAAAACCCGTAAATGTTACGATCGCAAAACATTTTATTATTTGTTGCTCAGTCATTCAGTCGTGTCTGACTCTCTGTGACCCTATGGACTGCAGCACATTTAGCTATGTCTCTGCCTGTGCTGTTCCACAAGGTTTGCATGCCAAAGATACCGGATTGGATTACCAGTTCATTCTCCAGTGGGCTGTGATTTTTCTGACCTCTCTGCTATGACCTGCCCACCTAGAGTGGTATAGCTCACAGCTTCATTGAAGTACACAAGGCCCTTCACCACCACAAGGCAGCAAGCCAGAAGGGGAACCAGGGAAAATACACCACACTAATCTACTCTAACCCATCAGGAAGGGCCACAAACACACATGGAGCTGTACAGAGGCACGTGGAGCAATAGCCAACTCATCTCCATCAGGGACAATCTCCGTTATGGCCATTCTGTAAAGTCCCACGCCATTGCTGGTGGCCATGTGCCAATATGTATACACATTATCAATTGGTGACCTCCCATTAATTGTTTTGCTATTATTTTGAGTACTAATCTATTGCATAGTAACCTGGGCTCATAAATTTACAGATACTGGAATGTGACATAAATGGGATGTATGTGGATGTCCCATAACCGCAACCATTGAAAACACACTGACAAGGTGATAATAGGACAAAAAAAGCTTTATTTCATACACAGAGCACAATTAGAAATGGACAAGACTGTGCATTAATATTATGAGTGGGGTGTGGGCGAGTCCCGGAATGGCAAGAGGCTGTTGGCCAACAAGGGACACCTAAAGGGTTAACTGTTAGACAGCATCATAAGCATAATGCATAGTATTTACTAAGGTCACATGTGGTCAGGACACCACATTAACCATAATTGGATGGCACATAGGAACATCATATAACACTCCATTTCATAGAAATAACCATTAATGCGCATACAGCAACCATATGCTCTCCATCTGCTAAATTAAACAGATGCTAGAAATCATGGATCATGTGATACTAATCAATTCCACACATAGTGTGTTTTCATACATTAATGATGATTCCCAAATAGATCATAGGAATATGGAAAACATAA
The DNA here is from genome assembly GCA_027410445.1 of Discoglossus pictus. NCBI lineage: Eukaryota > Metazoa > Chordata > Amphibia > Anura > Alytidae > Discoglossus > Discoglossus pictus. The sequence goes on along the minus strand of CM050165.1, from coordinate 447,965,201 downwards.
AGGGGATGTGCAAGAACAATTATTAACTGTTATTATAGTACTTTTTTTTGCTCTGGACACTACAATAAACCAATTAATATGAACGTCATCTATGAGCAGTGATAACCATATTGATCCTGTCCTGTTCAATCAGCCTTCCCGGAATATGTTGAGGATGTGTAATACGACAAAGCATGCTTCACTGTAACCACAATCTTTTAACAAAGAGTACTATCACTATCTACATGAAATAGTTGTGCCATGCTGATATCAAATCTCACTGGTATATGGGTGGTACCAAGACCAGACAGATTGAACTGTTCATATTACCCATAAACACATTGATCCTGGTGTCAAACAAAGGGAATTAGCCATTTTGTTTGTGGATGACATGAAATACAATATTGCATTTCAGATCCATCTGCAGTGGTGAATGACACTGATCGATTGCCTGTTGGGAACTGGGTTCAGTGTTCACTCACATGATGGTATTGTCCTGCTCGAAGATAAAGAACATGACTTCATGGTCATGAGATTGGGCTATTAACACCTTCAGAGACACCTTCCATGCCTGCACATCGTCTCTCTCTTCCACGTCTAGGTGTGTGTTTGAGCGTCGGTTGCCACTAAGTTGCGTGGCTGGGGATCAGGTTGAGCTGATGGTGAGATCTGAGATGAGGAGGCTGCCGTCTCGGGTTGCAATTGTGAAACCAAAGGCTGGAGAGGTTTGAGCTGGCGTTTGGCTAATTGGATGAGTTGCTATCAGTCCCGAATCACCTGTTCCTCATATCGCTCCATCCTTTGGTTGTGCCTCCTCACCTCAGAATAGAGTGATCTGTTGCTCTCAAGGAAGGTGTGTGTGAGCCAAACCTGCTGTAGCGGAACCCATCACTGTTTTAAACTGTTTTATGATTATTTAATTCTTGGTTAAAATATGATCACATTGCTGTACTGTAGATATGTTGTTTTATGTTCTACAGAATATATTGGCTCAGAATATTAGCCAGACTTTTGCAGACCTAGGCTAATAGATAATCCTGTTACAGAGATTCAAGAGATAAGAACAAAGAAGAATGATCTAATGAATGTCTGATTGTATCCAAGTTGCCAGGGAGGTGTGACTCACCTATTGTCCTATATGTGTATTGTGTGGGGGATATGTGCAATGTCTGTGTGTTATGTGTAAAAACATACTTTTACTAACTTTTGAACCCCTGGTCTGATTCATGCCATTTTTGTATATGTTGTTCCCCTGTGTGAGAGATATTGAATGGTGCGGGACTTAAAGGTGTACCCCCTGTATTTGGGGTACATCCAGAATGTGGTTAAAATTGTGTCTGTTTTAATTGTGTTACCTGTTATCTGAGGGGAGGAGACGTGGGGGTTGAACCATGTATATAATTGGCTGTTGTGATAATTATGTGGGTGTAGCCCTTCAGAGGGCACCATTGCATAAAAGGAGATTCCCTGTCATTAAAAGATAGTTCTTCTTGACCCTTCAAAACGTAGTCTCGTCGCGTTATTGGAGGGGATCGCTATCATACTGGGGATTGCTATGCTTTTGCATATTCCCTTGAGCTGTAACTACTGAACGATTGTTCCTGATGTACTATCCTTGGAGTCTGTGGTGGTTTTGGTGTCCGGTGCAGTGCTTGTAGGCCTCGACGCAAACTAGGACGCGTCTATCAACGGAGGTACCCGGTCGGGGTGCCAGTAGATCCGTTACACCTGCCTTCTGAGCAATCTGAGCCTCTCAGTCCTTGTCATGTCCTCCCCGGTGAAACTCTCCATGATTTCTCTCAAAGTCAGGGGTGGTAGTGTTGACGGCATTGGGGCTGATGTTGACGGCATTGGGGCCGGAGGTGAAGACATTGGGCCAGAGGTGACGGCATTGGGGCCAACGGCAGGAGTGCGTGAGGTGATGCAGGAGTGCCTGAGGTGTCGTCAGGAGTGCCGGCTTGTTGGCAGGAGTGCCTGAGGTGACGACAGGAGTGCCTGATGTGATGGCAGCAGGGCCTGAGGTGATGGCAGCAGGGCTTGAGGTGACGGCATTGGGGCCTGAGGTGTCAGCAGGAGTGCCTGAGGTGTCGGCAGCAGGCCCTGAGGTGGCGGCAGGAGGGCTGGAGTGTTAGGCCATTTTGTGGGGGGCCCATTATGTGGGAGGCCATGTTGGGGGAGCCCATTATGTGGTAGGTCATGTTGGGGGACCGCATTGTGTGGGAGGCCATGTTGGGAGACCCCATTGTGTGGGAGTGATTGTGGCCTGCCATGGCTGCAATGTTGCAGGTGGCAGCTGTGATGATGTCAGGGGGCCAGGATAATGTCGTTAGGTTTGGTGTGATTGTTCGTTTGCTTCACGACATGCCCGGTCGTAGGAGCTGGTACAGCTGTGCATGGCTGGATGATGAGTTTGAGGGCTTGGGCAGCGAACCCTACTCCTGAGATGAGGGTGATCATCTGAATTGTGAATGCCCAGCTTCTGTGGAAGGTCCCGGGCCATCTCGAATGTTCTGACTTTCTTCGTCAACCACTCCCAAGGGTGGATTTTGTTCCACCTCGAATGGAAGAACAAACATAATTGATTTGGTTTCCCTACACAATTGACAGCTATGTGTTTTCCTATCCTTGACATCATGGTCACCTGTGATTGACTGTGGTGCTTGCAATACACATATGAACCACTGCCTGCATAATGAGCATTGTGGATCATGGCTCATATGAATATGTGTACTACAAGTGTGGTGTGCCATCTGCATGTGCATTAGACACATGCTATGCTGGATCTGCTGCGCAGCGTGTGAGTCTGACCAATTTGTAAAATGTTCCAAGCAATGGTTGTTAATATGCAGCCGAGACATGGTCCAGGTTAGGACAGTATATGACACGCACATGCAGTACTACAGAGTCTGTATCCACATATGCCGCAGTGCGCACACCCAGACATGTACTCTCTTTTTAATATCAATCTTGATCTAATAGCGAATTGTACTCAGAAACAGTTTTAACTGCAGGTATTGTAAAGACATTTAATTAATACAAATTATGAAAATGATATGTTTGCTACCAGGATTTACATGGTTATTGATGCCACATATATCTTCAGTCATAACCATAGGGCTTACAGTGCTATGGTATGGCATTTATCTATGTGTGTGTGCAGGGTTGTAGGAGCCAGAATAATTCTAGGGAGATACAACTCATTGTATACACCAGCCAGAGAAAAAGCTTAATTATACATACATACAAAATCATGATATCTGCAGGGTAATTGTCCACCCCACCCCACCCCCAGTTCATACACCAATGTGTGTGGGGTTCATGTGCGTGCATATGCGGGTGTCATAGTGTATATGATACTCACATTGCAGAGTTGATGGCACACCAGTGTCCACCTGTCCTGGTAGGTCCACTACTGCCGCTGGCTCAATTCACTCCTTCAGGGTCTGCTCCCATCCTGGTCGCCAACCACCAGTTGCACGTTCAGCTCTTGCCTCCTCTGCCATCTTCCTCTTCACCTTTATTCAGCTGTCGTCACACCTTTGACAGTGTTTGACAGACTTGACATCCATGTTTGCAACCCCTAATGCTGCAACAGCTGAAGCTATTTCACTCCAGACCTGTGCCTTCTGGCTAAGCCTCACATTTCTCCCACCATGTATGATCCGATAGCGAGCATATATTACCCTGAGGAGGACATCCATCTCCTCTAGGCTATAATTGTGGGCTCTGAACTTTGCCACAGCCTCTTGCCCTTCCAACTGTGCCTGGGGTTCCTAGCCTTCCTGTTCTCTCCCTGGGCCCGGTCCCTCATCCCCACTACCCCCCCTGGGATCAGGCCCCTGACCCTCTGCCCCTACTCCTTGTGCGCCTATATCTGGGGGCACATCCCTCCCCCCTCCTGCTCTCCTCCACCTGTACCTCCCCTCCCTGACCTGGCTCTCCCTCTCTCCATACCTCTACCTCTCATCATCTCCTCCTCTCCTCACTCTCCTCCTCTGGCGTTCCCCTCTCTCTCCTCCTCTCTCTCCTCACTTTCCTCCTCCCCTCCTCTACCTTCTATGATTTATGAAATAAAAATAACTATAAATAAATATAATATATAGGTGGATGTGTATGTGATAAAACAAGAATGTTAATATTACGTGTAGTATAGTAATTGTATGGGTGGATGTAGATGTGATATGGCCTAGCGGTATGTATAGCTATGTGTAGGTATTAATCTATGTGTGTGAATTATGTGATATCAGTAATTATGTATGTTGCAAATTAAGGGTTAATATATATGAGTGGTCAAAATATAAAAAAACTCACAAAGCTCTCTCTCGCTCTCTCTCGCTCTCTCTCTCGCTCTCGCTCTCTCTCCAATGCTCACAAACCCACCCTCAACACCTGTGTGTTCACTTGCTCAGCTACAGCACAGTCAATGATTTACAATTGTTGCGCCCTTTAAAACCCCTTCCTATGGCGTTAATTATGGTTCCCTGCTTTCTATTGGCAGTCCCATCTATTCCAGCCCCCAACAGCTTGCGTGTGCAGAAAGAGTTTACAGGCTTCCGGCTCCGGGGCCCTTTGGTTGCGGCATGGTTGAATGTAATAGCTCTGTAACTCCAGCAGATTTCAAACCCGCAGACATACGGGCTAAACTAATGCTGATGCAGGCATGATATGGCCCATAGTTTGTAAATTCCAAGCAATGTATTAGATTGCTATGAGATAACATGTTAATATATTAAAATTATCAAAAGAAAACTGAAGTCACATAACAACATAACATAATACAACATAATACAAACTGAAATTATCTCAAGATCTGATCAAAGCTATTTTGTTTGCAAAGCCATTGGGTTACATAATGTCAACGACATGGGATCACAGGGCTAGGACTCTACAATTTAACCCTCTGTCTCTGGGTATAACAGACACCCTTTAATCTCATAAAAGCATCCTGGTACCTGGCTATAGGTGGTTATAGGTGAGGGACAGAGGTACGTAGGCAGCAAGAAGGTATGGGGGAGAGAAGCGCAAAGGACCAATCGTGTAGAAATCACTGGTTTATTCAAATGTATTTATAATAATAAAAACTATCAAATAAAAAAGCAACGGTAGTATATTGCACTCACATTTATGACCCTCAACACAAATGATGTATGAAAACAGCACAATAGCCAGTATCCAAATGAGGTGATGCTCTCATGGTTATCTTGCCAGTTGCAGTGGGGTGTAATAGATACTTGCACAGTATATAGAGTCCCGGTCACCAGGTTTATTGAACACAACCAGTATAAATATACTTATAGGGAAATGCATATACCTTCAATGTTGATAGACCTTAAAGGTATAGCGTTCTGGTTGTTTTATAGGCTAAAAACTATAATAGTGAATATCCTGATGTGCCACTCTATCTGTTCCCCAGTGGTCTGTTCAGAAATAGTACCAACCAGAATGCAAATACTGTCCAGAAATATAAAGTATAAATAAATATAAAGTATATAATGCACACTAATAAAAAGTATATAATACACACTAATAAAAAGTATATAATGCACACTAATAAAAACAAAGAACTATAGTGCTAAAAGACATAAACAAAAGGGATAAAGAATTATTCCCAAGTAAACCACAATGTGAATTGAATCCCAAGCCTGGTCTTTCTCAATGGTAAGAAATATATGAACTTCTGATTTTCTCCACAAACAATGCTGGGAGATGACGTTTTGTACTCAAAGTAATTACATAAATCCCCAGGCAAAAGGACCACAACTACCAGAAATCTGGGGCACATAGAGATGTTGAGCAGATGATGAATGGTGACACAAATCCTTAATTCCCCTATACTCCTCCTCCTCTTCCCATATCTCCCCTATAGGACCCCAGAAGAGAGTTAAGCTTGTGGGGGAGATCATGTAACTACTATAAGAGATAGAGGAAGATAAGATCACTAAAAATGGTTTGTTCAGTAGAATAAAGGTAAAACAGGTCAGATATCAAGAGGATGAGCCACACTCATCCCCTGCACCATTTTTTTTAAATTAAGGGGATGCATTAAATAAAATATATATATTTTTTTTAAAATTTTCTAAAATAGGCACAAGAGAAAGTTGGTGGTTTGGACTGAGAGAAGAAAGCATACTTCACTTGAGTTGCATATTATTCAAAATTAGAAATATATTAGCTAATAAAAAAATATTTAAGAGTCAATTTCAGCATAAATTATCCCCCTTTAACCTGCTGAGTACCCCTGTGCTAACTTCCTACCTGGAATCATGATATAGGTGCTGGATTGAGGCCCCAGTTGACTACCAGGCATTGGCATTCAGCAGCCTGACCGATGACCAATACTGGTAGAGCTCACATTCAGAGAACCTGTGATGGGGTAATTGTTGAGGAGTGGAAAAAAGTGGCTCTTATAAGTTATACCAAGTAAGGACCATATGCAAATCTCTGCAAAAGCAATTACAAGTGCCTTAGCGGCTAAATGAATCCCTAATCCCAAAAACATTGCAAGAGAACTGCTACGAGTCGAAGCCGAAAAGCAAGACATAAAGCTACATTGATTTTTGCACTGAGAAAAAAAAAAGCATAAGAAAAGACCACTTGTAATTATTATTATTATTATTATTATTATTATTATTATTATTATTATTGACTTTTATTTGTAGTGCACCCGCATATTCCGTAGTGCTGTACAGGGGATATAAAAAGGAAAAATACAATAGTTTCGACCTGCAGAATATGAAGGACCCTGTTTTGAGCTTAAAATCTTTGTTGAAAGTCCTTTTTTCCAAAGCACCCTACAAGACTGGAAACTCGCTACTCAATGTAAAGGATAGCATATGTTGCTGATGGGTCAAGTGCAAGTGGTATTCATGTCTCTATAAATAAGGTATAAATAAGGTCTAAACAGGGGTGGGTGGGTGAGGGGGAATGTTTAGAAGTGATCTTAAAATTTATTCAGAGCTTACCCCAGATCAGGAGAGGCAAACTGATGATAAGAAGAAGAATAGGAAATGGTGTGAGGGAGAGAACAGGGAGAGCAAGTTGTTTTTAAGCCTTTGCTGGATCCCCCAGAAACATTTAAAGTGACAGTATTGCACAAAATGCACTACAAAATGAAGGAAGGTCAATATTATTTGACACGTAACAATCCAATATAAACATATGTGCAATTAAAAATATGATATGGTAATATCATGATACAAAATCCATGGTAAAACACAGTGGAACTTCTCAAACATTAAATTATTCATGACGCTCACATTTCCTTTTGGCTTCTAGGGCCCTGTCTCATCCATAAAGCTTGGTTTGGATGCTCCCTTCACATAAATTGGTTACGTCTAAGGCAGGGTTTACGGCTGTGGGCTGGGAGCCCTAATCTGAGGAATCAAAAGATTTACGTTGGTGTAGAAATTAGGGGGAAAAGTTCCCGCAGCCGATTTACTGCAGCGCCCCCACTACGAGCCCTAGATTTACATGGAGGTCAGGGTATATTGAGCTTGCATGTTCTTCAGCTTAATCTAGCTGCGTCACTGACATTTTTAGACTTTTCTGAAGTAAAATCGCCATCTACTGGCAAGAAGAACATACTGCAATGGAAACAGAAATATAGCACTGGAAGGGGGTCTCGGTTCACATTCCAATTCGAGTCCCTTTTCTCCTATTTTAGCAGGAAATCCATATATTTATCCAAATCTTTAGCACCTTTGGTTTGATCTAACAGTCAGGCATCTTAATCTGGGTAGCTGAGAGGACATCAGATGGGTGCGTCCTGGCCTAGATAATAACACATAAAACTCAAGATATTAATGAGATGGTGAATAGAGGGTTTGCCCTTAATCAGTACAACATTTTAGGGGCTGACTGTTTATCTAAAAGAAGCCCATTTAAAAAAAGCAAATTCACAAATATTTGGGTAAACATTATACTACCACAACAGATAAAAAAAAGCAGGAGTTTCATTTCTCATAAAAGGGTTAATTTTAAACATGAAAACATAGAAAGAGATTGTAATTGTGGATACATTGTAGTTCAGGGTACTAATCATGACCAACATATTTGCATGCGTGATTTGCCTTCTTCTGCATCATCTCCAATCTGATAAAGTCCTGGCACTTAACCACATGGATGGTTGGGGGAGAACTTAACTCAATAATAGATCCAGCTACAGATAAATCCATAGGGTTCCCACTGCCGGCACCCACAAACGTATTTAAAACTCTACTTAAGAGCATTGCATCCAACTGAGCAAAACTACACTTATTATTCCTCAAGGCACAATATTTATTCTTGCATAAAGTCTGTCCTACTCCATCAAAATACCATTCCAAGCTTGATTGATGCATCCAAAGTGGACTGGATTTATTTCTAATTAAAAAGGGAATTCAGGGTTATCATGGATAATTATACATAGTATTGATCCAGGGAGAAATCCGATTGCCAGTATCTGGGGTCAGGAAGGATTTTTTTTTCCTTTGAGACTATGGCTAAGGTCTTACTTGTTTGTTTGTTTTTCTGGTTGCCTACCTCTGGATTAATAATGGAAAAAAAAATTAAAATTAAATAATTGAATAATTATTAATTAACAAATAATTAATTAATAGTTAATCAGCATATTGCAGATCAGAGGAGATCTTAAAAGCTTGAACTTGATGGACTGAAAGTCTTTTTTCAACCTTAATTACTATGTAACTATGTAACTATGCCTACTATAAACAATTCTTACATATTGTCCTGGCCCCCAACTTACAGAGGTGTTTAACAAGAAATGTTGAAAACCAGTATCATAGCCATCCCCAAAATACAGAACAATAGATTGGCGCCATTCCTCCCAAAACTGGCACCAGACGATATTAGAAGGACTTTTAATCTTTTAGACAAAACAAAATTCCTCTCGTTCTTCTATCTCCAGTGACACGGAAAGGGCCTTTGATAGAGAAGATTGGATATATATGGTTGAAATATTACTTGGGTTTAGCTTCTGGAATATTTGTTTTTCAACAACTAGAGCTTACATTAATTTGGCATTAATAGAGACCAAGAATTTACAGAGCTACTATGTGGGCCATGAAACAAAGAGATGGATTAGCAATGCCTTTTTTACTCATATCTTCTTGCGTCACACTAATATGTGTTTTTTATAAGTGATAAATTGACATCTCAAGAGCCGTTTAATTTATAAAATTTAATGTAGCAATTTATTATTTTTTCTACCTCCCCAAGGTAATATTTCTATAAAAAGTATCAAAAACAGTTTTTATTGTACCATTTAATAAAGCAATTTCTCTTTTTGTATGCAAAATAGAAGCTGTACCTAGAGATCAATATATTAATTCACTTGAAGGAACATTCCTCTAACTTTATTGTACCACTTGTGCACAAGTCTTAATATCTTAATTTTGTAACTATTACCTCAGATTTTGGCCATTAAGTAATACCAACTATTATTTAAAGCAACCCTTTTATTGTTACCTCATGCCAATCCATAAGGTTTTCATGGCAAAGATACTGGAGCGGGTTCCCAGTTCCTTCTCCAGTGGACCGTGATTTGTCTGATCTCCCTACAATGACCTGCCCATCTTGGGTGAAACTACATGGTATAGATCACAGTTTCATTGAGGTACACAAGCCCCTTGACTACAACAGGGTAGCATTCCAGAAGGGGATTAACTGTTTAGTTACTGTTAAATAGTTAGACTATATTGTGATGATCCGAGGGTAAGGGCTATACAAGGGCTGTAAACTGCAGGTTAACTACCCACAAGGATCATGGGGTTCTTGGAAATCTCAGCATCAGCACCCTGATATCTGTCTTCTATATCGGTTAGGGTCAGTAGCTTCCTGAGATAGGTTCAGTATCGCAGCCACCAGGAGCAAAATGATAGATACGATTGCTATATGTCTCCAGATGTGAACTCTTATATTTTTTGAAAAGTCATCAATATTTATAGCAGTTTGCTACAGAGGGGTGTACACAATGTAACAATGAGAGGGTGTGGCAGACAGGAGATGACCCCACATGGGGTCTAGCAGTAGCTTCTTGAGAGTAATAGGCTTAACCTCCAATACACATCCTGCCATCTCTAGCACATTATCGGATGTGATTAACGTTATCGGGCAAACAATGGGACAAAACAGGTTACAACTACAATGGGAGTGTTTATGTACATAATCCAGTGGATAGAGCCAAGCCGTCTGTCTTTTAATGGGCTAAGACCCAGGAACTGGGAAACAAAGATTTGAATCAGTAAATATACCTTTTTGACAGTTTTTGGTCACTTTTATTATAAATTAAAATTTGTTCATTTAATCTGTATAGTTATTACTGTTTAATTCTTTGTATTAATGGTATATATTATGTTTATTTTAGTTATTAATTATTATGATTATCAACATTATATAGAATATTTACTCGTATTAGATTTTAATGTCATGACTGAAATTTGAGGGACTGACCAAGACCAATTTGGCGCAGTGGTTCGACATAGAGGAAGAAGAGCTGTTCCCTATATTTAGGGGATGAAGTCTAGACCAGTTAGAGGCCCTGGAGAAGGGAACGCAAATAAGATTATTAGTCCAAGGGGAAGGCCTGGGGGAGACACCATGCTCCTGAGTTCTTGAAAGAACAAAGTATGGACTGAGTCCTGGAAATGGACTGTGGACCTAGCATGGGGCTCCAACTTTAACCAATGTCAGGGAGGGAACTTGTCAAACCAGAGGGACCAGTCTTGCCCCAAGGAATGTATTGGCATTGCCAATAGCAAGGCGCTGGAGGAGACAGGAGGCATACTTGTTGCACCTAAGTGGAGCAGCCACGCTCACTAGTCCTTGCAGGGGGAGATTGTGGATTATGCCCTGGAAATGGATTATGCACTAGGTAGAGACTTTGATCCTAGCCAGGATAACCACTGTCCAGGAGCCTGTGCTACACTATGGAGCAGCCCTGAAGAGCAGCCCTGGGACCGTGGAAGACCAGGGGGCGCTGCACTATCCATTTGGTAGGGACACCATTGCTAAGGATAAGGCAGGGATGCAAAAAGAAAAAAACTGTCAGATTGCTGATGCAAGGGAGAGCCTGGATGGGAGCAGCCATACCCACTAGCTTTGGAGGATAAAATGGACTCTGTGACCCAGGTATGAATTGTGAACCTAGCATGGGGCTCCTGTGGATAACTAGTGTCCAGGAGCCAGCCATGGACAAACACAGAGAACAACCTTGGGACTGTGTCAGAGCAAGGGGACCAGCCATACCCAGATGGCTGGGGCCCCATTGCTAACAACAAAGCTGTAGGGAAGACAGAGAATGTCTGTCAAAATTATGGCTCAAGGGGAAATCTGGATGGGAGCAGTCATGCCCACTGGCCCTTGGAAGAGGAGGTAATAAATTTGCTTCATTAGTATAAATATCTACAGGCCAAGAGGTAGCAGCTGGAGAGAGCAGTGAAGTCCTGCCAGTAGACAAGGCCATGTCGATGTTTCAATCCAGGGGAATGGAAGCTACAGCCAAGGCCCAGATCTCTGATGCCTACTTGGATCATTTTTTTGCTACAAAGGAATGTGATTATGTGGGAACTTTCCCGGCCGTTTGGGTTTTTGCTAACAAGGGATCCACAGGGGTAGCCCCCGGCATAGATTTCTCCCCTGGAATTTGTACAGAGGAACAAAGGTCTGGGGAAATTGTTTTCCACATCTCTCCTGTTTCAGCAGGGCAGATTGAGTTACTGCCTGGGATTGGGGGCTTGTACAGTATTTTGACCCTTCGGGATGCCTACTATCCGGGATGTATCACATTCCTTGGATTACAAATAGGGTTTCACTGAGATGCTTTTTCCAGCACCTCCATTACATATTCTCTGAGCAGAAGCCTGTGTCTCTCTCCCTCCCTATCTTTCTCTCTCTGGCTCTCTGCCCTCTGACTCCCTGTGTGAATATATATACTATATACATCTATTATATATATATATATATATATATATATATATATATATATATATATATATATAGGAAATTAATAGTACATCTGTGTTTACATTTGAATGTCTAAAACAAGTTAAAAAACAGTTATTGCACTGCATTCTGGGAAGCTGAGCAGGGTCATGAAAATGTGTCCACAAATGCCTCGCTCTTCAATCCATAGCCATTATCAAACATGGCTTCCTTTAAGCTTATGCCTGCTGTATTACACAGCTTTCATGCAAAGCCGAGGTTGGATTTTACACAAGACGAGAATCCTATCCATGTACAGATGTTTCAAGCTTACTGGCTATCATCAGCATGGAGCGGGATCTTAGCCTGTGTTGTGGACCTTATGAGTAGGTAGTTCACCACAACAATCATTTATAATATGGTGGGCAAAAGAGCGATAGAAGCCCTACACCGTACAGTAGTACAGGAAATAAAAAGTACATCTGCGTTCACATTTGAATGTCTAAAGCAAGTTAAAAAACCTGCTTCCAGCTCCAAATCCAAAAAGACTACATCCACTGAGTTGCCTTGATACAGGTGCCTACTTACCTCCTCATAGAAACTAATTAGATTTGTTTGACATGACCTATCCCCCATAAATCCATGTTGACTCCTACTTATAATCCTGTTCAAATAGACATATTCTTGTATATTATCCCTTATAAACCCTTCTAAAAGCTTCCCCACTACAGAAGTGAGGCTCACTGGTCAATAATTCGCCGGATTTCCCCCTTCTCCCTTTTTAAATATCACATCTGCGTTTCTCAAGTCATCTGGTAGAGACCCTGTGTTGAGTGAATTTTGAAAAATTAAATATAATGGTTTGGCTATTACAGAACCCAGTTCCCTTTGTACCCATGGATGGCAAAGGTAGTGTAGCCCTATTTTGTTGCGGTGTCCCAACCACTGGTACCTCCCTTGAGTATACCGAAGAAAATAACTTATTTAGCTCATCTGCCTTTTCCTGGTCACTAATTATCAGACGTCCTGTGTCACATTGTAATATTCCTATAGCTTCCTTCCTTGCCTTCTTCCCATTAATATACATAAAAAATATTTTAGGGTTAGTCTTACTCTCTTTTGTAATTAACTTGTCATTTTCTATGTTAGCCAGTGTAATCGCTCTTTTGCTGCCTTGGTGAGTTCCTTGTATTCCCGTAAAGCAGTCTCTGTCCCCTCTTGTTTGTATAATTTAAATGCCAGTTTTTTACTCCGTATCTTGATCTTTAAATCATTGTTAAGCCACATTGGATGGGATTTACTCCTTTTACTTTTATTCCCACATGGTATATGCCGATGTGTATGTATATTTAGTAAGGATTTAAATGTTGTCCATTTATGTTCAGTGTTTTTACCTATCAGTTCTCTGTCCCAGTCTATACTTTGTATCGCTGCCCTTAGACCGTTAAAATCTGCCCTTTTAAAATTAAGAGTTTTTGTTGGTCCCTTAAAATTATGTTTTTTCAATTCAATCTTAAAGGAGACTGTGTTGTGATCACTGTTTCCCAAAGGTTGCCCTATTTCAACATTTGATACTATATCAATATTATTTGTGATGAGTAAATCTAAGATAGCTTCATTTCTAGTAGGCTCCTGTATAACCTGGGCCAGATAATGATCCATGAGTGTACTCAAGAACCTGCTCCCCTTAGCTGAACTGCTGGTCTCATTTATCCTGTTTATTTCAGGGTAATTCAAATCTCCCATTATTAGAACTTGCCCGTGCTTAGCTGCATTTCCAATCTGTAACAATAATTGTATTTCCTCACTTTCAGTTATATTTGGGGTTTTATAGCATACTCCTACTAATATTCTTTTGGAATTTGCTGCTCCACTATTTAACTCTAACCACAAACATTCAGCTTTATCACTAGGTCCACCATAAATATCTTCTCTGACTATAGCCTTAAATTCAGGCAGACAAATCCCTCCTCCTCTTTTACCATTTCCCCTATCTTTCCTAAATAGGTTATAACCATACAGATTACCAGGCCAGTCATGAGATTCATCCCACCACGTTTCGGTAATGCCTAATAAATCTCATTTTTCATTAATTGCTAATAATTCTAACTCCCCCATTTTTCCTGGCAAGCTTCTGGCATTAGCAAGCATACACCTTATGCTAGGAGTCTGTAGTTCTGAAGTGCCTGCCACTGTACTTGAGTTACTTAGTACTACCTCCCTATTGACTATACTACCCCTCCCCATCTCCTCCCATATGAGTTGTTAATTCATCCCTTATACCCTCTACACTTTCTACCCTATTAATTATATCTAGCCCCTCCCCCACCTACTGGGTAAAAAACTCCTCCAGCCTTTCTACCATCCTATCCCCTAGCACAAAAGCTTGTACCGAAGTGAGAAGTCACCCCAGTGCTCTAAAAACCCAAACCCCTCCTTAGTGCACCACACCTTTAGCCACCCATTAACCTCCCTAAGCTTCCTCTGCCTCCCTGGGCTAGCACGTGGCACTGGTAGGATCTCAGAAAATACTACCTTGGAGGTCCTTGCCTTCAGCTTATTACCTAGTTCTCTAAAATCATTCTTTAGGACACTCCATCTTCCACTAACTTTTTCATTGGTACCAATATGTACCAAGACCGCCACTTCATTTCCATCCCCTCCCTATAATTTGTCTACCCGATCCACAACATGACGAACCCGAGCACCCGGGAGACAGCAAACTGTTTGATTGCTTGGATCTGGGTGACAAATCACCCTGTCTACCTTCCTAATAATAGAGTCCCCTACCACCAGAACCTGCCTGTTGCTCTGCCTATTCTGCCCTCCTTCTCCTCCAGTAAAACTGTTCTCCCGGCTGTTAGAGGGAACAGCTCCATCTGGCATTGCCATTCCTGAATGGACATCCCCAACAGTTTCACTCAATCTGGCAAATCTGTTGGTGTTTGCCAACTCAGTACTGGCCTGCCTCCTCCTGTTCCCCCTGATTCCCCTTCTAACTGTAACCCAGCTACCTCCCTGGACATCCTCACTAGCCCCAGCTCCACCCTCCATGCTAGGCCCAGCTAAACTGTGCTCTGTGAGCACCACCCCACTTTCCAGTGGAGCAATATCACTAAGTGCTGCATGTCTTCTCTCCAGTTCTCCAATTTGAGCTTCCAGAGAGGCAACATGGTCACACCGGTCACAGAGGTATGGACCCTTGATCATCTGTTCCAGTATTGCATACATATGACAAGATGTACACTGAGTGAGGTCCCGCCTTGTATTTAAACTCCTACAATTTTACTAGAATTGTACTTATACTAGAAATGTTCGCAAGCTCACAGGTTCGCCCCTTCTCCTTCTCACCTGGGCACAATTAGTGCACTCTGCAATTTATCAGCCTTTACTTGTAAGGTAAATCCACTTGCAAGTGCAGTTTGTTAAAAGAGTATATTTTAGCCGTATGGCTAGAGGGGACCTTTAATCAGTTTGGAGCAGTTTTGTTCAGGTTGAATCCTCCAGTGTCTCTAGTCAAAAACGACAAAATGTAAAGTCACTTGGAAGGTTCATGGATGTTACTCGGTGTATAATATCCCAGGGTATCTATTTACTGACATATACTGTATGTAACTAAGAAGTATTTATAAGCTCTTATTAATACAATAAAGTACATAAAAGTAAATAGGTACACATGGATATTACTAGTAACATGGATCACTACCTTGTCCTGGTGAAGGGTCTTGAGTACTTCAATGAAGCTGTGAGCTTTTCCATATAGAGTCACCCAAGACAGGCATGGGCATAGTAGAGAGGTCAGACAAATCACTGTCCACTTGAGAACGAACAGACAACCCACTCCATTACCTTTGACAAGAAATCCACATGAATAGACACAAGCAGAAACACAGATGTGCCTGCTGTGATGTGTCTATATGGTCACCGAGCATCGGGCACAACTGTACTGCCTGTATTACCTACACAAGACTCATGGGCAATTAATATGTAAGGACTTTTCAATCATTTCATTTTTAATTTTAAGAGACACAACATGTCTATATTTATCTCTGGCCCTGAATATTCTAAGATAATATTTATTAAATGGAATCTGTATTATTTTTCTTTATAATAATCCTGATATATCACATAACTGTAACCACAAATTTAAGTGAATATTTTAAAAATAAATAAAACATTTATATAGCCTACCCTAAACTGCCCTATTTGCCATTTATAGGTCCAATAACTGGATCATTAGCCATATCCATCCATCATAACCTCGATCTGACATGGATGTAGTGCCGAAAGTGATCACCAGATAGCGCAGTAATGTGCCGGCGCTTCATACAGTATAGCATGGGACCTCTAGGAAATATAAAGTACAAAAGTGTGAACAAAATGTAACGTACAGCATTGAGTAGACCAAAAAACTGCCCTGCCCATCTTGGGTGACCATACATGTTATAGCTCACATCTTTATTGACGAGCACCAGCCCCTTTACCACAACAAGCTAGTGATCCACAAGGGGTACCATGTTAGGCAGCAGTACATGTATATATATATATATATATATATATATATATGCACATTTGCATGTTCCAGCTCAACTTCCCAGAATGCAGTGTGATAACTGTTTTTCTTGGAACTCTGAGCTGGAAGCAGGTTTTTTTTTAACTCAAATGTGATCACAGATGTGCTATTTATTTCCTGTACTACTGTACGGTGGCGGCTTCTATCGCTCTTTTGCCCACCATGTATTAAATGATTGTTGTGGTGAACTACCTACTCAAAAAAATCCACTACACAAGCTAAGGAACTGGCCCCACGCTGATGATAGCCAGTAAGCTTGAAACAGCTGTACGTGGATAGGATTCTCAGCTTGTGTTTAATCCAATCTTGGCATTGCATTAAAGCTGTGTAATACAGCATGCATAAGCTTAAAGGAAGCCATGTTTGATAATGGCTATGGACTGAAGAGCGAGGCATTTGTGGAACATTTGCTTGTCGCAGCTCATCTTCCCAGAATACAGTGTAATAACTGTTTTTCTCAGAATTCTGAGCTGGAAGCAGGTTTTTTAACTTTTTTTTAGGCATTTTGTAGATTCTCTTTATGTGTAGAACATGTTATTTTCTCTGTTTTCAGCACTTCCTGATAGCTGTGTTTGGAGGGAATTTTTTTATCTACCAGTGAGAAAGGTGGAGGAAGAGGGACAAGGCAGAGAAACGGGTGATTTGCTTTAAATTTTAATTGTATTTAATTTGACACCCATCCCCTTCCCCATACATGCCCAGAAGCAGGGAACTTGCAGTCACAAATGCAAGCACTGTAATGTAAACTTTCCTCTCACACACACATTTTTCAATAATGTGCCATAAAAGCCTCATGGACCAGACGGAAGAAATATGATTTGGAATTACAGTTGAAACATAAGGGAATCAATTAATGTAATTATAAATAAATAAAGATATTGGGCCTTATTCAGTTGCAAGCCCGCAGATTATGTTATACAGGCCATATGTCTGCAGGCTTGCTGCGGTCTTGAGATTTGCTACAATTTCAGGGTGATTCAATTGAACAAGCCCGCAATTTAAGGGCCGAAAGCCGAAACCGTAAACCATGCACCCGTAAGTAGCTTTTCAGAGCATGGTCATGACCAAATAAGCAAGGCCGTAACTACTGATTTAGAAACAGCCAATAGTAAATGAGACCGTCATCATTACATCAGCAAAACATGGAGGCTACACATCAATCAATTAGCATTTAACGGTCTGATATGCGATCAGACTCGCAATCCTGCAATGTACAAAATATTAGAAATTAATTCCAATACTGTTCTAGTCCATGTGGGTGGCCTGATATGTTTAACTCATTGATTCCCAAGATTGATTTGATACCGAAATGAAAACAAAAAACAATCTTGTATTGCAGATTATCCCATTATTTACAGCACAGTATTGATTTTTTATTTGCATTTACATTACTATGAACAGGTGTTTAACCCCCTTGCGAGTCCTATCTGGTACTCGTAGGATTTTCTTCTACATTTGCCATTTACAGGAGTGAAGATATTTGCGGGCTTGAAAAATCAAAGGCTTAGATGGGTTGTAAGTTACGATTTTGACAACCGCAGGGATTTTCAGCCTGTAACCCGTAGATCGCTTGCGGCTCGCTAAAAGACGCCAATTGAATAGCTAATTAGTTTATGGGCTACATTACGTCTACAGTAAACATCAACTGCTCCAATGAATAGGGACCATACACAGCAACATATACCAACATGTTTTCCCTGTAAAAAAAAAGGTTTACTAAACAGTATATACCTTGCAACTGGCACATTTCCTTCTCCCATCAAATCATCACAATTATATCCATTACAAAGAAGTCATCTAAGAACATCTAACCCATGTTCTGTATTCAAATTCCTTTCCAGATCCTCTGCAATCTGGTTACTTTGTGCAATACTTTACTAAGCAGTTGACAGTTGACTGACAGCCGAAGCAAAAGAACATTATTCCCACTCATCTGTTCTGCTGCATTTGACACAGTTGGCCACTTACTTCTTCCCCAGACTCTCAGATGCCTTGGTCCTCTCTCCAATCTATCTATCAACTCTGTAGTGTATAGCACTTGGGCACATTGTCATCACTCTTACAACTCAATGTTGGGGTACCTCAAGACTCTGTGTTATTTCCTCTGCTTTACTCAATCCACACTGCCTCGTTTGACAAATTAATATACTCTTATAGGTATTATAGTTTTTTTTTTTACAGAACTTTTTAGTTAGTGAAGACCTCGCTTTTGGATAGAAGTTCACTAACTAAAAACTTCTGTAAAAAAATATGCTCTGTGCTTATATAGAGTCCTATTCAATTGGCCGAATCACAATTTAATAAGGCTGTATATGTCTATCCAACATCTCCTACTGGATGGCCTCCCACAAACTACAAACATACATGTCAAAATGTGTGCTCTTAGTAGTCTGTGCTCTATTATTCTCCATTTTTAGTGTTTGTTCATGTCTACATCCATATCAGAATATATATATATATATATATATATATATATATATATATATATATATATATATATATATATATATATATATATTGTGGCAGAGCTAATGAATGGAGGGCCCAGTGTGAAAATAAAGCCCTCGTGACGGAGGAGGGAGGTGGAAGGGCCATGGGTGCTGGGGGCGGGGCCAAAGGGTTCTAGGGCAGGTCACAGGGTGCCCGGGCGGGTCCAAGGGGTGATATGGATTTGGACAAACACTCAAAAATGCAGAATCCCTTATAGCACATCTGTATTTGTTAGTGATACATTTACTGATGTGTTCCACTCCAATTATTCCCATGATAGTTGTGTTAGTCTTTTACCACTCTTTAGATATCTGTTTGGTAGCATATAATCTAATTTAGTAACGTGTCAAATCCAGACTCCAATATTTCTGTAGATAAAAATAGACCATGACAGACCAATGTTGGGTATCAACATGACCTTTTAATAAAGTAAATGTCTTTCTTGATTTTATCCCTTATTCAAAATTGATGTGGATAAAGTATAAATATATTCTAGTACAAGCCTTGGTTATTTTTGAGATAATCAATTTATATTTTTACTATTAAAAGTATTTAGTCAAAAAGTTGACTAATTTATATGTAAAATGAACAGTCAGAAATGTATTTCAGGTGAGTATCTGGCACGCTATAAGGATAGGGGAATATATCTGTCTAAAAAAAAAATGCTGAAGGTCTAATACTGGAAATGTCAGACAAACATGTCCTCCCCTAAAGCATTTATGTCCTAATGGCGCCAGAAAAGTACCGTTAAGCAATGTTATAAAACAAAAATTAGAAGAACCAGCATGATATCTTGAAGTTGAACGCTCTGTTGTTTTGATTGGTGGGTCGGTGTTGAGACATAATATAAGATAGCTGCTCGTCATACCTTCAGGGGGAAACTGTCCATGGTAAACATCTCACACATAGATTGGTCTTAAATAAATATTCATCTCAGGCTTCATCAGATCCTCATCATCAGAACTTCACTCTTTATGGTCAATGAACATTTAATGCCTTGTTTTATTGAATCTGAACAGATGAAATATAATTCTCGGATATGAATTTCTATATAATACTATACCAGACTAGACCCCCTTTTGGTCCTGGTCGCCATGTGATCCTTGTACCATAAGACCTACTTTCCATGTGGACCAATAGGAAGCCCCTGGTTTTGTAGATGGTTTATGGAGCTTCACAACTTGCTAAGCACCCACAACACAGGGTGACACACATAAGAAATGGGAGGAGTGAAGCATGGTAGTCTTCCAGAGACCAGCAGAGGGTAATGGAGGAGTCATAATAATTCATACCTTGATATTGGCTCATATGGCTTTCATTATCCCAGATACAAGGGCCGTAACTTGTCTTATGACTATAGTGACTCTTTAATAAATACTATTTACCATTTAATTGCAGTTGAAAATAAAGTATGTTGCCAAGAAGACCCTGAAGGATTGGGCTTATCTCAAAAGTATGGTTTGTTCCTAAGGAAAGTGTCTGAGGTCACTGAGCAGTTCTCTAGTACTCTTACACCCATTGGGAACCATTGGCGATAATTATTTCTAAATCATATCAAACTCCCATTGAAACCGCCATGTTCTAAGCTGGCAGAATTCTTTTAATTGAGTAACAAATATTAATTGTAACTTAACACCCAAATTGCAACCTTATATTAACATACTAAACTTAAGAAGTCATAAAGGGCCTCAAGAAAAAGTTCATATTAACCTTTGTTCAGTTTGACATTTGCAGCATTTACATTAAATATTTCCATTATTATTATACATTCAATATCATCTTATCCAGCAGTTGTGCTCATGTAATTAAATTAATATATTTTGAAGAACAATACCTCAAATTAGTCAAAATGTGTTTTTTTTTAGAATGGAAAAATAAAATAATACATCCTGTGATACATTTTATTTTTATGCTGTGGGATCTGCCAGTTTTCTGCTGTTCAGTTTGGAATTGTGACACCTACAACTGCCAGTTCTTTCAATAGTAAGAACGTAAAGCTTGTTAGTTTACTTTTGAGAAAGAAACAGACAGAATAAGCTGAGAAAATAAAATGGACACGTGTTGGATAGACTTTATATAAACACAGATATGTCCATTTTATTTGCACGTCTTACAGCCCTTATAATCTAATTCTAAGAAAGAAAGGAAGGAAGGATGGAATATGAGCAAAACGCTTTAATGCAATGAGAGGTTGAGGACATACGGTGTCAGTTTATGGTGATATCAGGCCGGTTTCGCCGCCCTTGTGATGGATCGGTGCCATGTTCCAATATTATATTATTTTGTGTGCAAATTGTGCTATGTTCTTTTAGAGGTTATAAGGATTAGCTAAAAATAGAGATATCCCATCAAATAATGGATAGTCAAAGAATATACTTCAGGTCATAGCCCTCTGTTTATGGCTTGGGAACATTAATGAATGTTGTCAGTTGGTCCATCTAAACACATGTGTAGGATTAGCAATAAGTCATGGACAAGCTTCCGTTATATCTTAGGCCTCCAGCCCTTGATAAACTGCATGATCTTCTTCACTTGGAGCTTTGTTAGCTTAAAATCATCGGACAAGATCTCTTCAGTCAACTGTACAAAGATACTGCCATCAATACGCTCACGAACAAAGAAAGTCACCACATCCTCTGAGAGACCAATAAACCGCAGACACCGAGAAACCTCCTCCACTGACAGCATCGATAAGTCAGCAGGAGGATGCCAAACCAAGGAGTCTCCACTGAGACGTGGCATGCCCGGGGCATGGGAAGACGATGTGTCTATATTGCTTCTTGTGGACATCGGTGGTACCTCAATGACTCCTTGTGTGAGATAAACCCTGGTGATACCCCCTTCTGCCCCTCTCAGTATAGTAGGTGAAAGTGGGGCTGTGCTCCTGATAACAATATTCTCAGTCTCAAACCCTTTTGTGGATCTGGGTGGAGGTGCAGGGCAGGTCCCTGTCCCACCTGCTTTGAAGATGGGATCAGGAATGAAACGCACCTCTGATCCAGTGGAGACAGAATCTGGGGAGGTGCTCTGGCTGTTGCTCACATCAAAGGGGTCAACAGCTTCAGATGCTGAAGAAGAGGGCGATTTCTGGTTTTCTATTGGGTCCAACCATTCCCCTGAGGATGAAGGAGAAGATGCAAAGGCTGGGTTGGCAAAAGGATTTAATGCTCCAAAGGGAGCAAAACGTTTTTGAGTGTTAGGGGGTTTCAATCTTGGACAGCTATAGTAGGTCTTAATAGTGGTATCTGTACTCAGAAGAGGAGTGGATCGGCCACTGGCCACACTTGGACCAGTATCTGCATAGCCCCAAGAGTCTGACCAGGAAGTCTGTGTAGGTTGAGCAGTTGAGGCCATGGTCCCTGACATCTGACGGGTGGACGGATCACTTGCCTTACAATCCCCCCACGTACATGGGTAACAGTACAGGGAATAAGAGTCTGGTGATGGAGAGCAGCTCCCACTGCGAGTTCCTGATCTGTAAGGAAAGAAAAGGAAGACATAAGATGGCAGGAAAGACATGGGCAATATATATGGTCTTAAGCACATTCCAAACTCCTGTAGTAGAATATGATGCGGAGTCCCCATGCAATGTCTACTGTAGCCACAAGATGGCAGAGCCCTATTCTATTAGAAGCCCGCAAATGCCTCTAACCCATTATTTTGACTGCTGGTGTTTTTTTCTATTGAGTCCAACTGGCAATTTACCTCCTTAATCCTAAACTCATAATCGGATTGCGAGTAACCAATGGAATATCTGGCAATATTAAGAGTTTTGGCAATAGAATACTTGTTTTATAGACACTAGCGACTACTCAATCTAACATTGATTTTTGTGCCTAACCTTATTGGAATTAATGTAAAAAAACTCAATTTTTGACATTGTTTGAGTTCTAATTTTGTTAGTCTTAAACAATGGAAAACAATGACATGCTCGTGAAGTACGTAACGAACTAACAACCTTTGCAGCGATGCAGGACAGGAACAGAAATACATTTTTAGACAATTGTAAATCATATGTTTAGCTGACTGTGCTTGTGTCATGAAGGATTTCATCTTAAACTGCTAGCCTGTAACTTGAGGGGGAGGATTATGATATGGGGGCTTGCTCTTCCACAGAGTTCTTTTGTCAAGTGTGCTTTTTGGAGAGGACTTTCCAACAGAACTCAATAAATATCTTATCTGAATCAAGAGCCTACCCCTTCTCGAAGATATCTAACACTTTCAGAACAAAAACAAGACATCTGCCATTTATGAACAAGATGGAATAGAACAGGAAAAAAAGAAAGCCTGGACTGAATTATTATACACACATTACATCAGGAGCCCTTCAATTCAGATAGAGTCATCATAACAAGGAATTAGAACAATTATACCCCTAGATGCCCCTTCTGGATTGGTGAAGGGGCTTGTGTACTTCAATTAAGCTTTGAGCTATACCATGTAGAGTCACCCAAGATGGGCAAGCTATAATAGAAAAGTCTGACAACTCATGGCCCACTGGTGAAGAAACTGGCAACCTACTCCAGTAACTTTACTAAGATATCTTTATGGACAAGCACAATCCGAGACATGACAATATGGCACTGGAAGATGAGCCCCTCAGGTCAGAAGGTGCCTACCACATTACTGAGGAAGAGCACAGAGCGAGTGTAAGTACGAGTAGCACCAGATCTAATGTAGTGGTTGGGCTAAAGCCAAGAGGACACCCAGCTGCAGAAGTGTCTGGATGAGAAAGGAAAGTCCGCTGCTGCAAAGACCAATTCAGAATATAAACCTGGAATGTTACAACTAAGGTAAACTAGATGTGGTCAAGAAAGAAATTACAAGGTTAAACCTTTATATACTGGGAATTGGTGAACCCTAATTGAACTGGAATGGGACATTTCACATCAGATAACCACCAGATCTTTTACTGGGGTCAAGATTCCAGCAGAAGAAATTGAGTAGCCATCCTAGTCAGACAAAGAGTGGCCAAAGCAGAGCTCGGTTACAACACAATAAATGACAGAATGATTTCAATTTGAATTCATGTAAAAAATGTTACATTACAGTGATCCAAGTCTATGCTCCAACCATGGATGAAGAGGCTGAAGTTGTCCAGTTCTACGAAGACATTCAACACGTCATAGATATAACACCAAGAAAAGATGTTGCTGTCATCCGAGGAGATTGGAACCAAAAGACACCTGGAATAACTGGTAAATTTGGCTTTGGAGTACAAAATGAAGCAGGTCAGAGATTAGTAGAATTATTTAGATAATTCTCTGGTCGTAGCAATCACCCCCTGCCAACAGCATCTGAGACAACTCCATCACCAGATGGACAACATAGAAATCATATTGACTATATACTTTGTACCAAAGATGGAGGAGATCTATACAGCCAGCAAAAACAAGACCTGGAGATGACTGCGGCTCAGACCATGAGCTTCTTATTGCAAAGTTCAAAATTAAACTGAAGACAAGAAGGAAAACCATCAGGCCAAGCAGATATGAAATAAATAATATCCCTGTGAATGTGCAGTGGAAGTAAATAAAAGATTAAAGGGACTAGACATGGAAGATAGAACGCCTGAAGAACTTTGGACTGAAGTTTGCAACATAATCCAGGAAACAGCAACAAAGATTATTGTCCCCAGCCCCTTCGGACTCATATGGTTCACCCAGGGTAGGTCAAGATTTTTAAAACAGGCCGTTACTCTGGCCACATAATTACTTGCGAGAGAGAAGTAAAAGTATCTGGATTCTTATTTATGTGGTTGTGGGATGTGGATTGTGTCTTGTCTGACCCACTCATGTAGGGACTGGGCTCAGTAGTTGTAGTTGTACATGTAATATGTTTTTATGTTATGTTGATTCTGTCTGTATGTTTACCTTATGATGTTCGATTCTGTGTCCGTTCTCACGGATGACAGAAAGTTCCACTGCTAGTAGGAGGTAGGAAATATCACGGTCTCTGACTGGATAAGTTTACATATGGAACAAGATATCTAGAAGATATATGTGTCAAAATCCTTACAGAAGATAAGAGCTGCCCTGATTCTATATAACCACTGAAGTGGATGTTAAGACGTTATGATGCCTCGCAAAAAAATATTTAAAAATTATTGTATTAGCAGTTTATACAAACTCCAGAAGACCCACAAACTATTGCAGCATGTTATCAGTTCAGAATATATACAGTATATATATATATATATATATATATATATCCATTGGACCTGTTATGGATTTCAACAGCAATAAAAGCAGGTCCTGATAATGTTTTTATATGCTGATCCTGTGCTCATATTTTTAAATGCTGCATCCAAATAAGGGGGTTTTAAAGACATTGGTTGCCTTGGTGAAGGGACCAAATACATCCTAAACGATCTGCTGGGTCGGTATGGTCATAACAGCCTTATCAAGCCCAACTGAAGAAAGCAGATTATCCAAAAAGGAAAGAAAACAAATAAGAAAAAAAACTGTCTGTTTGCTGAGGCTTTGAAAGTAACCCAGAAAAGAAGGAAAGCGAAAAGCAAGTAGAGATAGAAAAAGATTTGTCCAACTGAATGCAGAATTCCAGAGAATAGCAAGAAGAGACAAGGAGGCGTACTACAGTGAGCAATGTAAAGAGATAGAAGAAGATGATGGGAAATGGGAAAGTCAAGGAACCTTTCATGTCAAAGTGGGCGTGATAAAAGACAAAAATGGTAGGAAATTAACAGAAGAGGATCAGATAAAGAAGATGTGAAAGGAATACACTGAAGATCTATACAGGAAGGTTCTTAACAGCAGTGATGATCTCAATAGTTTGTCCAAGAAGTGGGAGCCAGACATCTTGGAGAGCGAAGTGAGATGGACCCTAGGATGTTTTGCTGATAATAAGGCTACAGGAAGTGAGAGAATCCCAATTAAACTATTCAAAATCCTACAAGATGATGCTGAGAAAGTTGTACTTCCCTTATGCCAACACATTTGGAAAACTCAACAGTGGCCAATAGCCTAGAGAAGGTCAGTCTACATCCCAATCCCCCAAAAAAGCCAAAGAGTGCTCCAATTATTGAACAACTGCACTCATTTCACATGCCAGAAGGTTATGTTTATGATTCTACAAGCTCAACTCCAACAGTATATGGACCAGGAACTACTAGATGTACAAGCCGGGTACAAGACGGGTCCCGCAGAGGAAGGGGCCCAAGAGATCAAATTGCCAATGTCCGCTGGATAATAGAGAAAGCAAGAGAGCTGCAGAAAAGCATTTACTTGTGCTTTATAGACTATTCTGAAGCCTTTGACTGTGTGGATCCCACCAAAATGTGGCATGTTCTTAAAGAAATGGGAGTACCAGATCATCTAATCCTCCTCTTGAGGAATTTGTATATGGACCAAGAAGTCACGGTCAGAGCCGAAAATCAAGCAACATAATGGTACAAGATCGGGAAAGGAGTGGGACAAGGTTGTATATTGTCACCTTATTTATTCAACTTCTATACAGAGTTCCTGGCAAATAGATGGGGAAGAATTGGAGGCAGTGACAGGTTTTATTTTCCTCTTCAGATGGTGACTGTAGCCATGAAATGAAAAAAATGTTTTGCTTCCCGGGAAGAAACCTGTGGTAATCTTGAACAAGTTAGTAAAAAGTAAAGATATTATGTTACTAGCGGAACCCATCACTGTTTTACCCTGTTTTATGATTATTCTTGGTTAAAATATGATCCTACAATATGTATGCTGGTTGATGCTCTGCAGAATACTAGCCAGACTTTTGCAGACCTAGGCTAATAGATAATCCTATTACAGAGATTCAAGAGATAAGAAAGTTGTAAAGGATCCTTGCATTTTCCAAAGTGTTTTAATTCTCTGATAAGAACAAAGAGGTGTAATTGAATCAGTGTCTGATTGTATCAAAGTTGCCAGGGAGGTGTGACCCCCCTATTGTTCTCTTTGTGTGTATTGTGTGTAGCCAAATATGGGCATGTGTATTGCCTGTGGCCAAAGAGATGTATATATAGTTCTGCAATAACAAAATAAAGTCAGTATTCATTTGACTCCCAAATTGTGTGTCGTCCAATATGGGAGGTCGGGGATGGTGAAACTGTAGTGCCTCGTGGGTATTTTATCGTATACCAGCGGAGATTTTGGACTGTGGGTCCCAGCTCCGTTACATTTGGTGGCAGTGGTGGGATTGTTCCCACGGTCAGAAGGACAGCTACAGGAGACACCATTCCGTGGAGTACAAATTGAGGGCAACGCTAGTATCCGTACAGCGCCCCTGGCTACAGCAGGATGGAACCGGCTAGTTTTTGGACAGCGTTCCATGATGAGGATGAGAAGGAGGCCGCAGACTACAGGGAGACAGACAGAATGGAACTCTGGTATGATGCCCTGCAAGATGCCCAATGGCGGCGAGGTGAGAGTCTCCCCAGTGATGAGCAGCGGCTACAGAAGCGTGTGGCGATGCGGATGTATCTATTGGGAGAGCAGCCCCTGGATGAGTGGGTGACAAGACTAGAGACCCTGGTATGGCGAGAGATCTGGCTAGACAACGCATACCAGGCCCTCTGGTGGTATACCGTTCGACTTACCCCCTGGACGGCTGAACACGACTTACCGGAGGGGGATGATTATGATGGCCCGGGTTTATTATGGGATGCCTTGGAGGACGATATTGATCTTGGCAGCACGGAGGGGTCTAGGTTTTGGGACATCTACGACTACCGGATGGGCATGTATGTCTGGGATGACGAAGGCGAGGTGAGCAAAGACATGACCCACCTGGTAACGAGAGAGTGGGAGCTGGAGCAGGACTACCAACACCTGCTCAGCCTTGTGCAGCCCCAACCTACTCGACAAGCAGAACCAGACTTCATTGACTGGTCCTGGGATGACCTCCAGATGGCAGGTAGAGATGGGACCGAGGTCTCTCTACCGGCCCTCCAGGGGGCAGAAGGTGTCGTCCTTTCCCCCCAGCGGCAGTGTGAACCCCAGGGGGCAGAAGGTGTCGTCCTTCCCCCTCAGCGGCAGTGTGAACCCCAGGGGGCAGAAGGTGCCGTCCTTTCCCCCCAGCGGCAGTGTGAACCCCAGGGGGCAGAAGGTGTCGTCCTTCCCCCTCAGCGGCAGTGTGAACCCCAGGGGGCAGAAGGTGTCGTCCTTTCCCCCCAGCGGCAGTGTGAACCCCAGGGGGCAGAAGGTGTCGTCCTTTCCCCCCAGCGGCAGTGTGAACCCCAGGGGGCAGAAGGTGTCGTCCTTCCCCCCCAGCGGCAGTGTGAACCCCAGGGGGCAGAAGGTGTCGTCCTTTCCCCCCAGCGGCAGTGTGTACCCCAGGGAGCAGAAGGTGTCGACCTTCCTCCACAGCGGCAGTGTGAACCCCAGGGGGCAGAAGGTGTCGTCCTTCCCCCTCAGCGGCAGTGTGAACCCCAGGGGGCAGAAGGTGTCGTCCTTCCCCCCCAGCGGCAGTGTGTACCCCAGGGAGCAGAAGGTGTCGACCTTCCTCCACAGCGTCAGTGGGTACTCCAGGGGGCCAAAGGTGTCGTCCTTCCCCCCCAGTGGCAGTGTGAAACACAGGGGGCAGAAGGTGTCATCCTTCCCCCCCAGCGACAGTTTACCCTAACCAGGGGAGACACCAATCTCCCAGACGGCGCAGATGGGACCGTGGTCTCTGCGCCCACAGCTTGTCCAGATCCCCAACTACCGTCACTGGGACAACCGGAGGAGGGGGTAAGTACAAACTCCCCTCCCCAGCTAACTTCTAATGTGGCCCCAGGGTTAACAGAGGAAATGTTAACCCCCACTGACCCCCACGTTTCCCTGGCTACTGAGCTGGAATATGTCCCAAGTACCCCAGCAGAAGAGCTGACAGCGGGGCAGAGTGCAGTCGGCCTCTGCCCTCCCTTTGTCCCTTGTACAGAGCAGGATGTCCTGCAGGTTATACCAGCAGAAGAGCTGGCATCAGGGCAGAGTGCCGCTGGCCTCTGCCCCTCAAGTCCCCTCAGCGTGTTGCCCCCTCACCACAGCAAAATATCCAGGTACCTGGTTAGACTTCCCCCCAAAGGAGAGATGTGTGACGAAGTGCCCTTCGCCACCTTGGCTTGGAGGGGACTGTTTGCCAGCCTCCTGCCCTGCGACTATGGCCCTGGTACATATTGCCCTTTGGAACCAGTGTTCGGCCATACCAGAGTATAAGTCACTCATTCTGGCCCTTTACATACAGGGGGGTCATTCTGTACTTGCCCTGTGTGAACCATGATACCCCAGATAACTGTGTCATGAAGCCCATTCATATAATGAAAGACTATGGGAAAGACTTTAGCTACATGGCAATTGAACTGTGTGAAGAGGATCTGAGCGCTATTCGGTGGTTTTGTGCGCTCAGATCCCAGCTATCTGGGGATATGGGAAATGTGAGTAAATGTGAATTGCAGTAATGCTGATGGGTTGTCAAACTAGAGAATTGACCAACAAATACTTTTGTCCGGACATCCCCAGGCCGATCCGTTGGGATCAGACCGTGTATGCCGGCTTATGGTCACGGGGGAGGTATGTAGCGGAACCCATCACTGTTTTACCCTGTTTTATGATTATTCTTGGTTAAAATATGATCCTACAATATGTATGCTGGTTGATGCTCTGCAGAATACTAGCCAGACTTTTGCAGACCTAGGCTAATAGATAATCCTATTACAGAGATTCAAGAGATAAGAAAGTTGTAAAGGATCCTTGCATTTTCCAAAGTGTTTTAATTCTCTGATAAGAACAAAGAGGTGTAATTGAATCAGTGTCTGATTGTATCAAAGTTGCCAGGGAGGTGTGACCCCCCTATTGTTCTCTTTGTGTGTATTGTGTGTAGCCAAATATGGGCATGTGTATTGCCTGTGGCCAAAGAGATGTATATATAGTTCTGCAATAACAAAATAAAGTCAGTATTCATTTGACTCCCAAATTGTGTGTCGTCCAATATGGGAGGTCGGGGATGGTGAAACTGTAGTGCCTCGTGGGTATTTTATCGTATACCAGCGGAGATTTTGGACTGCGGGTCCCAGCTCCGTTACAGTTACCAACAAAGTTCCATATAGTAAAATGTATGGTATTCCCAGTAGTAACAGATGTGAGAGCTGGACCTTAAAGAAGTCTGAGCGCCAGAGAATTGATGCCTTTGAATTGTGGTGTTTACGAAAACTGCTTAGAGTCCCTTGGACTGCAAGCAGGCTTCATAAATCAATACTACAGGAAATCAAGACAAACTATTCACTTGAAGGTATGATCATGAGGCTGAAACTCAAATACTTTGGCCATATCATGAGAAGACATTATTCCCTAGAGAAAAATCTGATGCTGTGAAAGAATAAAGGCACAGAAGGGAGAGGCAGAGATGGAGATGGATAAATGAGATCATCGAAGCAATGAGCTTGATGGATCTCAGATGGGCAGATGTGCCTAGAGTGCTACATTCCATAAGGTCACAGAGAGTCGGATACAGCTGAACAACTAAACAACAACAACAACAATAACCACTAGGTGGCATCATAGTACAAAGACATATTCATGGTGGAACTATTGCTGGTAGATATTGCTGATAACTCACAGGCCATTTGTCTTTATTACATAGATATATAGAAATATTTCCCCTACACGTTGTGGGGATTAATACATTTTATTATTCATGTGCTGAGATTTATAAACCACAAAGATCTACCAAAGTGAATATTGTCATTTTCAGTTTCTGATGCTAGTGTAGGTTAAAAAAAATGAAGATAAAAAACAGCATTATGTATAAATATGTTGCTCACTAATATAACCTACTGGCATCAGCTAATAATGGTTACAATGTGTATATGTGTCAGAAAAAGCCAGTAGACACTTAGGGACTCACATGTCATGGAGCCCAGATGAGTAGTAGGACAAGCTTGGACTGGGTGAGTTGGATGTTTGAAGCTGAGCCTTTGGGAGTCGAGGAGGGACAGGTGGACTGGAGGATGAAAACTGTCGCCCACCACGTGGAGGCACTGGAGGAGCATTGAGAAGACGACACTCTTCCCTCACCTGCAAGAGATAACATTACATAAAAATAAGGATACAATTCAAGGGTTGGGTTGTGGGTTGGCAGAAGTCTTATAGAGTGTCAGGATTTGGTGGTGAAGGAGACAACTTCTATCAGAGAGACGTATGAGGTAGCCAAAGCAGAGGGCTTACTTTTTGAATATTTGATGGCTATGTTGGCAGCTTCTCTGAATAAATGAGTATTCACACAGTGTCTAAAGGAAGTGCCATTGAGATAATGAAAGGTGAGAGGAGGTTATGGGGGTCTAGGGGACCTTGGAGAAATATTTTGTTGCAAGGACCTTGGAAGTAAGGGTATTAGATTTGCTCTAAGAAGCTCTGAGGAACCATTTGTAGTATTGACATGGAGTTACAGAAGATGAAGTGCTCTGAGATAGGCAGATATGAGTGGTGGATACTTTTCTGATGGACTGCAATTGGGAGATACAGGTCAAGAAATGTTCAGGATAGAATATAATTGATAAGCAAGTATAACATCTCAAGATGTTCATTAGGTGGCATGATTTAACTAATCATTGAATGCAGTCACCCCCAAGTCAGCAGTCTGTAAGTTTAGGTGATGATGGGTTGTCAGCAGGAAGCAGGACTTGAAGTTTGGGAGTCTTAATGAAAGGAGCAGCTAAGTTTTTGACTATTGGGAAGACATCTGAGTTG
This sequence comes from Discoglossus pictus, assembly GCA_027410445.1. Classification (NCBI taxonomy): domain Eukaryota; kingdom Metazoa; phylum Chordata; class Amphibia; order Anura; family Alytidae; genus Discoglossus; species Discoglossus pictus. The sequence continues at coordinate 447,933,548 of CM050165.1, read as the reverse complement.
AGATATTTGATAATGCTTTGGTGACTTGAGATAGAAGAGGGAAATTTTGGCATCATCAGTATATATGATGCTGAATAGATGATGTGTGCTATTATTATTATTATTATTTATTTTATTATTATTATTATTATTAATAATTATAATAATAATTGTAATAATAATAGCAGTAGTAGTAGTAGTAGTTGTAGTAGTAGTGTTTAAAAATAGTCAACAATATCTGTAGTACTAGATATAGAAATTTTGATGAAGAATATTATTGGGCTCCAGACAAGCCTTGAGACACCTTGGCAAGGAGCTCACCTGTATCAAAGAAGCTGAAATATTCAGGAGCGTAAGGAGTAAGAAGTGACTCTCGGCTTGTGTTGAGCAATTTGTTTCTGGCTTTAGCTCGTGTATTCTTAGTGGGCTAAACAAATTGCTTGAAACATTTTGAGGTCAAAGCAAATAGGTGAGCCTGGGTAACAAGAAGGTTTTTTAGGTGTAATAAACGTGCCAGTTTTGAGGGAGAGTCCAAAGAGATGTGCAAGTATAATTGACAAGATGGGATCAGTTGTGATAAACAGGGTCAAAGGACAGGTTATAAAATGACTCTGCCCACTCCACACGTCCCACGCTTCCAATTACTTCACTGGCTTACTATAACCACTAGAAGTAAGTTCTCACCTACAAAGCCCTCAACAGCAACTCTTATATATCTGGTCTAGTCTCCACATGTTCCCCTAACCGCCCTCTACACTCTTCCCAAAGAGTCTCTTAACCCATCATCACCTCCTCACACAAATCTATTAGGCGCACACTAACTTGTTCCCTGGTATCATCTCTTTAAACAAGATAATAATGGTATGCATGATTCTCTCTGCCACCAACAAGTGACCCACCACCATGTTGTCTTTAATTCCCTCCGTCTGCTTAGATTATAAGATCTTATGGGAGCACCTTCTATAGCAGTATGTTTACTTTTGTTATATTTGTCTTGCATCTTCTCTGTGTTTCTTGAACTTACTACAGAATATGTTGGCATTTTATAATAAAATAATAATAATAAAAGTTATAGAAAAATATATAAAAAATGTAAGCACTCCATGGTATGTTGGGTAGTGAAGAGAAGCCGAGCTCAGGTGTTTCTGGTCTGTTTTATGGACCAGTGTAATAGTATGTAGGAGCATGCTAAGAAGAAGTAATATAATACTAAAATATTTGGACAAAGTGGGGATTAAAATCCCTAATTTATATATATTTAGATGGAGAGTTTAAAACCTTTGATTGTATCTCTACAGAAAATAAGATCCCACAAGATTAGTGGTTGTTATGCTTTGTACAGCGATTTCTCTGAGTATAATTAAAAGGAAATTAGAGAATTAACATGTTTTGAAACAGCAATCTAGAATGTAAAAAAACCCACAATAAAAGTATAAAATATAAAAGAAAAATGAAGTGGGAACAAGACTTTCAAAAGGAATGGGATGAAAGGATATGGCAAAGAGCCTTTCAAATCACTGAAAAATATACTAAATGTGTTACGTTTAGAGAAATCCAATTGAAGATAATTCAAAGGTGGTATATAACCCCAGGAAAACTGGCAATAATTACCCCTAAGAAAATTCAGGTAAATGTTGGAGATGCTATAAGGATAAAGGTACACAAACGCATATGTGGTGGACTTGTCCGAATATTCAGGTATATTGGTCTAGTTGTATTGTTCAAATATCTCAAATTATAAAACGAGATCTTAAATTGTCCCCAGATATCATATTATTTCATTTTTTTCCTGAAAGATTTTCAAGAGTAAAAGTTTATATAATTGTTAATATTTTTATAGCAGCAAAATATGTAATTTTTCCACTTTAAAAAAATGACTTTACCTACTTGGGAGGAAATTAAAATGGTGGTTGACAGAAATAAACAAATTGAAATTGATTTTATAAAATCTAACCCAGAACAGCAAAATAAAAATAAATTAAAATGGATATTATGGAGTTGATAAAAGTATAAATAATGCTTAGTTTATTTATTTCCCGATTTTATTCCTCCTGTATACTAGAGCGCACTGCGATGTCTGACATTATGGGGTAGGCTCTTTTTTGTTTTACATCTTAATTTGAAAATTGGATTTAAGGGAAAGCCATGGAAGATGTGCAATATAACGACCTGTATGTTTTATATTTGATGTAACATTTAAAAAATAAATAAATAAAAAATAATTGTTATAATTATAATTATTATAACAATTATTATAGCATTATATTATTTCTTATTAACGTGCTCCTACATACTATTTATAACACTTGTCCATAAAACACAATTAAAATAATTATTAATATAATATAATAATTGTTACAATAATTATAAATAGTATGTCGGAGCTTGCCGTACAGAAAGCTATATAACGTTTTAAGTTTTATTCCAAAAGTTTAGTGTCTGTATACCAGGGCAATGAGGATTATGTGCGAGATATAATATCACAGCTTTCTATATGTGAGAGAAAATATATATAGTCAATCTATTAATAGCCAGTTAGTGTTACTGATGACGACAATATATCACACCTCTCAGAAAATGAGTGTTTTTGTAATTATATATTTAACTGTTTAAGTACATTATTATTGTCGATATAAAAATAAAATATTAATGTATTCCTTATTTGCTCAAAATTCACAAAAAAATAAAACTAACTCCTCACACAGGCCCTCATTCTATTATCGGCCGTAAATCGGCCGCAAAGCTGCGATTCCTTGCGGGGGTCCCCTTACCTCGCAATTCAATTATACGGCGCCGCAAGGCTATCCCCTTACGGCCGGCCGTATATCTTGCAATCGGCCTTAAGCTCAGAAATCTTTAAATGCAAATATAAATTCAAGACGGCACTGTAAAGCTCTGTAAATGCTAGGGATCATAATGGGGGACATGAGGATTAATAGCAACCCCCTCTCAAGCTTGCACATCAGCCCAAATCCGAGATTACATTAACTGTTTAGGGGAATGTTGTGCTATTTTTGCTAACACCTACAATCACTTTATCGTCTCCTCAGAGTGCAGGATGGCTTTATTTCGGCTTTATAATGTGCTTAATTGTGTGCCTGCGGGACCTTTTTGCTGCAAGTAAGCTGCGGCTCGGTTTTAGCCTTGCAGAGAGAGTTCCCGGAGCAATTGAATAGCAACCAGGGTTTTCTTACGGCCGAAACTCTTGCAGCCGTTTAAGATCAAAGGCTTTCCTCCGGCCTGCCGGAGTCCCCGGACGGAAGGGAATAGAATAGGCAAATAGCTTGCGGCCGGTCCTTGCGGCCCCACATCTCCTACGGCCGATAATAGAATGAGGCCCACAGAGTTTAGATCAGATGTTTAGTGATGGGTCTTGTACATGCTAAGGGAATGTACATTGTTTTTTATTTTGCAAAACTGGTGAATGGAAAATGTTAATAGGAAATAATATCAGAATTATAATGTTATATTATCCCTACAAAGCTGATGGATAGTGTAACAGTTCCTAACACATATAAACATGGCTAACCCATGGTACTCCCACTTTTGTGTCTGACTCATTGGGCCAGTAGACCATGTGATACGGCATCCAACCCCCATGGTTACATCCATATTACTAATATGTCTCAATGGCATCATCGGGTTGCTATGGTGGCAAGACGGCTCCCATGGAGACCTCTAACAGAAATAACTCAAATATTTAAATAATTATCTCACTTTTAATTACATTCTTATATGATTATTTTTATGTCGCAGAACTTTTACTGCTGTTTTGCTATTTAAAGCATAGCAACTCAAACCACTGAATGCATATCACCCGCTTCAAGCCCAATGGCCATCATTCTGGTATATAACATTGCAGGTATATGTAGAAAATGCAATAATTATAGCTTTGATCAGAATTATTCAAGGGTGAGTGTCACCGGTGGGGGGAGAGTGTCTAGTAGTTGCCCCGCTGGCTTGGACATTATAATATAACAATCTCTGCACCCCTATTTCCAGTACAATGGCTCCCAGGTTCCATTTTGTATAGATGTCAGTATGTATTTTACTTATTATGTGGTTGTTAGCCTAATGCCATTATTATGGTTTCTTTAAAGAAGAGGGGTACTTTTGTGAGGGGCCTGCCCAGGAAGGGGGCCCCATGCTGACGGGCATTTTTATTATGTGCTGAGATACCTGTCATCAGGGGAGGAAGGAACAGAGCTACTAGAAGCATCTTGTCTGCCAAATTTTCTATTTTATTTTATATATTTAATAGCGACTTGCCCGTCAAAAATGATAGGGCAAAAAAATGTGAAGCCATGGGAATGCTGTTTGACACATAATTGAAACCGTTTTGTACTGCGAGGACCTTCGGCGCTCATTGCGAGGCTTGTGCTGAGCGCCTTTGGCGCTCATCGCATGCCTCGCAATAAACGCCTTTGGCGCTCATCGACTAATTCCTACGAGTTAAAGGCTCGCCTCGCAAGGCTCACAACCAATGAGCGCCTAACTCATGCACTCCTCGCAAAGCGTGACGACGTCTCGCAGTTTGACAACTATTATATGTGATATGTCAGATGTGTTAACCCAGATTGCTTATGATTGTACATCTAACTTACTGCCTCAGACTTCGGTGGCACTGGTGGTGGTGGTGTCTCTGTCCTTGTCTCCTCTACAGCAAAGGTTGGTGGTGGGGAAACTGCTTTCCCCTCTAAGGGAGAAGAAGTTGTCACGAAGGAGATCAGGTCCTGCTGGGTCTTGTTGCCTGATTCCAAACCAATAGGTTTGCTGCTAGGCTCAGAATAATTTTCAGTGTTCTGGTTGGTCCAAAGCTCTTCATAAGGAATTTCCAACTGTTCCTGAGTCCTAAAATCCTGTTCCACCCAATCTGGGGTCATATATTCCCGATCTAAGTCAGAGTTATCAGAAGACGACCCCATGCCCTGGTGTTGAACATTCCTGCAGTCCGGTGGACTGGGGTCCTCTGGAAGAGTTCCACTGTATACACATAAAGAAAGGCGTTGGAGGCCTTGACTGAGCTCCTCACGTGTATAGTTGATGGAGCCAGCAGAGAAACCCTGCAAGCATACACGGATCTTTCGAGGGCTTGCACACTCCTCCGCAAAATCCGTCTTGGTTTCTCGAACAGCCTTTGAGTACTCATCAGGGTTGAAACGTTGCTCTTGGCAGAAAAGAGAGCAGTCTCTTACCAGTTTGTCAAAGTGAGGGTCCCCACAAAGAAGACCCTCAGGGAGAGAGAAGCGTGGCATGTCTGTAAGAAGCAAAAAGTGGAATGGGTTCACTTCCTCTTTGCGTAAGAGGCAACATAAAACCACTGTCTTTGAGATTATGCTCACCAACTTGTAGCGGTGACCTTCACGAATAATATGAAGGTCATACGGGTTCCGAGTAGGACGTGTGGGAACCACAACATTTACAGGTAGTCGCACCTTCTCAATGATACTTCTGATGGTATGCTCACCCTCCTGCATTTGTAGCTCCAGTGGACTTCGGGTGCTGAAACTGCCCTTGCACTGGAACGGGAGGCTCAGGCTCTCATTGGTGCGATGATTCATGCAGATCAAGCAAGGCATCTTGCCTTTCACCTGTTTGCCCAAGGTGCCCGTTTTACCCAGCTTCCTCAAAAGGGTGTTGAATCGTGACTTTTCCTTCACTGTCTTGGCACAGAGAATCTCAGCTTGGCCCATCAGAGTCAGTTCATCTCCAGTATGTAAAGTAAAGTTGTAAACTTCGCTATCCTCACTGAATTCTCCTGAGACCACCTGGAAACCAAAGACAGAGCTCATTATACTTGGAAGATTCTGCATAGGGGAACACAGGGTACATACATATAGGGTCACTCCTACTAAATACTTTCTTGGTCCTACACACACATCAAAGTGTTAGATATCAATTACTGCTAAAATATCTCCATCTCTGTAATTACCTTTATCTGATGTAATTAATTAGGGAAGATAATAAGGAAGTTATAAACAAAATAGTTATATAGTAATTGTGGTGGGAAATTGGCTTTTAGTCCATCAAGTTCAACCTTTTTAGGTCTCCTCTGATCCTTGTAATATGTGAATTAATTCTTTATTGAATAAATATATCAAGGCGTAATCAGTTGAAGATGGCGGCCCTGTTGTACAAGCATTCACATTAATGTTATGGAGTCGGAAGTTGTAGCTCTCTAGAGCTTGACATCCTTGGACGCAATTATTGTCCATATGCAAGTCATAAAATATTAATGAACATAGGCCACTATTTCCGTTATCTCGCAGAGCTGACTCTTTCCTCTCGGCTATTCTGGTCCCAGTAAAGGATGTGGTGGTTGCATCAGAGCCGGGAAATAGTGCGGATACTAACGGCATATGGATTCCATTAGACGTGTAACTGCGACTGACGTGATATTGGTAAATTCCAATAATATTCTTTTTTTATTATTGTTTATCCTTTGTTGGGCATCCCCTGTTGAGGTTTATCTTCTATTTACTTCATTGTCAAGTGGCACTTTGTCAACAGAACTCAATAGAGATCTTATCTGAATCCATGTTACCTCACATTCCTCTAATGACAGCATTTTTTATGTTCACCTGGCTGCTAATGTGATAGTTTGTTACATAATTCAAAAATATGTGAAGTTTTTTTCCCCAAACCAATGTGGTTATTTAAGGAGTGTCAACTAAATAACCGGGTCATGTAGTGAGGACTTCCAAGCTAAGAGGTCTCCACAAGGAAATATATAAACTAGAAATCATTTTATGTAGGAGTACTAAATGGTGCAATAAATATATAAATTCTAGGAAATTGCCCGTCTGGCTGGGAATGCTGTTTGCCACACAATACAGGGCTAAGGGCCCTCTACGCACCTTTGGCGCTCATTGTGAGCCTCACCCCCCGTGTAGTTTAGGGGCCTCGCCATGAGTATTACTGCTTTTGGTAAAGTGTTACATCGTTGGTGTAAATGTTACTGGTTTTCCTTAAGTGTTACGGGTTTGGGGCTGTTTTTTGCGAGTTTCGTCCTCGTTTTCATCCTTTCGCGTTTTTTTGGCCGCCATATGCCTCCAATTGAGTTGCAACTCAGTCACAGGCTCCCTGGCTCTCCCCCTGTGCTGTGTGTGAGTGCGGAAATTAATTTGCGGCATATACATGCCTGTGGTCCTAAGTCCTATGGGCCGTAATTTTGCATCCCTCGCTAAGTGCTGCAATGAGCACCTTTGGCGCTCATTGCAGCCTAAGTCATGCGTGGTCGATGGCTTGCATCCCTATGCGAGGCTCGCTATCCGTGACAAACCAGCAAACGTGGCCAATGTCCTTGAACTGACAACTATATAAGTGATACATTAGGGGTTAATAGACAATCTTCCAATATATTAAGGGATTTATTAAAATTCAGTTGGGTGAATTAGAAGGTAATAAATGATATTCTTTCATTAGTTATAAAGGGATATTATACTATAGCTAGCGCCTGGTTGGCTACGATCCATACGGTCACAGATAATGGGTCACAACAGAACGACTGATCAACAAAATAAACTAGTGGTTTTCTTGATCAATTATATTGATAATAAAATGATTTTAGATTTTTCTTAAATTGAAATTTCATAAAAACTCATAAAACAAACAAAATATGTTTATTATATTTTTGTAATGATTTGCCGAAGAGAGATTTTATTAGTGTAAACCCCTCAAATTCATAAAACAATATTTCTATAAGTGAACATCTTGGGAGAAGAAGACAACCATATAACAATTATCAAAGTGTAATAAAAGCATAATTAGCATCTCATTCTGTGGGTTGTTCTTTCATATTATTAACCCTATAAGTATGGAATATTCATATCACTAGAATGCTCATAGCGGCATTTATTGGGGATTATATCAGCACTTTAAATAAAATATAACTTTTATTATTTAACTAAAACATAGTTATTTATCTTTTTTTTCTGTTTTAATTAACGATACTAAAAGTTATATTTAATTTAAAGTGATGTTCTACGTGCCCAATAGGTGGCGCTGTGATCATTCTAGTGGTATGGAACCTCTTTTCCATACTGGTAGGATTAATGTGTTAGTAAACTGATGTTTTGCATCTAATTAAGGACAAATATTAGCCAAAAAAAACACCAAAGTTGATATAATATTACCAGACTGACCCCAGAGCTGCTGACCTTGACACTGAACGTGATGGCTTCCATGACAAACACACGGTCTGGGAAGACGCTGGCCACCTCTTCCACGCTGCTGAAATACTGCACGGGCTCACGGACATCCCGGTCCTGGTCGAGAAGCTTGAACTTCCCTGGAAGAAAGAAGTCAGAAGTCATTCCAAAATATATAGTACAAGTTACTGAGGAGGAAGCATCTAATGTCTGGACTGGTCATGGAGAAATATAAAAGGTGCGAAGAATTTAGACAGATCTTGAAGTTAATGAGTAGGATTTCATAAGGACCAAGATGCCCAGGAAGACTCCTCATTCTAATCACTTAAACATTTTTGCTTAACTTATCGTGAGTGTCCGAGTTATGCTTGAAATCCTTTACTTTGTTTGGGACTCAATCGGACTTCTTTTTAGGAAAATCTATTTAAACTCTGGTTTTCCCAGTAGTAAGATGTGACACTTGGACCAGGACCAAGTCTGAGCGCCGTAGAATTGAAGCCTTTGAATTGTGGTGTTGGAGAAGACTGCTTAGAGTCCCTTGGACTGGAGGAAGATCCAATCAGTGCTACACAAATGAAGCCAAACTGTTCACTGGAGGGTTTAAGCATGAGATATTTTGAGCATATCATGAGCAGACAAGACTCCCTAGAGAAGACTCTGACGCTGGGAAAGATTGAAGGCACACGTAGAAGGGGGAGGCAGAGGAAGAGATGGATAGACGAGGTCATTGATGCAATGAACATGAACTTGATGGAGCTCAGAGGGGAAGTGGCTAGCAGATGTGTTTGGTGTGCTGTGTTCCATAGGGTCACAGAGAATTGGACATGACTGAATGACTGAATGTATCCAATGCAATATGATCTGGCCTCGTTTCAGTCTGTATTAGTTTTTGCTGTGGTTGCTCTTCTCTTCACTTCTTTTAGTGTTCTTTATCCATTCCAAAGATGTCCAATTACCCTAACATGCCCTACTATCTACCACTGGAAGTTTATATGTTTAGATCTATTAGTAGGGCATGTTCTATAAGTACTAGTTATGTCTCCTGACAGTCTATGTACAAGAGGCCACAGGTTCTAATTCCATTATTATCATACTGTCTAGTTAGTAACACTTCCTACATATGACCACTAGGAGGCACTGCGCTGTTCTCACCATGGCCGTATTCGCTGTCCTTCAGCACCAGTGGCCTCTCAGCTCGCCCCATATGAGGGCAGTGGACTTTTTTCTGTATAATATTGTTGCAAGTCTAACTTTAAAGGCAAAAAAAAAATATCTCCGAGGACCACGGGACAGATTCACTAAGGGGCTCAGATTAAAAATATTTTAATTTTGGTTCTAGTTTAACATTTTCCGTTTTTTCTGCTAAGGATGGACACAATTATTTTATTCCTAACTGAATTAGATCCAGGTAAAATCTCTCTTTGGTACGTCATGAGACAATAGGATTAAATGGAAGTGCAACTCATAGTAGGACCTCTTCCTGCACTGATCGATGCTCTGCATATAGAGACATCTGTGCATATCCGAGGCAACTTCAGCCAGGCTGGTGCCCTCTTACTATGTGCCGCCCTAGGCCTGGGCCGCCATGTCTGGCTCTACAGTGTCCGATCTGCCTGCTTTATTGTGACCGTCTGTCTGGACATACCGGTTTCACTTGCTATTGATTAGGGTTTTATTACTTTTTATGGTTCATTTTTAGAGAAGAGTCAGCACAAAACCTCAGGAATGATTGTCAGGTTTATCATATGTCTGTGTATCGGTCTGGCGCGGCCATGCATTATTAAGAGAGCAAGATCACACTGTGTGCACTTCCAGGGACGCACGAGACGTCTAGAGAGAAGTGGGGCCAGATGTATATATATCGCCTTCTAGATTGTGGTGAGGGGGCTTGTGTATCTCAAGGAGGCGATCTGGGAGAAGGACTTGGCAAACCTCTCCAGCCAAGAAACCCTTCCAGAAGATGAGCCGTGTGCTAGGGTTTGGGAGGGAATAAGAGTTTTTTTGTGAGAGGTAAATTCCATCTTTTGAGGGCGCGTTTCTTATGCTGATGACTTGAAACAAACTTCCAAGAAGTAGAGCAAGATGTAAACGACGGGATATAGATAAAAATATATGGGGGGGGGGGGCTCCTCTGTTGCCATAAAAACACTCAAGGGTATATATATATATATATTAAGTATCTTTGTATTTATGCTTTCCTTGTTAATCTATAAGGATACGAACTCAACATACCCCGACATGTTCACTCGCCCAGTATTATTATGTGGACACAGAAAAGGCTTTAAAAATAAATTACACGTGAGAATAAACAGAACTGCAATAGGTTATCACATATATATAGTGAGCATGCGAGCTGTTGCTAACGCTCCTTGGCGCTCCTTGCCAGCAACTGAGGCCCTCGCCAAAAAGTACGAGACACGTTACGACCAATTACGACCTCGCAAAAATCAACCGCAACGCGCGGACATGAAAAAAGGAAAAACACAATAAATACACACAACACATACATAAAAAAGGACCTCAAAAAATGAAGTTACACCTCAATTTAACTCAAAATAAAAGAGTTTAGACACTAAAAAATTCTCTAAGTGAGAGATAAAATGGCCGCCAAACAAAACGAAAACGAGACTACAGCAGTCTAAAGACGCAAAACACCACCAAACACCTACGGGTTTGCCGGAAAACACATACGAGATTAAAAAACAAGGACGCAACCCGCGCAACCCCAAAAACATTACAAACACAATAAATACAAACAACAAACACATAAAAAGGTTAATCACAGCAAGGGGGAGCACCGAGGACCTCTGCAAGTGAAGTTACACCGCGATTTAAGCACAAATTTTGTAGTTTAGACACCCGAAAATCACCTAAGCGAGAGAAAAAATGGCCGCCGAACTAGAGGTCCCTAAAGACGCAAAACACCACCATAAACACGCAAAACACCACCAAACACCTACGGATATTCCGAAAAAGTCGCACGACATAAAAAACGAAGGACGCTACATCAGCCACATTATATACGCCAAACACCATTAGCTCACTTACAATTTCATTGCCGTCATTTTTTGACGGGCAATTCACTAGTATTACTATAAAATAGATTAAACACGTCTTCAAGGAAACTTCAGAGATATGTACAACGGGTCCTCCAGAGAAACTGTGCTCTGGAGACGTTCAAATACGTTCAAGTAAATAATGAGATGTCTTCCTATTGTGTCCTAGGCGAGTTATATGAAGAACAGGCTAAGTGTCTCAGAGCATCTCCTAGAGACCTTGTGTTTGTCCTGACCCTCAGATCAGGGGCCCCAGTAGAAGGTCAGGGGAATAAAAAAAAAAATCTTCTTCAAGGCTTCTTATATAAATTAGTGTGACCCACAGGAAGTCCAGTGACCGCCATCTATGCAGATCCGTCCCGAGCTGGAGATCATGGGGCTTTAACATAAAATACACATTTTTATCACAATGCAGTCTCTAACTGACAAAACAACCCTATATATTGTCCTCTATACACAAATATTATTGTAAACCTGTTTTAGCAAGTATAACAAAGTGTTAAATCTCAGTATCATCATCATCATCATTTATACACCACCAACATATGGGGTACAGTAAAACATGGGTATGACAATACATTATTTAACAGACTGATACAACATGATTGGATCCCCCTGTCCTTGAGATAATAATCACACATGACACTTTTATACAAAGTGCTTTGCAAAACAGAGAGCTTGTATGCTTACTGACTAATGGATTAATAAAAGAAAAAGTGAAGGTATTAAAAAGGAGTAATTGATTAGTGAAATGCTGTTTACACCAGTCAGACACCAGAACAACTTCCATGCCCCTAATTATGCAAAAGGGGTGGAGCTATGTGTCAAAGCATGACCTGCACAAGCCTATAACGGTAAGAGCTGAAAATTAAAAATACTACATTTAAAATATTTAAACATTATAAATCAAGTATAGATACTGTATGCAAGTATTTTAATTTTAACAGTGTTTATTTTTTAAAGTTCAGTAAGTCCTTTAAGTCTGAGGGTGTAGTTACTTCATTAACATGTCATCTCAAGATATCTTCATGGAACCTGTAGAATTAATGTGAATTCTAACTGATACTTATATATAAATAACTCTAATTATACTGATGTACGAAACAGTATGACTCACCTCCAATAATAGCAGGATGTATGGATTCTGATAAGATCTCTATTCAGTTATATAGAAAGGCTACCACTTTATATAGCCACTTGACAATAGAGTTAAATAAAATAGTAATCACCAGTAGTATAGAGCTGAATAAAATAATCATCAATCATCAGTAGGCTAGCCCTCACCCTCAAGCTACAGGCAAACTAGCACTTCAGGATGGAATCCACCACCAAGATTTATTCTGAAAATGGCACATATCATTTTTTACTTTGTAACATACTTTGCAAGTATGTGAGGTTTTTCCAAAATGACGGTAGCCATTAATGGGCTTTTCTTTTCCACCTTTCCAGTTTTACCATGCTGATTTCTCCATTGTGCTGTGAAAAGAAGGTAACGGAAGTAGAATTCCAATGAGCGCGAGGCCGCCGGCTTCCCCACGCCTGGGAGCACTTGTAAAGTCATGGACAGTTTTCTCGGTATCTCCGCACCGTCCGTCATTAGTGGTAATTAGTCTCCGCTGACTCCTAGATGAACCCATAGGAGGGAGGCGTGATGGATTATTTAGAGCATTGAAGCTATAAATTAAGGTTTTATAAATTAAACCCAATTACCAAGACACACAGCCTCATTTGTATTGAGATCTGATGTATTTAGGGCACTTGATGGATAAAGTGTATATTTTTCGGGCATCGCTGAGTTCGCACAGTTTTACATTGTATTCTAATTACAGAAAGTAGATCAACCGAAGCAAATACTTGGCAGACAGTGGTCCTGGTTTGTATAGATCATTCTAATGGGGCACTTGATAAGAAAAGCCCCCCAATACTAAAATACGAAGATCAGGGCAAACGGCAATCTCACTTCCTGGCAAGTAGATGGGGAAGAAGTGGAGGCAGTGACAGATTTCATTTTCCTGGGTTCCAATGTCTCTTCAGTTGGTGACTGTAGCTATGAAAATAATAGATGTTTACTTCTAGGGATGAAAGCTATGGCAAGCTTGGACAAGCTAGTAAAAAGATCAACAAAGGTCCGCATAGTTAGAGCTATGGTATTCCCAGTAGTAACATACGGATGCGAGAGCTGGACCATAAAGAAGTCTGAGCGCCGGAGAATTTACTCCTTTGAATTGTGGTGTTGGAGAAAACTGCTTAGAGTCCCTTTGACTGCAAGAAGATCCAATCAGTACTACAGGAAATGAAGCCAAACTGTTCACTGGAAGGTATGACCATAAGGCTGAAGCTCAAATATTGTGTCTATATCATGAGAAGACTCTGATGCTGGAAAAGACTGAGGGCGCATGAAAAATGGGGAGGCAGAGATTGATAGGTGAAGTCATTGAAGAAACGACCATGAGCTTGATGGAGCTCAGAGGGGCCATGGCTGACAGGTGCACCCGGTCCATAGAGTCATGGAGAGTCGACACAAATGAACGACTAAACAACAAGGTTTCACTAAGAATATTAGAGTTACCTAAGGAGCAGTGGTGGGCAACTCTTCCCTACAAAAGCTGTCAACAGTCTGGGGTTTCTGGATCTCGCCACTTGTGTGATCACTTTCTGAGTTACTCAGTTTCATTGGTTCTGATCGATCCACCTTTGTTAAAGGACTGTTGGTGGCCTCTTAGGATCAAGTTGCCCACAACTGCTATGGATCATTCCAATGGCCCTAGCCCGCAGTGTCCGGGGGGGCCCACCGCTGACCTTATTCTTTCACTACAATCCTTGCCGAGCTCTTATAAAAAATATAAGTAATATTTCCAATTAGCTTCAAATTATTGAGGATATTGTGTAATGTCCAATATTATTGAATACGTGCCAAAAAAGGAGAAATACAACCCAAAATATACATTAATGATACAATATGTCAAAAAACATAAAATATTATTTAATAAAGGAATATATTAATATATTAGTTCTAGACAGATGTGAGAGTGGATGGATGGGTTACGAGATCATCTGTACAATGCAAATAAATAAATAAATGGCGGTAAACATTAAGTGCAAAGGAATAGATTGCAGGACGGGGTGTAATGTAATTAAGGCAGCAATAAGACTAATCAGCCGGCAAGTGTCTGCAATTCACCAGCTCAATAAAAGAAAGTGGTCAGTTGTCTCAGTCTCGTGAGGACGCTTATTACCATGAAATAGATCAGAAGACTGGCAGTAACCGCGCCCTGCCCCCATTCATCCTAAAAACCCTCCCTCACGATGAATGAAACCTCTACGGAGAAGAGTCCAGATTCATTGTTGTAGACAGAGGCCGAGCAAAGCCACCCAATTATCACCAATCTATTTCCTATCAGGCCTTGGGTCATGTCCTGAGGAACGGCCCCGGGCGCCATTAATGGAGTCTTCTAAGGTCACTGCTATTAACGAGCTAAGAGGAGTGAAATCCAACACTCGCATCCTCCAAGTGTTCTCATGCAACGGCCCAACTGGTCCACCCATACTCATACACTCTAAAAGCTCTGGGTTAGTTATTCCTCGTGATAACATTAAAGGGATATAGAAGTTTTCTGGATGTTACTAGGTATCTAATATGCCACTGTATTTATTATATAAAAAAAAAAATAGTCCCTGTATGGGTCTGCCCTCTGCAGCACATGAGGACACAGACTCTGCTGTACTGCCTGTGCAGTGTCTCACACTAACCAATCAGTGACCATATTTCACCAACATTCTGTAACATGCTGCTGAGACATGGTCCCTGATAGGCTAGGACACCACCTTGCACATTCAACCCTACAGAGCTTATAAGCACTTCTTCTAATAACATAAAGTACATAAATGTAAATAGATACAAAGTGATATTATATATATATACATAGTAAAACTTCCATATCCCTATACGACATCCTATACTTTATTACTTGGTATGCTTTTTTCTTCATGGTTTGTCACCTTGTTGCAGATGAGATTTCCCTAAGACTTTGCTAGGTGACAATCCAGGTAAACAAACCAATAAGTGTCCACCAACAGGTAAACAAACCAATAAGTGTCCACCAACAGTTAAAAACAGATTAATATCTAAAAATGCAAAAATAGCAGAAATATTATTACTATAATGTAGATTAGTACAAAAAACATTAAATGAGAAGCTAGGTAAGAAGGGCACTGCATTAGCTTAAAATACTTTCTCCTAAAATGTATTCATATTGTAATTTACACTTGAAGATAATTAAAAATTGCCAGTTCATTGTATTAGCCATGGAAAAA
Organism: Discoglossus pictus; assembly: GCA_027410445.1. Lineage (NCBI taxonomy): Eukaryota > Metazoa > Chordata > Amphibia > Anura > Alytidae > Discoglossus > Discoglossus pictus. Next base: position 447,918,049 of record CM050165.1, on the reverse strand, counting down.
CCTTTCCAAGTTTTCACACCTTCCCACCTAAGCAAACTTTCACCTCCTTCCTGACCCTGCTATTCCTTATCCGTTTTCCCCAGGTTTCTGAATCTTCCGTCCCCATTAGATTGTAAGTAGTGAGTTTCCAGTCTTGTAGGGTGCTTTGGGAAAAAGTACTTTCTACAAAGATTCTAAGCTCAAAACAGCGCCGTCCACTCTCTCCAGTTGTTAATATTGTATTTTTCCCTGATCTCTTCCCCTGCACAGCGCTACGGAATATGTTGGCGCGTTACAAAGAAAAGTTAATAATAATAATAATTGAGAGGTTCAGCAGTATTATTATGCTAATGTGCTCTGCTGATGTTTTTAGTGGTTGCAAAAAATATCTATCCCAGTGTAATCCTTCAGTTAGTGCAATTTCTTGGAAACTTTTAATGCTCTTTATTGGGGTAATAACGTCCGAGGAAGAGGACAGCAGAGGCGGAGATGGATAGATGAGGTCATTGAAGCAATGGACATGAGCTTGATGGAGCTCAGAGGGTTGGCAGATGTGCCTGGTCTAGAGCGCTCACAGTTTCCTCTCTCAATGAATTAAATGGTTAATATTTATAATAATAATCCCTCCCACTTGGTGACATCTTAAATATGTGGCATAAAAGAGAAGCGTAGACAAGATAGGAGATGCATCTTGAATTTGAAGAAATGAATATAATATGGAGGTTGGGTTAATGTATCACATGGGCTCGGTTTCAAGACGCGAGGAACTGTTTGTGCAGAACTTCTGGCTCCTGAGATAATGAACACGATGTTTTGCTGCATTTATTAACAGCCGGAAAACTTTATGAATCAAAGCACATTCAGATCCCGTTCTGATTAAACATTAAAACGTCTCTGCTGGGAAGATACTTGTGGTATTTTGTGAATTCCTTAAAAAAATGAACTACCAGAAATCAATTCAAAAGAATAAATTCAATTTCAGTAACCAACTGATTCACATTTGAAATTGGAACAATATGTTAGGAGGTGAAAATCTATATAATGATGTTAAAGGTTTGATTATCAACAACAACTATGTAACAAAATGTTGGTGAGCCGCCATGGCACCCGGGCGACTTTAAGATCCAGCTTTGTCTCTCATCACAAAGCAGTGTTGGTAAAACATGTAATAAACTATAATAAATCAACATTAGCAGCTGCGTCAGGTATTTCTTAGGCATTTTCTTTTTCCTGCTATTTGTTGGATAGAACCATGAGCAGATGTGGGGCTTCAGCTAATGAGACTTCCAGGCAGGAGGACTCTCATCAATGTCCTTTTTCTTGAATGGAAGTTGTATAACTATAACGTTTTAATGTTTACGGCATGGTTTTTCTTTACAATGAATAAATAGAGATGTTTTAACGGTCCTTCCCACCATTTTCCTGTCTTTACTAGATTAAGATTCTTAAGATTTGTAGTAGATATATAACCAAGGCTTCCTGTTCTTCAGGGCAGAGGAAACATCTTATGATGGTTAACTCCAGGCACCATATGCTGGGATCGAGTACCTATCCGTCCGTACAGAATTGGCCAAACTGTGTTTCCCACAGGAAAAATAGCTTCTGTAATGCAGCCCATGTCTGGAAAAGACTTTATTTCCCATTTGATGACTCAACACCAATTGTTATTTATCTCAACCATTTCTATTGGTAGTCAACTCATTAAAGAAGTTCCATCTATACACATGCCTCCATAATGATATTACACCCGGCGGTGTGGCCTGTGCCGATGAAAGGAGTGTGAGTGTTGGTATTGTACAGATTCAGTCGGATAATCCATCTCCAACAAGGAGCCTTACACAGCTCTCAAAGAATTCCCCCACTTGGACTCTTAGATCAGCTGCCCGAGTGAAGGTGCCTCCTTCCCAGACTCCTGCAGAGATCAAGGGGATTAGCGTCTTGTTAGGTTCATATAAAATCCTGCAAACACTAAGTACCCCTGGAAAAGATAAAACTAGTGTGTCGCCCTGTACTGTAGTGTACTGTAGTGTATAGTGTGAAACCCTGTACTGTAGTGTACTATAGTGTATAGTGTGTCACCCCGTACTGTAGTATACTATAGTGTATAGTGTGTCACCCCGTACTGTAGTGTACTGTAATGTATAGTGTGTCACCCTGTACTATAGTGTATAGTGTGTCACCCTGTACTCTAGTATACTATAGTATATAGCGTGTCACCCTGTACTGTAGTGTACTGTAGTGTATAGTGTATCCCCCTGTACTGTAGTGTACTATAGTGTATAGTGTGTCACCCTGTACTGTAGTGTACTATAGTGTATAGTGTGTCACCCCGTACTGTAGTGTACTATAGTGTATAGTGTGTCACCCTGTACTGTAGTGTACTGTAGTGTATAGTGTGTCACCCTGTACTGTAGTGTACTATAGTGTATAGTGTGTCACCCCGTACTGTAGTGTACTATAGTGTATAGTGTGTCACCCTGTACTGTAGTGTACTATAGTGTATAGTGTGACACCCTGTACTGTATTGTACTATAGTGTATAGTGTGTCACCCTGTACTGTAGTGTACTATAGTGTATAGTGTATCACCCTGTACTGTAGTGTATAGTGTGTCACCCTGTACTATAGTGTACTATAGTGTATAGTGTGTCACCCTGTACTGTAGTGTACTATAGTGTATAGTGTGTCACCCTGTACTGTAGTGTACTGTAGTGTATAGTGTGTCACCCTGTACTGTAGTATACTATAGTGTATAGTGTGTCACCCTGTACTGTAGTGTACTATAGTGTATAGTGTGTCACCCTGTACTGTAGTGTACTATAGTGTATAGTGTGTCACCCCGTACTGTAGTGTACTATAGTGTATAGTGTGTCACCCCGTACTGTAGTGTACTGTAGTGTATAGTGTGTCACCCTGTACTGTAGTGTACTATAGTGTATAGTGTGTCACCCTGTACTGTAGTATACTATAGTATATAGCGTGTCACCCTGTACTGTAGTATACTATAGTATATAGTGTGTCACCCTGTACTGTAGTGTACTATAGTGTATAGTGTGTCACCCTGTACTGTAGTGTACTATAGTGTATAGTGTGTCACCCTGTACTGTAGTGTACTATAGTGTATAGTGTGTCACCCTGTACTGTAGTGTACTATAGTGTATAGTGTGTCACCCTGTACTGTAGTGTACTATAGTATATAGCGTGTCACCCTGTACTGTAGTATACTATAGTGTATAGTGTGACACCCCGTACTGTAGTGTACTATAGTGTATAGTGTGTCACCCTGTACTGTACTGTAGTGTACTGTAGTGTATAGTGTGACACCCCGTACTGTAGTGTACTGTAGTGTATAGTGTGTCACCCTGTACTGTAGTGTACTATAGTGTATAGTGTTTCACTCCGAACTGTAGTATACTATAGTGTATAGTGTGTCACCCTGTACTGTAGTGTACTGTAGTGTATAGTGTTTCACCCTGTACTGTAGTGTACTATAGTGTATAGTGTTTCACCCTGTACTGTAGTGTACTATAGTGTATAGTGTGTCACCCTGTACTGTAGTGTACTATAGTGTATAGTGTGTCGCCCTGTACTGTAGTGTACTATAGTGTATAGTGTGTCGCCCTGTACTGTAGTGTACTATAGTGTATAGTGTGTCACTCCGTACTGTAGTATACTATAGTGTATAGTGTGTCACCCTGTACTGTAGTGTACTATAGTGTATAGTGTGTCACCCTGTACTGTAGTGTACTGTAGTGTATAGTGTGTCACCCTGTACTGTAGTGTACTATAGTGTATAGTGTGTCACCCTGTACTGTAGTGTACTGTAGTGTATAGTGTGTCACTCCGTACTGTAGTATACTATAGTGTATAGTGTTTCACTCCGTACTGTAGTATACTATAGTGTATAGTGTGTCACCCTGTACTGTAGTATACTATAGTGTATAGTGTGTCACCCTGTACTGTAGTGTACTATAGTGTATAGTGTGTCACCCTGTACTGTAGTGTACTATAGTGTATAGTGTTTCACTCCGTACTGTAGTATACTATAGTGTATAGTGTGTCACCCTGTACTGTAGTATACTATAGTGTATAGTGTGTCACCCTGTACTGTAGTGTACTATAGTGTATAGTGTGTCACCCCGTACTGTAGTGTACTGTAGTGTATAGTGTGTCACCCCGTACTGTGATGTACTATAGTGTATAGTGTGTCACCCTGTACTGTAGTGTACTATAGTGTATAGTGTGTCACCCTGTACTGTAGTGTACTATAGTGTATAGTGTGTCACCCTGTACTGTAGTATACTATAGTGTATAGTGTGTCACCCTGTACTGTAGTATACTATAGTGTATAGTGTGTCACCCTGTACTGTAGTGTACTGTAGTGTATAGTGTGTCACTCCGTACTGTAGTATACTATAGTGTATAGTGTTTCACTCCGTACTGTAGTATACTATAGTGTATAGTGTGTCACCCTGTACTGTAGTATACTATAGTGTATAGTGTGTCACCCTGTACTGTAGTGTACTATAGTGTATAGTGTGTCACCCTGTACTGTAGTATACTATAGTGTATAGTGTTTCACTCCGTACTGTAGTATACTATAGTGTATAGTGTGTCACCCTGTACTGTAGTGTACTATAGTATATAGCGTGTCACCCTGTACTGTAGTATACTATAGTGTATAGTGTGTCACCCTGTACTGTAGTGTACTGTAGTGTATAGTGTGTCACTCCGTACTGTAGTGTACTGTAGTGTATAGTGTGTCACCCCGTACTGTGATGTACTATAGTGTATAGTGTGTCACCCTGTACTGTAGTGTACTATAGTGTATAGTGTGTCACCCTGTACTGTAGTGTACTATAGTGTATAGTGTGTCACCCTGTACTGTAGTATACTATAGTGTATAGTGTGTCACCCTGTACTGTAGTATACTATAGTGTATAGTGTGTCACCCTGTACTGTAGTGTACTGTAGTGTATAGTGTGTCACTCCGTACTGTAGTATACTATAGTGTATAGTGTTTCACTCCGTACTGTAGTATACTATAGTGTATAGTGTGTCACCCTGTACTGTAGTATACTATAGTGTATAGTGTGTCACCCTGTACTGTAGTGTACTATAGTGTATAGTGTGTCACCCTGTACTGTAGTATACTATAGTGTATAGTGTTTCACTCCGTACTGTAGTATACTATAGTGTATAGTGTGTCACCCTGTACTGTAGTGTACTATAGTATATAGCGTGTCACCCTGTACTGTAGTATACTATAGTGTATAGTGTGTCACCCTGTACTGTAGTGTACTATAGTGTATAGTGTGTCACCCTGTACTGTAGTGTACTATAGTGTATAGTGTGTCACCTTGTACTGTAGTGTACTATAGTGTATAGTGTTTCACCCTGTACTGTAGTGTTCTATAGTGTATAGTGTGTCACCCTGTACTGTAGTGTACTGTAGTGTATAGTGTGTCACCCCGTACTGTAGTGTACTATAGTGTATAGTGTGTCACCCTGTACTGTAGTATACTATAGTGTATAGTGTGTCACCCTGTTCTGTAGTGTACTGTAGTGTATAGTGTGTCACCCCGTACTGTAGTGTACTGTAGTGTATAGTGTGTCACCCTGTACTGTAGTGTACTATAGTGTATAGTGTGTCACCCTGTACTGTAGTATACTATAGTGTATAGTGTGTCACCCTGTTCTGTAGTGTACTATAGTGTATAGTGTGTCACCCTGTACTGTAGTGTACTATAGTGTATAGTGTGTCACCCTGTACTGTAGTGTACTATAGTGTATAGTGTGTCACCCTGTACTGTAGTGTACTATAGTGTATAGTGTTTCACCCTGTACTGTAGTGTACTATAGTGTATAGTGTGTCACCCTGTACTGTAGTGTACTATAGTGTATAGTGTGTCACCCTGTACTGTAGTGTACTATAGTGTATAGTGTGTCACCCCGTACTGTAGTGTACTGTAGTGTATAGTGTGTCACCCCGTACTGTAGTGTACTATAGTGTATAGTGTGTCACCCTGTACTGTAGTGTACAATAGTGTATAGTGTGTCATTCCGTACTGTAGTGTACTATAGTGTATAGTGTGTCACCCCGTACTGTATTGTACTATAGTGTATAGTGTATCACCCTGTACTGTAGTGTATAGTGTGTCACCCTGTACTATAGTGTACTATAGTGTATAGTGTGTCACCCTGTACTGTACTGTACTATAGTGTATAGTGTGTCACCCTGTACTGTAGTGTACTATAGTATATAGCGTGTCACCCTGTACTGTAGTGTACTGTAGTGTATAGTGTATCCCCCTGTACTGTAGTGTACTATAGTGTATAGTGTGTCACCCTGTACTGTAGTGTACTATAGTGTATAGTGTGTCACCCCGTACTGTAGTGTACTATAGTGTATAGTGTGACACCCTGTACTGTAGTGTACTGTAGTGTATAGTGTGTCACCCTGTACTGTAGTGTACTATAGTGTATAGTGTGTCACCCTGTACTGTAGTGTACTGTAGTGTATAGTGTGTCACCCTGTACTGTAGTGTACTATAGTGTATAGTGTGTCACCCTGTACTGTAGTGTACTATAGTGTATAGTGTGTCACCCCGTACTGTAGTGTACTATAGTGTATAGTGTGTCACCCTGTACTGTAGTGTACTGTAGTGTATAGTGTGTCACCCTGTACTGTAGTGTACTATAGTGTATAGTGTGTCACCCTGTACTGTAGTGTACTGTAGTGTATAGTGTGTCACCCTGTACTGTAGTGTACTATAGTGTATAGTGTGTCACCCTGTACTGTAGTGTACTGTAGTGTATAGTGTGTCGCCCTGTACTGTAGTGTACTGTAGTGTATAGTGTGTCACCCCGTACTGTAGTGTACTATAGTGTATAGTGTGTCACCCTGTACTGTAGTGTACTATAGTGTATAGTGTGTCACCCTGTACTGTAGTGTACTATAGTGTATAGTGTGTCACCCTGTACTGTAGTGTACTGTAGTGTATAGTGTGTCACCCTGTACTGTAGTGTACTACAGTGTATAGTGTGTCACCCCGTACTGTAGTGTACTGTAGTGTATAGTGTGTCACCCTGTACTGTAGTGTACTATAGTGTATAGTGTATCACCCTGTACTGTAGTGTACTGTAGTGTATAGTGTGTCACCCTGTACTGTAGTGTACTATAGTGTATAGTGTGTCACCCTGTACTGTAGTGTACTGTAGTGTATAGTGTGTCGCCCTGTACTGTAGTGTACTGTAGTGTATAGTGTGTCACCCCGTACTGTAGTGTACTGTAGTGTATAGTGTGTCACCCTGTACTGTAGTGTACTATAGTGTATAGTGTGTCACCCTGTACTGTAGTGTACTGTAGTGTATAGTGTGTCACCCTGTACTGTAGTGTACTATAGTGTATAGTGTGTCACCCCGTACTGTAGTGTACTATAGTGTATAGTGTGTCACCCCGTACTGTAGTGTACTGTAGTGTATAGTGTGTCACCCCGTACTGTAGTGTACTGTAGTGTATAGTGTGTCACCCTGTACTGTAGTGTACTATAGTGTATAGTGTGTCACCCTGTACTGTAGTGTACTATAGTGTATAGTGTGTCACCCCGTACTGTAGTGTACTATAGTGTATAGTGTGTCACCCTGTACTGTAGTGTACTGTAGTGTATAGTTTGTCACCTTGTACTGTAGTGTACTATAGTGTATAGTGTGTCACCCTGTACTGTACTGTAGTGTACTGTAGTGTATAGTGTGACACCCCGTACTGTAGTGTACTGTAGTGTATAGTGTGTCACCCTGTACTGTAGTGTACTATAGTGTATAGTGTGTCACCCCGTACTGTAGTGTACTGTAGTGTATAGTGTTTCACTCCGTACTGTAGTATACTATAGTGTATAGTGTGTCACCCTGTACTGTAGTGTACTGTAGTGTATAGTGTTTCACCCTGTACTGTAGTGTACTATAGTGTATAGTGTTTCACCCTGTACTGTAGTGTACTATAGTGTATAGTGTGACACCCTGTACTGTAGTGTATAGTGTGTCACCCTGTACTGTAGTGTACTATAGTGTATAGTGTGTCGCCCTGTACTGTCGTGTACTATAGTGTATAGTGTGTCACCCTGTACTGTAGTATACTATAGTGTATAGTGTGTCACTCCGTACTGTAGTATACTATAGTGTATAGTGTGTCACCCTGTACTGTAGTGTACTATAGTGTATAGTGTGTCATTCCGTACTGTAGTATACTATAGTGTATAGTGTGTCACCCTGTACTGTAGTGTACTATAGTGTATAGTGTGTCACCCTGTACTGTAGTATACTATAGTGTATAGTGTGTCACTCCGTACTGTAGTATACTATAGTGTATAGTGTGTCACCCTGTACTGTACTGTACTATAGTGTATAGTGTTTCACTCCGTACTGTAGTATACTATAGTGTATAGTGTGTCACCCTGTACTGTAGTATACTATAGTGTATAGTGTGTCACCCTGTACTGTAGTATACTATAGTGTATAGTGTTTCACTCCGTACTGTAGTATACTATAGTGTATAGTGTGTCACCCTGTACTGTAGTATACTATAGTGTATAGTGTGTCACCCTGTACTGTAGTGTACTATAGTGTATAGTGTGTCACCCTGTACTGTAGTGTACTATAGTGTATAGTGTGTCACCTTGTACTGTAGTGTACTATAGTGTATAGTGTTTCACCCTGTACTGTAGTGTACTATAGTATATAGCGTGTCACCCTGTACTGTAGTATACTATAGTGTATAGTGTGTCACCCTGTACTGTAGTGTACTGTAGTGTATAGTGTGTCACCCTGTTCTGTAGTGTACTATAGTGTATAGTGTGTCACCCTGTACTGTAGTGTACTATAGTGTATAGTGTGTCACCCCGTACTGTAGTGTACTGTAGTGTATAGTGTGTCACCCCGTACTGTAGTGTACTATAGTGTATAGTGTGTCACCCTGTACTGTAGTGTACTATAGTGTATAGTGTGTCATTCCGTACTGTAGTGTACTATAGTTTATAGTGTGTCACCCCGTACTGTATTGTACTATAGTGTATAGTGTGTCACCCCGTACTGTAGTGTACTGTAGTGTATAGTGTATCACCCTGTACTGTAGTGTACTATAGTGTATAGTGTGTCACCCCGTACTGTAGTGTACTATAGTGTATAGTGTGTCACCCCGTACTGTAGTGTACTATAGTGTATAGTGTATCACCCTGTACTGTAGTGTACTATAGTGTATAGTGTGTCACCCTGTACTGTAGTGTACTATAGTGTATAGTGTGTCACCCTGTACTGTAGTGTACTATAGTATATAGCGTGTCACCCTGTACTGTAGTGTACTGTAGTGTATAGTGTATCCCCCTGTACTGTAGTGTACTATAGTGTATAGTGTATCACCCTGTACTGTAGTGTATAGTGTGTCACCCTGTACTGTAGTGTACTATAGTGTATAGTGTGTCACCCCGTACTGTAGTGTACTATAGTGTATAGTGTGTCACCCCGTACTGTAGTGTACTATAGTGTATAGTGTGTCACCCTGTACTGTAGTGTACTATAGTGTATAGTGTGTCACCCTGTACTGTAGTGTACTATAGTGTATAGTGTGTCACCCTGTACTGTAGTGTACTATAGTGTATAGTGTGTCACCCTGTACTGTAGTGTACTGTAGTGTATAGTGTGTCACCCCGTACTGTAGTGTACTATAGTGTATAGTGTGTCGCCCTGTACTGTAGTGTACTATAGTGTATAGTGTGTCACCCTGTACTGTAGTATACTATATTGTATAGTGTGACACCCTGTACTGTAGTGTACTGTAGTGTATAGTGTGTCACCCTGTACTGTAGTGTACTATAGTGTATAGTGTGTCACCCTGTACTGTAGTGTACTATAGTGTATAGTGTGTCAACCTGTACTGTAGTGTACTATAGTGTATAGTGTGTCACCCCGTACTGTAGTATACTATAGTGTATAGTGTGTCACCCTGTACTGTAGTGTACTATAGTGTATAGTGTGACACCCTGTACTGTACTGTACTATAGTGTATAGTGTGTCACCCTGTACTGTAGTGTACTATAGTGTATAGTGTGTCACCCTGTACTGTAGTGTACTATAGTGTATAGTGTGTCACCCCGTACTGTAGTGTACTATAGTGTATAGTGTGTCACCCTGTACTGTAGTGTACTATAGTGTATAGTGTGTCACCCTGTACTGTAGTGTACTATAGTGTATAGTGTGTCACCCTGTACTGTAGTGTTCTATAGTGTATAGTGTGTCACCTTGTACTGTAGTGTACTATAGTATATAGCGTGTCACCCTGTACTGTAGTATACTATAGTGTATAGTGTGACACCCCGTACTGTAGTGTACTATAGTGTATAGTGTGTCACCTTGTACTGTAGTGTACTATAGTATATAGCGAGTCACCCCGTACTGTAGTGTACTATAGTATATAGTGTGTCACCCTGTACTGTAGTATACTATAGTGTATAGTGTGACACCCCGTACTGTAGTGTACTATAGTGTATAGTGTGACACCCTGTACTGTAGTATACTATAGTATATAGCGTGTCACCCTGTACTGTAGTATACTATAGTGTATAGTGTGACACCCCGTACTGTAGTGTACTATAGTGTATAGTGTGTCACCCTGTACTGTACTGTAGTGTACTGTAGTGTATAGTGTGTCACCCTGTACTGTAGTGTACTGTAGTGTATAGTGTGTCACCCTGTACTGTAGTGTACTATAGTGTATAGTGTTTCACCCTGTACTGTAGTGTACTATAGTGTATAGTGTGACACCCTGTACTGTAGTGTATAGTGTGTCACCCTGTACTGTAGTGTACTATAGTGTATAGTGTGTCACCCTGTACTGTAGTGTACTATAGTGTATAGTGTGACACCCTGTACTGTACTGTACTATAGTGTATAGTGTGTCACCCTGTACTGTAGTGTACCATAGTGTATAGTGTGTCACCTTGTACTGTAGTGTACTATAGTATATAGCGTGTCACCCTGTACTGTAGTATACTATAGTGTATAGTGTGACACCCCGTACTGTAGTGTACTATAGTGTATAGTGTGTCACCTTGTACTGTAGTGTACTATAGTGTATAGTGTGTCACCCTGTACTGTAGTGTACTATAGTATATAGCGAGTCACCCCGTACTGTAGTGTACTATAGTATATAGTGTGTCACCCTGTACTGTAGTATACTATAGTGTATAGTGTGACACCCCGTACTGTAGTGTACTATAGTGTATAGTGTGACACCCTGTACTGTAGTATACTATAGTATATAGCGTGTCACCCTGTACTGTAGTATACTATAGTGTATAGTGTGACACCCCGTACTGTAGTGTACTATAGTGTATAGTGTGTCACCCTGTACTGTACTGTAGTGTACTGTAGTGTATAGTGTGTCACCCTGTACTGTAGTGTACTGTAGTGTATAGTGTGTCACCCTGTACTGTAGTGTACTATAGTGTATAGTGTTTCACCCTGTACTGTAGTGTACTATAGTGTATAGTGTGACACCCTGTACTGTAGTGTATAGTGTGTCACCCTGTACTTTAGTGTATAGTGTGTCACCCTGTACTGTAGTGTACTATAGTGTATAGTGTGTCACCCTGTACTGTAGTGTACTATAGTGTATAGTGTGTCGCCCTGTACTGTAGTGTACTATAGTGTATAGTGTGTCACCCTGTACTGTAGTGTACTATAGTGTATAGTGTGTCACCCTGTACTGTAGTGTACTATAGTGTATAGTGTGTCACCTTGTACTGTAGTGTACTATAGTGTATAGTGTGTCACCCTGTACTGTAGTGTACTATAGTGTATAGTGTGTCACCCTGTACTGTAGTGTACTATAGTGTATAGTGTGTCACCCTGTACTGTAGTGTACTATAGTGTATAGTGTGTCACCCTGTACTGTAGTGTACTATAGTGTATAGTGTGTCACCTTGTACTGTAGTGTACTATAGTGTATAGTGTGTCACCCTGTACTGTAGTGTACTATAGTGTATAGTGTGTCACCCTGTACTGTAGTGTACTATAGTGTATAGTGTGTCACCCCGTACTGTAGTGTACTATAGTGTATAGTGTTTCACCCTGTACTGTAGTGTACTATAGTGTATAGTGTTTCACCCTGTACTGTAGTGTACTATAGTGTATAGTGTGTCACCCTGTACTGTAGTGTACTATAGTGTATAGTGTTTCACCCTGTACTGTAGTGTACTATAGTATATAGCGAGTCACCCTGTACTGTAGTATACTATAGTGTATAGTGTGTCACCCTGTACTGTAGTGTACTATAGTGTATAGTGTGTCACCCTGTACTGTAGTGTACTATAGTGTATAGTGTGTCACCCCGTACTGTAGTGTACTGTAGTGTATAGTGTGTCACCCCGTACTGTAGTGTACTATAGTGTATAGTGTGTCACCCTGTACTGTAGTGTACTATAGTGTATAGTGTGTCATTCCGTACTGTAGTGTACTATAGTGTATAGTGTGTCACCCCGTACTGTATTGTACTATAGTGTATAGTGTATCACCCTGTACTGTAGTGTATAGTGTGTCACCCTGTACTATAGTGTACTATAGTGTATAGTGTGTCACCCTGTACTGTAGTGTACTATAGTGTATAGTGTGTCACCCTGTACTGTAGTATACTATAGTGTATAGTGTGTCACCCCGTACTGTAGTGTACTATAGTGTATAGTGTGTCACCCTGTACTGTAGTGTACTATAGTGTATAGTGTGACACCCTGTACTGTAGTGTACTATAGTGTATAGTGTGTCACCCCGTACTGTAGTGTACTATAGTGTATAGTGTGTCACCCTGTACTGTAGTGTACTATAGTGTATAGTGTTTCACCCTGTACTGTAGTGTACTATAGTATATAGCGAGTCACCCTGTACTGTAGTATACTATAGTGTATAGTGTGTCACCCTGTACTGTAGTGTACTATAGTGTATAGTGTGTCACCCCGTACTGTAGTGTACTGTAGTGTATAGTGTGTCACCCCGTACTGTAGTGTACTATAGTGTATAGTGTGTCACCCTGTACTGTAGTGTACTATAGTGTATAGTGTGTCATTCCGTACTGTAGTGTACTATAGTGTATAGTGTGTCACCCCGTACTGTATTGTACTATAGTGTATAGTGTATCACCCTGTACTGTAGTGTATAGTGTGTCACCCTGTACTATAGTGTACTATAGTGTATAGTGTGTCACCCTGTACTGTAGTGTACTATAGTGTATAGTGTGTCACCCTGTACTGTAGTATACTATAGTGTATAGTGTGTCACCCCGTACTGTAGTGTACTATAGTGTATAGTGTGTCACCCTGTACTGTAGTGTTCTATAGTGTATAGTGTGTCACCCTGTACTGTAGTGTACTGTAGTGTATAGTGTGTCACCCCGTACTGTAGTGTACTATAGTGTATAGTGTGTCACCCTGTACTGTAGTATACTATAGTGTATAGTGTGTCACCCTGTACTGTAGTGTACTGTAGTGTATAGTGTATCACCCTGTAGTATAATCTATTGTACAGTGTGTAGGATACTGTAGTGTACATGTGTGTCTCTGTACTACTCCAGCCCTCTACCAGCCTACCTGCTCCAGTATCCACCAAGTTACCCACTCCAGAGCTCTGTGTCTACCAGGGTGCCTACTCCATCCTTGTCCGCTATTTGCTCCGGCCATCTGGGCCTAGGTGTTATTCTCTCCAGTATTTGGTATGTTCCCGGTTCTTGTATCCTACCTGTCGATGTCAAGACTTATTCCTTAGCCCTGCCTGTGGAAGTTTACCTGCTGACCATATCCGCAAATGAGATCCTAACACCAAACAACATGCAACTAACCCTAAACATGAGCAGAGTCTGTTTAGATAACCAGCTGATACATTTATACAAACCCCTGTGATCCGGACTTCAGTTATAATCAAAATGTTCGTACAGTGCAGAGTATTATGTCCTAAGTGATGTTATAGAGTGAATAAAACTTGAAGACAGCCCACTGCTTCCACTTATGGCTCCAATTAAAGGATGAGACCGATGCCTTGTCCACTTATATCCAATGCAAAAATGCCATATAAGTATACACTGCCCTCCTACATTTAACAGATTCATTTAGATGGCTACTTTATATGCACCATAGAATACCACAAATGTCAATGTAATTGTCCCATTATACACACCCTATATATCAATGGGCTCCCTACACTAATATATAGATATATTTCAATAGGAAAATGCAGCATACACACCAGAGTGATCCACCTCATATATATTATACACGTCAACCATATTACATACATTATATACACTATAAGGAACATTGTAAACCATTTCTCAATATTGTATCTGGATGCGGTTATTTGATAACATATATTATATATATTATAATGCAGCACACTGCAAACTTGCCACTTGCCACCCACATCTTTCCCAAAAGAGCTCATGGCACCTGGCTACAGAAGGCAGCGGCTATGTGTGAAACATAAACAAACTATCATTTCAATGTATTGTTATGGAAATGAGGCACTCCTCCCGGAGAGGCGCCCCTAGGCAGTTGCCTTGTGCACCTAGTTATAAATATGGCCCTGGACATACTTCAAGGAGATCCTCCTAATATACATATCAATGATATCCTCAGTTTGTACTCTTGGACATTGCATGTGTTTGATAAATGGCTGATACATAACACCCCCACATTTAATTGTTATTCAGACTAATTAAATATTCGATACGCCACCAAACCTCCACCAACTCTACTAATGTTAGAACATTTCCGTGAAACGTGTAAGACATGAATAATTATACAAAGAAAACCAAGGAAATGAAGCTTCTTAGACGCAAACACTTTCACAAAAGAACTTTCCATGACAAGACTCCAGTTGTCATGGAAACGCGCTCAGGTCCCATCATGCCCTGCTCTCTGGTACCCCCTAAACGTCTCGGCCCCCCTCAGCTGTAGGACATTATTTCTCATCAATCATACATTCTCTGTAAATGTTTGTGTAACTTCGAGGTGATGGGGCCGACTGGACATCCCAGCTCTGAGTCAAGAAGCCATTGTTAGCTCAGCGATGGGTAAAATGGACAAAGGACGACTCACGGGTTATCTTCAGTTTTGTAACTTCTACCATGAGAGAAAATTGGATTTCTTGTTGAACACTGGGCTGTCTCTGACGTCCCTTTCTTCCCTCTTGGAGATTTCTAGCTTGGCGTTTCCATGGTAACAGAGCTGAGGCCTGAAAGGGACAGTCGGGCCTATTGAAGAGGCTCCATTCTCATGCACGACCCTCAGTCTACAGGCCTAGGCAGGACAGCCAATCTAGGCAGACGAAACCAAGGTTCTGGCAGAAGCGGTCAAGGCGTGCAGATATAGGGGGCAGGGAGATCTGTCTGTCTGCTAGAATACCATATAAATGATCTATCACATATATAGTTGTGAGCGTACGAGTCGTTGCTCACGCTTGCGGGCCTCGCGTAGCGAGGTCACTGGACAAGGGCCTCAGTTGCTGGCATGGAGCGCCGAAGGCGCTCTATGCCAGCAACTGAGGCCCCTCGCGAAGCGAGGGCCTCAGTTGCTGGCGAGGTCACTGGGCACGGGTCTCAGTTGCTGGCATGGAGCGCCGAAGGCGCTCCATGCCAGCAACTGAGGCCCCTCGCGAAGCGAGGGACTCAGTTGCTGGCGAGGTCACTGGGCAAGGGCCTCAGTTGCTGGCATGGAGCGCCGAAGGCGCTCCATGCCAGCAACTGAGGCCCCTCGCGAAGCGAGGGACTCAGTTGCTGGCGAGGTCACTGGGCAAGGGCCTCAAACCCTCGCAAAATTCACGTCGCTACTCAAAAAACACGACACACAAATTACGACACTCGCTAAATTTTACGAGGCACGCAAACAACATACGAAACACGTTACCACACATTACGACCTCGCAAACATCGGACGCAACACGCCGACATACAAACATTTAAAACACAATACATACACACAGCACATACATAAAAAACTTACCTACACCAAGAGGGAGCACCCAGGACCTCAAAAATGCAACTTACACCTCGATTTTACTCGAAATAAAACAGTTTAGAGACTAAAAAAAAAACGAAGCGAGAGAAAAAATGGCCGCCGAACAAAACGAAAACGAGGCTACAGCACTCTAAACTCGCAAAACACCACAAAACACCTACGGATATTCCGATACAGACCTATACCACACATTACTCGCCATTTTACACCAATGCGGAAGTACACGACTACGCTAACGGTTTGGTCTCGCGCACGCACAGTGTTACACTGCACACATTCAGCATGCTTATACAGCAGCTCCACACCACTAATGCTGCAGCAGCATCAACACAGATTGCCAGCTCTTCATCACAATGCTTCAAAATAGGTACAATATATTCATTTACTAATTTAGCTACCTTACTATTTCATTGCCGTCATTTTTTGACGGGCAATTCGCTAGTAATAATATAATATATAATAATATAGTACATATCACATATATAGTTGTGAGCATGCGGGTTGTTGCCAAAACATAAAAAATATACCCACACCAAGGGGGGCACCCAGGACCTCTGCAAGTGAAGTTACACCTCCATTTAAGTCCAAATTCCAGAGTTTAGAGAAACGAAAATCCCCTGAGTGAGAGAAAAAATGGCCGCCAAAAAAAAACGAAAACGAGGCTACAGGACCCTAAAGACGCAAAATACCACCAAGCACATTCGCATTTTCACAAAACCTGTACGAGGTACAAGATACACCATTAGCAAGGACGCTACATCATACACAGCCGCGTACCACATACACATTCGCCGCCATTTTACAACGCTAACTTACACAATGCGGAAGTACACGGCTACACTAACGGCTTCCCCTCGCGCATGCAGCCTATTTACACTACACACTGCGCACATTGCTGACACTTACACCTCCACAACAGACATTATATGCTGCGGCAACATCAAAACAGATTGTCAGCTCTTCAGCATAATGCTTCCTGCATATATTACTTCCAAATAGGTAAAGTATATTCATTTATTAATATATTATTTATTTGATTACCAGACACCAAACAGCATTAGCTCACTTACAATTTCATTGCCTTCATTTTTTGCCGGGCAATATTCTAGTACTAGTATAGATATGTGTGTGTATATAACGTATATTTTTCCTTTTCTTTCCAGAATGGCTGATTCTTTGAAATAACAATGAGTTGTTTTGTCATCTAACAGAAAATGAATTGATCGACAAATAAAATAATGCAAAAAAAATCATAAATAAAACTTTTTAACTTTGGGAAACCTGGCACCTATTTTGTATTGCTATGGAAATGAGACTAATGGTGGCAATGCACCAGGGCCCACAGGTAGGCCCCCCTGCTACTACTGGCAGCTGCATGCAGTAATGGGTGATTATTCATTTATTAGGGTATAATAAGGTGATCTGACCACCCTAGAGGTGACCACTGACCTGACCATCTATATGTCTTTTTGCCTTTATATTGATCCCTACAGGTACTTACTTTGTTTCATGAGGGGTTGCAAGGGGGGCTCCTAAATTATTTAGCACCAGGATCTCCATTTACTACATCTGTCACTGAATGAGACACTCATTAAAAACTGGCTATACATTGTACTAGTAGTTTTACTGCACGGTAAATCATTTCTGAAATATTTAGAATTGATTTTGATTATTTTTACATTATTTTTAATGTATCAAATGTATTAATGTATATATTATATTTATATGAATATATTATATAATTATATATAATATACTAGCGACAGAAAGACCTGTATTATATATATATATATGAAAACATGTGTCTTATCAAGGGTGCAGTGCAAGGAAGGGGTTAAACGTGAATGAATTCCTTGTTTTTGCCGCCCTTTAGTATATAGTGTGTCACCCCGTACTGTAGTGTACTATAGTGTATAGTGTGTCACCCCGTACTGTAGTGTACTATAGTGTATAGTGTGTCACCCTGTACTGTAGTGTACTATAGTGTATAGTGTGTCACCCCGTACTGTAGTGTACTATAGTGTATAGTGTGTCACCCTGTACTGTAGTATACTATAGTGTATAGTGTGTCACCCTGTACTGTAGTGTACTATAGTGTATAGTGTGTCACCCTGTACTGTAGTATACTATAGTGTATAGTGTGTCACCCTGTACTGTAGTGTACTATAGTGTATAGTGTGTCACCCTGTACTGTACTATACTATAGTGTATAGTGTGTCACCCTGTACTGTAGTGTACTATAGTGTATAGTGTGTCACCCTGTACTGTAGTGTACTATAGTGTATAGTGTGTCACCCTGTACTGTAGTGTACTATAGTGTATAGTGTGTCACCCTGTACTGTAGTGTACTATAGTGTATAGTGTGTCACCCCGTACTGTAGTGTACTATAGTGTATAGTGTGTCACCCTGTACTGTAGTATACTATAGTGTATAGTGTGTCACCCTGTACTGTAGTATACTATAGTGTATAGTGTGTCACCCTGTACTGTAGTGTACTATAGTGTATAGTGTGTCACCCTGTACTGTAGTGTACTGTAGTGTATAGTGTGTCACCCTGTACTGTAGTGTACTATAGTGTATAGTGTGTCACCCCGTACTGTAGTGTACTATAGTGTATAGTGTGTCACCCTGTACTGTAGTGTACTATAGTGTATAGTGTGTCACCTTGTACTGTAGTGTACTATAGTGTATAGTGTGTCACCCTGTACTGTAGTGTACTATAGTGTATAGTGTGTCACCCTGTACTGTAGTGTACTATAGTGTATAGTGTGTCACCCTGTACTGTAGTGTACTGTAGTGTATAGTGTGTCACCCTGTACTGTAGTGTACTATAGTGTATAGTGTGTCACCCCGTACTGTAGTGTACTATAGTGTGTCACCCTGTACTGTAGTGTACTATAGTGTATAGTGTGTCACCCCGTACTGTAGTGTACTATAGTGTGTCACCCTGTACTGTAGTGTACTATAGTGTATAGTGTGTCACTCTGTACTGTAGTGTACTATAGTGTATAGTGTGTCACCCTGTACTGTAGTGTACTATAGTGTATAGTGTGTCACCCTGTACTGTACTGTACTATAGTGTATAGTGTGTCACCCTGTACTGTAGTGTACTATAGTGTATAGTGTGTCACCCTGTACTGTAGTGTACTGTAGTGTATAGTGTGTCACCCTGTACTGTAGTGTACTATAGTGTATAGTGTGTCACCCCGTACTGTAGTGTACTATAGTGTGTCACCCTGTACTGTAGTGTACTATAGTGTATAGTGTGTCACCCTGTACTGTACTGTACTATAGTGTATAGTGTGTCACCTTGTACTGTAGTGTACTATAGTGTATAGTGTGTCACCCCGTACTGTAGTGTACTATAGTGTGTCGCCCTGTACTGTAGTGTACTATAGTGTATAGTGTGTCACCCTGTACTGTACTGTACTATAGTGTATAGTGTGTCACCTTGTACTGTAGTGTACTATAGTGTATAGTGTGTCACCCTGTACTGTACTGTACTGTACTATAGTGTATAGTGTGTCACCCTGTACTGTAGTGTACTATAGTGTATAGTGTGTCACCCTGTACTGTAGTGTACTATAGTGTATAGTGTGTCACCCTGTACTGTAGTATACTATAGTGTATAGTGTGACACCCTGTACTGTAGTGTACTATAGTGTATAGTGTGTCACCCTGTACTGTAGTGTACTATAGTGTATAGTGTGTCACCCTGTACTGTACTATAGTGTATAGTGTGTCACCCTGTACTGTAGTGTACTATAGTGTATAGTGTGTCACCCTGTACTGTAGTGTACTATAGTGTATAGTGTGTCACCCTGTACTGTAGTGTACTATAGTGTATAGTGTGTCACCCCGTACTGTACTGTACTATAGTGTATAGTGTGTCACCCTGTACTGTAGTGTACTATAGTGTATAGTGTGTCACCCTGTACTGTAGTGTACTATAGTGTATAGTGTGTCACCCCGTACTGTAGTGTACTATAGTATATAGCGTGTCACCCCGTACTGTACTGTACTATAGTATATAGCGTGTCACCCCGTACTGTACTGTACTATAGTGTATAGTGTGTCACCCTGTACTGTAGTGTACTATAGTGTATAGTGTGTCACCCCGTACTGTAGTGTACTATAGTGTATAGTGTGTCACCCCGTACTGTAGTGTACTATAGTGTATAGTGTGTCACCCTGTACTGTAGTGTACTATAGTGTATAGTGTGTCACCCTGTACTGTAGTGTACTATAGTGTATAGTGTGTCACCCCGTACTGTAGTGTACTATAGTGTATAGTGTGTCACCCCGTACTGTAGTGTACTATAGTGTATAGTGTGTCACCCTGTACTGTAGTGTACTATAGTGTATAGTGTGTCACCCCGTACTGTACTGTACTATAGTGTATAGTGTGTCACCCTGTACTGTAGTGTACTATAGTGTATAGTGTGTCACCCCGTACTGTAGTGTACTATAGTGTATAGTGTGTCACCCCGTACTGTAGTGTACTATAGTGTATAGTGTGTCACCCCGTACTGTAGTGTACTATAGTGTATAGTGTGTCACCCTGTACTGTAGTGTACTATAGTGTATAGTGTGTCACCCTGTACTGTAGTGTACTATAGTGTATAGTGTGTCACCCTGTACTGTAGTGTACTATAGTGTATAGTGTGTCACCCCGTACTGTACTGTACTATAGTGTATAGTGTGTCACCCTGTACTGTAGTGTACTATAGTGTATAGTGTGTCACCCCGTACTGTAGTGTACTATAGTGTATAGTGTGTCACCCCGTACTGTAGTGTACTATAGTGTATAGTGTGTCACCCCGTACTGTAGTGTACTATAGTGTATAGTGTGTCACCCCGTACTGTAGTGTACTATAGTGTATAGTGTGTCACCCTGTACTGTAGTGTACTATAGTGTATAGTGTGTCACCCTGTACTGTAGTGTACTATAGTGTATAGTGTGTCACCCTGTACTGTAGTGTACTATAGTGTATAGTGTGTCACCCCGTACTGTACTGTACTATAGTGTATAGTGTGTCACCCTGTACTGTAGTGTACTATAGTGTATAGTGTGTCACCCCGTACTGTAGTGTACTATAGTGTATAGTGTGTCACCCCGTACTGTAGTATACTATAGTGTATAGTGTGTCACCCTGTACTGTAGTGTACTGTAGTGTATAGTGTATCACCCTGTACTGTAGTGTACTATAGTGTATAGTGTGTCACCCTGTACTGTAGTGTACTATAGTGTATAGTGTGACACCCTGTACTGTAGTGTACTGTAGTGTATAGTGTGTCACCCTGTACTGTAGTGTACTATAGTGTATAGTGTGTCACCCCGTACTGTAGTGTACTATAGTGTATAGTGTGTCACCCCGTACTGTAGTGTACTGTAGTGTATAGTGTGTCACCCTGTACTGTAGTGTACTATAGTGTATAGTGTGACACCCTGTACTGTACTGTACTATAGTGTATAGTGTGTCACCCCGTACTGTAGTATACTATAGTGTATAGTGTGTCACCCTGTACTGTAGTGTACTATAGTGTATAGTGTGACACCCCGTACTGTAGTATACTATAGTGTATAGTGTGTCACCCCGTACTGTAGTGTACTATAGTGTATAGTGTGTCACCCTGTACTGTAGTGTACTATAGTGTATAGTGTGTCGCCCTGTACTGTAGTGTACTGTAGTGTATAGTGTGTCACCCTGTACTGTAGTGTACTGTAGTATATAGTGTGACACCCTGTACTGTAGTGTACTATAGTGTATAGTGTGTCACCCTGTACTGTAGTGTACTATAGTGTATAGTGTGTCACCCTGTACTGTAGTGTATAGTGTGTCACCCTGTACTGTAGTGTACTATAGTGTATAGTGTGTCACCCCGTACTGTAGTGTACTATAGTGTATAGTGTGTCGCCCTGTACTGTAGTGTACTGTAGTGTATAGTGTGTCACCCTGTACTGTAGTGTACTATAGTGTATAGTGTGTCACCCCGTACTGTGGTGTACTATAGTGTATAGTGTGTCACCCTGTACTGTAGTGTACTATAGTGTATAGTGTGTCACCCTGTACTGTAGTGTACTATAGTGTATAGTGTGTCACCCCGTACTGTACTGTACTATAGTGTATAGTGTGTCACCCTGTACTGTAGTGTACTATAGTGTATAGTGTGTCACCCCGTACTGTACTGTACTATAGTGTATAGTGTGTCACCCCGTACTGTAGTATACTATAGTGTATAGTGTGTCACCCTGTACTGTAGTGTACTGTAGTGTATAGTGTATCACCCTGTACTGTAGTGTACTATAGTGTATAGTGTGTCACCCTGTACTGTAGTGTACTGTAGTGTATAGTGTATCACCCTGTAGTATAATCTATTGTACAGTGTGTAGGATACTGTAGTGTACATGTGTGTCTCTGTATCGTATACAAGTTACCTACTCCATCCTTTTGTTTCTACCATGCTGGGTGGTACTTATTTCCGCTCGGCTATTTGCTCCAGGCATCGGGCCTAGGTGTTATTCTCTCCAGTATTTGGTATGTTCCCGGTTCTTGTATCCTACCTGTCGATGTCAAGACTTATTCCTTAGCCCTGCCTGTGGAAGTTTACCTGCTGACCATATCCGCAAATGAGATCCTAACACCAAACAACATGCAACTAACCCTAAACATGAGCAGAGTCTGTTTAGATAACCAGCTGATACATTTATACAGACCCCTGTGATCCGGACTTCAGTTATAATCGAAATGTTCGTACAGTGCAGAGTATTATGTCCTAAGTGATGTTATAGAGTGAATAATACTTGGAGACAGCCCACTGCTTCCACTTATGGCTCCAATTAAAGGATGAGACCGATGCCTTGTCCACTTATATCCCAATGCAAAAATGCCATATAAGTATACACTGCCCTCCTACATTTAACAGATTCATTTAGATGGCTACTTTATATGCGCCATATAATACCACAAATGTCAATGTAATTGTCCCATTATACACACCCTATATATCAATGGGCTCCCTACACTAATATATAGATATATTTCAATAGGAAAATGCAGCATACACACCAGAGTGATCCACCTCATATATATTATACACGTCAACCATATTATATATTATATTTATATGAATATATTATATAATTATATATAATATACTAGCGACAGAAAGACCTGTATTATATATATATATATGAAAACATGTGTCTTATCAAGGGTGCAGTGCAAGGAAGGGGTTAAACGTGAATGAATTCCTTGTTTTTGCCGCCCTTTCAGAGTCAGGTCAATTCCATCTCTGCGCCTTTAACCAGCAGAGCCAGCCGGCAGCTATTGATCAGGCCTGGTTTAGTCATTGATTTGCCCGATCGCAGCTTCCAGAGGTCACAACGGTCCCATTTACAGAGAGAGCAGACAGGGGGGGGCTGGTATTATAGTCTGGCCCACTAGGTACTGTAAGAATATGGAATGAGACCACTAGATATTATTATTTATTAGCACTGTCTGTACGTCTGGGGCGGCCCGAGATTTAATGTAACTCAGAGAGAGATACAGATATACAATGAGACAGACAGACTGGGAAGAGACAGACTGGGAAGAGACAGCCTGGAAGAGTCGGGGGACAGACAGAGAGACAGCCTGAGAGATACAGATATACAATGAGACAGACAGACTGGGAAGAGACAGACTGGGAAGAGACAGAGAGACAGACAGAGGGACAGCCTGAGAGATACAAATATACAATGAGACAGACAGACTGGGAAGAGACAGACTGGGAAGAGACAGAGAGACAGACAGAGAGACAGCCTGAGAGATACAGATATACAATGAGACAGACAGACTGGGAAGAGACAGACAGGGAGACAGACTGGGAAAAGACAGACTGGGAAGAGACAGATATACAATGAGACAGACAGACTGGGAAGAGACAGACTGGGAAGAGACGGGGGACAGACAGAGAGACAGACTGGGAAGAGACAGAGAGACAGACTGGGAAGAGACAGACTGAGAAGAGACAGAGAGACAGACAGAGAGACAGCCTGAGAGATACAGATAATACAGATATACAATGAGACAGACAGACTGGGAAGAGACAGACTGGGAAGAGACGGGGGACAGACTGGGAAGAGACAGACTGGGAAGAGACAGAGAGACAGACAGAGAGATACAGATATACAATGAGACAGACAGACTGGGAAGAGACAGACTGGGAAGAGACGGGGGACAGACAGAGAGACAGACTGGGAAGAGACAGAGAGACAGACTGGGAAGAGACAGACTGGGAAGAGACAGACTGGGAAGAGACGGGGGACAGACAGAGAGACAGACTGGGAAGAGACAGAGACAGACTGGGAAGAGACAGACTGGGAAGAGACAGAGAGACAGACAGAGAGACAGCCTGAGAGATACAGATATACAATGAGACAGACAGACTGGGAAGAGACAGACTGGGAAGAGACGGGGGACAGACAGAGAGACAGACTGGGAAGAGACAGAGACAGACTGGGAAGAGACAGACTGGGAAGAGACAGACTGGGAAGAGACAGAGAGACAGACAGAGAGACAGCCTGAGAGATACAGATATACAATGAGACAGACAGACTGGGAAGAGACAGACTGGGAAGAGACGGGGGACAGACAGAGAGACAGACTGGGAAGAGACAGAGAGACAGACTGGGAAGAGACAGACTGGGAAGAGACGGGGGACAGACAGAGAGACAGACTGGGAAGAGACAGAGAGACAGACTGGGAAGAGACAGAGAGACAGACAGAGAGACAGCCTGAGAGATACAGATATACAATGAGACAGACAGACTGGGAAGAGACAGACTGGGAAGAGACGGGGGACAGACAGAGAGACAGACTGGGAAGAGACAGAGAGACAGACAGAGAGACAGCCTGAGAGATACAGATATACAATGAGACAGACAGACTGGGAAGAGACAGACTGGGAAGAGACGGGGGACAGACAGAGAGACAGACTGGGAAGAGACAGAGAGACAGGCAGAGAGACAGCCTGAGAGATACAGATATACAAAGAGACAGGCAGACTGGGAAGAGACAGACTGGGAAGAGACAGACAGGGAGACAGACTGGGAAGAGACAGACTGGGAAGAGACAGAGAGACAGACTGGGAAGAGACAGACAGAGAGACAGACTGGGAAGAGACAGACTGGGAAGAGACAGAGAGACAGACAGAGAGACAGCCTAGGAAGAGACAGACAGAGAGACAGGTATACAGAGAGACAGACCGAGAGACAGACTGGGAAGAGACAGACTGGAAAGAGACAGACAGAGAGACAGACTGGGAAGAGACAGACTGGGGAGAGACAGACAGAGAGACAGGTATACAGAAAGAGAGACAGATCGAGAGACAGAGAGACAGACTGGGAAGAGACAGACAGGGAGAAAGGTATACGGACAGAGAGACCGACAGACAGAGAGACAGACTGGGAAGAGACAGACAGGGAGACAGACTGGGAAGAGACAGACAGGGAGACAGGTATACAGAAAGAGAGACAGACAGACCGATAGACAGAGAGACAGACAGAGAGACAGACTGGGAAGAGACAGACAGGGAGACAGACTGGCAAGAGACAGACAGAAAGACAGGTATACAGAAAGACAGACAGACAGAGAGACGGGTTGGCAAGAGACAGACAGGGAGAAAGGTATACGGACAGACAGACAGAGAGACAGACCGGGAGAAAGGTATACAGACAGAGAGACAGACAGACTGATAGACAGAGAGACAGACCGGGAGAAAGGTATACAGACAAAGAGACAGACAGAGAGACAGATTGGGAAGAGACAGACAAGGAGAAATGTATACGGACAGAGAGACAGACAGAACGACAGAGAGAGAGAGACAGACAGAGAGACGGGTTGGCAAGAGACAGACAGTGAGATAGATAGATAGATAGATAGATAGATAGATAGATAGATAGATAGATAGATAGACAGACAGACAGATAGATAGATAGATAGATAGATAGATAGATAGATAGATAGACAGATAGATAGATAGATAGATAGATAGATAGATAGATAGATAGATAGAGATAGACAGATAGATAGATAGATAGATAGATAGATAGATAGATAGATAGATAGACAGATAGATAGATAGATAGATAGATAGATAGATAGATAGATAGATAGATAGATAGAGATAGACAGATAGATAGATAGATAGATAGATAGATAGATAGATAGTATCAGGCTATTGATCTCTGTCTCTGCCACCACACCCCTCCCTCCACTTCCTGTGCCCATGTGTCTCCAGCCCATATGTCACACTCTGCGCACAGCTGGCCTTATACCCAAACTGTACAGATAATAATTTATTTATTAAAGGCTCATCCTGGATTAATGAGCTGGATGTGTTAAAGAGCGCCCGCGCCGCGCAGGAGCGCAGATTCATATTCCTGAACAGATGGCATTATCATAATAAGTACTAAGTAAGGACATCATTTATAGCCTTGGGCGCCAGCTCTAATGGGTATGGGGGTGAGGCCGCCCCCTCCCTGGAAGTGAGACACCACTGGGAATAGCGTTAGGCATTATCCATTCTGTTTGGTTGCCTGGTCACACTGGTGTTTAACCCTTGCTCCTCTTCTAGACATTGCTACAGCTACTATAGAAATGATTACATATTGGATAAACACCAAGACAGACTGGAGGGGTGGGAGAGATGGAGGGCCCTGGTGCAAAACAAATGTGGGCCCCCAAATATATCTATATACCTATACAAAAATATACATATACTATGTCTACATAGCACACAGTCCCTCTCAATATCCACCCCCCGGCTCCCACCCCTCTTTAAGCCTCTATCCCACCTCAGATAGCACCCATCCTTTGCTCCCCCCTCACTGAACCCACCCCATGTACTTTGCTGTCACTTGCAACTCTTGCTCTTTCACCTCTTCCCTGATACACATCCCCATCATGCTGAAGTGCTTCACACTGCCACCTCTTGGAGCTTCAATAGAAATGTACCAATTTCCAGGCAGGGGCCGCGGTCAGGGCTCCTACACTAGAGAAAAAAAATAAATGCAAAAAAATGACACAGCACCCCCCCCCCAGAGGGGGGCCCTGGAGCACTGCATCGCTTGCACTACTGTTGTCTCCACCCCTGGAATGGACAGCGACCCATCAGTACATAGAGCTTCTGTTGATGGAAGCATCGCTGGCTGACACATAATCTATTTTTAAAAAAATTAATACGCTTATTAATTAATTAATTTATTAATTATTTTTTAATGCATCATAATTATTAAAGAAGCGTATAAATATTGTCACTGTAAATAATGACATACCTACCCCATAGCCCAGGGGGGGGTGGTACCACTGTCGGGGGGTACCACTGTGAGTATTATTGTCAGACCGGCTCGCTGTATGTCTGAGCTTCCTGTACTATTAAAACATATTTTCTGTTTTAATTGTCCACAACATACCTATACCATAGAAGCCCTGTCCTACAGGTATGCACCGGGGCCCACAGCAGGGTAGGGCCCTTTGCAACCAGCAGATGTCTGGAGAAAAGTAGGAATAGTCATTTATTAGGGTAGTGGGGTAGATAATTATTTTTATAAATGAGTGATCAGACCACCTACATATATATATGTTTTGCCTTTCAATGACCACTACAGGCGCCTACTTGGTATAGAGAAGTTGCCAGAGGGGCCCCTAAATGATTGTGCACCAATCCCTCCATTGAATAGTGCCGCCACGTGTAGGGCCATCATGGGCCGTCTCACTGCTCATCAACCTGTGGTAAATGCTCTACGGGGGTTGGCTATACCCCCACCTTGGTATAGCCCGTATGTATACCCACCCATGCATTGCCATAACAGCACGAGTGAGACATTACTAATGGACATTAATCGTTAACAAAATTCTTACAGAGTTAAAAATGGTTATATGAACAAATATCATGGTGTTTAGGCTCCTATCTAATGAGATTGTTCTTGAAGGTCTTTAGATCTGCCTCTCAATCCTAATGAA
Source organism: Discoglossus pictus (assembly GCA_027410445.1). Lineage (NCBI taxonomy): Eukaryota > Metazoa > Chordata > Amphibia > Anura > Alytidae > Discoglossus > Discoglossus pictus. The sequence goes on along the minus strand of CM050165.1, from coordinate 447,890,011 downwards.
CCCCCATCGGTAGTGTTGGAGCCTAAGGTGGTCATTATGGGCCTCCATGGACAACAGAGCTAGGGAACATGTGGGTACTTATGGATCCCCATGAGGTAAGGTTAGGGTCCATTGACATCCTTTTGGAGCTACATGGGGAGAACATGGGGTTCCATTTGGTCCACTTGATTAGATGGTGGTTGGGATGATGACCCGTCCTAGCGCACCCAGGCTAGATGTATGGATATGCTTGGCTAGGACTTGATGCCCCCTGCTCACATCCTTCACTGTTACACGATTTACGCCACATTAGGTCAGATACCAGTGAAGTCTCAGAATATTTTACTTTAGTGACTTAAGTTCAAGTTGGTCAACTTGGTCTGAAACTAATCATTTGTATTCTCCCAGGAATATCTTGAGATTCAAGGCCCGGCTCAGTATTGGTCACTGTAGATGGACAGAGCCTGTTTTTTTTTAAACCTGGGAGGAACCTTCGATGCAGATAAGCAGTCCTATTGTAAACATACATTTCCCAGTGCAAGCATATTTATTCCAACTGACAAAACCTTATCTACCTCCAAAGTCCCAACATAGACTACCCCTTAATTATGCTTAGAATAAGTTAAAGCCTGAGTTATTCATTTTTTCAGGTATTGTTATTGAAAGTGGAAAGTTTACAAAGAACACCTGGGATGTTATCTTCATTATAGGACAAAACTATTATTATTATTATTATTATTATTATTGTTATTATTGTTAGTATTGTTATTATTATCGTTATTGTTATTATTATCGTTATTGTTATTATTAGTTATTATTTTTAGTGTTGTTATTATCGTTATTGTTATAATTTGTTATTGTTGTTATTATTATTGTTATTATTATTATTATTATTATCAACATATTTCATAGCAGTACACAGGGTTTAAGTACAAAGAAAATGGCAAGACTTGGAGGATCCGGTCTTTGAGCGTAACATCTTATGTACAAGGTCCTTTTCCCCAAAGCACCTTAAACGTTAACCTTAGCGTGACTGCGCACAATAATAAACAAATGAAAGGATTTTTACATTCCAAAACATATTTTGCCCCTTATTAGGTCTAGTTCTTCTAAAAGAGCATTCTCTTAGCATGTCAATTAAGTGTTAATGTGTATAATATTATTTTGATTCGATAATATGAATATATAAAATGCCATCTCCTTGTGTAATAAAACTCTAATTAATTAGCATGATTTCCTGTGCATGTGGCGGATTGGCTGGGACTTGCCGGCTGAATCCAGTCCGGGTTTTAGTTTCTCCTTGATGGTGGATGTAACAATTATCTAGATACATAAAATGAGAATAAAGTGATATATTGTGTATACTGTGATACATTGTGTATTATGTGATACATTGTGTATAGTGTCATACATTGTGTATACTGTGATATATTGTGTGTACTGTGATACATTGTGTATACTGTGATACATGGTGTATACTGTGATATATTGTGTGTACTGTGATACATTGTGTATAGTGTCATACATTGTGTATACTGTGATATATTGTGTGTACTGTGATACATTGTGTATACTGTGATACATGGTGTATACTGTGATACATTGTGTATACTGTGATATATTGTGTATACTGTGATACATTGTGTATACTGTGATACATGGTGTATACTGTGATATATTGTGTGTACTGTGATACATTGTGTATACTGTGATACATGGCGTATACTGTGATATATTGTGTGTACTGTGATACATTGTGTATACTGTGATACATTGTGTATTATGTGATACATTGTGTATACTGTGATATATTGTGTGTACTGTGATACATTGTGTATACTGTGATACATTGTGTATTATGTGATACATTGTGTATACTGTGATATATTGTGTGTACTGTGATACATTGTGTATACTGTGATACATGGTGTATACTGTGATACATTGTGTATACTGTGATACATTGTGTATACTGTGATACATTGTGTATACTGTGATACATTGTGTATACTGTGATACATGGTGTATACTGTGATATATTGTGTATACTGTGATACATTGTGTATACTGTGATACATTGTTTATACTGTGATATATTGTGTATAGTGTGATACATTGTGTATACTGTGATACATTGTGTATACTGTGATATATTGTGTATACTGTGATATATTGTGTATAGTGTGATACATTGTGTATACTGTGATATATTGTGTATACTGTGATACATTGTGTATACTGTGATATATTGTGTATACTGTGATACATTGTGTATACTGTGATACATTGTGTATACTGTGATATATTGTGTATACTGTGATATATTGTGTATAGTGTGATACATTGTGTATACTGTGATATAGTGTGTATACTGTGATATATTGTGTATACTGTGATATATTGTCTATACTGTGATATATTGTGTATACTGTGATACATTGTGTATACTGTGATATATTGTGTATTATGTGATACATTGTGTATTCTGTGATATATTGTGTATACTGTGATACATTGTGTATACTGTGATATATTGTTTATACTGTGATATATTGTGTATAGTGTGATACATTGTGTATAGTGTCATACATTGTGTATACTGTGATATATTGTGTATACTGTGATATATTGTGTATAGTGTGATACATTGTGTATACTGTGATACATTGTGTAAACTGTGATATATTGTCTATACTGTGATATATTGTGTATACTGTGATATATTGTGTATACTGTGATATATTGTGTATAGTGTGATACATTGTGTATACTGTGATACATTGTGTATACTGTGATATATTGTGTATACTGTGATATATTGTGTATAGTGTGATACATTGTGTATAGTGTCATACATTGTGTATACTGTGATATATTGTGTATACTGTGATATATTGTGTATAGTGTGATAAATTGTGTATACTGTGATACATTGTGTATACTGTGATACATTGTGTATACTGTGATATATTGTCTATACTGTGATATATTGTGTATACTGTGATACATTGTGTATACTGTGATATATTGTGTATACTGTGATACATTGTGTATACTGTGATACATTGTGTATACTGTGATATATTGTCTATACTGTGATATATTGTGTATAGTGTGATACATTGTGTATACTGTGATACATTGTGTATACTGTGATATATTGTGTATAGTGTGATACATTGTGTATACTGTGATACATTGTGTATACTGTGATACATTGTGTATACTGTGATACATTGTGTATACTGTGATACATTGTGTATACTGTGATATATTGTGTATACTGTGATATATTGTGTATAGTGTGATACATTGTGTATACTGTGATACATTGTGTATACTGTGATATATTGTCTATACTGTGATACATTGTGTATACTGTGATACATTGTGTATACTGTGATACATTGTGTATACTGTGATATATTGTGTATAGTGTGATACATTGTGTATACTGTGATACATTGTGTATACTGTGATATATTGTGTATAGTGTGATACATTGTGTATACTGTGATACATTGTGTATACTGTGATATATTGTGTATACTGTGATACATTGTGTATACTGTGATACATTGTGTATACTGTGATATATTGTCTATACTGTGATATATTGTGTATAGTGTGATACATTGTGTATACTGTGATACATTGTGTATACTGTGATATATTGTGTATACTGTGATATATTGTGTATAGTGTGATACATTGTGTATACTGTGATACATTGTGTATACTGTGATATATTGTCTATACTGTGATACATTGTGTATACTGTGATACATTGTGTATACTCTGATGCATAGTGTATACTGTGATACATTGTGTATACTGTGATATATTGTGTATTATGTGATACATTGTGTATACTGTGATACATTGTGTATACTGTGATATATTGTGTATACTGTGATACATTGTGTATAGTGTGATATATTGTGTATACTGTGATACATTGTGTATACTGTGATATATTGTGTATACTGTGATACATTGTGTATACTGTGATACATTGTGTATACTGTAATATATTGTGTATTATGTGATACATTGTGTATACTATGATATATTGTGTATTATGTGATACATTGTGTATACTGTAATATATTGTGTATTATGTGATACATTGTGTATACTCTGATGCATAGTGTATACTGTGATACATTGTGTATACTGTGATATATTGTGTATTATGTGATACATTGTGTATACTGTGATACATTGTGTATACTGTGATATATTGTGTATACTGTGATACATTGTGTATACTGTGATATATTGTGTATACTGTGATACATTGTGTATACTGTGATATATTGTGTATACTGTGATATATTGTGTATTATGTGATATATTGTGTGTACTGTGATACATTGTGTATACTGTGATATATTGTGTATTCTGTGATATATTGTGTATTATGTGATATATTGTGTATACTGTGATATATTGTGTATTATGTGATACATTGTGTATACTGTGATATATTGTGTATACTGTGATACATGGTGTATACTGTGATACATTGTGTATACTGTGATACATTGTGTATACTGTGATACATTGTGTATAGTATTTATATTACTTTAGATTTTTAGTGTTAATTTCCGAGACAATAAGTGGTATTTATGTTATTATTAATGGATATCCCTTGGTCAGGATACCCCTCCTCTCCCCCTTTACCTGCTCCAGCACTTTGCCCCCCCCCCCCCCCCCCGGGGGGCTATCATTTGTCATCCTTCCTTCCGGAGTAAATATTGGATTTTCCTGAGCTCACATCCTCTGTCTTATCCTCTCTGCTTTCCTGGAACACGAGGGGTCCTCCGGCCAGAGTGGAGCCCCCCAGACTGCTGACTGCACTCTCAGGGACATTGGATCTAAATGGGCCCATTCTGGGAGGCCAGGCGGGTGGCCCTGTGCCAGGGACGGGCGAGCATTGGCACGGTGCCCTCTGCTTCCTCGCTGCCCTAGGCCAAGTCACTGTCTTTAGTATCGTTTTTGTATTAATATTTGCTCATCTGGGAAGAACCAGGGATGTAGATTAGATCCCCATTCAGTTTCAGAGAAAGACTGTCACTTTCAATAGTCCCAATAAGACCCCCAAATCAACTCTGGGCTGCTATAAGAGCTGTAATGACACAGTATAGCAAAGCATTCTGATAAGTGAACAATGCTTCAACTGCCGACAAGGATTCTGGGTAGTAACATGCAAATTAGGCTGAAAATGTACCACCTATGAAGATATGGACATACATATGGGCCCTGCTCTCAGAAAGCCCAATGCAGTGTCCCCACATTAACCCTATAATGCAGGGGTCCCCACATTAACCCCTTGCTATAGGGGTCCATCAGGACCCCTGCAGCATTTAAAACATTTAAATTACCCGCAGCAGGACTTTAAAGGGCTGGCGGCACACAAATGGTTACCCCAAGGGTACTGTAAGTACCTCCGCGGCACCTAACATTACCCCCACACACACACACACAGTCTCCCTACATTAACCCTTGCAGTGGGGGTCTCGGTCGGGACACCCGCAGCATTTTAAATTTAAAATTACCTGACACGGGTCCTGAAAGGACCTTAAAGGTCCTTAAAAGACCTGAGATAAATAAAACAATTAACCCCTGATGCTGGGGTACTATAACTACCCCCTAGGCACCTAAAATGAACCCCATCACTCTATACAGAGCCCCATGTGCCCCTAATTAACCCCAACACTTATGGGGGTCTATACAGACCCCCATAAGCCCTTATTATACAGACCCCCATAAGCCTTTATTATACAGACCCCCATAAGCCTTTATTATACAGACCCCCATAAGCATCTATGCAACCCCTTCACTCATGGAATCAACACAGACCCCCATGAGACTAAAATTAACTCCCTCAGTCCAATAGGGGTCTATATAGACACCCTATATGATACTATTAACTATTAACCCCCTAGCATTAGGGATTTCAGCTACACCTTACTGACAGGGCTCAATGAAGGCTGCAATGTACGTCTGGGCATTGCTGTGTCTCCTGTTCAGGGTAGAACAGTTAGGGTTAAAGGGGGACAGTTGGGGTAAATGGGGTTTAGTTAGGGCTAATGGGTTAATGGGGTATGGTTTGGGTTAATAGTGTAGTGTAGTGCTTAGACTTGGCGTCATGAGGGTCCTGGAGGACCCTCATTGCACTTATAGGTTTAACCTAGCTTTTAATATAGACCCCTATTGGACTGAGGGGGTTCATTTTAGTCTGTATTGAACCCCATGAGTGACGGGGTTACATAGAGGCTTATGGGGGTCTGTATAGAGTGATGGGGTTAATTTATAGTACCCCTGTGGCAGGGGTTCATTGTTTTATTTATTGCGGGTCCCCTACAGCAAGGGGTTCATGTGTGGACACTGTGGGGGTCCCGATGGGGAACCCCAGCATTGGGGGAGTTAATGTTAGGTGCTGCGGTGGTACTTACAGTACCCCTGCAGCTTGGGGTAACAATTTGTGTGCCACGGGCCCTTTAAGGAAATTTAAAATGTTTAAATGCTGCATGGGTTCTGATCGGTACCCCTGCATTATAGGGTTAATGTAGGGACACTGCAGGGTCCCAATCTGGACCCATGCAGCCAGGAGGGTTTGATTGGGAGCAGTGGGGGCTACATACGGGCTTAACGAGCCCTTGCGACTTCTCCAAGTTGTGTGTAAGCTGCGTCTCGATTTCAGCCATTTCTGGGCTTGGGAGGCTGATAGTAGCAATTGAATAGGCATTTGGGCTTTCAAGCTTCCGCAACTCTTGCGGCCAAGCAAGATCAAAGGCTTTGACGGAAGTAAACTGAGATTAAAGGGGCAGCTTGACGGCCGTAAGCCGCCGCACTCAGCTAATTGAATAGCTACGTAGCTTGCGGCCACCCCTTGTGGCTGCTTATACCGGAATAGTAGCAACTGAATGAAGCCCAAGGCCCCCCAAAAAAATAATATATATATATATATATATACCGTATATACTCGAATATAAGCCGAGTTTTTCAGCCCTTTTTTTACGGCTGAAAAGGGCCCCCTCGGCTTATACTCGAGTCACCCTGGGTTTCTTTCCCCCCGTGTCTCTTCCCCCCTTTCCCTCTCCTGTGCCCCTTCCCCCTCTCCCTCGTGTCTCTTTCCCTCCCCCTCCCTTATCATCCTCCTTATCCTCCCTCCTCAACCCCCCTCCTCATCCTCCCTCATCCTCCTGATCGGTACCCCTGCAATACAGGGTTAATGTGGGAACACTGCAGGGGTCCCAATCGGGACCCCTGCAGCACAGGGGAGAGAGAGGGGGGACACAAGAAAGGGGCACAGAGGGCACAGAAGAGGGGGACACACAGGGCACAAGAGGGACACAGGGGGCAGCACATTTCCCACCCTTGGCTTATACTCGAGTCACTCATTTTACCCAGTATTTTGTGGTAAAATAGGTGCCGCGGCTTATACTCGGGTCGGCTTATACTCCAGTATATATATATATATATTGCAACAGTTATTTAGTTTAAAGTGACAGAGAAAGGTTCCAAGTATGGTATCATTTAACACTTGAGTTAATCACCAGTACAAGTATCAGTTAAATGCCATTTTTCGCTGTCAGTCATCCTTTACCATCCATTCACATAAAGAGATACAAATGTGTTGTTACCAATAGGTCAATATTGATAAGCCCGTAGTCTCTTTTTGCGCAGGCAGTACCCGAGGCTGTATCACTTTAATAAAGAGACGATTCCTAAAAAAAGTTTATCTGAACCTTACAAAATAATAAAGTAATATAACATTTCTGCAAATGATATGCGCTATTTTTTTAACGGACGTTGAATCCATCCAATCGTTGTCCATTCTGTCTCTAAAGATGGACATTGGTATTTATCCAAAAATGAATGAACAATATGGAGACGAATGAAACATATCAGCAGTTTTTACTCATTATTACTATTATTATTACTTATTATTATTATGTTTGATGTTTAGAGACCAGCAGATTCCTTAGAACTAGAAGGAGAGCGATAAGCAAGGAATAAGACAAGATGGCACATTTGTACATACAGTGTTACATGAGGAGATGATGGCCGTGGGCTCGCAGAGCTTACAATCTAAGTGGTGATAGGGGATAGATACATGAGGTTATGGGACTGCTGGATGGATATTGATAAGAGAGAGGTGTGAGGACCAGAATGGACAAACTTATATAAGGTTATATTTATATAAAGATGATTGATAAGGACGTAGGTGGCAAGTGTCCAATAAACATTGGGACATTAGGGGAGACTCTTATAGAGTGAGATTTAAAATTCCAAAGAAGTCCAACAAGAATGATCTTGAGAAGTCCCACGATTGAGCAAATGAGGACATAATAGTACCGAACGAGAGGTTCAAATCTTAGGAAGAGTGGAGAGGGTGGATTGGAGGGCATCTGGAGACAAGTGTAGAGACGTGCGGTGGTGTTGATGGCTTTATCATAGAGGTCAAATATTTTGAATAGTATTCTTGAGGAAATGGGAATCCAGTCTAGGACCTCTAAGAGGGGGCAGCAGATGATGAGCAGATGATGAGCGTTGGGTGAGGTGGATGAGTCTTGGAGAAGCTTTCAGAATAGACTTCGATGAAGTTTTGAGCTAAACCATGTAGGGTTACCCAATATGGGCAGATCATGGCAGAGACGTCAGACAAATCATTTCACTGGCAACCCACTCTATAACCTTATGGATAAGCACATCCAGAGGCATAACCATAGATGTGACAGTGAAAGTCGGACACAACTGAACGACTACACTACAATCAATCCTACAATCCTGGTGCTCAACAAGCTATGAAGGTTCTGAATAGACCAACAACCACAAGCACCCTGCAAATGCCAAAATATACTGCTTCTTGTAACACAAAATGTCAATTTGGACTCCACAGACAAAGAAAAATAAAGCTGAGATAAAACATTATTAGTGAAGAAAGTATATAAGCATTGAGAGGACATGTATTATGTATGTTCACTCCTGGACCTGAGACCTTGTCCCCATAAGTGGGATTTATTGGCATGTGCAGTTGAACTACAGATAAGACTCAAGGTGGTATCTGGAAGCAATTATCCCGAGGACTTTAAATGATAACCGTGCACCATCTAAAAATAATGAAAGTCAGAAAAAAAAAAAAATGAAAAAAATGAAAAAGTGTTTGCCGCGAATCCACTTGATTTTGGTTGCTCTACATGATGTGGATTTTGACTATTGTGCTAACGGGTGGCATGTTGTAGCAGCTCCTCATCCCTATGCTATAGGACATATGTAAGAGTTCTGTACACTACATATAGCCCATTATTTATAAGAGGTCACGTGTATCTCCGTAGGAATTCCCAGGAGCCACAGAATGTAATTAATAACAATTTCCTCCACACCACAAACAGAAACAATTAGGAGTAGAAGAGCTGAGTAAGGAGGGATCAGCTACTTCCAAGGGCCCCGGGGACATTGTAAGGAAACTAATGCTGTGGGTCTTGGGCTCTGGCAACTGATCGATCCGACTATGTACTGAGCCCATTGGGATGGAGTATCAGGGAGTGCTATATCATGAATGAGGACCGGAGCTTAACACGTTCTTTCCTTTTAACCTTGCAGTCTCCGAGTTGCTGATCAGCAGCCCCCATGAATCATTGTGGAGCACTCTGAGAGGACTCATTAAATCCCTACTCAATGGGAATGACCTCAGATCCCAGCCATAAACCATCCCCCGTACTATGGGATACGAGGATCGCGGTCCTGCTTGGAGATGTGGAGACGTGTCATGGTGGCCCCATCTTACCTTCTACATAAATAGCAAACATGTGTGGGACACCAACATGGGTCTATCTTCCAATAAGGCCATATTAATAATATTTTTATCAGAATTTGCATATTATAATATTCCCATTGAGATCTAATTATTTTTAAGTCCGACTTTTGTGACCAAAGCACGCCATGTACATTATCTGTACATTTTATTATATTAATTATAAAATCATATAATAATACGCCTTAGTGAGATTAAACAAGAAACACTTGAAAAAATGATACTTAACCATTTGTTGACAGATAAAGTAATGATTAGTCATCATTTGGTATTTCAAAATAGTAAATAAACACTTCTTATTAAAACCAAAATTTCTCGATGCGGCGCGAATATTCCACGGGAAGGTGTAATGTCTGACAATATAAATGGTTGTGATAAAATGATACAACAAATATGAATATGAGTAGAAAATGACATGACTTGTGTGAGGGTCACTCTACCCGAGAGAGGGACGCTGGGTATGTGGATGGAGGGGCGGGGAGAAGGGAACAGGGAGAAGTCTATGTTAGATAATTGGATCATTCTGAAATTAACACCACACCCCTTTTCCTTCACAGACCCAGAAGCAGGATTTTGCACCAATAGAAACACACACACAACTTCCACCAACGTATCATGGATGCCTCCAAGTTTATTGAAATGAGTTTATATCATCAATATCATTTTCCAGGCTTCAATATGTTCTTTGACTTAAATGTTTCAAATATATATCGTTTTTGTCATTGGACGGGGGCTCCTTTTGTTTTTTTGAATGGCAACTGGATCAATTTGTGATAAAATAAAATTACATCAGAAATAAAAGATAAATTAGAAAATCAGAAATCTAGTAAAGTATACATTTACTGAATATGGCGGACCTAGGAGGTTGGTCCTGATGTTGAGGGAAGTGGCGACTGCAAAGGGTCTGGTGGGACAACTTCATGCAGCTGGTCACAAGACTTTGTGACATCATCAGTGACATCATGCATGTGCCTGAAGGGCCTACGCTACTAATCTGGGTACTATAAGAGTATATGAGAATTATTGATGATGTCACTTTGTCAAATAAAATGCTGCTAGGTCACGTGGTCAATTATTGCTGATCTGCATTTATAATTCATTGTGTCTAATTATATATTTATCTAAATTTTATCTTCACAGACTATTTGTGTTAGATAATTGGATCCTCCGAGCCTAGATGATTTGGACCAATGCATTAATGAAGTTCAAGTATAGATGGTATATTCATACAACTTATGATAGAATAGATATACTGGGCAGAGTACATGGGTTATCTGTCATCCAAATCACTTTCTATATTTTGTTGATAGGAAGAGATTAGAGATGAACAAAAACGTCCCAATGACCAGAGTTTTTGGTAAAAGTCATTACAATATCTGATAATGTAACAAAACATTGTGTGATCATTGTCCCAGTTGGTACTCCTCTATATGTCGCCATGTATGGGCCCGTCGATCTGCTCTGAGAGTTTTGGAGAGGGGAGTATTGAGTTTAGGAGGTGCCCATGGTGCCATACGTACTGCATTTCAGAGACCGACTGAAGGCCCTGACTGGAATGGCTAAAGAGCATCTATTGGCTGCCCAAGCTAAACAGAGGTCGGGTATAACAAACCTAGGGCCCAATTAAGGGAGTTTATTCCAATGCTAGTGTCTTTACCCAAACCCCACAACAAGCTCCAGGTTACTTTGTGATGGACCTCATACAGTCATGAGAGATAGTGGGGCTAGATGAGGACTAGGTTGCTCAAAACACGATGAAACATTACGACTCTCGGGAACCCCAGTAATGACCATATACCAGGTGACAACTGAGGACCAAGAGGAAGGGATACCGCCCAAACTCTTTGCTCCAACTCTGTTGGAAGAAGAGAGGCTCCAACTTTCTCTTTTCCTTTAGCCTCAGCAGGAGCAACAAAATGCGCCAAGCCGATATCCACAGCTATTTTCAACTTTCCATAAACAAGCATCCAAAAGAGTACCCGGAAACCAACTGCCAAGAGTCCTGAAGTGGAAAGTACCACCAACTACAACTAAGAGGAAGGGCACGGGAGGAAGAAGAGAACAGAGGAAGAAGAGCACAAAGGAAGAAGAGCACCGAGGAAGCAGAGCACAGAGGAATAGGAGCACAGAGGAAGAAGGGCACAGAGGAAGAAGAGCACAGAGGAAGAAAAGCACAAAGGAAAAGGGGGAACAGAGGAAGAAGAGCACAGAGGAAGAAGAGCACAGAGGAAGAAGGGCACAGAGGAAGAAGAGCACAGAGGAAGAAGAGCACAGAGGGAAAGGGGGAACAGAGGAAGAAGAGCACAGAGGAAGAAGAGCACAGAGGAAGAAGGGCACAGAGGAAGAAGAGCACAGAGGAAGAAGAGCACAGAGGAAGAAGAGCACAGAGGAAGAAGGGCACAGAGGAAGAAGAGCACAGAGGAATAGGAGCACAGAGGAAGAAGAGCAGAGAGAAAGAAGAGCACAGAGGAAGAAGAGCACAGAGGAAGAAGGGCACAGAGGAAGAAGAGCACAGAGGAAAAAGGGCACAGAGGAAGAAGAGCACAGAGGAAGAAGAGCACAGAGGAAGAAGGGCACAGAGGAAGAAGAGCACAGAGGAAGAAGAGCACAGAGGAAGAAGAGCACAGAGGAAGAAAAGCACAGAGGAAAAGAGGGAACAGAGGAAGAAGAGCACAGAGGAAGAAGAGCACAGAGGAAGAAGAGCACAGAGGAAGAAGAAGACAGAGGAAGAAGAGCACAGAGGAAAAAGAGCACAGAGGAAGAAGAGCACAGAGGAAAAAGGGCACAGAGAAAGAAGAGCACAGAGGAAGAAGAGCACAGAGGAAGAAGAGCACAGAGGAAGAAGAGCACAGAGGAATAAGAGCATAGAGGAAGAAGAGCACAGAGGAAAAAGAGCACAGAGGAAGAAGAGCACAGAAGAAGAAAAGCACAGATGAAGAAAAGCACAGAGGAAGAAGAGCACAGAGGAAGAAGAGCACAGATTAGTAGGAGCACAGAGGAAGAAGGGCACAGAGGAAGAAGAGTACAGAGGAAGAAGAGCACAGATTAATAGGAGCACAGAGGAAGAAGGGCACAGAGGAAGAAGAGTACAGAGGAAGAAGAGCACAGAGGAAGAAGAGCACAGAGGAAGAAGAGCACAGATTAATAGGAGCACAGAGGAAGAAGAGCACAGAGGAAGAAGAGCACAGAGGAAGAAGAGCACAGGGGAAGAAGAGCACAGAGGAATAGGAGCACAGAGGAAGAAAAGCACAGAGGAAGAAGGGCACAGAGGAAGAAGGGCACAGAGGAAGAAGAGCACAGAGGAAGAAGAGCATAGAGGAAGAAGAGCACAGAGGAAGAAGAGCACAGAGGAAGAAGAGCACAAAGGAAGAAGAGCACAGAGGAAGAAGAGCACAGAGAAGGAAGAGCACAGAAGAAGAAGAGCACAGAGGAAGAGGAGCACAGAGGAAGAAGGGCACAGAGGAAGAAGAGTACAGAGAAAGAAGAGCACAGAGGAAGAAGAGCACAGAGGAAGAAGAGCACAGATTAATAGGAGCACAGAGGAAGAAGAGCACAGAGGAAGAAGAGCACAGAGGAAGAAGAGCACAGGGGAAGAAGAGCACAGAGGAATAGGAGCACAGAGGAAGAAAAGCACAGAGGAAGAAGGGCACAGAGGAAGAAGGGCACAGAGGAAGAAGAGCACAGAGGAAGAAGAGCATAGAGGAAGAAGAGCACAGAGGAAGAAGAGCACAGAGGAAGAAGAGCACAGAGGAAGAAGAGCACAGAGGAAGAAGAGCACAGAGAAGGAAGAGCACAGAAGAAGAAGAGCACAGAGGAAGAGGAGGACAGAGGAAGAAAAGCACAGAGGAAAAAGAGCACAGAGGAAGAAGAGCACAGAGGAAGAAGGGCACAGAGGAAGAAGAGCACAGAGGAAAAAGAGCACAGAGGAAGAAGAGCACAGAGGAAGAAGAGCACAGAGGAAAAAGGGCACAGATGAAGAAGAGCACAGAGGAAGAGGAGCAAAGAGGAAGAAGAGCACAGAGGAAGAACGGCACAGAGGAAGAAGAGCACAGAGGAAGAAGAGCACAGAGGAAGAAGAGCACAGAGGAAAAAGGGCACAGAGGAAGAAGAGCACAGAGGAAGAAGAGCACAGAGGAAGAAGAGCACAGAGGAAGAAAAGCACAGAGGAAAAGAGGGAACAGAGGAAGAAGAGCACAGAGGAAGAAGAGCACAGAGGAAGAAGGGCACAGAGGAAGAAGAGCACAGAGGAATAGGAGCACAGAGGAAGAAGAGCACAGAGGAAGAAGAGCACAGAGGAAGAAGAGCACAGAGGAAGAAGAGCACAGAGGAAAAAGGGCACAAAGGAAGAAGAGCACAGAGGAAGAAGAGCACAGAGGAAGAAGGGCACAGAGGAAGAAGAGCACAGAGGAAGAAAAGCACAGAGGAAAAGAGGGAACAGAGGAAGAAGAGCACAGAGGAAGAAGAGCACAGAGGAAGAAGAGCACAGAGGAAGAAGAGCACAGAGGAAGAAGAGCACAGAGGAAGAAGAGCACAGAGGAAAAAGAGCACAGAGGAAGAAGAGCACAGAGGAAAAAGGGCACAGAGAAAGAAGAGCACAGAGGAAGAAGAGCACAGAGGAAGAAGAGCACAGAGGAAGAAGAGCACAGAGGAAGAAGAGCACAGAGGAAGAAGAGCACAGAGGAAAAAGAGCACAGAGGAAGAAGAGCACAGAAGAAGAAAAGCACAGATGAAGAAAAGCACAGAGGAAGAAGAGCACAGAGGAAGAAGAGCACAGATTAGTAGGAGCACAGAGGAAGAAGGGCACAGAGGAAGAAGAGTACAGAGGAAGAAGAGCACAGATTAATAGGAGCACAGAGGAAGAAGGGCACAGAGGAAGAAGAGTACAGAGGAAGAAGAGCACAGAGGAAGAAGAGCACAGAGGAAGAAGAGCACAGATTAATAGGAGCACAGAGGAAGAAGAGCACAGAGGAAGAAGAGCACAGAGGAAGAAGAGCACAGGGGAAGAAGAGCACAGAGGAATAGGAGCACAGAGGAAGAAAAGCACAGAGGAAGAAGGGCACAGAGGAAGAAGGGCACAGAGGAAGAAGAGCACAGAGGAAGAAGAGCACAGAGGAAGAAGAGCACAGAGGAAGAAGAGCACAGAGGAAGAAGAGCACAGAGAAGGAAGAGCACAGAAGAAGAAGAGCACAGAGGAAGAGGAGGACAGAGGAAGAAAAGCACAGAGGAAAAAGAGCACAGAGGAAGAAGAGCACAGAGGAAGAAGGGCACAGAGGAAGAAGAGCACAGAGGAAAAAGAGCACAGAGGAAGAAGAGCACAGAGGAAGAAGAGCACAGAGGAAAAAGGGCACAGATGAAGAAGAGCACAGAGGAAGAGGAGCAAAGAGGAAGAAGAGCACAGAGGAAGAACGGCACAGAGGAAGAAGAGCACAGAGGAAGAAGAGCACAGAGGAAGAAGAGCACAGAGGAAGAACGGCACAGAGGAAGAAGAGCACAGAGGAAGAAGAGCACAGAGGAAAAAGGGCACAGAGGAAGAAGAGCACAGAGGAAGAAGAGCACAGAGGAAGAAGAGCACAGAGGAAGAAGAAGACAGAGGAAGAAGAGCACAGAGGAAAAAGAGCACAGAGGAAGAAGAGCACAGAGGAAAAAGGGCACAGAGAAAGAAGAGCACAGAGGAAGAAGAGCACAGAGGAAGAAGAGCACAGAGGAAGAAGAGCACAGAGGAATAAGAGCATAGAGGAAGAAGAGCACAGAGGAAAAAGAGCACAGAGGAAGAAGAGCACAGAAGAAGAAAAGCACAGATGAAGAAAAGCACAGAGGAAGAAGAGCACAGAGGAAGAAGAGCACAGATTAGTAGGAGCACAGAGGAAGAAGGGCACAGAGGAAGAAGAGTACAGAGGAAGAAGAGCACAGATTAATAGGAGCACAGAGGAAGAAGGGCACAGAGGAAGAAGAGTACAGAGGAAGAAGAGCACAGAGGAAGAAGAGCACAGAGGAAGAAGAGCACAGATTAATAGGAGCACAGAGGAAGAAGAGCACAGAGGAAGAAGAGCACAGAGGAAGAAGAGCACAGGGGAAGAAGAGCACAGAGGAATAGGAGCACAGAGGAAGAAAAGCACAGAGGAAGAAGGGCACAGAGGAAGAAGGGCACAGAGGAAGAAGAGCACAGAGGAAGAAGAGCACAGAGGAAGAAGAGCACAGAGGAAGAAGAGCACAGAGGAAGAAGAGCACAAAGGAAGAAGAGCACAGAGGAAGAAGAGCACAGAGAAGGAAGAGCACAGAAGAAGAAGAGCACAGAGGAAGAGGAGCACAGAGGAAGAAGGGCACAGAGGAAGAAGAGTACAGAGAAAGAAGAGCACAGAGGAAGAAGAGCACAGAGGAAGAAGAGCACAGATTAATAGGAGCACAGAGGAAGAAGAGCACAGAGGAAGAAGAGCACAGAGGAAGAAGAGCACAGAGGAAGAAGAGCACAGAGGAATAGGAGCACAGAGGAAGAAAAGCACAGAGGAAGAAGGGCACAGAGGAAGAAGAGCACAGAGGAAGAAGAGCACAGAGGAAGAAGAGCACAGAGGAAGAAGAGCACAGAGGAAGAAGAGCACAGAGGAAGAAGAGCACAGAGGAAGAAGAGCACAGAGGAAGAAGAGCACAGAGAAGGAAGAGCACAGAAGAAGAAGAGCACAGAGGAAGAGGAGGACAGAGGAAGAAAAGCACAGAGGAAAAAGAGCACAGAGGAAGAAGAGCACAGAGGAAGAAGAGCACAGAGGAAGAAGAGCACAGAGGAAAAAGAGCACAGAGGAAGAAGAGCACAGAGGAAGAAGAGCACAGAGGAAAAAGGGCACAGATGAAGAAGAGCACAGAGGAAGAGGAGCAAAGAGGAAGAAGAGCACAGAGGAAGAACGGCACAGAGGAAGAAGAGCACAGAGGAAGAAGAGCACAGAGGAAGAAGAGCACAGAGGAAAAAGGGCACAGAGGAAGAAGAGCACAGAGGAAGAAGAGCACAGAGGAAGAAGAGCACAGAGGAAGAAAAGCACAGAGGAAAAGAGGGAACAGAGGAAGAAGAGCACAGAGGAAGAAGAGCACAGAGGAAGAAGGGCACAGAGGAAGAAGAGCACAGAGGAATAGGAGCACAGAGGAAGAAGAGCAGAGAGGAAGAAGAGCACAGAGGAAGAAGAGCACAGAGGAAGAAGAGCACAGAGGAAAAAGGGCACAAAGGAAGAAGAGCACAGAGGAAGAAGAGCACAGAGGAAGAAGGGCACAGAGGAAGAAGAGCACAGAGGAAGAAAAGCACAGAGGAAAAGAGGGAACAGAGGAAGAAGAGCACAGAGGAAGAAGAGCACAGAGGAAGAAGAGCACAGAGGAAGAAGAGCACAGAGGAAGAAGAGCACAGAGGAAGAAGAGCACAGAGGAAGAAGAGCACAGAGGAAGAAGAGCACAGAGGAAAAAGGGCACAGAGAAAGAAGAGCACAGAGGAAGAAGAGCACAGAGGAAGAAGAGCACAGAGGAAGAAGAGCACAGAGGAAGAAGAGCACAGAGGAAGAAGAGCACAGAGGAAAAAGAGCACAGAGGAAGAAGAGCACAGAAGAAGAAAAGCACAGATGAAGAAAAGCACAGAGGAAGAAGAGCACAGAGGAAGAAGAGCACAGATTAGTAGGAGCACAGAGGAAGAAGGGCACAGAGGAAGAAGAGTACAGAGGAAGAAGAGCACAGATTAATAGGAGCACAGAGGAAGAAGGGCACAGAGGAAGAAGAGTACAGAGGAAGAAGAGCACAGAGGAAGAAGAGCACAGAGGAAGAAGAGCACAGATTAATAGGAGCACAGAGGAAGAAGAGCACAGAGGAAGAAGAGCACAGAGGAAGAAGAGCACAGGGGAAGAAGAGCACAGAGGAATAGGAGCACAGAGGAAGAAAAGCACAGAGGAAGAAGGGCACAGAGGAAGAAGGGCACAGAGGAAGAAGAGCACAGAGGAAGAAGAGCACAGAGGAAGAAGAGCACAGAGGAAGAAGAGCACAGAGGAAGAAGAGCACAGAGAAGGAAGAGCACAGAAGAAGAAGAGCACAGAGGAAGAGGAGGACAGAGGAAGAAAAGCACAGAGGAAAAAGAGCACAGAGGAAGAAGAGCACAGAGGAAGAAGGGCACAGAGGAAGAAGAGCACAGAGGAAAAAGAGCACAGAGGAAGAAGAGCACAGAGGAAGAAGAGCACAGAGGAAAAAGGGCACAGATGAAGAAGAGCACAGAGGAAGAGGAGCAAAGAGGAAGAAGAGCACAGAGGAAGAACGGCACAGAGGAAGAAGAGCACAGAGGAAGAAGAGCACAGAGGAAGAAGAGCACAGAGGAAGAACGGCACAGAGGAAGAAGAGCACAGAGGAAGAAGAGCACAGAGGAAAAAGGGCACAGAGGAAGAAGAGCACAGAGGAAGAAGAGCATAGAGGAAGAAGAGCACAGAGGAAGAAGAGCACAGAGGAAGAAAAGCACAGAGGAAAAGAGGGAACAGAGGAAGAAGAGCACAGAGGAAGAAGAGCATAGAGGAAGAAGAGCACAGAGGAAGAAGAGCACAGAGGAAGAAGAACACAGAGGAAGAAGAGCACAGAGGAAGAAAAGCACAGAGGAAAAGAGAGAACAGAGGAAGAAGAGCACAGAGGAAGAAGAGCACAGAGGAAGAAGAGCACAGAGGAAGAAGAGCACAGAGGAAGAAGAAGACAGAGGAAGAAGAGCACAGAGGAAAAAGAGCACAGAGGAAGAAGAGCACAGAGGAAAAAGGGCACAGAGAAAGAAGAGCACAGAGGAAGAAGAGCACAGAGGAAGAAGAGCACAGAGGAAGAAGAGCACAGAGGAATAAGAGCATAGAGGAAGAAGAGCACAGAGGAAGAAGAGCACAGAGGAAAAAGAGCACAAAGGAAAAAGAGCACAGAGGAAGAAGAGCACAGAGGAATAAGA
Source organism: Discoglossus pictus (assembly GCA_027410445.1). NCBI lineage: Eukaryota > Metazoa > Chordata > Amphibia > Anura > Alytidae > Discoglossus > Discoglossus pictus. The sequence continues at coordinate 447,871,274 of CM050165.1, read as the reverse complement.
GCATAGAGGAAGAAGAGCACAGAGGAAGAAGAGCACAGAGGAAAAAGAGCACAGAGGAAGAAGAGCAGAGAGGAAGAAGAGCACAGATTAGTAGGAGCACAGAGGAAGAAGGGCACAGAGGAAGAAGAGTACAGAGGAAGAAGAGCACAGATTAATAGGAGCACAGAGGAAGAAGGGCACAGAGGAAGAAGAGTACAGAGGAAGAAGAGCACAGAGGAAGAAGAGCACAGAGGAAGAAGAGCACAGGGGAAGAAGAGCACAGAGGAATAGGAGCACAGAGGAAGAAAAGCACAGAGGAAGAAGGGCACAGAGGAAGAAGAGCACAAAGGAAGATGAGCACAGAGGAAAAAGGGCACAGATGAAGAAGAGCACAGAGGAAGAGGAGCAAAGAGGAAGAAGAGCACAGAGGAAGAACGGCACAGAGGAAGAAGAGCACAGAGGAAGAAGAGCATAGAGGAAGAAGAGCACAGAGGAAGAAGAGCACAGAGGAAGAAGAGCACAAAGGAAGAAGAGCACAGAGGAAGAAGAGCACAGAGAAGGAAGAGCACAGAAGAAGAAGAGCACAGAGGAAGAGGAGGACAGAGGAAGAAAAGCAGAGAGGAAGAAGGGCACAGAGGAAGAAGAGCACAGAGGAAGAAGAGCACAGAGGAAGAAGAGCACAGAGGAAGAAGGGCACAGAGGAAGAAGAGCACAGAGGAAGAAGAGCACAGAGGAAGAAGAGCATAGAGGAAGAAGAGCACAGAGGAAGAGGAGCACAGAGGAAGAAGAGCACAGAGGAAGAAGAGCAAAGAGGAAGAAGAGCACAGAGGAAGAACGGTACAGTGGAAGAAGAGCACAGAGGAAGAAGAGCACAGAGGAAGAAGGGCACAGAGGAAGAAGAGCACAGAGGAAGAAGAGCACAGAGGAAAAAGGGCACAGATGAAGAAGAGCACAGAGGAAGAAGAGCACAGAGGAAGAAGAGCACAGAGGAAGAAGAGCACAGAGGAAAAAAAGCACAGAGAAAAAAGTGCACAGAGGAAGAAGAGCACAGAGGAAGAAGAGCACAGAGGAAGAAGAGCACAGAGGAAAAAGGGCACAGATGAAGAAGAGCACAGAGGAAGAAGAGCAGAGAGGAAGAAGAGCACAGAGGAAGAAGAGCACAGAGGAAGAAGAGCACAGAGGAAGAAGAGCACAGAGGAAGAAAAGCACAGAGGAAGAAGGGCACAGAGGAAGAAGAGCACAGAGGAAGAAAAGCACAGAGGAAGAAGGGCACAGAGGAAGAAGAGCACAGAGGAAGAAGAGCACAGAGGAAGAAAAGCACAGAGGAAGAAGGGCACAGAGGAAGAAGAGCACAGAGGAAGAAGAGCAGAGAGGAAAAAGAGCACAGAGGAAGAAGAACACAGAGGAAGAAGAGCACAGAGGAAGAAGAGCGCAGAGGAAGAAGAGCACAGAGGAAGAAGAGCACAGAGGAAGAAGGGCACAGAGGAAGAAGAGCACAGAGGAAGAAGAGCACAGAGGAAGAAGAGCATAGAGGAAGAAGAGCACAGAGGAAGAGGAGCACAGAGGAAGAAGAGCACAGAGGAAGAAGAGCAAAGAGGAAGAAGAGCACCGAGGAAGAACGGTACAGTGGAAGAAGAGCACAGAGGAGGAAGAGCACAGAGGAAAAAGAGCACAGAGGAAGAAGAGCACAGAGGAAGAAGAGCACAGAGGAAAAAGGGCACAGATGAAGAAGAGCACAGAGGAAGAGGAGCAAAGAGGAAGAAGAGCACAGAGGAAGAACGGCAAAGAGGAAGAAGAGCACAGAGGAAGAAGAGCACAGAGGAAGAAGAGCACAGAGGAAGAAGAGCACAGAGGAAAAAGGGCACAGATGAAGAAGAGCACAGAGGAAGAAGAGCACAGAGGAAGAAGAGCACAGAGGAAGAAGAGCACAGAGGAAGAAGAGCACAGAGGAAGAAGAGCACAGAGGAAAAAGAGCACAGAGAAAAAAGTGCACAGAGGAAGAAGAGCACCGAGGAAGAAGAGCACCGAGGAAGAAGAGCACAGAGGAAGAAGAGCACAGAGGAAAAAGAGCACAGAGGAAAAAGAGCACAGAGAAAAAAGGGCACAGATGAAGAAGAGCACAGAGGAAGAAGAGCATAGAGGAAGAAGAGCACAGAGGAAGAAGAGCACAGAGGAAGAAGAGCACAGAGGAAGAAGAGCACAGAGGAAAAAGAGCACAGAGAAAAAAGTGCACAGAGGAAGAAGAGCACCGAGGAAGAAGAGCACCGAGGAAGAAAAGCACAGAGGAAGAAGAGCACAGAGGAAGAAGAGCACAGAGGAAGAAGAGCACAGAGGAAAAAGAGCACAGAGAAAAAAGTGCACAGAGGAAGAAGAGCAGAGAGGAAGAAGAGCACAGAGGAAGAAGAGCACAGAGGAAGAAAAGCACAGAGGAAGAAGGGCACAGAGGAAGAAGAGCACAGAGGAAGAAGAGCAGAGAGGAAAAAGAGCACAGAGGAAGAAGAACACAGAGGAAGAAGAGCACAGAGGAAGAAGAGCGCAGAGGAAGAAGAGCACAGAGGAAGAAGAGCACAGAGGAAGAAGGGCACAGAGGAAGAAGAGCACAGAGGAAGAAGAGCACAGAGGAAGAAAAGCACAGAGGAAGAAGGGCACAGAGGAAGAAGAGCACAGAGGAAGAAGAGCAGAGAGGAAAAAGAGCACAGAGGAAGAAGAACACAGAGGAAGAAGAGCACAGAGGAAGAAGAGCACAGAGGAAGAAGAGCACAGAGGAAGAAGAGCACAGAGGAAGAAGGGCACAGAGGAAGAAGAGCACAGAGGAAGAAGAGCACAGAGGAAGAAGAGCATAGAGGAAGAAGAGCACAGAGGAAGAGGAGCACAGAGGAAGAAGAGCACAGAGGAAGAAGAGCAAAGAGGAAGAAGAGCACAGAGGAAGAACGGTACAGTGGAAGAAGAGCACAGAGGAGGAAGAGCACAGAGGAAAAAGAGCACAGAGGAAGAAGAGCACAGAGGAAGAAGAGCACAGAGGAAAAAGGGCACAGATGAAGAAGAGCACAGAGGAAGAGGAGCAAAGAGGAAGAAGAGCACAGAGGAAGAACGGCACAGAGGAAGAAGAGCACAGAGGAAGAAGAGCACAGAGGAAGAAGAGCACAGAGGAAGAAGAGCACAGAGGAAAAAGGGCACAGATGAAGAAGAGCACAGAGGAAGAAGAGCACAGAGGAAGAAGAGCACAGAGGAAGAAGAGCACAGAGGAAGAAGAGCACAGAGGAAGAAGAGCACAGAGGAAAAAGAGCACAGAGAAAAAAGTGCACAGAGGAAGAAGAGCACCGAGGAAGAAGAGCACCGAGGAAGAAGAGCACAGAGGAAGAAGAGCACAGAGGAAAAAGAGCACAGAGGAAAAAGAGCACAGAGAAAAAAGGGCACAGATGAAGAAGAGCACAGAGGAAGAAGAGCACAGAGGAAGAAGAGCACAGAGGAAGAAGAGCACAGAGGAAGAAGAGCACAGAGGAAGAAGAGCACAGAGGAAAAAGAGCACAGAGAAAAAAGTGCACAGAGGAAGAAGAGCACCGAGGAAGAAGAGCACCGAGGAAGAAAAGCACAGAGGAAGAAGAGCACAGAGGAAGAAGAGCACAGAGGAAGAAGAGCACAGAGGAAAAAGAGCACAGAGAAAAAAGTGCACAGAGGAAGAAGAGCAGAGAGGAAGAAGAGCACAGAGGAAGAAGAGCACGGAGGAAAAAGAGCACAGAGGAAGAAAAGCACAGAGGAAGAAGGGCACAGAGGAAGAAGAGCACAGAGGAAGAAAAGCACAGAGGAAGAAGGGCACAGAGGAAGAAGAGCACAGAGGAAGAAGAGCACAGAGGAAGAAGAGCACAGATTAATAGGAGCACAGAGGAAGAAGAGCACAGAGGAAGAAGAGCACAGAGGAAGAAAAGCACAGAGGAAGAAGGGCACAGAGGAAGAAGAGCACAGAGGAAGAAAAGCACAGAGGAAGAAGGGCACAGAGGAAGAAGAGCACAGAGGAAGAAGAGCACAGAGGAAGAAAAGCACAGAGGAAGAAGGGCACAGAGGAAGAAGAGCACAGAGGAAGAAGAGCAGAGAGGAAAAAGAGCACAGAGGAAGAAGAACACAGAGGAAGAAGAGCGCAGAAGAAGAAGAGCGCAGAGGAAGAAGAGCACAGAGGAAGAAGAGCACAGAGGAAGAAGGGCACAGAGGAAGAAGAGCACAGAGGAAGAAGAGCACAGAGGAAGAACAGCACAGAGGAAGAAGAGCACAGAGGAAGAAGAGCACACAGAGGAAGAAGGGCACAGAGGAAGAAGGGCACAGAGGAAGAAGAGCACAGAGGAAGAAGGGCGCAGAGGAAGAAGGGCACAGAGGAAGAAGATTCAAACCCGGCTTTCAGACATTGGCGTCCAACGTTTGTAAGGCTCAGCTCGCTGGAGAAGTAGATGAAGCTCCCTATAAATATCTGAATTGTCTCCCTGCTCCCCCACACATTGCACATGGGCGTTACTGTAACAGCAGTAATATGATTTGTATTATGTCACAGCTTGAACCTCTAATTACTTGGTCGTTTGCATGCTGACTGCCCCAAAAGGGTGTAATTAATATGTCATCTAAGCCAGGAGGTTCCTGCAGCTTTTGTCACTGTGTGGTTTTGCCATCTAATGAATCAGAAAGTAAACTCGCTGAGTGCCCCGATCAGATCTGCATATCTCAGCTATTACTGCCAGGGGAGAATAATAAGGTCAAATGAGAGTCAGGATCAAGAGGCTTTAAATCCAATGGCGGCTCAAATTGGTAATATATCCGTCGGGTTTCAGAACAAGAGAGTTTTACTTTAGTTCTTAGAGTTAAAAACAAGCATTGCACCTACTTTTGTAGGTAAATAGGTGTTTATGCAAATGAACCTTAGGGCTTAGTCTCCCTAAGGGTAATAAGGTCTCCAGACGTGGACCCCTTACTCACTGTGCCTTAGGGAGTTCAGCTGCACCTCCCTGACGAGGCCCATAAAGGCTGAAACGCGTCTGGGGTTTACTGTTTCTCCTGTTCTCTGTAGAATTGCCTGGTATTTCGGGGCTGGATCACTCTAGTGAGTGGGACCAGACTGATATACTAAAGGATATCTCTCCCTGTGAAGGGTACAAGTAAGCTTAAAGAGGTTGCTCTCAGAGTGGCTTATCATGGCCATAGAACTAACATATTAAGGTAGTTTGTTCTCTGATTGAGCTCCTCCATTGTTTGTTGACTGTAGGTAAATAAGCAACATATTCAGTTACCTGTGGATCATATTGTGTTACCTATAAACACCTATACTTATACACCTATGCACCCACAGCTCTACTCATACATCAGTGCCAATACAGCTGTGCCCACCCATCTTTTACCCACAGATCTATGCCCATTCACATGTATCCGCTATAGGTGATCATACACTTGACAACTACCAAGTGTCACCTGATGTAATATAATTCATTTAGTTTCTAGTAGTCTAGAGATATACGCCACATGGGAGTCAGTGGGGCATGATTACCAAACAGCGTGAAGCTGAATATCTTCACTTCATATGTTTTAGAAGTAAACATTAATCAAATGGGATTAAAAGTTGATCTTTTAATTTTTTTCTTATTTTGATAAATAAGCTTTCTAGAAAAAATAGTTTTGTTAACACTTTATATCACTTCTTAAACCCATCTGACAACTTTTTAACCTAATCGTTAATGTACCCATTGTCCCGTAAATGTGATGCTAAGGACGCATTTGCCTACTTTTGCATTTCTTGTGTTTTCTCTTAATAGCAAGAATCATGAAGGAAGTAATATCTGAAACTCTATTGTCACATTACATTCCCAATGAACCAACAAGAGTGTGCCTTCTCAAGTGTTTACATACCTGGATACTGTAGTGGAATATCTATCTTGGGCCCAATTACATAGTGTCCTTCCTCCAAACTGTGGGCAGTCACTGTGGTCCACTGTCGGCAAGAATGAATCAGTATGGCGTCCTGGTCACTCACTCCTTCCACGTACTCTCCTGTGACAAAACAAGTAATAAGAGACCAGTCATTTCCATTAACAGCAACGAATCAGTTATGGGTACCTTATGTTGGTGGAGGGCAACTGGCTCTCTGCTTCTTATGGTAACGAGATACAACAAATGATCCTGCATAAACAGATTATTGGTAGATTTAATTGGGTTTGGCAGGGAATGAAAAAACAGGAGAATGAGTAATGTCCTGTACAGTAAAGAGGACATGTAATGACAAGTAGATATGTTTTAAAGAAGGAGGGATGAGTTGTAACGAGGAATTAGCAGCCAATTTTTATGATAAAGTAGATGAGTTGTAATGATGAAGTGGATGAATTGTTATGATCGAGTATAGGAGTTGTGAAGATGGAGTAGATGAGATGCAATGACAAGTAAATAAGTTTTAATGATAAATAAATGGGTTTTAATGATGAGTAGATGGGTTTTAATGATGAGTAGATTGGTTGTAATGATGAGAAGATGGGTTTTAATGATGAGTAGATGGGTTGTAATGATGAGTAGATGGGTTGTAATGATTGGAAGATGGGTTGTAATGATGAGTAGATGGGTTGTAATGATGAGAAGATGGGTTGTAATGATGAGAAGATGGGTTGTAATGATGAGATGATGGGTTGTAATGATGATTAGACGCGTTGTAATGATTGGAAGATGGGTTGTAATGATGAGTAGATGGGTTGTAATGATGAGAAGATGGGTTGTAATGATGAGTAGATGGGTTGTAATGATGAGTAGATGGGTTGTAATGATGCGTAGATGGGTTGTAATGATGAGAAGATGGGTTGTAATGATGAGTAGATGGGTTGTAATGATGAGAAGATGGGTCTGTAATGATGAGAAGATGGGTTATAATGATAAGTAGATGGGTTGTAATGATGAAAGATGGGTTGTAATGATGAGAAGATGGGTTATAATGATGAGAAGATGGGTTGTAATGATGGGTAGATGGGTTGTTATGATGAGAAGATGGGTTTTAATGATGAGTAGATGGGTTGTAATGATGAGAAGATGGGTTGTAATGATGAGAAGATGGGTTGTAATGATGGGTAGATGGGTTGTAATGATGGGTAGATGGGTTGTAATGATGAGAAGATGGGTTGTAATGATGAGAAGATGGGTTATAATGATGAGAAGATGGGTTGTAATGATCGGTAGATGGGTTGTAATGATGAGAAGATGGGTTGTAATGTTGAGATGATGGGTTGTAATGATGAGAAGATGGGTTGTAATGATGGAGTAGATCATTTATAATGATGGAGTTGATGAGTTTATATAATCATTAGAGGTATAGGATAGAAGTTTTGTTGTATTTGAGAACATTGAAACTGCTTTGTGTTTTGGGGTCAGAATTTGTTATTATATTTTTGAGCATATGATGAGATAGTTTAAGGTTACAGATGATGCAGAAGTAGATTATTAGTGGTGAGTTGGAAAGGTGGGTTTACTGACATCATTAATGTGGGGTTAATATGAGGATAGGCCCTTGTTTTAACTTTTGTTAAAATAAACAATCTGAAACCACCCAGAACTTTTACAGATTAGAAGAATTACCAAGATGCAATGTATATTAAGGGCATAAATTGTTAAAACCAAACTCCCAAATGTTAGTATTATGCCGGAGAAGGTTCAGCAAGAACATGAATGTAATGGGATTATGGGATTAAGTGAAATGATCCCTCTCCGAGCAGAGCAGTCAGTTTACTGTCATGACTTTATGCAAAGACTTAAACCAGGACCCGGCAACTGGTTAAGATTAAAGATCAAATAAACTTCATCAGGTTTTATCAAAATAAGTCACCAAACATACAATATATTTACATTAATGACAATAAAGAAGCCATTTACATATCCCAACATAAGTGCTATTATATGAAATAACACAATAAATATAGAAATGATGGTACTCTGTCCTGAATCATAAAAAGACCAGTTGGTCCAAAGGTGCCCTCACTATCAGTCAACCTCTGCTGTTTGTTCAGACCCGATGATCAGTGAGTTGTGCTCAGTAACTGGTGGCACCAAACCCTATAGTTTGGATGATCTGTATTGAGCCTTGTATTAAATATTAATGCTTGATCTATAACAGTAACACAACACTTTAATAATACCATCGAACAACCTTAAAGGGACTCCTTAGGTCAATGTTTCTCAACTCCTGTCACTCGGTTCTGGATCTTCCCCTTTCTCCCTGTATTGTCTCCGACAGGTTGCCATCTGCACACCTTTGACCTACAGATTTGCATTGAGTGAGCTAAGGACACTTCCACAGAGGTGGAGACACACTACCTGTGTCAAGCTTATAGAAGATCAGTGCGGCTACGGGTTCAATTCCCACATTTAACGGGGGGAATCAACCCGGCCAGCCGCGAGGACTAGTGTTAGCAGGTACAGTAAGGGGTATTTTTAACTGGGCATTGTTCCCAAGGTTTTATTACCCCCTCCCCTCCCAAATAAAGTGTAACAGTGCCCCCAACATTTCACACAAGCGGAGGGTACCTTACTTACAAATCGTTTTGTTCACATTTACATTCTACACTAGCAATGTGTTATTGTAAATTATTATTTTGGTGATTATTATTGACAAAGTTTAGTGTTTTAGCAGCTGGTAACATACGCATGTCACTGTTTGCTTGCTGTCTAACAGCATTACACAGGTAGTATGAATACCCACCTCTCTGGGGTGCAGTCACAGGTGAGGAAGATTTTTGCTGCAGTAGAGAATAGTGGGAGAAAGGGGAGGTCCTGCTAATCTGGGTAAGCTTTGTATGAAAAATATGTTGAAAAAAATAAAATTATTATATAATTGTAGCTAAATATTTGATAAAAAAGTAAATTTTTTGCCTAAAGAGCCACAGACTTTGCAAAAATGGTGTGAAAAGAGTTAACTCCTGGAGCACTTTGATTAGAAGCACCTGATCAGACATTACTTAAGAAGCTGGGAATTGTGTGTGTGTTTATGCGCTGCAGATAGCAATGAGCGAGGATGTGTTTTTGGACTCAGTCAACAAAGTATTGGTCTGTTTGTTTTGCTCCATCCAGGTCTAGATGGATGAGAACAGATAGTTAGTTTACTGTCACAATAAAGGTAGTGCACCAATGGGAGCTAGGCCTGTTATTTCCATTGGTGTGCCATTTTATGTTGTGGGTAAATATAATATAGTAATACCATTAAAGCCTCATAATAGGTATCTCCTACCTCTTCTATAAGATAACACTGCCTCACATATCTCCTGAGTGACCAGTTCCCAGATTCACAATATGGCCCCATTATTGCTATATGAAGTTACAGATACATTATATACACACTATATCATTTGGGAGGAGGTATCAAATGATCGCACAATGATACCACATTGGGGTTGTGTATATAATCTCACTATACATAATTAGACCAGTAATTTGACTATATCCTTTTTTGTATACTTATTCTTACACCAAATATAAGATTTAAGACTTATAAAGTATATAAAATAAAATAGATTTACAGAGAGTATGTGAAGAATAGTTGTAGCTTATTTACATTACTCTGTTTGTGCCCAGCACTGCCAATGTGGGCAGCCATTGGGAATGACAAATCTCTGTTCAACCGCCTCAGAGACACATCCTGTAATAGCACTGTAGCCCTGGACAAGTTACCAGTCACACTTTCGACCGGGCGCCTTGTACAATATTGGGGTGGCTCCCCCTGGATACTCAATGAAATGTACCAAATGAATAATCTCATGCTATGTATGTACGTAGGTATGTATGTATGTATGTATGTATGTACGTATGTACGTATGTATGTAGGTATGTATGTACGTATGTATGTATGTATGTATGTAAACATGAGAGTGATCTGAGTGACTTTAGGTGGAGCTACGCGTCTAGTGATCAATAAACCGCCATCATTACCTCTTCCTAAGGTCACTTATGGAGATATAGTGATGAATAAGCCAAACAGTGAATGAGATCAGTTAGGAAACACAGAGTGAAAGGATGACTCAGGGATAAATGGGAATGACGAAGCAACTGATGAAAGCGGGTGAGTAAATAAATGATGAAAGAATCAGTAACGTTTCCTGTGGACCTGGACTTTCATTGTATGATGTTGTTACCAAATAATAAACAGTTTAGCTAAGAATTAGGATCTCATTATACCCACAGACGCCCCGTGTCATATAATGAGAGATATTAGATCACAATCTGTTTTGAAGTATATAACATAAAGTAATGGCATAAATGCAACATACCGGGCCATGTGTACTAAAGTGGGAAACGCGAGGAACTACTGATAGGAAAATGTAATAAACTTGCAATAAATAACAAATAATTGATTATTGTCTCTGCTATTGATATAATGAAGAGATTTGCATAATGATTAAGTCTAGAGGAAATAATATTCATTCTGTGATAATATTATGGGATTCACTATACTTACCTACAACAGTATTTTTGTAACACGCCAAATATTGGGTTAGAACAATGAGTATGAATCAATTTTTTTTTTAATATTGAGTATTCAGTTCCTTTTAATGGTTAATTCACCTTAAGCACCAGATACATGATTACGAGGTGCCATGGCACCTACAAACCTTATTGGTTAGTAAGTTGTAAGACAGGTACCTGTGATGAAGAGAGTGAAACGTGTGTTGGGCGGACACAGTGTGATGTCCTCACAAGAACATGATACGTTTTTTAAATATTGAGCATTCAGTTTCTTTTAATGACTGTGTATCTGGCCCTAAATCCATCTTGAGGGCCAGATACACAATCATGGGTTACTAAGGATAGGTGAAACGTATGTCAGGTCGGCACAATGTGATGACCTCACAAGGAAATTATACTTCTCAGTATTCATTGATGGAAAGGACATTATAGATATTGAATAATATTTTACTTTTGGCTCTAACTACAAACAACGATTTCAGGTATTATGTCATTATCTTAATTGCTATTTATATTTACAATTTAATTACATAATATAACAAAAAGCTTTAGTAATATCGGAATCCAAAAAACAACTGAAAGCTTTATTTAAATTGTACAATAAATCACATGGTTTTCATTAGTTAAGTCCACTAGCACTTTACCTATAACATGATTTATATTCACTTGGCACTAATATCATTAGTATAATATGGTCTTGTATAATAAATCATCGTGACATATAGCACATTCCTATGCACCTTATTGGGGCAAATACGTTTGATTACACTTATTATATCTTGTGAAGAGTCAATTTATAGTATTACTTAATAATATCCTCATTTTTTCTACACATTTAGTGTTTTTTAAGCTTTAAACATTTTAAATAAAGTTATATTTTATTATAAATACTCATTGTACCTTTATGATTATTATAGGTGATCCTTACTATAGAAGCCGTCACGTTGCCCGGGGGTCACCCTGGAGATGTGTGGACATGTTTTCTTGTTCTTCTGACCTTTCTTTGAGTTTTCCCATCAGCATCTCTGCAAATCCTTTTAGCTCTATAGGATGTCCTGGGCTCACTCAGCCAATCAGGACTGAGATGTAATAAGGTCACACACAGAACTAATCACCAAAGGACCCATATATATATATATCTACAGTATCTCACAAAGGTCAGTACACCCCTCACATTTATGTAAATATTTTATTATATCTTCTCATGTGACAACACTGAAGACATGCCCCTCTGCTTCAATGTGAAGTAGTAAGTGTACGGCCTGTATAACAGTGTAAATGTGCTGTCCCCTCAAAATAACTCAACACACCGCCATTAATGTCTAAACCGTTGGCAACAAAAGTGAGTACACCCCTAAGTGGAAATGTCCAAAATTGGGGACAAAGTGTCAATATTTTGTGTGGCCACCATTATTTTCCAGCACTGCCTTAACCCTCATGGGCATGGAGGTCACCAGAGCGTCACAGGTTGCCACTGGAGTCCTCTTCCACTCCTCCATGACGACATCACAGAGCTGGTGGATGTTAGAGACCTTGCACTCCCCCACATTCTGTTTGAGGATGCCCCACAGATGCTCAGGAGGGTTTAGGTCTGGTGACATGCTTGGCCAGTCCATCACCTTTACCTTCAGCTTCATGGGGTCGTTATCATGTTGGAATACTGCCCTGCGGCCCAGTCTCCCAAGGGAGGGGATCATGCTCTGCGTCAGTATGTCACAGTACATGTTGGCATTCATGGTTCCCTAAATGAACTGTAGCTCCCCAGTGCCGGCAGCACTCAACACCGTGGGATAGGCAGGGAGCCTGTGAGTCAGGTTGCAAGCTAATTTGAGGCATATCTGCCATTTTTTCATGACCAAAAATCGCCCAAGGGACAAAAAAAAATGGCTGCCGAAAAAATTCAAAACAACGAAAACGAGGCCCAAGGACGTAAACAGTGCTCACAGGGCCCATAGCCTCACATTGTGCGGCAAACAGTATTGCCAGGCATACACATTTATATATGCTGTTATAAAGATATCGACTTGATAATGTGCAAATTCTTTTTATACAGTGTAAAAATACATAATTACAGCTTTTAACTTTTTTTTTAACTATTTTATTCAAGTTTGCTTTAATAGCAGACATTTGCATTTGTTCCTAACATGATTAGGAACCAGATGAGATCTCTATTCATTTCTGTTGAGGTCTGCGGCTCTAATCAGGCACTTGACAATATAATTATTTAGTAGATTTCCAGTAGGATAACCTTCCCCCCAGGCTACAGGCAGGCAAACTTATGATAATTATGACAAAAGTATCAATTTGATTGAATAATGTTAGAGGTAGTGAGAACAGGTACAGTTTAAGCATACGTCATTCTAGTAATGTATCCCTTTTCTATGGCTATAAGGCACCAGCCATACAGGGTGTGATTAAACATGGCGCCCGCACCTGTCAGATCTGGCACTTTAGGGTGAGGTGGGGCACTTACTTTAGGTAATAATTGAAATAATTGCAGCACTTGTGAGATCTAAGAATAACGAGAGGCATATAAGTGGGGACTGTATATAATTACAGATGATTTTCTTTAACTCTCGGTTGCCAGGAACATTTCCAGCTCTAGAATATCCTGAAAACCTATAATTACTGTATTTCCAGAACTGTCTACTAACTAGGTCACAGTATAAGGAGTAATATTCCTATTAACCCTTGCTGTCAGAGCAGAGAGGTGTGCATGCTTACAACTAATCAAATTGAATTTGGAAAAAAAAATGTCCGGCCTTGGAAGGCTTCTTATATCTTTCTCATAGAGATTACTATGGCCACAATGGGCTGTGATGGACAATAATGTCCATTGGAGTGGTCAATTTATTTATTCAATTCTGTTATTTTATTCTGTTACAGTTATTCTAGTAACTAAGCATATCTAAGTGTGTTGGATTATGAATGCATCTGATAGAGGAGAATTAGTAGTGTATGAAAACATTTTTTTTTGCATGAAAAAATACCAAAATAAATATTTAAACACTGAAGTCAGCAAAATATCTTGTAATTTCTGACAGTTGAACATTAGGGTTAACACCCTCCAAACCCAGGTTTAATTAGAATCAAATGTAAAATGATTTGTTTTGGACAATCAGGTTAGCTGAAGCATTCGATTTACACTCTGGGGTTCCTGTTTGTGCCACAAAGCAGCCTGGGATATGTAGCGTGTCACTGATATGTGCTATGTATTACTGCTAACATAGAGACAGGAAGCTGCAAGGAGATTGGCTGAGCAAGCAACAGCAGGTAAATAGTGGGTTAAGATTGCTCCCCTGATGCTGCATGCTGATTGGGGGGATCAGGGGCTTGCGTAGACACCCCCTGGAGGTGTCAACATAATCGTTAGAGGGATTTGTAGATATTAATAAAAATAAAATGATGCTAGATGGACGGAGATATATAGTTACATTCTAATGTCCCTTCAATAATGAAACATAAGAAGGAGCCCAGATCGCTACCTCCTACCTGAGAGAATATGCAAAGTCCAAAAACTGATGTAGGTCTTGCTCAACCACACACACTCCGGGGACATACAAAGGATGAAAGTGTTCATTGCTTCTCATGTGTAGTGTTTGAATCATTTAATAAAAAAGTATTCTGTGGACAAATAATGTTGTATGTAGACATTGTTATCAGGAAGCCCACTACCCGACGCGCATTTCTTATGTCTCAGAAGCATGACAATAGAAGAAAGTTATGATGCCAAGGTCTGGCGCTTGGAGTTTGATTCTGGGTGGGTCATTGCACGAATTAAGTAGTGTAAATTGAGTTGGTATATATATACATGTAACGGAACCCATCACTGTTTTACCCTGTTTTATGGTTATTTAATTCTTGGTTAAAATATGATCCTACTGTTATATTATATGTATGTTGGTTTATGTTCTACAGAATATATTGGCTCAGAATATTACAGCTACTAGGCTAATAGATAATCCTATTACAGAGACTCCTCATAAGATAAGGAAGTCTATTGTATAAAGTGTTTTCATTGTGAGACATAAGAACAAAGGGAAGGATGATCAAATCAATGTCTGATTGTATCAAAGTTGCCAGGTAGCCTCAGGGAGGTGTGACCTACCTATTGTCCCTCTATGTGTATTGTGTGGCCAACTATGAGGGATGTGTATTACCTGTGGGAAGAGATGTGTATAAATATTTCTGCACATAACAAAATAAAGTCAGTATTCATTTGACTCCCAAATTGTGTGTCGTCCAATATGGGAGGTCGGGAATGGTGAGACTGTAGTGCCTCTTGGGTATTTTACAGTATACCAGCGGAGATATTGGATTCGTGTTCCAACTCCGTTACAATATATATATACTTTTATTATTTATTTATTAATATATATAATGCTGTCCTGGTGGGCCTTCCTGGGCTGATTGGTCCATCTGGAGAGCGAATTGACCCTCTGACAATTTGGCCACACTAACGCTTGTAATTAATGTTTTATGATTCATGCGCTTGGTTTCCCTGCCAGGATGGCTGCGCCCGCGTCATATATTATTTATTAACACATTATCTGCCAGCTCCCAAGCCTGTGCCAATCTGATCCAGAGCGGAGTCCTCAAGCGGAAAACTTAAAAATAAGAGACCTTGCTGAGCCCATCTGGTCAGCCAATTGGATTTACTGGTTTAAAGGGACACTTCTTTATGTCACATGTTTAAAATATTTTTGTTATAAATAGTAATAACTTGAATCCCCTTGAAAATCAAGATTTAAACAATAGAAATAAAGATAAAGACAATGTTTACCAGTAAGTTATGGCCACATAGAAGGTCCTGGGTGTTACTGGGTATATAATATCCCTGGGTATCTATCTACTGACATGTACTTTATTTTATGACATAGCCTATAAGTTTTTTTTTGTACTGCCTAAAATTACACAAATAGTCCCTGGATGGGGCTGCATACTACAGCTTATGAAGACACAGACTCTGTAGTTCTTGTTGTGCTGTGTCTCATACTAACCAATCAGTGACATCTCTCATTAACATTCTGCAATGAGCCTCTGAGATGTGGTCCCAGATAGGTAAGAACACTACAGAGTCTGTGTTTTCATGAGCTGCAGAGGGAAGACCCATACAGGAACTGTTTGATTTTATGCAGTAAATACAGAGCTTATAATCACTTCTTAATAAAATAAAGTACATGTCAGTAAATAGATACACAGGGACATTATATACCCAGTAACACCCGGGGATCTTCTATATCCCTTTAATGTTTTGCCACCCTAGGCTACTCACAGAGAGAATGAATACTGAGCAGCTGTATATAATGATTCGTTAGACAGCTCCCTCGTTAGCTCCGGCACTTGGGTCCGTCACAAATCTTATACCAATCAATAGGTCAAACTGCCAATAATAATATCAGTAAATCAGATTGAGTGTGCGGTGAAGCCATATGGAGCCCTCTATACACTGACAGTGATGGAGTAATGTACAAGGCCCTCACAGATGGTACCTATAGACTAGCCATCTCCTAAACTAGCCACTCGGGCAATCAATCAAAGTGCAGGCCGTGCTGCAGGCTTAGTGAGGCAGTGCGCTGGCAGGCTTAGTAACTGAGGCCAGGCTTAGTGAGGCAGTGTGCTGGCAGGCTTCGTAACTGAGGCCAGGCTTAGTAAATGCAGCCAGGCTTAATGAGGCAGTGTGCTGGCAGGCTTAGTAACTGAGGCCAGGCTTAGTAAATGCAGCCAGGCTTAATGAGGCAGTGTGCTGGCAGGCTTAGTGAGGCAGTGTGCTGGCAGGCTTAGTGACTGCAGCCAGGCTTAATAACTGCAGCCAGGTTTAGTGACTGCAGCCAGGCTTAATGAGGCAGTGTGCTGGCAGGCTTAGTAACTGAGGCCAGGTTTAGTGACTGCAGCCAGGCTTAATGAGGCAGTGTGATGGCAGGCTTAGTGACTGCAGCCAGGCTTAGTGACTGCAGCCAGGCTTAATGAGGCAGTGTGCTGGCAGGCTTAGTAACTGAGGCCAGGTTTAGTGACTGCAGCCAGGCTTAATGAGGCAGTGTGATGGCAGGCTTAGTGACTGCAGCCAGGCTTAATGAGGCAGTGTGCTGGCAGGCTTAGTAACTGAGGCCAGTTTTAGTGACTGCAGCCAGGCTTAATGAGGCAGTGTGCTGGCAGGCTTAGTAACTGCAGCCAGGCTTAATGAGGCAGTGTGCTGGCAGGCTTAGTAACTGAGGCCAGGTTTAGTGACTGCAGCCAGGCTTAATGAAGCAGTGTGATGGCAGGCTTAGTGACTGCAGCCAGGCTTAATGAGGCAGTGTGCTGGCAGGCTTAGTAACTGAGGCCAGGTTTAGTGACTGCAGCCAGGCTTAATGAGGCAGTGTGCTGGCAGGCTTAGTAACTGCAGCCAGGCTTAGTGACTGCAGCCAGGCTTAATGAGGCAGTGTGCTGGCAGGCTTAGTAACTGAGGCCAGGTTTAGTGACTGCAGCCAGGCTTAATGAGGCAGTGTGATGGCAGGCTTAGTGACTGCAGCCAGGCTTAATGAGGCAGTGTGCTGGCAGGCTTCGTAACTGAGGCCAGGTTTAGTGACTGCAGCCAGGCTTAATGAGGCAGTGTGCTGGCAGGCTTAGTAACTGCAGCCAGGCTTAGTAACTGCAGCCAGGCTTAATGAGGCAGTGTGCTGGCAGGCTTAGTGACTGCAGCCAGGCTTAATGAGGCAGTGTGCTGGCAGGCTTAGTAACTGAGGCCAGGTTTAGTGACTGCAGCCAGGCTTAATGAGGCAGTGTGATGGCAGGCTTAGTGACTGCAGCCAGGCTTAATGAGGCAGTGTGCTGGCAGGCTTAGTAACTGAGGCCAGGTTTAGTGACTGCAGCCAGGCTTAATGAGGCAGTGTGCTGGCAGGCTTAGTAACTGCAGCCAGGCTTAGTGACTGCAGCCAGGCTTAATGAGGCAGTGTGCTGGCAGGCTTAGTAACTGAGGCCAGGTTTAGTGACTGCAGCCAGGCTTAATGAGGCAGTGTGATGGCAGGCTTAGTGACTGCAGCCAGGCTTAATGAGGCAGTGTGCTGGCAGGCTTAGTAACTGAGGCCAGGTTTAGTGACTGCAGCCAGGCTTAATGAGGCAGTGTGCTGGCAGGCTTAGTAACTGCAGCCAGGCTTAGTAACTGCAGCCAGGCTTAATGAGGCAGTGTGCTGGCAGGCTTAGTAACTGAGGCCAGGTTTAGTGACTGCAGCCAGGCTTAATGAGGCAGTGTGCTGGCAGGCTTAGTAACTGCAGCCAGGCTTAATGAGGCAGTGTGCTGGAAGGCTTAGTAACTGCAGCCAGGCTTAATGAGGCAGTGTGCTGGCAGGCTTAGTGTTTACAGCCGGTCTTAGTGAGGCAGTGTGCTGCCATGCTTAGCGAATGCAGCCAGGCTTAGTGAATACATCCCGTTAATGGCACTGCTGATATTCATTGCTTGCTGGGATTTTATTTACTGATGTTACTGAGCTGTTACATTTGTACCTAGAAATGTCTAATTATATGAGCACAGTTGTTGTTGTTCAGTCCTTCAGTTGTGTCTGACTCTCTGTGACTATATAGACCCCACATCTATCTGCAAAGACACTGGAGTGGGTTTCCAGTGCCATCTCTAGTGGGTCACGATTTGTCTGACCTCTCTATTATGCCCCTCTTGGGTGACCCTACATGGTATAGCTCACAGCTTCATTGAGGTACACAAGCCCCTTCACCACGACAAGGTAGCGATCCAGAGGGAACACAGAAGCCATATTATTATTGAGGAATTGCACTTGAAAACAAGCAAAATATTTTAGCAAAAAATAATATTTTTTACCAATTTTGCTGCTGTGGAATCTACCAGTTTGTGTTTTTTTTCTGGTGAACTTCCTGAGCTGAGAGTAAACTGAATACAGAGGAAGCTTCTATCTGCACAACGGGAATGTGGCACCTAACAGTACAGGACTAATGGAAAGCTCATCATTGTAGAATAATTTCATATAAAATATCATTTTACAGACATTGCTCAGCAATATAATTTAAATCTTAGACCATAAGGGGTCTGCTCTCTGCAGCTCACGAATACACAGATCCTAGAGAGCTGGATATGCAATGTCTCATACTAACCAATCTGAGACCTGTATGGGTCTGCCCTCTGCAGCTCATGAATGTGTGGGCTCTCCTACTAAACAAACAGTGACCATCTCTCAGCAACATGCAGCTGAGACGTGGTCTCTGATAGGCTAGGACACTACACTGCACATCCAGGCTACTGAATCTGCAGAAGGCAGACCCATACAGGGACTATTTGTATAATTCTAAGTAGTAAATACAGAGCTTATAAGCACATCTTAATCTAATAAAGTACATAACAGTATATATATATATATATATATATCACACATATAGTTGTTGTAATTGCGATTTATCGGTCACGCTAGGTTAAAAGTTACGGGCTTGCGCATGTGCAATGAGGGCCAAAGAAGCTCATCACGATTCCTGAAAGTTACAGGTTTGAAGGGGGTTGCAATTAGCGCCAAAGGCACACATTGAGGACCTTGCGATGAGCGCCGAAGGCATTCATCACAAGGCCCGTAAAGTAGAGGAGGGGAAAGAGGATCGCAACTTAGATGGGGGGAAGAGGCTTTCAATGAGCACCGAAGGCGATCATAGCGAGGCCCGCAAAAGAGCCTCCGACTGGATTCCGAGTTATGGGCTTGAAAAAATTCCCTCTCCAATTTTTTTCAAGCCCGTAACTTGGAAGCCATTGGGAGACCCCAAAAGACGCCAATTGAATAGAAAATTAGCTTGCAGCCTCTACTTACGGGCTCCCTGCCTCCTCCTAATTTGGTGTCTTTTGGCAGCCTCCCAACAGCTGCTGAGTAACGGCCTTGAAAAAAATTGCGGCGTTAAGCCCGCAAGGCTGGAAGCAATACCGGTCTTGCAGGCTTGAACAAAAAGTTACAGGTTCAACCATCATCAAGCCTGCAAATAAGGGAGAGGGGAGAAACAGACACAGGGGAGGGAGTGGTGGGAGAGACACAGGGGAGGGAGTGGGGGAAAGACAATGGTGTGGGGGGGGAGACACAGGTGAGGGAGTGGGTAGGAAAGAGACACAGGGGAGGAAGTGGGGGGAAAGAGACACAGGGGAGGAAGTGGGGGGAAAGAGACACAGGGAAGGGCGAGGGTGGGAAAGAGACACAGGGGAGGGAGGGGGTGAGACAGAAACACAGGGGAGGGAGAGAAGGGCAAGAGACACAGGGGAGGGAGTGGGTGGGCAAGAGACACAGGGGAGGGAGTGGGTGGGAAAGAGACACAGGGGAGGGAGTGGGGGAGACACACAGGGGAGGGAGAGGGTGGGAAAGAGACACAGGGGAGGGAGAGGGTGAGACAGAAACACAGGGGAGGGAGAGAAGGGCAAGAGACACAGGGGAGGGAGTGGGTGGGCAAGAGACACAGGGGAGGGAGTGGGGGGAGACACACAGGGGAGGAAGAGGGGGAAAGAGACACAGGGGAGGGAGTGGGGGAGAGACACAGGAGGGAGGGGGAGAGACACAAGGGAAGAAGGGGGAGACAGGCGAGGGAGCGTGTGGGAAAGAGACACAGGGGAGGGAGATGGTGGGAAAGAGACACAGGGGAGGGAGTGGGGAGAGACACAGGGGAGGGAGTGGGGGAAAGACAAAGGTGGGGGGAGACACAGGTGAGGGAGTGGGTAGGAAAGAGACACAGGGGAGGAAGTGGGGGAAAGAGACACAGGGGAGGGAGAGGGTGGAAAAGAGACACAGGGGAGGGAGAGGGTGAGACAGAAACACAGGGGAGGGAGAGAAGGGCAAGAGACACAGGGGAGGGAGTGGGTGGGAAAGAGACACAGGGGAGGGAGTGGGGGGAGACACACAGGGGAGGGAGAGGGGGAAAGAGACACAGGGGAGGGAGTGGGGGAGAGACACAGGGGAGGGAGGGGGAGAGACACAGGGGAAGAAGGGGGGAGACACAGATGAGGGAGCGTTTGGGAAAGAGACACAGGGGAGGGAGATGGTGGGAAAGAGACACAGGGGAGGGAGTGGGGGGAAAGAGACACAGGGGAGGGAGAGGGTGGGAAAGAGACACAGGGGAGAGAGAGGGGGAAAGAGACAAAGGGGAGGGAGAGGGTGGGAAAGAGACACAGGGGAGGGAGAGGGTGAGACAGAAACACAGGGGAGGGAGAGAAGGGCAAGAGACACAGGGGAGGGAGTGGGTGGGAAAGAGACACAGGGGAGGGAGTGGGGGCAGACACACAGGGGAGGGAGAGGGGGAAAGAGACACAGGGGAAGGAGTGGGGGGAGAGACACAGGAGAGGGAGGGGGAGAGACACAGGGGAAGAAGGGGGGAGACACAGATGAGGGAGCGTGTGGGAAAGAGACACAGGGGAGGGAGATGGTGGGAAAGAGACACAGGGGAGGGAGTGGGGGGAAAGAGACACAGGGGAGGGAGAGGGTGGGAAAGAGACACAGGGGAGGGAGAGAAGGGAAAGAGGCAAAGGGGAGGGAGTGAGGGGGGAGACACAGGGGAGGGAGAGTGTGCGACAGAAACACAGAGGAGGGAGTGGGGAAAGAGACACGGGGAAGAGACACAGGGGAGGGAGTGGGTAAATAGAGACAGGGGTGGGGAGAGGCTTGCAATGAGTTACGGGCTTCCGCGCAGCTCATGCTGTGGCCTGCAATGAGCGTAAAGTAGAGGGGCCATAGCCTCGCATTGTGTGGCAGACACAATGGCCAGGCTTCAAATTTATTGCAGTCATTTTTGACGGGCAAGTCGCTAGTATAGTAATATTGAGGAACCTTCTATATCCCTTTAAGATCATATCTAAGGAAAGCTTTTCTGAGGCTCCTTATAAGACGTCTCCATCTCCAGGTCCCCGAGCTCAGCTTCGAGTTCTCTGCAAAGTTACATTCCCAGAAATGGAGCCATTAAGCACTTTAGCTGCGAGAGCTCCAAACACTGCAAGGACAGGCCGGGAGCTGGAAACCACTAATCTAATAACCCCCCGCCCCCAGGACAGGACAGCCCCCCCTCTAATCCAGTGGAAGATGCACTATTGGGTTTTGCGATGTCCTCACGTGACCCGGACCAGCTCCACTGGCAGAGACCGCTGTACATAGAGTGTTATAGAAATATACAGCTCATAAATACTCAGATTGTGTCAAATTACCCTGTCAGTGACCTCTCTCAAGGAGCATGTTGCAGAATGTTGCCACTGATTGGTTACATGAGACACTGCACACCCTGTACTTAGAAGCAGTCTGCCTTCATGAGCTGCAGAGGGGAGAAATCGATCGCCTGTAGTGGCCATTATATGCTCACCTATACAAGCCAGAAAAACAACTAGGACAGCCTCCTGGGCAGAGTCTCTCCCACCTTCTGGACTGCAAAAAGAGGGGAGGAGAGAAGCAAAGTATCTCCTTATCACTTATCTGTAGTGATCATACAATCCCTTATTAGATTAGTAAATGCCGTGTGATGATAATATCCCATCTGAATCAGTGATTCCCAAACAGGTCAGGATTTAGGTTTAACACTTTGTGAACTGTTAGTTTGGGAGATGAAGAGGAGAATCTGGAGGAGGAAGATAGACAGGGAGATGAAGAGGAGAATCTGAAGGAGGAAGATAGACAGGGAGATGAAGAGGAGGATCTGAAGGAGGAAGATAGACAGGGAGATGAAGAAGAGGATCTGAAGGAGGAAGATAGACAGGAAGATGAAGAGGGGGATCTGAATGAGGAAGAAAGGGAGATGAAGAGGAGGATCTGAAGGAGGAAGATAGACAGGGAGATGAAGAGGAGGAGAATCTGAAGGAGGAAGATAGACAGGGAGATGAAGAGGAGGATCTGAAGGTGGAACATAGACAGGGAGATGAAGAGGAGAATTTGAAGGAGGAAGATAGACGGGAAGATGAAGAAGAGAGTCTGAAGGAGGAAGATAGACAGGGAGATGAAGAGGAGAATCTGAAGGTGGAACATAGACAGGGAGATGAAGAGGAGAATTTGAAGGAGGAAGATAGACGGGAAGATGAAGAAGAGAGTCTGAAGGAGGAAGATAGACAGGGAGATGAAGAGGAGGATCTGAAGGAGGAAGATAGACAGGAAGATGAAGAGGAGAATCTGAAGGAGGAAGATAGACGGGAAGATGAAGAAGAGAATCTGAAGGAGGAAGATAGACAGGGAGATGAAGAGGAGGATCTGAAGGAGGAAGATAGACAGTGAGATGAAGAGGGGGATCTGAAGGAGGAAGATAGATAGGGAGATAAAGAGGAGGATCTGAAGGAGGAAGATAGATAGGGAGATAAAGAGGAGGATCTGAAGGAGGAAGATAGACAGGGAGAGGAAGAGGAGGATCTGAAGGAGGAAGATAGACAGGGAGATGAAGAGGGGGATCTGAAGGAGGAAGATAGATAGGGAGATAAAGAGGAGGATCTGAAGGAGGAGGATAGACAGGAAGATGAAGAGGAGAATCTGAAGGAGGAAGATAGACAGGGAGATGAAGAGGAGAATCTGAAGGAGGAAGATAGACAGGAAGATGAAGAGGAGAATCTGAAGGAGGAAGATAGACAGGGAGATGAAGAGGAGAATCTGAAGGAGGAAGATAGACAGGAAGATGAAGAGGAGAATCTGAAGGAGGAAGATAGACAGGGAGATGAAGAGGAGAATCTGAAGGAGGAAGATAGACAGGAAGATAAAGAGGAGGATCTGAAGGAGGAGGATAGACAGGGAGATGAAGAAGAGAATCTGAAGGAGGAAGATAGACAGGAAGATAAAGAGGAGAATCTGAAGGAGGAAGATAGACAGGAAGATAAAGAGGAGAATCTGAAGGAGGAAGATAGACAGGAAGATAAAGAGGAGAATCTGAAGGAGGAAGATAGACAGGGAGAGGAAGAGGAGGATCTGAAGGAGGAGGATAGACAGGGAGAGGAAGAGGAGGATCTGAAGGAGGAAGATAGACAGGGAGAGGAAGAGGAGGATCTGAAGGAGGAGGATAGACAGGGAGATGAAGAAGAGAATCTGAAGGAGGAAGATAGACAGGGAGATGAAGAGGAGAATCTGAAGGAGGAAGATAGACAGGAAGATAAAGAGGAGAATCTGAAGGAGGAAGATAGACAGGGAGATGAAGAGGAGAATCTGAAGGAGGAAGATAGACAGGGAGATGAAGAGGAGGATCTGAAGGAGGAAGATAGACAGGAAGATGAAGAGGAGAATCTGAAGGAGGAAGATAGACAGGGAGATGAAGAGGAGAATCTGAAGGAGGAAGATAGACAGTGAGATGAAGAGGGGGATCTGAAGGAGGAAGATAGATAGGGAGATAAAGAGGAGGATCTGAAGGAGGAAGATAGACAGGGAGAGGAAGAGGAGGATCTGAAGGAGGAAGATAGACAGGGAGATGAAGAGGGGGATCTGAAGGAGGAAGATAGATAGGGAGATAAAGAGGAGGATCTGAAGGAGGAGGATAGACAGGAAGATGAAGAGGAGAATCTGAAGGAGGAAGATAGACAGGGAGATGAAGAGGAGAATCTGAAGGAGGAAGATAGACAGGAAGATGAAGAGGAGAATCTGAAGGAGGAAGATAGACAGTGAGATGAAGAGGGGGATCTGAAGGAGGAAGATAGATAGGGAGATAAAGAGGAGGATCTGAAGGAGGAAGATAGACAGGGAGAGGAAGAGGAGGATCTGAAGGAGGAAGATAGACAGGGAGATGAAGAGGGGGATCTGAAGGAGGAAGATAGATAGGGAGATAAAGAGGAGGATCTGAAGGAGGAGGATAGACAGGAAGATGAAGAGGAGAATCTGAAGGAGGAAGATAGACAGGGAGATGAAGAGGAGAATCTGAAGGAGGAAGATAGACAGGAAGATGAAGAGGAGAATCTGAAGGAGGAAGATAGACAGGGAGATGAAGAGGAGAATCTGAAGGAGGAAGATAGACAGGAAGATGAAGAGGAGAATCTGAAGGAGGAAGATAGACATTGAGATGAAGAGGAGAATCTGAAGGAGGAAGATAGACAGGAAGATAAAGAGGAGGATCTGAAGGAGGAGGATAGACAGGGAGATGAAGAAGAGAATCTGAAGGAGGAAGATAGACAGGAAGATAAAGAGGAGAATCTGAAGGAGGAAGATAGACAGGAAGATAAAGAGGAGAATCTGAAGGAGGAAGATAGACAGGAAGATAAAGAGGAGGATCTGAAGGAGGAGGATAGACAGGGAGATGAAGAAGAGAATCTGAAGGAGGAAGATAGACAGGGAGATGAAGAGGAGGATCTGAAGGAGGAAGATAGACAGGAAGATAAAGAGGAGAATCTGAAGGAGGAAGATAGACAGAGAGATGAAGAGGAGAATCTGAAGGAGGAAGATAGACAGGGAGATGAAGAGGAGGATCTGAAGGAGGAAGATAGACAGGAAGATGAAGAGGAGAATCTGAAGGAGGAAGATAGACAGGGAGATGAAGAGGAGAATCTGAAGGAGGAAGATAGACAGGGAGATGAAGAGGAGGATCTGAAGGAGGAAGATAGACAGGAAGATGAAGAGGAGGATCTGAAGGGGGAAGATAGACAGGGAGATGAAGAGGAGAATCTGAAGGAGGAAGATAGACAGGGAGATGAAGAGGAGGATCTGAAGGAGGAAGATAGACAGGAAGATAAAGAGGAGGATGTGAAGGAGGAAGATAGATAGGGAGATGAAGAGGAGAATCTGAAGGAGGAAGATAGACAGGGAGATAAAGAGGAGGATCTGAAGGAGGAAGATAGGCAGGGAGATGAAGAGGAGAATCTGAAGGAGGAAGATAGACAGGAAGATGAAGAGGAGAATCTGAAGGAGGAAGATAGACAGGGAAATGAAGAGGAGAATCTGAAGGAGGAAGATAGACAGTTAGATGAAGAGGGGGATCTGAAGGAGGAAGATAGATAGGGAGATAAAGAGGAGGATCTGAAGGAGGAAGATAGACAGGGAGAGGAAGAGGAGGATCTGAAGGAGGAAGATAGACAGGGAGATGAAGAGGGGGATCTGAAGGAGGAAGATAGATAGGGAGATAAAGAGGAGGATCTGAAGGAGGAGGATAGACAGGAAGATGAAGAGGAGAATCTGAAGGAGGAAGATAGACAGGGAGATGAAGAGGAGAATCTGAAGGAGGAAGATAGACAGGAAGATGAAGAGGAGAATCTGAAGGAGGAAGATAGACAGGGAGATGAAGAGGAGAATCTGAAGGAGGAAGATAGACAGGGAGATGAAGAGGAGGATCTGAAGGAGGAAGATAGACAGGAAGATGAAGAGGAGAATCTGAAGGAGGAAGATAGACAGGGAGATGAAGAGGAGAATCTGAAGGAGGAAGATAGACAGTGAGATGAAGAGGGGGATCTGAAGGAGGAAGATAGATAGGGAGATAAAGAGGAGGATCTGAAGGAGGAAGATAGACAGGGAGAGGAAGAGGAGGATCTGAAGGAGGAAGATAGACAGGGAGATGAAGAGGGGGATCTGAAGGAGGAAGATAGATAGGGAGATAAAGAGGAGGATCTGAAGGAGGAGGATAGACAGGAAGATGAAGAGGAGAATCTGAAGGAGGAAGATAGACAGGGAGATGAAGAGGAGAATCTGAAGGAGGAAGATAGACAGGAAGATGAAGAGGAGAATCTGAAGGAGGAAGATAGACAGGGAGATGAAGAGGAGAATCTGAAGGAGGAAGATAGACAGGAAGATGAAGAGGAGAATCTGAAGGAGGAAGATAGACAGGGAGATGAAGAGGAGAATCTGAAGGAGGAAGATAGACAGGAAGATAAAGAGGAGGATCTGAAGGAGGAGGATAGACAGGGAGATGAAGAAGAGAATCTGAAGGAGGAAGATAGACAGGAAGATAAAGAGGAGAATCTGAAGGAGGAAGATAGACAGGAAGATAAAGAGGAGAATCTGAAGGAGGAAGATAGACAGGAAGATAAAGAGGAGGATCTGAAGGAGGAGGATAGACAGGGAGATGAAGAAGAGAATCTGAAGGAGGAAGATAGACAGGGAGATGAAGAGGAGGATCTGAAGGAGGAAGATAGACAGGAAGATAAAGAGGAGAATCTGAAGGAGGAAGATAGACAGGGAGATGAAGAGGAGAATCTGAAGGAGGAAGATAGACAGGGAGATGAAGAGGAGGATCTGAAGGAGGAAGATAGACAGGAAGATGAAGAGGAGAATCTGAAGGAGGAAGATAGACAGGGAGATGAAGAGGAGAATCTGAAGGAGGAAGATAGACAGGGAGATGAAGAGGAGGATCTGAAGGAGGAAGATAGACAGGAAGATGAAGAGGAGGATCTGAAGGGGGAAGATAGACAGGGAGATGAAGAGGAGAATCTGAAGGAGGAAGATAGACAGGGAGATGAAGAGGAGGATCTGAAGGAGGAAGATAGACAGGAAGATAAAGAGGAGGATGTGAAGGAGGAAGATAGATAGGGAGATGAAGAGGAGAATCTGAAGGAGGAAGATAGACAGGGAGATAAAGAGGAGGATCTGAAGGAGGAAGATAGGCAGGGAGATGAAGAGGAGAATCTGAAGGAGGAAGATAGACAGGAAGATGAAGAGGAGAATCTGAAGGAGGAAGATAGACAGGGAAATGAAGAGGAGAATCTGAAGGAGGAAGATAGACAGTGAGATGAAGAGGGGGATCTGAAGGAGGAAGATAGATAGGGAGATAAAGAGGAGGATCTGAAGGAGGAAGATAGACAGGGAGAGGAAGAGGAGGATCTGAAGGAGGAAGATAGACAGGGAGATGAAGAGGGGGATCTGAAGGAGGAAGATAGATAGGGAGATAAAGAGGAGGATCTGAAGGAGGAGGATAGACAGGAAGATGAAGAGGAGAATCTGAAGGAGGAAGATAGACAGGGAGATGAAGAGGAGAATCTGAAGGAGGAAGATAGACAGGAAGATGAAGAGGAGAATCTGAAGGAGGAAGATAGACAGGGAGATGAAGAAGAGAATCTGAAGGAGGAAGATAGACAGGAAGATAAAGAGGAGAATCTGAAGGAGGAAGATAGACAGGAAGATAAAGAGGAGAATCTGAAGGAGGAAGATAGACAGGAAGATAAAGAGGAGGATCTGAAGGAGGAGGATAGACAGAGAGATGAAGAGGGGGATCTGAAGGAGGAAGATAGACAGGGAGATGAAGAGGGGGATCTGAAGGAGGAAGATAGACAGGGAGATGAAGAAGAGAATCTGAAGGAGGAAGATAGACAGGGAGATGAAGAAGAGAATCTGAAGGAGGAAGATAGACAGGGAGATGAAGAGGAGAATCTGAAGGAGGAAGATAGACAGGAAGATAAAGAGGAGAATCTGAAGGAGGAAGATAGACAGGGAGATGAAGAGGAGAATCTGAAGGAGGAAGATAGACAGGGAGATGAAGAGGAGGATCTGAAGGAGGAAGATAGACAGGAAGATGAAGAGGAGAATCTGAAGGAGGAAGATAGACAGGGAGATGAAGAGGAGAATCTGAAGGAGGAAGATAGACAGGGAGATGAAGAGGAGGATCTGAAGGAGGAAGATAGACAGGAAGATGAAGAGGAGGATCTGAAGGGGGAAGATAGACAGGGAGATGAAGAGGAGAATCTGAAGGAGGAAGATAGACAGTGAGATGAAGAGGGGGATCTGAAGGAGGAAGATAGATAGGGAGATAAAGAGGAGGATCTGAAGGAGGAAGATAGACAGGGAGAGGAAGAGGAGGATCTGAAGGAGGAAGATAGACAGGGAGATGAAGAGGGGGATCTGAAGGAGGAAGATAGATAGGGAGATAAAGAGGAGGATCTGAAGGAGGAGGATAGACAGGAAGATGAAGAGGAGAATCTGAAGGAGGAAGATAGACAGGGAGATGAAGAGGAGAATCTGAAGGAGGAAGATAGACAGGAAGATGAAGAGGAGAATCTGAAGGAGGAAGATAGACAGGGAGATGAAGAGGAGAATCTGAAGGAGGAAGATAGACAGGAAGATGAAGAGGAGAATCTGAAGAAGGAAGATAGACAGGGAGATGAAGAGGAGAATCTGAAGGAGGAAGATAGACAGGAAGATAAAGAGGAGGATCTGAAGGAGGAGGATAGACAGGGAGATGAAGAAGAGAATCTGAAGGAGGAAGATAGACAGGAAGATAAAGAGGAGAATCTGAAGGAGGAAGATAGACAGGAAGATAAAGAGGAGAATCTGAAGGAGGAAGATAGACAGGAAGATAAAGAGGAGGATCTGAAGGAGGAGGATAGACAGGGAGATGAAGAAGAGAATCTGAAGGAGGAAGATAGACAGGGAGATGAAGAGGAGAATCTGAAGGAGGAAGATAGACAGGAAGATAAAGAGGAGAATCTGAAGGAGGAAGATAGACAGGGAGATGAAGAGGAGAATCTGAAGGAGGAAGATAGACAGGGAGATGAAGAGGAGGATCTGAAGGAGGAAGATAGACAGGAAGATGAAGAGGAGAATCTGAAGGAGGAAGATAGACAGGGAGATGAAGAGGAGAATCTGAAGGAGGAAGATAGACAGGGAGAGGAAGAGGAGGATCTGAAGGAGGAAGATAGACAGGGAGATGAAGAGGGGGATCTGAAGGAGGAAGATAGATAGGGAGATAAAGAGGAGGATCTGAAGGAGGAGGATAGACAGGGAGATGAAGAAGAGAATCTGAAGGAGGAAGATAGACAGGGAGATGAAGAGGAGAATCTGAAGGAGGAAGATAGACAGGAAGATAAAGAGGAGGATGTGAAGGAGGAAGATAGATAGGGAGATGAAGAGGAGAATCTGAAGGAGGAAGATAGACAGGGAGATAAAGAGGAGGATCTGAAGGAGGAAGATAGACAGGAAGATGAAGAGGAGAATCTGAAGGAGGAAGATAGACAGGGAGATGAAGAGGAGAATCTGAAGGAGGAAGATAGACAGTGAGATGAAGAGGGGGATCTGAAGGAGGAAGATAGATAGGGAGATAAAGAGGAGGATCTGAAGGAGGAAGATAGACAGGGAGAGGAAGAGGAGGATCTGAAGGAGGAAGATAGACAGGGAGATGAAGAGGGGGATCTGAAGGAGGAAGATAGATAGGGAGATAAACAGGAGGATCTGAAGGAGGAGGATAGACAGGAAGATGAAGAGGAGAATCTGAAGGAGGAAGATAGACAGGGAGATGAAGAGGAGAATCTGAAGGAGGAAGATAGACAGGAAGATGAAGAGGAGAATCTGAAGGAGGAAGATAGACAGGGAGATGAAGAGGAGAATCTGAAGGAGGAAGATAGACAGGAAGATGAAGAGGAGAATCTGAAGGAGGAAGATAGACAGGGAGATGAAGAGGAGAATCTGAAGGAGGAAGATAGACAGGAAGATAAAGAGGAGGATCTGAAGGAGGAGGATAGACAGGGAGATGAAGAAGAGAATCTGAAGGAGGAAGATAGACAGGAAGATAAAGAGGAGAATCTGAAGGAGGAAGATAGACAGGAAGATAAAGAGGAGAATCTGAAGGAGGAAGATAGACAGGAAGATAAAGAGGAGGATCTGAAGGAGGAGGATAGACAGGGAGATGAAGAAGAGAATCTGAAGGAGGAAGATAGACAGGGAGATGAAGAGGAGAATCTGAAGGAAGAAGATAGACAGGAAGATAAAGAGGAGAATCTGAAGGAGGAAGATAGACAGGGAGATGAAGAGGAGAATCTGAAG
The DNA here is from genome assembly GCA_027410445.1 of Discoglossus pictus. Classification (NCBI taxonomy): domain Eukaryota; kingdom Metazoa; phylum Chordata; class Amphibia; order Anura; family Alytidae; genus Discoglossus; species Discoglossus pictus. The sequence continues at coordinate 447,841,185 of CM050165.1, read as the reverse complement.
GAGGAAGATAGACAGGGAGATGAAGAGGAGGATCTGAAGGAGGAAGATAGACAGGAAGATGAAGAGGAGAATCTGAAGGAGGAAGATAGACAGGGAGATGAAGAGGAGAATCTGAAGGAGGAAGATAGACAGGGAGATGAAGAGGAGGATCTGAAGGAGGAAGATAGACAGGAAGATGAAGAGGAGGTTCTGAAGGGGGAAGATAGACAGGGAGATGAAGAGGAGAATCTGAAGGAGGAAGATAGACAGGGAGATGAAGAGGAGGATCTGAAGGAGGAAGATAGACAGGAAGATAAAGAGGAGGATGTGAAGGAGGAAGATAGATAGGGAGATGAAGAGGAGGATCTGAAGGAGGAAGATAGACAGGGAGATAAAGAGGAGGATCTGAAGGAGGAAGATAGGCAGGGAGATGAAGAGGAGGATCTGAAGGAGGAAGATAGACAGGGAGATGAAGAGGAGAATCTGAAGGAGGAAGATAGACAGGGAGATAAAGAGGAGGATCTGAAGGAGGAAGATAGACAGGGAGATGAAGAGGAGAATCTGAAGGAGGAAGATAGACAGAGAGATGAAGAGGAGAATCTGAAGGAGGAAGATAGACAGGGAGATGAAGAGGAGAATCTGAAGGAGGAAGATAGACAGGAAGATAAAGAGCAGAATCTGAAGGAGGAAGATAGACAGGGAGATGAAGAGGAGAATCTGAAGGAGGAAGACAGACAGGAAGATAAAAAAGGAGGATGTGAAGGAGGAAGATAGACAGGGAGATGAAGAGGAGAATCTGAAGGGGGAAGATAGACAGGGAGATGAAGAGGAGAATCTGAAGGAGGAAGATAGACAGGAAGATGAAGAGGAGGATCTGAAGGAGGAGGATAGACAGGGAGATGAAGAGGAGGATCTGAAGGAGGAAGATAGACAGGAAGATGAAGAGGAGAATCTGAAGGGGGAAGATAGACAGGGAGATGAAGAGGAGAATCTGAAGGAGGAAGATAGACAGGGAGATGAAGAGGAGGATCTGAAGGAGGAAGATAGACAGGGAGATGAAGAAGAGAAACTGAAGGAGGAAGATAGACAGAGAGATGAAGAGGGGGATCTGAAGGAGGAAGATAGACAGGGAGATGAAGAGGAGAATCTGAAGGAGAAAGATAGACAGGGAGATGAAGAGGAGAATCTGAAGGAGGAAGATAGACAGGGAGATGAAGAAGAGAATCTGAAGGAAGAAGATAGACAGGGAGATGAAGAGGAGAATCTGAAGGAGGAAGATAGACAGGGAGATGAAGAAGAGAAACTGAAGGAGGAAGATAGACAGAGAGATGAAGAGGGGGATCTGAAGGGGGGAGATAGACAGGGAGATGAAGAGGAGGATCTGAAGGAGGAAGATAGACAGGGAGATGAAGAGGAGGATCTGAAGGAGGAAGATAGACAGGGAGATGAAGAAGAGAATCTGAAGGAAGAAGATAGACAGAGAGATGAAGAGGAGGATCTGAAGGAGGAAGATAGACAGGGAGATGAAGAAGAGAATCTGAAGGAGGAAGATAGACAGGGAGATGAAGAGGAGAATCTGAAGGAGGAAGATAGACAGGGAGATGAAGAGGAGAATCTGAAGGAGGAAGATAGACAGAGAGATGAAGAGGAGAATCTGAAGGAAGAAGATAGACAGGGAGATGAAGAGGAGAAGCTGAGAATTTCTCGCTTAGTCAATTTTTGATCGTTAAAAAAGACAAAATAAGCCTCAAATTCGTTTGCAACCTCAGTCCCCGGCTCCCTGGCTCTCCCCTGCGCTGTGTGTGAGTGTGGAAGTAAATTTGAGGCGTATTTGGGTGTTTTTGCAGGACTTTCCAGTTCGGTGGTTCGGCCAATAAAGTTGGATTTTAACGTCCAGGCCATCTACGTGCTTCGGGTCCTAAGTCATACGGGCCGTAGTTTTGCGTCAGTCACAAAGTCCAGGGGCCTCGCGATGAGGACTCATTGCAGCTAAGTCCTGCGTGTCTCAGCGGTTCGCCTCGCTTCGCGAAGCTCGCAAAGTGTGACAACTCGCAGTACGACAACTATATATGTAATAGAATACTAGAAGTATTAATATAATAAGACAATAATAAGTATCAAAGCGAGGGACCACATTTGCGGAGGTGGCGGCTCTAGGGCGCCTCACACGGGGTTACAAACACACACAGAAGCAGCACTTTAACAAAATAGATCTAGCAAGGGGGCACCCAGGACCTCTGCAAGTGAAGTTACACCTCAATTTAAGTCCAAATTCCAGAGTTTAGAGAAACGAAAATCCCCTAAGCGAGAGAAAAAATGGCCGCCGAACCAAACGAAAACGAGGCTACAGGACCCTAAACACGCAAAATACCACCAAGCACATATGGATTTTCAAAAATGCCATACGGGGTACAAGATACACTTTTAGCAAGGACGCTAAATCATCCACAGCCGCGTACCACATTCACATTCGCCGCCATTTTACAACACTAACTTACACAATGCGGAAGTACACAGCTACCCTAACGGCGTCCCCTCGCGCACGCAGCCTATTTACACTACACACTGCGCACATTGCTGACACTTACACCTCAGCTCCACAGCACTGAAAACACACATTGTATGCTGCAGGAACATGAAAACAGATTGTCAGCTCTTCAACACAATGCTTCCTGCATATATTACTTAGAAATAGGTAAAGTATATTCATTTATTAATTATTTAATTAACATACAAAAATACATATACACAAAAAACAAAACAAAAAAACACTCTCGCAATAAACACAAAACCCATTCACTGCGCGCGTCACAACGAGCGCCAACGCTGCTCATATCACACAAAGCCTTGCAATAAGCGCAAAAAGCAGATCAGCGCCGACCAAACGACAGCAGCAAAAGCGCCTATCAGAAAAAAAAATACAACAGCCTCACAATGAGCGCCGAGGGATCCTAGACCACCAAAAAAATTAATGTCTGGGGCAAACAGCATTACCTGCCTTACAATTTTATTGCCCCGTCATTTTTGACGGGCAAGTCGCTAGACTCATATAATAGTTGTCAAACTACAAATCGTCGTCACGATTGCGAGCCTTGCGTAGCGAGGCGAGCCGTTGAAGCACAGTAGTCATCAGAGCTCGGAGTACTTAGCCGATGAGCGCCAAAGGAGCTCATCAGCTGCGAGCATCGCACAGCGAGGTGAGCAGTTGAGGCATTGAAACTCGGAGCCCGTAGACAATGAGCGCCAAAGGCGCTCAAAACCTGCGAGCCTAGTGAAGCGAGGCGAGTAGTTGAGGCATTGAAACACACAGGACTTAGCCTCCAAGCAGTTAGGAAACACGGTATTGCCTTAGGCTTCAAGCAGTTGAGGAACGAAGGACTTAGAAAAAATTTTTTGCGAGATTGGAAAAGTACGTAGTTAACGGCCAAAAGGCGCAAATCAAAAAACAAGAAAAACACAAAAAATATAAAATAAAAATACAAAAAAAAGTAAAGTTCACAAGGGGAGAGGCTCGCAATGAGCTCCGAGGGGCCACAGAGGACCAAAAACCTTACATTGTGTGACAGCATTCCCATGGCTTCACATTTCATTGCCGCCATTTTTGAGGCGCTAGTAATATAATAATAAGTATCAGTATAATAATCCAGTAACATGACTTCTTTAGCGGGGCCTTATTACACTAATGGCTTCATTTTTTTGAATTAGGACCCTTATTCTTTTATTTACCTTTTTTTAAACTCATTTTAATGCTTATGAAAAAAAGTTAATATTATATAAAAATCTTTTTGTTAGTAAACATCGATGTAAAGGATCTGTGTGCAGTGCGATCAGTGTCTGTGGGTGTATATATATATATATATAGGTGTATATATATAGGGGATGGGACCCCCTCACGCCTCTCACCCAGAACAAGTTTCCTGAAGCTGCTGGGAATTTATTTAACCCTTCCCCACTGTCAGTGAATCCTTTGTTGACCTCACTGAAGGGGTTAAAAGCATTTTCTTTCCCTCTTTTCACACACAGGCAGAGGATAAAGAGCTTGTGGAGGAGGGGAGCGGAGGAACAGGGGTCTGTGTGTGTAATGAGCGCAGGCTTTGCATATTAATGAGCTGAGCCCCCAACGACACACAGCAGCCATAGTGGGTGCCAGGGCTGGGGGATCCTCACTAAATCAGGGCCAGATCCGCAGACTTAATTATTGTTACGCTTTATTTGTAGAGCACCAGCATTTTCCTGTGCACTGTAGCTTTAAGACACTTTGTAAGACGATTCTGGAACTAAATAATAAACTTTCTACACATGGCCTGTGACTGAACATGAGCTTGATGTGTGAGTCCTCCTGGGCAAAGTAAATAGGACTATGTAGTAAATCCTTATCTATCATCAAATTAGTCCTGGAGTATCACCTCCTCACTCACTGACACCCTGAGTATCACCTCCTCACTCACTGACACCCTGAGTATCACCTCCTCACTCAATGACACCCTGAGTATCACCTCCTCACTCAATGACACCCTGAGTATCACCTCCTCACTCAATGATACCCTGAGTATCACCTCCTCACTCAATGATACCCTGAGTATCACCTCCTCACTCAATGATACCCTTAGTATCACCTCCTCACTCAATGATACCCTGAGTATCACCTCCTCACTCACTGATACCCTGAGTATCACCTCCTCACTCAATGATACCCTGAGTATCACCTCCTCACTCAATGATACCCTGAGTATCACCTCCACACTCACTGACACCCTGAGTATCACCTCCTCACTCACTGACACCCTGAGTATCACCTCCTCACTCACTGACACCCTGAGTATCACCTCCTCACTCAATGATACCCTGAGTATCACCTCCTCACTCAATGATACCCTGAGTATCACCTCCTCACTCACTGACACCCTGAGTATCACCTCCTCACTCACTGACACCCTGAGTATCACCTCCTCACTTAATGATACCCTGAGTATCACCTCCTCACTCAATGATACCCTGAGTATCACCTCCTCACTCAATGATACCCTTAGTATCACCTCCTCACTCAATGATACCCTGAGTATCACCTCCTCACTCAATGATACCCTAAGTATCACCTCCTCATTCACTGACACCCTGAGTATCACCTCCTCACTCACTGACACCCTGAGTATCACCTCCTCACTTAATGATACCCTGAGTATCACCTCCTCACTCTCTGACACCCTGAGTATCACCTCCTCACTCACTGACACCCTGAGTATTACCTCCTCACTCACTGATACCCTGAGTATCACCTCCTCACTCACTGACACCCTGAGTATCACCTCCTCACTTACTGACACCCTGAGTATCACCTCCTCACTCAATGATACCCTGAGTATCACCTCCTCACTCACTGACACCCTGAGTATCACCTCCTCACTTACTGACACCCTGAGTATCACCTCCTCACTCACTGACACCCTGAGTATCACCTCCTCACTTAATGATACCCTGAGTATCACCTCCTCACTCTCTGACACCCTGAGTATCACCTCCTCACTCTCTGACACCCTGAGTATCACCTCCTCACTCACTGACACCCTGAGTATCACCTCCTCACTCACTGACACCCTGAGTATCACCTCCTCACTCACTGACACCCTGGGTATCACTCCCCACTCACTGATACCCTGAGTATCACCTCCTCACTCAATGATACCCCAAGTATTACCTTCCCACTCACTGACACCCTGAGTATCACCTCCTCACTCACTGATACCCCAAGTATCACCTCCCCACTCAATGATACCCTGACTATCACATCCTCACTCACTGACACCCTGAGTATCACCTCCTCACTCACTGACACCCTGAGTATCACCTCCTCACTCACTGACACCCTGAGTATCACCTCCTCACTCACTGACACCCTGAGTATCACCTCCTCACTCAATGATACCCTGAGTATCACCTCCTCACTCACTGACACCCTAAGTATCACCTCCTCACTCACTGACACCCTGAGTATCACCTCCTCACTCACTGACACCCTGAGTATCACCTCCTCACTCAATGATACCCTGAGTATCACCTCCTCACTCACTGACACCCTAAGTATCACCTCCTCACTCACTGACACCCTGAGTATCACCTCCTCACTCACTGACACCCTGGGTATCACCTCCTCACTCAATGATATCCTGAGTATCACCTCCTCACTCACTGATACCCTGAGTATCACCTCCTCACTCAATGATACCCTGAGTATCACCTCCTCACTCACTGACACCCTGAGTATCACCTCCTCACTCACTGACACCCTGAGTATCACCTCCTCACTCACTGATAGCCCTGAGTATTACCTCCTCACTCACTAACACCCTGAGTATCACTCCCCACTCACTGATACCCTGAGTATCACCTCCTCACTCAATGATACCCCAAGTATCACCTCCCCACTCACTGACACCCTGAGTATCACCTCCTCACTCACTGATAGCCCTGAGTATTACCTCCTCACTCACTAACACCCTGAGTATCACTCCCCACTCACTGATACCCTGAGTATCACCTCCTCACTCAATGATACCCCAAGTATCACCTCCCCACTCACTGACACCCTGAGTATCACCTCCCCACTCAATGATACCCTGACTATCACCTCCTCACTCACTGACACCCTGAGTATCACCTCCTCACTCAATGACACCCTGAGTATCACCTCCCTACTCACTGACACCCTGAGTATCACCTCCTCACTCAATGATACCCTGAGTATCACCTCCTCACTCAATGATACCCTGAGTATCACCTCCTCACTCACTGACACCCTAAGTATCACCTCCTCACTCACTGACACCCTGAGTATCACCTCCTCACTCACTGACACCCTGGGTATCACCTCCTCGCTCAATGATACCCCGAGTATCGTCTCTCCACTCACTAACACCACGAGTATCACCTCCCCATTCACTGACACCCTGAGTATCACCATCTCACTCAATGATACACCAAGTATCACCTCCTCACTCAATGATACCCCGAGTATTACCTTCCCACTCAATGATACACCAAGTATCACCTCCCCACTCAATGATACCCTGAGTATCACCTCCTCACTCAATGACACCCTGAGTATCACCTCCCTACTCACTGACACCCTGAGTATCACCTCCTCACTCAATGATACCCTGAGTATCACCTCCTCACTCAATGATACCCTGAGTATCACCTCCTCACTCACTGACACCCTAAGTATCACCTCCTCACTCACTGACACCCTGAGTATCACCTCCTCACTCACTGACACCCTGGGTATCACCTCCTCGCTCAATGATACCCCGAGTATCGTCTCTCCACTCACTAACACCACGAGTATCACCTCCCCATTCACTGACACCCTGAGTATCACCATCTCACTCAATGATACCCCGAGTATTACCTTCCCACTCAATGATACACCAAGTATCACCTCCTCACTCAATGATACACCAAGTATCACCTGTCCACTTACTATCACCATCCCACTCATTCAAACCCCAAGTATTACCTCCCACTCACTGACACCCTGAGTATCACCTCCCCACTCACTGATAGACCTGAGTATCACCTCCTCACTCACTGACACCCCAAGTATCACCTTCCCACACCCCAAATATAACCTTTCCACTCACTGACATCCCGAGTATCACCTGTGCATCACTGTCACCCTGAATATGCCATCTTCAACCACTGACACCCTGAGTATCATTTGTCCACTCACTAACACCCCAAGTATCCCCTACTCACTTGCTGGCACCCCAATTATCACCTCCTCGCTCACTGATACCTCAAGTATCACCTCCTCACTCAATGATACGCCAAGTATCACCACCCCACAATTGATACCCCAAGTATCACCATCCCACAATTGAGACTTCAATTATCACCTCCCCACTCAATGACACCCAAATGATCACCTCCCCATTCATATAGACCCCAAATATCACTTTCCCACTCACTGGCACCCCGAGTATCACTATTTCATTAATTGAGACCCAGATTATCACCTCCTCACTCACTGGGACACCAAGTATCACCACCCCATTCACTGAGACCATGAATATTACCTCCCCACTCACTGACACCCCAAGTATCACCATCCCACTCATTGAGACCCAGATTATCACCTCCTCACTCACTGAGACCCCGACAAATAAAATATAATAATAAGCATCATCTCCCCACTTACTGACACCCAGAGTACCACCTTCCCACTAACGGACACATCAAGTAGTGTCACCTCCTCACTCACTGACACCCCAAGTATCGCCTCCTCACTCACTGACACCCCGAGTATCGCCTCCTCACTCACTGACACCCCGAGTATCACCTCCTCACTCACTGAGACCCCGACAAATAAAATATAATAATAAGCATCATCTCCCCACTTACTGACACCCAGAGTACCACCTTCCCACTAACGGACACATCAAGTAGTGTCACCTCTTCACTCACTGACAACCTCCCTACTCACTCAGACCCCAAGTATTGCTTCCCACACTCACTCAGACCCCAAGCATCATCTCTCCATTCACCGATATCCAAATTATCACCTCCCCACTCACTCAGAACCCAAGAATTACCACTCCAGGCACCGACACCCCGATTATCACCTCCTCACTTACTGACACCCCAAGTATCACGTCACTACTCACTGACACCCAGAGTATTACCACCCCACACACTGAGACCACAGGTATCGTCTCCCCACTCTCTAACACCCAGTGTATCACCTCCCCATGAACTGAGGCCCAGATTATCACCTCCTCATTCACTAGTACAACAAGTATCACCGCCCCCACTCACTGACACCCAGAGTATCACCTATCCAAACATTGGGACCCCCAAGTATCATCTCCCCACCCAACTAACTGAGTGTCACCTCTTCACTCACTGACACCCCAAGTATCACCGCCCCACTCATTGACACCCCAAGTATCACCGCCCTACTCACTGACACCCCAAGTATCACCACCCTACTCACTGAAACTCCAAATATCACCTCCACACTTTGTTATACCCATAGTATCACCTCCACACTGAGAACTCAAGTATCACCACCCTACTCACTGACACCCCAAGTATCACCGACCCACATACTGACACCCCAAGTATCACCGCCCCACTCACTGACACCCCAAGTATTACCGCCCCACTCACTGACACCCCAAGTATCACCGCCCCCACTCACTGACACCCCAAGTATCACCGCCCCACTCACTGACACCCCAAGTATTACAGCCCCACTCACTGACACCCCAAGTGTCACCTCTTCACTCACTGACACCCCAAGTATCACTGCCCCCACTCACAGAGATTCCAAATATCACCTCCCACTCACTGAGACCCAAAGTATGATCTCCACACTTTGTTAAACTCATAGTATCACCTCCACACTGAGAACTCAAATGTCACTTCCCCACTCACTGACACCCAGAGTATCACCTCCCCACACATTGAGACCCCAAGCATCACCTCCCCACTCACTGACACCCCAAGTATCACCGCCCTACTCACTGACACCCCAAGTATCCCTTCCCCACTCACTGACACCCCAAGCATCACCTCTCCACTCACTGACACCCCAAGTATCCCTTCCTCACTCACTGACACCCCAAGTATCCCTTCCCCACTCACTGACACCCCAAGTATCCCTTCCCCACTCACTGACACCCCAAGTATCCCTTCCTCACTCACTGACACCCCAAGTATCCCTTCCCCACTCACTGACACCCCAAGTATCCCTTCCCCACTCACTGACACCCCAAGCATCACCTCCCCACTCACCATAGAGTCATAATCTTCCACCCATTGATGCTATGCTTTCTGGTTTATGTGTTAGAGTCTAATCCTTGACATTATGCCCTGTGTATTCACAAAGGCTCATGATGATCAAAACAAGTTTTATCTGCTTCACATTCACTTCAATGTTGATGTAAACATTGTGATAAGCAATGATTAAACTCTAATGAAAGACAAGTAGAAGAGCTGAGGGAGGAGATAGAGAGGCTGATATCTAAACCTCAATGTGAATCTGCTATAACCTAAGTCATTGATTAAGATTGTGTTACTTTCTATATCTTGAAGCTATATTATCTTTGGAAATGTGCTGCTTTTAACCCTCTCAACACTGAATGGTTCTATTCGAATCGGGAACAACCTTCCTTGCACACACACATCAATACCCCATGAGCCTGTTGTGTCCCCTCTCTGACCCTCAGGACACAGCCATTACGTCAGGGGGTGTTCAAGCGAATAATTTGCTTTGAACATAAATTTATATGAACTTGTGTTTTACCCAACAAGCAGCACCATGTTGTTTCGCCTTTTCCTGCAGCTTTCCATTCAGTGCCCTGTACCTGCAGCTTTCCATTCAGTCCTCTGTACCTGCAGCTTTCCTTTCAGTCCTCTGTACCTGCAGCTTTCCATTCAGTCCTCTGTACCTGCAGCTTTCCTTTCAGTCCCCTGTAGCTGCAGCTTTCCATTCAGTCCCCTGTACCTGCAGCTTTCCATTCAGTGCTCTGTACCTGCAGCTTTCCATTCAGTCCTCCTGTACCTGCAGCTTTCCATTCAGTGCTCTGTACCTGCAGCTTTCCATTCAGTCCTCTGTACCTGCAGCTTTCCATTCAGTCCCCTGTACCTGCAGCTTTCCATTCAGTCCTCCTGTACCTGCAGCTTTCCATTCAGTCCTCTGTACCTGCAGCTTTCCATTCAGTCCTCTGTACCTGCAGCTTTCCTTTCAGTCCTCTGTACCTGCAGCTTTCCATTCAGTCCTCTGTACCTGCAGCTTTCCATTCAGTCCTCTGTACCTGCAGCTTTCCATTCAGTCCCCTGTAGCTGCAGCTTTCCATTCAGTCCCCCTGTACCTGCAGCTTTCCTTTCAGTCCTCTGTACCTGCAGCTTTCCATTCAGTGCCCTGTACCTGCAGCTTTCCATTCAGTCCTCTGTACCTGCAGCTTTCCATTCAGTTCTCCTGTACCTGCAGCTTTCCATTCAGTCCCCTGTACCTGCAGCTTTCCATTCAGTCCCCTGTACCTGCAGCTTTCCATTCAGTCCCCTGTACCTGCAGCTTTCCATTCAGTCCTCTGTACCTGCAGCTTTCCATTCAGTCCTCTGTACCTGCAGCTTTCCATTCAGTCCTCTGTACCTGCAGCTTTCCATTCAGTCCCCTGTACCTGCAGCTTTCCATTCAGTCCTCTGTACCTGCAGCTTTCCATTCAGTCCTCCTGTACCTGCAGCTTTCCATTCAGTGCCCTGTACCTGCAGCTTTCCATTCAGTCCTCCTGTACCTGCAGCTTTCCATTCAGTCCCCTGTACCTGCAGCTTTCCATTCAGTCCCCTGTACCTGCAGCTTTCCATTCAGTCCTCCTGTACCTGCAGCTTTCCATTCAGTCCCCTGTACCTGCAGCTTTACATTCAGTCCCCTGTACCTGCAGCTTTACATTCAGTCCCCTGTACCTGCAGCTTTCCATTCAGTCCTCTGTACCTGCAGCTTTCCATTCAGTCCTCTGTACCTGCAGCTTTCCATTCAGTTCCCTGTACCTGCAGCTTTCCATTCAGTCCTCCTGTACCTGCAGCTTTCCATTCAGTCCCCTGTACCTGCAGCTTTACATTCAGTCCCCTGTACCTGCAGCTTTACATTCAGTCCCCTGTACCTGCAGCTTTCCATTCAGTCCTCTGTACCTGCAGCTTTCCATTCAGTCCTCCTGTACCTGCAGCTTTCCATTCAGTCCTCCTGTACCTGCAGCTTTACATTCAGTCCCCTGTACCTGCAGCTTTCCATTCAGTCCCCTGTACCTGCAGCTTTCCATTCAGTCCTCTGTACCTGCAGCTTTCCATTCAGTCCTCTGTACCTGCAGCTTTCCATTCAGTGTCCTGTACCTGCAGCTTTCCATTCAGTCCTCTGTACCTGCAGCTTTCCATTCAGTCCTCTGTACCTGCAGCTTTCCATTCAGTCCTCTGTACCTGCAGCTTTCCTTTCAGTCCTCTGTACCTGCAGCTTTCCATTCAGTCCTCTGTACCTGCAGCTTTCCTTTCAGTCCTCTGTACCTGCAGCTTTCCATTCAGTCCTCTGTACCTGCAGCTTTCCATTCAGTCCCCTGTACCTGCAGCTTTCCATTCAGTCCTCTGTACCTGCAGCTTTCCATTCAGTCCCCTGTACCTGCAGCTTTCCATTCAGTTCCCTGTACCTGCAGCTTTCCATTCAGTCCTCTGTACCTGCAGCTTTCCATTCAGTCCCCTGTACCTGCAGCTTTCCATTCAGTGTCCTGTACCTGCAGCTTTCCATTCAGTGCTCTGTACCTGCAGCTTTCCATTCAGTGTCCTGTACCTGCAGCTTTCCATTCAGTCCCCTGTACCTGCAGCTTTCCATTCAGTGTCCTGTACCTGCAGCTTTCCATTCAGTCCTCTGTACCTGCAGCTTTCCATTCAGTGCCCTGTACCTGCAGCTTTCCATTCAGTCCTCTGTACCTGCAGCTTTCCATTCAGTGCCCTGTACCTGCAGCTTTCCATTCAGTCCCCTGTACCTGCAGCTTTCCATTCAGTCCTCTGTACCTGCAGCTTTCCATTCAGTCTCCTGTACCTGCAGCTTTCCATTCAGTCCTCCTGTACCTGCAGCTTTCCATTCAGTCCTCTGTACCTGCAGCTTTCCATTCAGTGTCCTGTACCTGCAGCTTTCCATTCAGTGTCCTGTACCTGCAGCTTTCCATTCAGTGCTCTGTACCTGCAGCTTTCCATTCAGTGTCCTGTACCTGCAGCTTTCCATTCAGTGCTCTGTACCTGCAGCTTTCCATTCAGTGTCCTGTACCTGCAGCTTTCCATTCAGTGCCCTGTACCTGCAGCTTTCCATTCAGTCCTCCTGTACCTGCAGCTTTCCATTCAGTGTCCTGTACCTGCAGCTTTCCATTCAGTCCTCTGTACCTGCAGCTTTCCATTCAGTGTCCTGTACCTGCAGCTTTCCATTCAGTGCTCTGTACCTGCAGCTTTCCATTCAGTCCTCTGTACCTGCAGCTTTCCATTCAGTGTCCTGTACCTGCAGCTTTCCTTTCAGTCCTCTGTACCTGCAGCTTTCCATTCACTCCTCTGTACCTGCAGCTTTCCTTTCAGTCCTCTGTACCTGCAGCTTTCCTTTCAGTCCTCTGTACCTGTAGCTTTCCATTCAGTCCTCCTGTACCTGCAGCTTTCCTTTCAGTCCTCTGTACCTGTAGCTTTCCATTCAGTCCTCTGTACCTGCAGCTTTCCTTTCAGTCCTCTGTACCTGCAGCTTTCCATTCAGTCCTCTGTACCTGTAGCTTTCCATTCACTCCTCTGTACCTGCAGCTTTCCATTCAGTCCCCTGTACCTGCAGCTTTCCTTTCAGTCCTCTGTACCTGCAGCTTTCCTTTCAGTCCTCTGTACCTGCAGCTTTCCTTTCAGTCCTCTGTACCTGCAGCTTTCCATTCAGTCTCCTGTACCTGCAGCTTTCCATTCAGTCCCCTGTACCTGCAGCTTTCCATTCAGTCCTCTGTACCTGCAGCTTTCCATTCAGTGTCCTGTACCTGCAGCTTTCCATTCAGTCCTCCTGTACCTGCAGCTTTCCATTCAGTGTCCTGTACCTGCAGCTTTCCATTCAGTCCTCTGTACCTGCAGCTTTCCATTCAGTCCCCTGTACCTGCAGCTTTCCATTCAGTCCTCTGTACCTGCAGCTTTCCTTTCAGTCCTCTGTACCTGCAGCTTTCCATTCAGTCCCCTGTACCTGCAGCTTTCCATTCAGTCCTCTGTACCTGCAGCTTTCCATTCAGTCTCCTGTACCTGCAGCTTTCCATTCAGTGTCCTGTACCTGCAGCTTTCCATTCAGTCCTCTGTACCTGCAGCTTTCCATTCAGTCTCCTGTACCTGCAGCTTTCCATTCAGTCCTCTGTACCTGCAGCTTTCCATTCAGTCCTCTGTACCTGCAGCTTTCCATTCAGTCCTCTGTACCTGCAGCTTTCCATTCAGTCCTCTGTACCTGCAGCTTTCCATTCAGTCCTCTGTACCTGCAGCTTTCCATTCAGTCCTCCTGTACCTGCAGCTTTCCATTCAGTCCTCCTGTACCTGCAGCTTTCCATTCAGTCCCCTGTACCTGCAGCTTTCCATTCAGTCCCCTGTACCTGCAGCTTTCCATTCAGTCCCCTGTACCTGCAGCTTTCCATTCAGTGTCCTGTACCTGCAGCTTTCCATTCAGTCCTCTGTACCTGCAGCTTTCCATTCAGTCCTCTGTACCTGCAGCTTTCCATTCAGTCCTCTGTACCTGCAGCTTTCCATTCAGCCCCCTGTACCTGCAGCTTTCCATTCAGTCCTCTGTACCTGCAGCTTTCCTTTCAGTTCCCTGTACCTGCAGCTTTCCATTCAGTCCTCTGTACCTGCAGCTTTCCATTCAGTCCCCTGTACCTGCAGCTTTCCATTCAGTCCCCTGTACCTGCAGCTTTCCATTCAGTCCTCCTGTACCTGCAGCTTTCCATTCAGTGTCCTGTACCTGCAGCTTTCCATTCAGTCCCCTGTACCTGCAGCTTTCCATTCAGTCCCCTGTACCTGCAGCTTTCCATTCAGTGTCCTGTACCTGCAGCTTTCCATTCAGTCCCCTGTACCTGCAGCTTTCCATTCAGTCCTCTGTACCTGCAGCTTTCCATTCAGTCCTCTGTACCTGCAGCTTTCCATTCAGTCTCCTGTACCTGCAGCTTTCCATTCAGTCCTCTGTACCTGCAGCTTTCCTTTCAGTCCTCTGTATCTGCAGCTTTCCTTTCAGTCCTCTGTACCTGCAGCTTTCCATTCACCATGGATTTACCATAAGGATTAATTACCAAAAGCTTTTAACTTAATGAGAATATTGGTTATTATGCTCCATAAAGATGCTGTTTCCATGTATGTACATATATAGAGTTTTGCATGCATAGTATGTATATAGTTCAATACGTAGTGATTAGACGATGGTTATATGTATGTATGTGTATACACATGTACACGCGTGTGCCTCCTGCTTAGTCTTGTTACTGGGACACTAGTTATGCGCCTCTTCTGTGGTCTCCAGCATTTCAGCTCCAGTTACTATTAACCCTATTATTTCCAGGACAGGCTGGGTCCCCAGACTCATATAGGAGCCATGCGGCGCCCTTGTGTTGCCTCCAAGCCATCGTTAGGCCAAACAATAGATATCTGGCATCACACTAATTGTGATTAATGGGGCATGTTTACTAAGCAGCGATGCTTCTTCAGACACTGTCAATGCCACGGTTACTCCACCGGAAAGTATCTCAGAGGAGGGTATAGGGACAATATCTCTTATTGGGTCATTAAAAAAATTACATCAAATAACTTATGTATATATATATATATATATATATATATATAAAACAATTAAATATACAACGCACCTAGACACATTTTGCCCCATTATGGCACTTGCAAATTTCAGTATCATCTAGCACTGAGAGGGTTAAACCCTCAAATATGTAAATAAACTGTGTTATTTTCTACCATGCTTAGTTTGGAGAGGTTTGATATCATATAATAATAACGAGTCAGTACTATTACTATTATCAGTCGCTTTTTGTGCCCTATATAATATTTTAATCTTCACCAGCCAGACACCATGCTTAACATATGGCTTTATCACAAAAGGGTTAACAACATTATTACTGATACCAGTAGCCTGTCAGTCTGTCCCAAAACCATGGATTTATCATAATTCAATAAAAAGTTTGCTTTATACGTTTTTACATTTTTATCCATTGTTGTCTTTATATTTGCCATAGTATTTCACACAGACAGCTACAAAATGAAGCTGCAGTGCCTGTTATCTGCATCAGCATCATTTGGGTCTCTGAATTTGAACAAGAATCAGTAGTGGAGCTTCAGCCGGTGCAGCAGGTGCAAAGCACTGGGGCCCACAACAGGGGGCCTCTGCTACTGGTAGCAAATGGGAAATCTTAATTTAACAGGTTAGCAAGGCAGATAATTACTTAATAGAAAGGTAATCTCATCACCAAGTGGTGATCTGATCATTTAAATATATTTTTAGCATTTTATTGACCCCAAGGGGTGGATAGAGCTTTTGCAAAAGGGTCCCCAAGTTAATTATCACTGGGGCCCTTCATTCACTAGCTCCGCCACTGACAAGAACGTCAAATTAATTTTATCCAATATTATTGTTATTATCGCTATGTTTTATTTGTAACGTGCCATCCTTTTCCGTAGTATAATCATCGTCAGTAGACGGCATCCAATAAGAAATGCTGGATAAAGGAGTTATATATAAATACAAATCAATACAATGTATTATAATAGAGGGGTCTCTTACCTTTTCCAAGTTTCACCAGGGTCGGGAGCCGGAATTTGCTCACAATCACATCCAATGGCAGCGCCACAGAGCTCCAGCTGAGCTCGGAGATGCCGGCTGATACTTTTTCCATGGTTCTCCGGTGGTCGCTGCATAGCCCTCCAAAAAAAGTATGAAACTCAAGGGTCCAGAGGCTGTGCCAAGCTACCCAACACCACCAACATCATCGCCAATCCCACTGGCATGGAGCGGTCCAAGGGCAGCATCACCAAGGCACTGTGGGAAGTGGCAGCTGCTCCTGAATGTGCCATACTGCTTTGGGTCGGAGTGAGATGCTTCATTCCATTCAGAGATTTCTTTACAGGACAAGTGCGGAGACTCCTCCTCACCCCCAGCCCTCCCTCCATCTCTCCTCCAGTGGGTATTGTATCTCTCAGGCCCCTCCTCAAGAGGAGGAGGGAGAGGTAACATCATCTGATAGTGACTGGATCCCATGCAGGGGACAAGTCTGGGTTTGTGTCCCGGCTCATTCATGAAACATCATGGAGTCTCCATGTACTGGAGCATCTACAACACGTCCATTGGGTCACATCTCTTAATTATCCATAAAACCAAAGCCCAATGGAAGATGGGTACCATAGTGTCCTGAAAGCTCACTTCATTTGTTTTATTCTTATATATTATTAAATACATAAATAAAATCCAAAAATAACACACAAATAAAGAGTAAATATATGTGTATATAATCATGCGGGAAAAGCTCAAATACTTTATCCACATTATGAGAAGACAAGATTCCCTGGAGAAGACTCTGATGCTGAGAAACGTTGAAGGCCAACAAAGAACCTAAAGGCCTAGAGCACTGTGGTCCATAGTGTCACTGAGAGTTGGACACGACTGAATGACTAAACAACAAAAATAAAATGCTAAGAAGCACCTGAGCTCAGTGTATATATATATATATATTTAGTTATATATACATACAGGTTTACTCTGCTTAACGCTACCTGTTTGAGAGCTGGTTCACTATAGCGCTTTTGTTCCCCGTAATTCCCTGCCGTGTAAACGAGTATAAATGTATTTGTTTGCTCTTAGAGCAGAGTCGTACTAAGTGTGTGTATATGTGGGCAATGGAAGGGTTAAATTATTGATGACTTGTAGTCGGAACAAGGGATGGATGGAAATCTGAGCATTGATCCCCCATACAGGGTCAGGTGGGAAAGAGAGCGGCGGGAGGGCAGGAGATAACGAGATAAGCGAGAGAGAGTGCCGGCTAATTGCATTAATGCACAGAGTGCGGATGGAGAGCTTGCAATTAGTTATTAGTAACCCCTTCATGGCCAGTACTGAGTGTTGCCTCATTGTATCAAAGATAATAATCCTATACCGAATCTTAGGTGTCAATCTCCTGAATAATAAGGTTCCATCGTTAAACAATAAAAGGAAATTGAAAACTTTAAATCTTAGACTATATTTTAATCAGAAAAAATAATAATATTGCTTTGATTAAAACATTTTAATACCTCTGCAGGACCCTGGAGGGATCCATGATACATTGGTGGACGTTGTGCGTTTATGGCTCCATTATGAATGACAGCTGTCACTCCCATGATTCATCACCATATTAATATGGAGCAGTATCAATAATAGTGAGACTTAATTGTCTCGGGTCACATATAATTATGTCATTTAGGTTCCTAGTTTTCTTAGCTTGACCGGCCAGTATGATTGGAGAACATTTGTGCCAGTAATATATTGCTGATTCCTCTGCCCGGAAAGATAGGAGGATATAGGAGTCGATTTTACATTGTTACATAGTAATTAAGGTTGAAAAAAGACTTTCAGTCCATCAAGTTCAAACTTTTAAGATCTGATCTGCAATGTGCGGATTAAATATTAATTAATTAGTTGTTAATTAATTATTAATCAATTATTTTATTTTTATTTATTTTTAATATTAATTAATCCAGAGGAAGCAAACAAAAAACAAAAAAAGTGAAACTAAGCCAATCGTCTCAAAGGAAAAAAAAATGTAATTCCTTCCTGACCCCAGATACTGGCGATCGGATTTCTCCCTGGATCAATACTCTCTCAATAATTATCTATGATAACCCTGAATTCCCTTTTTAATTACATAGTTATATAGTATTTAAGCTTGAAAAAAGACTTTCAGTCAATCAAGTTCAACCTTTTAAGATCTCCTCTGATCTGCAATATGCCGATTAACTATTAATTAATTAGTTGTTAATTAATTATTAATCAATTATTTAATGTTTTTTTATTATTAATTAATCCAGAGGAAGGCAAACAGAAAAAAAAAAACAAGCGAGACTTAGCCAATCGTCTCAAAGGGAAATAAAAAAAAAAAATCAATTCCTTCCTGATCCCAGACCACGGCGACTGTATTTCTCCCTGGATCAATACTAATTATTCATGATAACCCTGAATTCCCTTTTTAATTAGAAATAAATCCAGTCCCCTTTTAAAGTTATCTATCAAATCCACTGTCACCACCTCCTTTGGTAGAGAATTCCACAGATTAACCACCCTTACTGTGAAGAACCCTTTTCTTTCTTTAAGGTGGAATCTTTTTACTTCTAACCTCAAATTAGAAATAAATCCAGTCCCCTTTTAAAGTTATCTATCAAATCCGCTGATTTTGTGCTTCTTACATCACTTCCTGATAGACAGATCTTGAGGGTGTGTTTATCTATTAGTATAGGGAGGAGTGGGGAGGAGAGATCAGGGAAAGACCAGAAGGTTTTGTTATTTAATTGGATCTGACTGAAATTAACACCAAATCCCTGTTTGCTTCAGGAAATACAAGGACATGTATATTCTCCTCTACGCATAACTTCCACCAACTTGTCATGGATGCCTCCATAGCCCAGCAGACGCATCGGAATTATTTGTATACAATTAAAAAGTAGCTTAATTGTGTTTCCTTGAATAATTATGATTTAAGTGAGATTAAAAATTTTAAAATGCTGCGACATTTACATTTAACCAGGGCTGAAAATGCAAAATAGGTTCGTAATGCTATTTTTAATTTGTGCGCAGAAGGTTTGTACATGTAGCTGCGCCAAAGTATCAAAACTTACACTAAATCATTTAAATGAACGCGTATAATACTGGAATTTGGCACCATCTAGTGGTCATAGTAGATTTCGGATAATACACACAACAAGGCATCTACTGTTTGGTTCGGCTGTGGGCAACACTCTCCTACAAGGGCCACCAATGGTCCAGGAATTAAATACCCCAAGATATTCCCTCTCACTCGTCTTCTACACAACTCATTTCCATTCTGATTGTTCCAACAGGACTAATCAATAGATAGTTTGAAAATCCTGACCTGTTTTCAGCCCTCGTAGGATAGAGTTGCCCACCGCTGGTTTAGGTGACAAAGAATCCACATGCTACAGTCTAGGAAAACAATTTGTTCAAAGGCTTCTTTGGGTTCTAAGTTTATATACCCAATACCACCAATTTCTCAGCCTAATAAGGCCATCTTGTGTAAAAATAGGAAATTATTAAAAATAGGAAAAATTATTAATGGCAAGGCGCCCAATAAGAATCCATGTGTGGTAACACTACACATTTGTATAAGTGTCATGTCAGTGTCATGCTGTCTGCACCATCTACACACAACTTCCATCAATGTATCATGGTAGGTAGAACCTTCCAACCACCATTGGACAGAACACAATTCCTCTCCAGGATGGATTCAGAGCAGGAAATGATCTCCACCGTGATAGTAATGGTGCCAATTATACAAGTTATGAGATATACAATGTAACGGCGATTAGATTGACCTGGAACTCACCAAATAGACAGAGAACTGACAATCACGAGGAATCATACCCCTCAAACTACAAATAGTATAAGATGGAACTCCCAGTGGATGGACAAGGCCTGGAGTCCTATAGTCGGAGATGCTCTGATGGTGTCTTGCAGGGGAATAAGTGTCTGTCTGTACTGCAGACCCATAGTTGTCTTATACAATGTATAACTGCTCTTTGTTTGTTTGTTTGTTTGATCCTGTGGACTTCAGCACAACATGACGAGCTCTCACCAGGATTTGGACCATTGGCTGACCAATGTTCTACCCACTGTGCTATGTGTCCTTGATGCCTCAAGGTGAGTTTAATCATTAAAAAGCAACACATTCATTCATGGACCATGCATGTAATGACTCCTAGGATGCTGCCGCACTACATATCCCAGAGCAAGAATCATAACCTCAAACTAAATTTACTAGAACTTCATCAATTCAGAAGTGATTATGAAATTTTTACATTTTTTCTTTTGACCGTCTTTTAGTCAACCGCTATTTTAATTATTATATGAGTGGATCCTTTGTAATAGTCCTTTATGTAGTTCTAAGTGCGAAACGCGTCAATTTTCCAGTATAATCTGAAGTGTGGGAGGAAGAGGACTGTGGGAGGAAGTGGATTGTGGAAGGAAGGGGAGTGTGGGAGGTAGAGGAGTGTGGGTGGAAGGAGAGGGGAAGAGGAAGGGGACTGTGGGAGGAAGAGGAGTGTGGGAGGAAGGGGAGTGTGGGAGGAAGAGGAGTGTGGGAGGAAGAAGAGTGTAGGAGGAAGAGGAGTGTGGGAGGTAGAGGAGTGTGGGAGGTAGAGGAGTGTAGGAGGAAGTGGAGTGTTGGAGGAAGAGGAATGTGGGAGGAAGAGGAGTGTGGGAGGAAGAAGAGTGTAGGAGGAAGAGGAGTGTGGGAGGAAGGGATGTGGGAGGAAGAAGAGTGTGGGAGGAAGGGGAGTGTGGGAGGAAGAGGAGTGTGGGAGGAAGAAGAGTGTAGGAGGAAGAGGAGTGTGGGAGGTAGAGGAGTGTAGGAGGAAGTGGAGTGTTTGAGGAAGATGAATGTGGGAGGAAGAGGAGTGTGGGAGGAAGAAGAGTGTAGGAGGAAGAGGTGTGTGGGAGGAAGGGATGTGGGAGGAAGAGGAGTGTGGGAGGAAGAAGAGTGTAGGAGGAAGAGGTGTGTGGGAGGAAGGGATGTGGGAGGAAGAGGAGTGTGGGAGGAAGGGATGTAGGAGGAAGGGGAGTGTGGGAGGAAGAGATGTGGGAGGAAGAGGAGTGTGGGAGGAAGGGATGTAGGAAGAAGAGGAGTGTGGGAGGAAGAGATGTGGGAGGAAGAGGAGTGTGGGAGGAAGGGATGTAGGAGGAAGAGGAGCGTGGGAGGAAGGGATGTGGGAGGAAGAGGAGTGTGGGAGGAAGAGGAGTGTGTGAGCAAGAGGAGTGTGGGAGGAAGAGGAGTGTTGGAGGAAGAAGAGTGTAGGAGGAAGAGGAGCGTGGGAGGAAGGGATGTGGGAGGAAGAGGAGTGTGGGAGGAAGAGGAGTGTGGGAGCAAGAGGAGTGTGGGAGGAAGAGGAGTGTGGGAGGAAGAAGAGTGTAGGAGGAAGAGGTGTGTGGGAGGAAGGGATGTGGGAGGAAGAGGAGTGTGGGAGGAAGGGATGTAGGAGGAAGGGGAGAGTGGGAGGAAGAGATGTGGGAGGAAGAGGAGTGTGGGAGGAAGGGATGTAGGAGGAAGAGGAGCGTGGGAGGAAGGGATGTGGGAGGAAGAGGAGTGTGGGAGGAAGAGGAGTGTGGGAACAAGAGGAGTGTGGGAGGAAGAGGAGTGTGGGAGGAACAGGGTTATGTGAGGAAGATGGGTATGGTAGGAAGAAGGATATGGAAAGAAGGGGTTGTGGGAGGAAGGGGGTGTGGGAGGTGTGTATGTAGAAGGATAATTAACATTCATAGCATTCATACTTGCCATTCTGCACAGTGGCGGAGCTAGTGACTGGAGTGCCCGGGTCTATATATATATATGTGTGTGCTGGCAGGGGAGGCAAAGTATATCCAATATACCACACTGGGCCCCAGAGGTTCTGCCAATGATTCTGTAAAAGGTTTTCTTTCCATAAAAGTTCTATTCTCACTTTATTTGTACAACAAGTTTATTTCTCAAGATGCTCTAAGACTATAAAAGGTGACTACAGGGATCCTTTAAGGACTGCACATGCTGACCGCTCCACAAGGTTATGATATGTGGGTATAATTAGAGGAGACAGATTTAGCCGCTGCCCGCTGTGCCCATATCCTCTGACGATAGATTATTACATGTAAAGCCCATTCTATTTATTCCTAATAGCATTTACATCCTGATACTGAATGCAGAAACCACATGACGCCATTACCTGTTACGTGTGGGAAAGTGGGCAGGGGGCGCAGCGCCCCACCGGGAGGAGTGATGGGGGAGATTAACTAAGAACGTCTGTGATGAGCTGCGATGGATCACAGATTATTACAGCATTTTGCTTTCTGGTAATTGGACGCTTTGTTGTAGTGTAGCATCGTTATGTCTCTGGTTACCTTGGCAAAGATACTGGAGTGAAGTGCCAGTTCCTTCTCCAGTGAACCACAATGTGTCTGACCTCTCTCTCTCTTTACTATGACCTGGCCATCTTGGGTGGCCCTACATGGTATAGCTCACAGCTTCATTGAAGTACACAAGCCCCGTCACCATGACATGGAGCCAGTAAATACAGATGACATTTGAATGACAGTAGATAGACCTAGAACTATACAACGAAACCTCTTAAAGGGCTGAGGCTGAGCTACTTGTGGGTTTGTATAACTCGGGATGATTTACTAAGAGAAAAAGAGAGGAAAATAATAATAGGAAACTCCATGTTGTCTGTACCGGTAATGGGCATGCGGTGTAAGTGATAAAGGAAAACCAGGATTAGAGATAAGACAGAGACCGAGCCCTGAGGGTGTTAATGTCGGGTGTTACAGATGGAAGAATAAAACACATAAGTAGGATAAAAGGATAAAAAGATAAAAGGATAAAAGGATAAAAGGATACACATGAATGGGAAAATAACATTAAACTGATATAAAATATGGCTTTACATTATATAAAACCATAAAAGTTCCCCTGAGCGCAGTCACAAAACTGGCGAAAACTATAGTATTAGACTCAAAGGGCCATATTCAATTTACTCTCCCGTTCGTCTCCGATTACAATGCTATTCAATTGCTCAAGCCCGTAAGTTGCGGGCCCAAAGCCAAAACCATATACCATGCACTTTTGGAGCACTTTAGGGCGGGAACATGATCAATTAAGCAAGCCCGTAACTGCCCATTTGAAATCAGCCAATAGAAAATGAGACAGCAGTAAAACATGGAGGCTACATGTCAATCAATTAGGTTCAGGGTCCGATATGCGATCAGACTTGCAAACCCGCAAAATACCTAATCATGAAAATGAATGCCAATACTGTTCTAGTCCATGTGGGTGGCCTGATATGTATTAACTCATTGATACCCGAGATCGATTTAGCCCCGAAATGACACTTAAGAATAAATATTATTTTCTGCTGATTTGCGGGCTTGGGACTGTTGTGCAATTAATTCTAACGTCTATCATCTCTTTCCCCGTTATTTACAGTGCAGTAGTGATTTGTTATTTGCATTTACAGTGCCAGGAATAGGTGTTTAACCCCCTTGGGGTCCTCTCTGGCACTCGTGGAATTTTCTCCTTCATTTGCCATTTACGGGTGTGAAGACATTTGCGGGCTTGGGGAAATTGAGCAATTGAATAGTGATATGCAGTTTTAGCCTTGCGAAAGTGAGAGATCAAAGACTTCTGGAGGCTGTAAGTTGCGAGTTTAACCATCGCCATTTTTACAAGCTCCAAACTAGGAAGCCGTTCAGAGCCCACAAAACGACGCCAACTGAATAGCAAAATAGCTTGCGAGCTCACTTACGGGCTCCCGGATCTCCTGAAACCTTAATTGAATGGGGCTCAAAATGTTTGTGAGTCAAAAATGTTGGGAACTTGTCCCTGATTCAGATGTCATTTCCCAAGATTGGACCATCCCAAATAATACCCTGAAATGCAACTTAAGGAATAGTTTCCATGGTTATCACAGCAAACCCATTGACGTCTGTAGGATCTTACCTCCATTTGGATTGTGCGCCTCGTGCCATGTTTTCTTTATGTTAATGTTCACATATTTTCCCTATTTTTTAGTCTTTTGTTCTCAAAAGAAAATGAAGTAGCTTTGAATTAGAGGCACAAAGAAGAGTATAGTTGGAAAAAAAAACTGATTTGGAAAGAACCACCATGAAAAGAAGAGACTGGTCTTATTGGCCAAGGTGACATTGAGGTCTTTATTTGTATCCTTCTGAGAATGTGGCTGTATAATAGACCGTTTGTCTCTAAGATGCTACACCATGTTCTCCTGTGCTTTCTTCCTATAAGATTACTTGTAGATGGTCACTGACGCCCATTATCAATATCTGGCCAGTCCATCATAGCTCTTTCCCGAGCCAACCCTCATTTGCCTCTATTTCGGTGGAAGTTTTATGGATTTCTCCAACATCTATTGGATGTTTTATGAATTACACAGTATCTTATGCTGCACTCACTACTATTTTCTTAGTACTCCTATGTAGATGAAGCAAATGTAGACGGTATACAAGTTTGCCTCTCTATTTTGCTGTTCAGTCATGTCTGACTCTCCTTAACCATATGGACTGCAGCAGCCAGGCACATCTGTCAGCTACTGTCCCTCTGAAATCCATCAAGCTCATTCTCGTTGCTTCAGTGACCTCATCTATCCATCTCCACCTCTGCCAAGCTCTTTTTCGTGTGCGTTTAATCTTTCCCAGCATCAGAGTCTACTCTAAGGAATCCTGACTACTCCTGATATGACCGAAATATTACGCTTGAGCCTCATGATCAAACCTTCCAGTGAACAGTTTGGATTCATTACCTGTAGTTTGGATTGACTGGATCTTCTATTAGTACTCTGTACATCCCTAATGATATGCGCATGTGTAAGATATGAGATTAGTTACAGAAGTGAGAACATAAGTAGTTTCTTCCTAAAGTTCTTCTCTGCAATATGTTGCTGCACCTGCTTTATTAGGCTAGTTATTTACTATAATACGTTTCAGAAAAGCTTTGTATGAGACTTTCCAAACACCTCCTGGATGTAGTCTGAAGATCCAGACTTACCACTTTACAATATTGTTTATTTTTTCATTCTTTTTAAAGAAATATGACGCATTGTGAGAAATGTGTTTACTATCACTGCTGAGCAGGAAAGCTAATCTGACATTCTCAAGGAAGATTTTAGGTCAGACTAAGAAAGATTAAAGTTCTGCTCTGGGTATAGTCACTGTCCTGGTGGCACCATGATCAGCTCTGGGTATAGTCACTGTCCTGGTGGCACCATGATCAGCTCTGGGTATAGTCACTGTCCTGGTGGTACTTTGAGCAGCTCTGGGTATGGTCACTGTCCTGGTGGCACCATTTTCAGCTCTGGGTATAGTCACTGTCCTGGTGGCACCATGATCAGCTCTGGGTATAGTCACTGTCCTGGTGGCACCATGTTCAACTCTGGGTATAATCACTGTCCTGGTGGCACAATGTTCAACTCTGGGTATAATCACTGTCCTGGTGGCACCATGATCAGCTCTTGGTATAGTCACTGTCCTAGTGCTACCATGATCAGCTCTGGGTATAGTCACTGTCCTGGTGCTACCATGATCAGCTCTGGGTATAGTCACTGTCCTGGTGGCACCATGATCAGCTCTGGGTATAGTCACTGTCCTGGTGGTACTTTGAGCAGCTCTGGGTATGGTCACTGTCCTGGTGGCACCATTTTCAGCTCTGGGTATAGTCACTGTCCTGGTGGCACCATGATCAGCTCTGGGTATAGTCACTGTCCTGGTGGCACCATGTTCAACTCTGGGTATAATCACTGTCCTGGTGGCACAATGTTCAACTCTGGGTATAATCACTGTCCTGGTGGCACCATGATCAGCTCTTGGTATAGTCACTGTCTTGGGGCACCATGTTCAGCTCTGGGTGTAGTCACTGTCCTGGTGGCACCATGTTCAGCTCTGGGTATAGTCACTGTCCTGGTGGCACCATAATCAGCTCTGGGTATAGTCACTGTCCTGGTGCACCATGATCAGCTCTGGGTATAGTCATTGTCCTGGTAGCACCATGATCAGCTCTGGTTTTAGTCACTGTCCTGGTGGCACCATGGTAAGCTCTGGGTATAGTCACTGTCCAGCTGGTACCATGATCAGCTCTGGGTATAGTCACTGTCCTGGTGGTACCATGTTCAGCTCTGGGTATAGTCACTGTCCAGCTGGTACCATGATCAGCTCTGGGTATAGTCACTGTCCTGGTGGTACCATGTTCAGCTCTGGGTGTAGTCACTATCCTGGTGGTACCATGATCAGCTCTGGTTATAGTCACTGTCCTGGTGGCACAATGTTCAGCTCTGGGTATAGTCACTATCCTGGTGGCACTATGTTCAACTCTGGGTATAATCACTGTCCTGGTGGCACAATGTTCAACTCTGGGTATAATCACTGTCCTAGTGGCACCATGATCAGCTCTTAGTATAGTCACTGTCTTGGGGCACCATGTTCAGCTCTGGGTGTAATCACTGTCCTAATGGCACCATGTTCAGCTCTGGGTGTAGTCACTGTCCTGGGGCACCATGATCAGCTCTGGGTATAGTCACTGTCCTGGTGGCACCATGATCAGCTCTGGGTATAGTCACTGTCCTGGGGCACCATGGTCAGCTCTGGGTATAGTAACTGTCCTGGTGGCATCATGTTCAGCTCTGGGTATAGTCACTGTCCTGGTGGCACCATAATCAGCTCTGGGTATAGTCACTGTCCTGGTGCACCATGATCAGCTCTGGGTATAGTCATTGTCCTGGTAGCACCATGATCAGCTCTGGTTTTAGTCACTGTCCTGGTGGCACCATGGTAAGCTCTGGGTATAGTCACTGTCCAGCTGGTACCATGATCAGCTCTGGGTATAGTCACTGTCCTGGTGGTACCATGTTCAGCTCTGGGTATAGTCACTGTCCAGCTGGTACCATGATCAGCTCTGGGTATAGTCACTGTCCTGGTGGTACCATGTTCAGCTCTGGGTGTTGTCACTATCCTGGTGGTACCATGATCAGCTCTGGTTATAGTCACTGTCCTGGTGGCACAATGTTCAGCTCTAAGTATAGTCACTATCCTGGTGGCACTATGTTCAACTCTGGGTATAATCACTGTCCTGGTGGCACAATGTTCAACTCTGGGTATAATCACTGTCCTGGTGGCACCATGATCAGCTCTTGGTATAGTCACTGTCTTGGGGCACCATGTTCAGCTCTGGGTGTAGTCACTGTCCTGGTGGCACCATGTTCAGCTCTGGGTGTAGTCACTTTCCTGGGGCACCATGATCAGCTCTGGGTATAGTCACTGTCCTGGTGGCACCATTTTCAGCTCTGGGTATAGTCACTGTCCTGGGGCACCATGATCAGCTCTGGGTATAGTCACTGTCCCGGTGGCATCATGTTCAGCTCTGGGTATAGTCACTGTCCTGGTGGCACCATAATCAGCTCTGGGTATAGTCACTGTCCTGGTGCACCATGATCAGCTCTGGGTATAGTCATTGTCCTGGTAGCACCATGATCAGCTCTGGTTTTAGTCACTGTCCTGGGGGCACCATGGTAAGCTCTGGGTATAGTCACTGTCCAGCTGGTACCATGATCAGCTCTGGGTATAGTCACTGTCCAGCTGGTACCATGTTCAGCTCTGGGTATAGTCACTGTCCTGGTGGTACCATGTTCTGCTCTGGGTAAAGTCACTGTCCGGGTGGTACCCTGTTCAGCTCTGGGTATAGTCACTGTCCTGGTGCTACCATGTTCTGCTCTGGGTATAGTCACTGTTCTGGTGGCACTATGAGCAGCTCTGGGTATAGTAACAATACTGGGAGCACCATGTTCAGTTCTGGGTATAGTCACTGTCCTGGTGGTACCATGTTAAACTCTGGGTAAAGTCACTGTCCTGGATCACCATGTTCAGCTCTGGGTGTAGTCACTGTCCTGGTGGCACCATGATCAGCTCTTGGTATAGTTACTGTCTTGGGGCACCATGTTCAGCTCTGGGTGTAGTCACTGTCCTGGTGGCACCATGTTCAGCTCTGGGTATAGTCACTGTCCTGGATCACCATGATCAGCTCTTGGTATAGTTACTGTCTTGGGGCACCATGTTCAGCTCTGGGTGTAGTCATTGTCCTGGTAGCACCATGATCAGCTCTGGTTTTAGTCACTGTCCTGGTGGCAACTTGATCAGCTCTGGGTATAGTCACTGTCCTGGTGGCACCATGATCAGCTCTGGGTATAGTCACTGTCCTGATGGTGCCATGTTCAGCTCAGGGTTTAGTCACTGTCCTGGTGGTACCATGTTCTGCTCTGGTTATAGTCACTGTCCTGGTGGCAACTTGATCAGCTCTGGGTATAGTCACTGTCCTGGTGGTACCATGTTCTGCTCTGGTTATAGTCACTTTCCTGGTGGCAACTTGATCAGCTCTGGGTATAGTCACTTTCCTGGTGGCACCATGATCCGCTCTGGGTATAGTCACTGTCCTGCTGGTACCATGTTTAGCTCTGGGTATATTCACTGTCCTGGTGGCATAGAGTTCTGCTCTGGATATATCCTGGTGGAACCATGTTCAGCTCTGGGT
Source organism: Discoglossus pictus (assembly GCA_027410445.1). Taxonomy (NCBI): domain Eukaryota; kingdom Metazoa; phylum Chordata; class Amphibia; order Anura; family Alytidae; genus Discoglossus; species Discoglossus pictus. Next base: position 447,812,356 of record CM050165.1, on the reverse strand, counting down.
ATAGTCACTGTCCTGGTGGCACCATGATCAGCTCTGTGCATATTCACTGTCCTGGTGGCATAATGTTCTGTTTTGGTTATAGTCACTATCCTGGTGGCACCATGTTCAGCTCTGGGTATAGTCACTGTCCTGGATCACCATGTTCAGCTCTGGGAATAGTCACTGTCCTGGAAGCACCATGTTCTGCTCTGGGTATAGTCACCGTCCTGGTGGCACCATTTTCTGGTCTGTGTATATTCACTGTCCTGGTGGCACAATGTTCTGCTTTTGTTATAGTCACTATCCTGGTGGCACCATGTTCAGCATTGGGTATAGTCACTGTACTGGTGGCACCATGTTCAGCTTTGGGTATAGTCACTATCCTGGTGGCACCATGTTCAGCTTTGGGTATAGTCACTGTCCTGGAAGCACCGTGTTCTGCTCTGGGTATAGTCACTGGCCTGGTGGTACCATGTTTTGCTCTGGGTATAGTCACTATCCTGGTAGCACCTTGGTCAGCTCTAGTTATAGTCACTGTCCTGGGGCACCATGATCAGCTCTGGGTATAGTCACTGTCCTGGTGGCACCATGTTAAGCTCTGGGTATAGTCACTGTCCTGGTGGCACCATAATCAGCTCTGGGTATAGTCACTGTCCTGGTGCACCATGATCAGCTCTGGGTATAGTCATTGTCCTGGTAGCACCATGATCAGCTCTGGTTTTAGTCACTGTCCTGGTGGCACCATGGTAAGCTCTGGGTATAGTCACTGTCCAGCTGGTACCATGATCAGCTCTGGGTATAGTCACTGTCCTGGTGGTACCATGTTCAGCTCTGGGTATAGTCACTGTCCAGCTGGTACCATGATCAGCTCTGGGTATAGTCACTGTCCTGGTGGTACCATGTTCAGCTCTGGGTGTTGTCACTATCCTGGTGGTACCATGATCAGCTCTGGTTATAGTCACTGTCCTGGTGGCACAATGTTCAGCTCTAAGTATAGTCACTATCCTGGTGGCACTATGTTCAACTCTGGGTATAATCACTGTCCTGGTGGCACAATGTTCAACTCTGGGTATAATCACTGTCCTGGTGGCACCATGATCAGCTCTTGGCATAGTCACTGTCTTGGGGCACCATGTTCAGCTCTGGGTGTAGTCACTGTCCTGGTGGCACCATGTTCAGCTCTGGGTGTAGTCACTTTCCTGGGGCACCATGATCAGCTCTGGGTATAGTCACTGTCCTGGTGGCACCATGATCAGCTCTGTGTATAGTCACTGTCCTGGGGCACCATGATCAGCTCTGGGTATAGTCACTGTCCTGGTGGCATCATGTTCAGCTCTGGGTATAGTCACTGTCCTGGTGGCACCATAATCAGCTCTGGGTATAGTCACTGTCCTGGTGCACCATGATCAGCTCTGGGTATAGTCATTGTCCTGGTAGCACCATGATCAGCTCTGGTTTTAGTCACTGTCCTGGGGGCACCATGGTAAGCTCTGGGTATAGTCACTGTCCAGCTGGTACCATGATCAGCTCTGGGTATAGTCACTGTCCAGCTGGTACCATGTTCAGCTCTGGGTATAGTCACTGTCCTGGTGGTACCATGTTCTGCTCTGGGTAAAGTCACTGTCCGGGTGGTACCCTGTTCAGCTCTGGGTATAGTCACTGTCCTGGTGCTACCATGTTCTGCTCTGGGTATAGTCACTGTTCTGGTGGCACTATGAGCAGCTCTGGGTATAGTAACAATACTGGGAGCACCATGTTCAGTTCTGGGTATAGTCACTGTCCTGGTGGTACCATGTTAAACTCTGGGTAAAGTCACTGTCCTGGATCACCATGTTCAGCTCTGGGTGTAGTCACTGTCCTGGTGGCACCATGATCAGCTCTTGGTATAGTTACTGTCTTGGGGCACCATGTTCAGCTCTGGGTGTAGTCACTGTCCTGGTGGCACCATGTTCAGCTCTGGGTATAGTCACTGTCCTGGATCACCATGATCAGCTCTTGGTATAGTTACTGTCTTGGGGCACCATGTTCAGCTCTGGGTGTAGTCATTGTCCTGGTAGCACCATGATCAGCTCTGGTTTTAGTCACTGTCCTGGTGGCAACTTGATCAGCTCTGGGTATAGTCACTGTCCTGGTGGCACCATGATCAGCTCTGGGTATAGTCACTGTCCTGATGGTGCCATGTTCAGCTCAGGGTTTAGTCACTGTCCTGGTGGTACCATGTTCTGCTCTGGTTATAGTCACTGTCCTGGTGGCAACTTGATCAGCTCTGGGTATAGTCACTGTCCTGGTGGTACCATGTTCTGCTCTGGTTATAGTCACTTTCCTGGTGGCAACTTGATCAGCTCTGGGTATAGTCACTTTCCTGGTGGCACCATGATCCGCTCTGGGTATAGTCACTGTCCTGCTGGTACCATGTTTAGCTCTGGGTATATTCACTGTCCTGGTGGCATAGAGTTCTGCTCTGGATATATCCTGGTGGAACCATGTTCAGCTCTGGGTATAGTCACTGTCCTGGTGGCACCATGATCAGCTCTGTGCATATTCACTGTCCTGGTGGCATAATGTTCTGTTTTGGTTATAGTCACTATCCTGGTGGCACCATGTTCAGCTCTGGGTATAGTCACTGTCCTGGATCACCATGTTCAGCTCTGGGAATAGTCACTGTCCTGGAAGCACCATGTTCTGCTCTGGGTATAGTCACCGTCCTGGTGGCACCATTTTCTGGTCTGTGTATATTCACTGTCCTGGTGGCACAATGTTCTGCTTTTGTTATAGTCACTATCCTAGTGGCACCATGTTCAGCATTGGGTATAGTCACTGTACTGGTGGCACCATGTTCAGCTTTGGGTATAGTCACTATCCTGGTGGCACCATGTTCAGCTTTGGGTATAGTCACTGTCCTGGAAGCACCGTGTTCTGCTCTGGGTATAGTCACTGGCCTGGTGGTACCATGTTTTGCTCTGGGTATAGTCACTATCCTGGTAGCACCTTGGTCAGCTCTAGTTATAGTCACTGTCCTGGTGGCAACTTGATCAGCTCAGGGTATAGGCACTGTCCTGGTGACATCTTGATCAGCTCTGGGTATAGTCACTGTCCTGGTGGACCATGTTCAGCTCTAAGTATAGTCACTGTCCTGATGGCCCCATGTTCAGCTCAGGGTATAGTCACTGTCCTGGTGCCACCATGATCAGCTCTGGGTATAGTCACTGTCCTGGTTGATACCATTTTCCGCTCTGGGTATAGTCACTGTTCTGGTGGTACCATGTTCTGATCTGGGTATAGTCACTGTCCTGGTGGTACCATTTCCAGCTCTGGGTATAGTCACTGTCCTGGTGGTACCATGATCAGCTCTGGGTATAGTCACTATCCTGTTGGCACCATGTTCGGCTCTGGTTATAGTCACTATCCTGGTGGCACCATGTTCAGGTCTGGGTATAGTCACTGTCCTGGTGATACCATTTTCAGCTCTGGGTATAGTCACCGTCCTGGTAGCACCATGATCAGCTCTGGGTATAGTCACTGTCCTGGTGGTAACATGTTCTGCTCTGGCTATAGTCACTGTCCTGCTGGTACCATGATCAGCTCTGGGTATAGTCACTATCCTGGTTGCACCATGATCAGCTCTGGGTATAGGCACTATCCTGGTTGCACCATGATCAGCTCAGGGTATAGTCACTGTCCTGGTGGAACTATGAGCAGCTCTGGGTATAGTCACTGTCCTAGTGGTACCATGTTCAGCTCTGGGTATAGTCACTGTCCTGGTGGTACCATGTTTAGCTCTGGGTATAGTCACCGTCCTGGTAGCACCATGATCATAATATTCTGCTCTGGTTAAAGTCACTATCCTGGTTGCACCATGCTCAGCTCTGAGTATAGTCACTGTCCTGGTGGCACTATGAGCAGCTCTGGGTATAGACACTGTCCTGCTGGTACCATGTTCAGCTCTGGGTATAGTCACTGTCCTGATGGTACCATGTTCAGCTCTGGGTATAGTCACTGTCCTGGTGGTACCATTTTCAGCTCTGGGTATAGTCACCGTCCGGGTAGCACCATAATCAGCTCTGGGTATAGTCCCTATCCTGCTGGTACCATGTTCAGCTCTGGGTATAGTCACTGTCCTGGTGGTACCTTGTTCTGCTCTGTGTATAGTCACTGTCCTGGTGGCACAATGTTCTTCACTGGTCATAGTCACTAACCTGGTGGCACCATGTTCAGCTCTTGGTATATTCACTGTCCTGGTGGTACCATGTTCTGCTCTGGGTATAGTCACTATCCTGGGGGCACCATGAGCAGCTCTGGGTATATTCCATGTCCTGGTGGCACTATCAGGAGATCTGGGTATAGTCACTGTGCTGGTGGTACCATGTTCAGCTCTGGGTATAGTCACTATCCTGATGGCACCATGTTCTGCTCTGGTTAATGTCACTATCCTGGTTGCACCATGATTAGCTCTTTGTATAGTCACTGTCCTGGTGGCACCATGATCAGCTCTGGCTATAGACACTGTCCCGGTGGTACCATGATTACATATGGGTATAGTCACTGATCTAGTGGCACCATTTTCTGCTCTGGGTGTAGTCACTGTCCTGGTGGTACTTTGAGCAGCTCTGGGTATAGTCACTGTCCTGGTGGCACCATGTTCAGTTCTGGGTATAGTCACTGTCCTGCTGGTACCATGTTCAGCTCTGGGTATAGTCACTGTCCTGGGGCACCATGATCAGCTCTGGGTATATTCACTGTCCTGGTGGCACCATGAGCAGCTCTGGGTATAGTCACTGTCCTGGGGCACCATGATCAGCTCTGGGTATAGTCACTGTCCTGGTGGCACCATGTTCAACTCTGGGTATAGTCACTGTCCTGGTGGCACCATAATCAGCTCTGGGTGTAGCCACTGTCCTGGTGGCACCATGATCAGCTCTGGGTATAGTCATTGTCCTTGTAGCACCATGATCAGCTCTGGTTTTAGTCACTGTCCTGGTGGCACCATGTTAAGCTCTGGGTATAGTCACTGTCCTGGTGGTACCATGTTCTGCTCTGGGTATAGTCACTATCCTGGGGGCACCATGAGCAGCTCTGGGTATATTCCATGTCCTGGTGGCACTATGAGGAGATCTGGGTATAGTCACTGTCCTGGTGGTACCATGTTCAGCTCTGGGTATAGTCATATAGTCACTGTCCTGGTCTTACTTTGAGCAGCTCTGGGTATAGTCACTGTCCTGGTGGTACCATGTTCAGTTCTGGGTATAGTCACTGTCCTGCTGGTACCATGCTCAGCTCTGGGTATAGTCACTGTCCTGGGGAACCATGATCAGCTCTGGGTATAGTCACTGTCCTGGTGGCACCGTGATCAGCTCTGGGTATAGTGACTGTCCTGGGGCACCATGATCAGCTCTGGGTATAGTCACTGTCCTGGTGGCACCATGTTAAGCTCTGGGTATAGTCACTGTTCTGGTGGCACCATGATCAGCTCTGGGTATAGTCATTGTCCTGGTAGCACCATGATCAGCTCTGGTTTTAGTCACTGTCCTGGTGGCACCATGTTAAGCTCTGGGTATAGTCACTGTCCTGGTGGTACCATGTTCAGCTCTGGGTATAGTCACTATCCTGGTGGTACCATGTTCTGCTCTGGGTAAAGTCACTGTCCTGGTGGTACCCTGTTCAGCTATGGGTATAGTCACTGTCCTGGTGGTACCATGTACTGCTCTGGGTATAGTCACTGTCCTGCTGGCACCATTTTCAATTCTGGATATAGTCACTGTCCTGGTGGTACCATGTTCAGCTCTGGGTATATTCACTGTCCTGGTGCTACCATTTTCTGCTCTGGGTATAGTAACTGTTCTGGTGGCACTATGAGCAGCTCTGGGTATAGTCACAATCCTGGTGGCACCATGATCAGCTCTGGGTATAGTCACTGTCCTGATGGTGCCATGTTCAGCTCAGGGTTTAGTCACTATCCTGGTGGCACCATCTTCAGCTCTGGATATAGTCACTATCCTGGTGGTACCATCTTAAGCTCTGGGTATAGTCACTGTCCTGGTGGCACCATGTTCAGCTCTGGGTATAGTCACTGTCCTGGATCACCATGTTCAGCTCTGGGTATAGTCACTGTCCTGGTGGTACCATGTTCTGCTCTGGTTATAATCACTGTCCTGGTGGCAACTTGATCAGCTCTGGGTATAGTCACTGTCCTGGTGGCACCATGATCAGCTCTGGGTATAGTCACTGTCCTGATGGTGCCATGTTCAGCTCAGGGTTTAGTCATTATCCTGGTGGCACCATCTTCAGCTCTGGATATAGTCACTATCCTGGTGGTACCATCTTAAGCTCTGGGTATAGTCACTGTCCTGGTGGCACCATGTTCAGCACTGGGTATAGTCACTGTCCTGGAAGCTCCATGTTCTGCTCTGGGTATAGTCACCGTCCTGGTGGCACCATTTTATGGTCTGTGTATTTTCACTGTCCTGGTGGCATAATGTTCTGCTTTGGATATAGTCACTATCCTGGTGGCACCAGGTTCAGTTCTGGGTATAGTCACTGTCCTGGTGGCACCATGTTCAGCACTGGGTATAGTCACTAACCTGGAAGCACCATGTTCTGCTCTGGGTATAGTCACCGTCCTGGTGGCACCATGTTCTGGTCTGTGTATAGTCACTGGCCTGGTGGTACCATGTTTTGCTCTGGGTATAGTCACTATCCTGGTAGCACCCTGATCAGCTCTGGCTATAGTCACTGTCCTGGTGGCACCTTGATCAGCTCAGGGTATAGTCACTGTCCTGGTGGACCATGTTCAGCTCTAAGTATAGTCACTGTCCTGATGGCGCCATGTTCAGCTCAGGTTATAGTCACTGTCCTGGTGCCACCATGTTCAGCTGTGGGTATAGTCACTGTCCTGGTTGGTACCATTTTCCGCTCTGGGTATAGTCACTGTCCTGTTGGCACCATGTTCGGCTCTGGTTAAAGTCACTATCCTGGTGGCACCATGTTCAGGTCTGGGTATAGTCACTGTCCTGTTGGTACCATTTTCAGCTCTGGGTATAGTCACCATCCTGGTAGCACCATGATCAGCTCTGGGTATAGTCACTATCCTGTTGGCACCATGTTCGGCTCTGGTTAAAGTCACTATCCTGGTGGCACCATGTTCAGGTCTGGGTATAGTCACTGTCCTGTTGGTACCATTTTCAGCTCTGGGTATAGTCACCATCCTGGTAGCACCATGATCAGCTCTGGGTATAGTCACTGTCCTGCTGGTACCATGTTCAGCTCTGGGTATAGTCACTATCCTGGTTGCACTATGAGCAGCTCTGGGTATAGTCACTGTCCTGGTGGCACTATGAGCAGCTCTGGGTATAGTCACTGTCCTAGTGGTACCATGTTCAGCTCTGGGTAAAGTCACCGTCCTGGTAGCACCACGATCATAATATTCTGCTCTGGTTAAAGTCACTATCCTGGTTGCACCATGATCAGCTCTGGGTATAGTCACTGTCCTGGTGGCACTATGAGCAGCTCTGGGTATAGTCACTGTCCTGGTGGTACCATTTTCAGTTCTGGGTATAGTCACCGTCCTGGTAGCACCATGATCAGTTCTGGGTATAGTCCCTATCCTGCTGGTACCATGTTCCGCTCTGGGTATAGTCACTGTCCTGGTGGCACAATGATCAGCTCTGGGTATAGTCACTGTCCTGATGGTACCATGATCAGCTCTGGGTATAGTCACTGTCCTGGTGGCACCATGTTAAGCTCTGGGTATAGTCACTGTTCTGGTGGCACCATGATCAGCTCTGGGTATAGTCATTGTCCTGGTAGCACCATGATAAGCTCTGGTTTTAGTCACTGTCCTGGTGGCACCATGTTAAGCTCTAGGTATAGTCACTGTCCTGGTAGTACCATGTTCAGCTCTGGGTATAGTCACTGTCCTGGTGGTACCATGTTCTGCTCTGGGTAAAGTCACTGTCCTGGTGGTACCCTGTTCAGCTATGGGTATAGTCACTGTCCTGGTGGTACCATGTACTGCTCTGGGTATAGTCACTGTCCTGCTGGCACCATTTTCAATTCTGGATATAGTCACTGTCCTGGTGGTAACATGTTCAGCTCTGGGTATATTCACTGTCCTGGTGCTACCATTTTCTGCTCTGGGTATAGTCACTGTTCTGGTGGCACTATGAGCAGCTCTGGGTATAGTCACAATCCTGGTGGCACCATGATCAGCTCTGGGTATAGTCACTGTCCTGATGGTGCCATGTTCAGCTCAGGGTTTAGTCACTATCCTGGTGGCACCATCTTCAGCTCTGGATATAGTCACTATCCTGGTGGTACCATCTTAAGCTCTGGGTATAGTCACTGTCCTGGTGGTACCATGTTCTGCTCTGGTTATAATCACTGTCCTGGTGGCAACTTGATCAGCTCTGGGTATAGTCAATGTCCTGGTGGCACCATGATCAGCTCTGGGTATAGTCACTGTCCTGATGGTGCCATGTTCACCTCAGGGTTTAGTCATTATCCTGGTGGCAGCATCTTCAGCTCTGGATATAGTCACTATCCTGGTGGTACCATCTTAAGCTCTGGGTATAGTCACTGTCCTGGTGGCACCATGTTCAGCACTGGGTATAGTCACTGTCCTGGAAGCTCCATGTTCTGCTCTGGGTATAGTCACCGTCCTGGTGGCACCATTTTATGGTCTGTGTATTTTCACTGTCCTGGTGGCATAATGTTCTGCTTTGGTTATAGTCACTATCCTGGTGGCACCAGGTTCAGTTCTGGGTATAGTCACTGTCCTGGTGGCACCATGTTCAGCACTGGGTATAGTCACTAACCTGGAAGCACCATGTTCTGCTCTGGGTATAGTCACCGTCCTGGTGGCACCATGTTCTGGTCTGTGTATAGTCACTGGCCTGGTGGTACCATGTTTTGCTCTGGGTATAGTCACTATCCTGGTAGCACCCTGATCAGCTCTGGTTATAGTCACTGTTCTGATGGCGCCATGTTCAGTTCTGGGTATAGTCACTGTCCTGGTGCCACCATGTTCAGCTGTGGGTATAGTCACTGTCCTGGTTGGTACCATTTTCCGCTCTGGGTATAGTCACTGTCCTGGTGGTACCATGATCAGCTCTGGGTATAGTCACTATCCTGTTGGCACCATGTTCGGCTCTGGTTAAAGTCACTATCCTGGTGGCACCATGTTCAGGTCTGGGTATAGTCACTGTCCTGTTGGTACCATTTTCAGCTCTGGGTATAGTCACCATCCTGGTAGCACCATGATCAGCTCTGGGTATAGTCACTGTCCTGCTGGTACCATGTTCAGCTCTGGGTATAGTCACTATCCTGGTTGCACTATGAGCAGCTCTGGGTATAGTCACTGTCCTGGTGGCACTATGAGCAGCTCTGGGTATAGTCACTGTCCTAGTGGTACCATGTTCAGCTCTGGGTAAAGTCACCGTCCTGGTAGCACCACGATCATAATATTCTGCTCTGGTTAAAGTCACTATCCTGGTTGCACCATGATCAGCTCTGGGTATAGTCACTGTCCTGGTGGCACTATGAGCAGCTTTGGGTATAGTCACTGTCCTGGTGGTACCATTTTCAGTTCTGGGTATAGTCACCGTCCTGGTAGCACCATGATCAGTTGTGGGTATAGTCCCTATCCTGCTGGTACCATGTTCAGCTCTGGGTATATTCACTGTCCTGGTGGTACCATGTTCCGCTCTGGGTATAGTCACTGTCCTGGTGGCACAATGATCAGCTCTGGGTATAGTCACTGTCCTGATGGTACCATGATCAGCTCTGGGTATAGTCACTGTCCTGGTGGCACCATGTTAAGCTCTGGGTATAGTCACTGTTCTGGTGGCACCATGATCAGCTCTGGGTATAGTCATTGTCCTGGTAGCACCATGATCAGCTCTGGTTTTAGTCACTGTCCTGGTGGCACCATGTTAAGCTCTAGATATAGTCACTGTCCTGGTAGTACCATGTTCAGCTCTGGGTATAGTCACTGTCCTGGTGGTACCATGTTCTGCTCTGGGTAAAGTCACTGTCCTGGTGGTACCCTGTTCAGCTATGGGTATAGTCACTGTCCTGGTGGTACCATGTACTGCTCTGGGTATAGTCACTGTCCTGCTGGCACCATTTTCAATTCTGAATATAGTCACTGTCCTGGTGGTACCATGTTCAGCTCTGGGTATATTCACTGTCCTGGTGCTACCATTTTCTGCTCTGGGTATAGTAACTGTTCTGGTGGCACTATGAGCAGCTCTGGGTATAGTCACAATCCTGGTGGCACCATGATCAGCTCTGGGTATAGTCACTGTCCTGATGGTGCCATGTTCAGCTCAGGGTTTAGTCACTATCCTGGTGGCACCATCTTCAGCTCTGGATATAGTCACTATCCTGGTGGTACCATCTTAAGCTCTGGGTATAGTCACTGTCCTGGTGGCACCATGTTCAGCTCTGGGTATAGTCACTGTCCTGGATCACCATGTTCAGCTCTGGGTATAGTCACTGTCCTGGTGGTACCATGTTCTGCTCTGGTTATAATCACTGTCCTGGTGGCAACTTGATCAGCTCTGGGTATAGTCACTGTCCTGGTGGCACCATGATCAGCTCTGGGTATAGTCACTGTCCTGATGGTGCCATGTTCAGCTCAGGGTTTAGTCATTATCCTGGTGGCACCATCTTCAGCTCTGGATATAGTCACTATCCTGGTGGTACCATCTTAAGCTCTGGGTATAGTCACTGTCCTGGTGGCACCATGTTCAGCACTGTGTATAGTCACTGTCCTGGAAGCTCCATGTTCTGCTCTGGGTATAGTCACCGTCCTGGTGGCACCATTTTATGGTCTGTGTATTTTCACTGTCCTGGTGGCATAATGTTCTGCTTTGGTTATAGTCACTATCCTGGTGGCACCAGGTTCAGTTCTGGGTATAGTCACTGTCCTGGTGGCACCATGTTCAGCACTGGGTATAGTCACTAACCTGGAAGCACCATGTTCTGCTCTGGGTATAGTCACCGTCCTGGTGGCACCATGTTCTGGTCTGTGTATAGTCACTGGCCTGGTGGTACCATGTTTTGCTCTGGGTATAGTCACTATCCTGGTAGCACCTTGATCAGCTCTGGCTATAGTCACTGTCCTGGTGGCACCTTGATCAGCTCAGGGTATAGTCACTGTCCTGGTGGACCATGTTCAGCTCTAAGTATAGTCACTGTCCTGATGGCGCCATGTTCAGCTCAGGTTATAGTCACTGTCCTGGTGCCACCATGTTCAGCTGTGGGTATAGTCACTGTCCTGGTTGGTACCATTTTCCGCTCTGGGTATAGTCACTGTCCTGGTGGTACCATGATCAGCTCTGGGTATAGTCACTATCCTGTTGGCACCATGTTCGGCTCTGGTTAAAGTCACTATCCTGGTGGCACCATGTTCAGGTCTGGGTATAGTCACTGTCCTGTTGGTACCATTTTCAGCTCTGGGTATAGTCACCATCCTGGTAGCACCATGATCAGCTCTGGGTATAGTCACTGTCCTGCTGGTACCATGTTCAGCTCTGGGTATAGTCACTATCCTGGTTGCACTATGAGCAGCTCTGGGTATAGTCACTGTCCTGGTGGCACTATGAGCAGCTCTGGGTATAGTCACTGTCCTAGTGGTACCATGTTCAGCTCTGGGTAAAGTCACCGTCCTGGTAGCACCACGATCATAATATTCTGCTCTGGTTAAAGTCACTATCCTGGTTGCACCATGATCAGCTCTGGGTATAGTCACTGTCCTGGTGGCACTATGAGCAGCTCTGGGTATAGTCACTGTCCTGGTGGTACCATTTTCAGTTCTGGGTATAGTCACCGTCCTGGTAGCAACCATGATCAGTTCTGGGTATAGTCCCTATCCTGCTGGTACCATGTTCAGCTCTGGGTATATTCACTGTCCTGGTGGTACCGTGTTCCGCTCTGGGTATAGTCACTGTCCTGGTGGCACAATGATCAGCTCTGGGTATAGTCACTGTCCTGATGGTACCATGATCAGCTCTGGGTATAGTCACTGTCCTGGTGGCACCATGTTAAGCTCTGGGTATAGTCACTGTTCTGGTGGCACCATGATCAGCTCTGGGTATAGTCATTGTCCTGGTAGCACCATGATCAGCTCTGGTTTTAGTCACTGTCCTGGTGGCACCATGTTAAGCTCTAGGTATAGTCACTGTCCTGGTAGTACCATGTTCAGCTCTGGGTATAGTCACTGTCCTGGTGGTACCATGTTCTGCTCTGGGTAAAGTCACTGTCCTGGTGGTACCCTGTTCAGCTATGAATATAGTCACTGTCCTGGTGGTACCATGTACTGCTCTGGGTATAGTCACTGTCCTGCTGGCACCATTTTCAATTCTGGATATAGTCACTGTCCTGGTGGTACCATGTTCAGCTCTGGGTATATTCACTGTCCTGGTGCTACCATTTTCTGCTCTGGGTATAGTCACTGTTCTGGTGGCACTATGAGCAGCTCTGGGTATAGTCACAATCCTGGTGGCACCATGATCAGCTCTGGGTATAGTCACTGTCCTGATGGTGCCATGTTCAGCTCAGGGTTTAGTCACTATCCTGGTGGCACCATCTTCAGCTCTGGATATAGTCACTATCCTGGTGGTACCATCTTAAGCTCTGGGTATAGTCACTGTCCTGGTGGCACCATGTTCAGCTCTGGGTATAGTCACTGTCCTGGATCACCATGTTCAGCTCTGGGTATAGTCACTGTCCTGGTGGTACCATGTTCTGCTCTGGGTATAGTCACTGTCCTGGTGGCACCATGATCAGCTCTAGGTATAGTCACTGTCCTGATGGTGCCATGTTCAGCTCAGGGTTTAGTCATTATCCTGGTGGCACCATCTTCAGCTCTGGATATAGTCACTATCCTGGTGGTACCATATTAAGCTCTGGGTATAGTCACTGTCCTGGTGGCACCATGTTCAGCACTGGGTATAGTCACTGTCCTGGAAGCTCCATGTTCTGCTCTGGGTATAGTCACCGTCCTGGTGGCACCATTTTATGGTCTGTGTATTTTCACTGTCCTGGTGGCATAATGTTCTGCTTTGGTTATAGTCACTAACCTGGAAGCACCATGTTCTGCTCTGGGTATAGTCACCGTCCTGGTGGTACCATGTTCTGCTCTGGGTATAGTCACTGGCCTGGTGGTACCATGTTTTGCTCTGGGTATAGTCACTATCCTGGTAGCACCCTGATCAGCTCTGGTTATAGTCACTGTTCTGATGGCGCCATGTTCAGCTCTGGGTATAGTCACTGTCCTGGTTGGTACTATTTTCCGCTCTGGGTATAGTCACTGTCCTGTTGGTACCATTTTCAGCTCTTGGTATAGTCACCGTCCTGGTAGCACCATGATCAGCTCTGGGTATAGTCACTGTCCTGCTGGTACCATGTTCAGCTCTGGGTATAGTCACTATCCTGGTTGCACTATGAGCAGCTCTGGGTATAGTCACTGTCCTAGTGGTACCATGTTCAGCTCTGGGTATAGTCACTGTCCTGGTGGCACTATGAGCAGCTCTGGGTATAGTCACTGTCCTAGTGGCACCATGTTCAGCTCTGGGTATAGTCACTGTCCTGGTGGCACTATGAGCAGCTCTGGGTATAGTCACAGTCCTAGTGGTACCATGTTCAGCTCTGGGTATAGTCACCGTCCTGGTAGCACCATGATCATAATATTCTGCTCTGGTTAAAGTCACTATCCTGGTTGCACCATGATCAGCTCTGGGTATAGTCACTGTCCTGGTGGCACTACGAGCAGTTCTGGGTATAGACACTATCCTGGTGGTACCATGTTCAGCTCTGGGTATAGTCACCGTCCTGGTGGCACCAGGTTCTGGTCTGTGTATAGTCACTGGCCTGGTGGTACCATGTTTTGCTCTGGGTATAGTCACTATCCTGGTGGCACCTTGATCAGCTCAGGGTATAGTCACTGTCCTGGTGGACCATGTTCAGCTCTAAGTATAGTCACTGTCCTGATGGCGCCATGTTCAGCTCAGGTTATAGTCACTGTCCTGGTGCCACCATGTTCAGCTGTGGGTATAGTCACTGTCCTGGTTGGTACCATTTTCCGCTCTGGGTATAGTCACTGTCCTGGTGGTACCATGATCAGCTCTGGGTATAGTCACTATCCTGTTGGCACCATGTTCGGCTCTGGTTAAAGTCACTATCCTGGTGGCACCATGTTCAGGTCTGGGTATAGTCACTGTCCTGTTGGTACCATTTTCAGCTCTGGGTATAGTCACCTTCCTGGTAGCACCATGATCAGCTCTGGGTATAGTCACTGTCCTGCTGGTACCATGTTCAGCTCTGGGTATAGTCACTATCCTGGTTGCACTATGAGCAGCTCTGGGTATAGTCACTGTCCTGGTGGCACTATGAGCAGCTCTGGGTATAGTCACTGTCCTAGTGGTACCATGTTCAGCTCTGGGTATAGTCACTATTCTGGTGGTACCATGTTCAGCTCTGGGTAAAGTCACCGTCCTGGTAGCACCACGATCATAATATTCTGCTCTGGTTAAAGTCACTATCCTGGTTTCACCATGATCAGCTCTTGGTATAGTCACTGTCCTGGTGGCACTATGAGCAGCTCTGGGTATAGACACTGTCCTGGTGGTACCATGTTCAGCTCTGGGTATAGTCACTGTCCTGATGGTATTATGTTCAGCTCTGGGTATAGTCACTGTCCTGGTGGTACCATTTTCAGTTCTGGGTATAGTCACCGTCCTGGTAGCACCATGATCAGCTCTGGGTATAGTCCCTATCCTGCTGGTACCATGTTCAGCTCTGGGTATATTCACTGTCCTGGTGGTACCATGTTCTGCTCTGGGTATAGTCACTGTCCTGGTGGCACAATGATCAGCTCTGGGTATAGTCACTGTCCTGATGGTACCATGATCAGCTCTGGGTATAGTCACTGTCCTGGTGGTACCATGTTCTGATCTGGGTATAGTCACTGTCCTGGTGGTACCATGTTCAGCTCTGGGTATAGTCACAGTCCTGGTGGTACCATGTTCTGATCTGGGTATAGTCACTGTCCTGGTGGTACCACGTTCAGCTCTGGGTATAGTCACTGTCCTGGTGGTACCCTGTTCCTCTCTGGGTGTAGTCACAGTCCTGGTGGTACCCTGTTCCTCTCTGGGTGTAGTCACAGTCCTGGTGGTACCCTGTTCCTCTCTGGGTGTAGTCACAGTCCTGGTGGTACCATGTTCAATTTAGAAATGGCGTTTGTAATTTATTTCTCAGATATTTCTTCATTGCGAGCCAGTCGTTCTGAATCAGAAATCTGCGGTAATTTAACCTTATTTAGAAAGTTTTGAATTTCTTCCAAAGAAGTTTTATGAAAGTTTGTTTCCTCCTTTAAGTTATAAAGCTTAAAGTAATATTATTTAGCACTGTCATCTGATTTAGTTAGATATAGACCTTTATTATAAATCTTATCTATTTTATTCCTAGAGGGACTAGTTTTGAGTTTATTCGCTAGCACTCTGCTGGGTCTCTTACCGTAATGGTATACTTTCTTCTGGAGGAGCCAGATTGAATTGTCCGTTTTATGATGGATAATAGATATTATTTGAAGTTGTATTTTTTTAATCTCATCAGAACCATTTTTCTAAGTTTGATCTTGTTTATTTTTTCTAATTTAAATAATTGAATATATAACTCCGTAAGAGGAAGACCTCTTTCTTTTTTCCTTTGTTTTTGCCGTTGAATCAGGATCCCCCCAATATCTACCTTATTGTTAATAATAGAATTTTCGACTCAACAGAGTTTAGCATTTCATTTAAAGTAGACTTCAATTTCCGCTTTTAATTGGGTCCTTTTCCTTTTTTTATTCAAACAATGTATAATCTAGTTTCCAATGTCTTAAAGGAGGAGCTGGTTGGTTAGAATTTAGCTCCAATTTAACCATTGCGTGGTCAGTCCACACAACCAAACCTATTTTGGTCTTCAAAGATCTTTTGAGAGTTCCAATATCCACCAAAAAAATAATCAAGCCTAGAATAAGTTTGATATCTAGGAGCAAAATGACTGTAATCTCTTTCCTTGGTATGAAGAACCCTCCAAACATCATACAATGGAGAGTTAGATAAAATAGAATGAAATTGATTGGCTGTTATGAGAGAATCAGGTATGGGGCATGTAATAGATTTCCTATCCCGCATATTAAACTCCCCACATACTATTATGGAACCTTGTATTAGAAGTGGTTTAAATTACTAATTTATTAGATGAAAGTAATTTGTCAAAATTGTAGAATTCATTTCAGAAAGTTGAGTTAATTCACACTTAATCGAAGTTTGAAACTCCTTAAGCAACATTTTCATATCAGATACAGTCAATAATTCCTCTTTGATATCCTCCCTCACTGTCTTTTCTTCAGTGTGCACGCGCTCATTACTTTCAGTTGGAACCATTGAGGTCTCTAAAAGGGACTGTGATGAGGAACTTAAGTGCATGGTCTCTTTACTACATGTTTTTTCTATAAGTGAAAAAAGTTTTAGGATTATTATTATTTCTTTTGCCAGCTTTACCTCGAGTAGTCTGACGATCTTTACCTTTCATCTTGTTAATACATCTTATTGATTTAAATGAAAAATACAAAAAAAGTGCCAACAAGGGATCCTAAAGCCTCTACGTGCTGCCTCAGAGCAGCGCGATACCGCCGTGTGATGCTTCCCCTGCTCCCTAAACACATCCCCATGCTGCAGGTGTCCCTATAGAGACCCTACAGCCTTCCCACATTAACCCCTTGCAGCGGCAACGATCAGGCCCCTGCTGCATTTAAACATTTTCCATTACCCGACGCGGGTCCTTAAAGGTCCCACGGCACACTATAAACCTACCCCGGCCACCGAACCTAAAATTAACCTCTCTCTATGCTGGGGGTCACCATAAGGAATCCTGCATCCCCCCACATTAACCCCTTGCACCGAGGGTTCCCCGATCAGCAACGATCGTGACCCCGCTGCATTCCAATTTCAAATTTCCTGTCTCGCGCGTCCTTAAAAGACCGTAAAGGTCCTGAAAGGACCCGTGCTAAAAAAATTACCCCTGCCGTGAGGGGTACTATAAGTACCCCCCCCAGGCAACTAAAATTAACCCCTATCACTCATGAGGCTCTATACAGACCCCCATAAGCCTTAATTAACTCTGTCACTCATGGTAGTCAATACAGACCCCCATAAAACTTAATTAACCCTGTCACTAATGGGGGGCAATACAGACCCCCATAAGCCTTAATTAGCCCTGTCACTCATGGGGTCAAAACAGACCCCCATAAGCCCCCCTCTAACCCCATCCCTTATGGGGTCTTTACAGATCCCTGTAAACCTTTAGTTAACCCAATAAGTCCCATAAGGGTCTATGTAGACCCTCATAGGACAATTAGAAGCCAATAATTAACCCCATAAGTGCCATGAGGGTCCTGAAAGGACCCTCATGACACTAAGTACAAACACTACACTGCACTATAACCCCCAATAAACCACTAAATCTAAACTAACCCCCCTAACCTATTAACCCCTACCTACCTAACACTACCTACCTAACCCCCTATTAACCCCCCCACCCTACTGATTAGATAAGATATAAGATACAAAATAAAATAACATAAGGTACACAAAACAAAAATGGACATTAAACCCCTCACTACAAAAAATAAAAAAAACATTACACACCTGCAAAGGAAAAAACATACACAAATACACATAACATTACAGTCATAAATACATTATAAATATACACCCAACTACAATACATTTATCCCTATCTATACCTAAACCCCAATCTAAACATCACCCCCTATCTATACCTAAACCCCTAAATCTAAGCTAAAATAGAATAAATAAAACCACTTACCTTTGCAGATGTCTCTTCTGATAGCACCCCCTAGGAAAAAAAGAAACATCAGATTATTAAAAAATTAAACATTTCATAGAATTAATAAACATTACAAATATAGTATTAAACTGACCTTTCCAGCATGTCCCAGTCCATCTTCGGGCTCGGCCCCTGGAAAAAAGATACATCACATTAGTCACACATACATCAAACACAACAAATAAATAAAATATAAACAATATAAATTGAAAACTTACCTTATTTTGTGTACCTTAGTTTTTTTTATTTTATCTAATTAGTAGGATGGGGGGTATAATAGGGGTTTAGGTAGGTGGTGTTAGGTAGGTAGCGGTTAATAGGTTAGGGGAGAGGGGGTTAGTTTAGATTCAGTGGTTTATTGGGGAGGAATAGTGCAGTGTAGTGTTTGTACTTAGTGTCATGAGGGTCCTGGAGGACCCTCATGGCACTTATGGGGTTAATTATAGGCTTCTAATTGTCCTATGAGGGTCTTCATAGACCCTTATTGGACTGGTTGGGTTAACTAGAGGCTTACGGAGGTCTGTATAGACCCCCATAAGTGATGGGATTAAATAGGGCTAGAAGGAGTTAAATAGGGTTAGGGTTATTAGGTCCAGATATGTTTAAATAGGCCAAATTATGGTTAGATTGGCCCAGTTGGTTTAGATAGGGTTTAGTATGGGTTAATGGGGTATAGTTAGAGTTAATAGTGTAGTGCTTAGACTTTGTCATGAGGGTCCTGGAGGACCCTTATGGCACTTGTAGGGTTAACCTAGGGTTTAATAGTGTCCTATAGGGGTCTATATAAATCCTTATTGGACTGAGGGGGGTAATTATAGTCTCATGGGGCTCTGTATAGAGCCCCATAAGATATAGGGTTAATTTAAGGACTCATGGGGCTTAGAGCCCCATGAGTGATGGGGTTAATTTTAGTTGCCTGGGGGGATTCCTATAGTACCCCCCGTGGAAGGGGTTAATTTTTTTAGCGCAGGACCTTTCAGGCCCTTTACGGCCCTTTAAGGACCCACAAGGCAATACATTTGAATTTGGAAATGCAGCGTGGTCACAATTAGTGTCGATCAGGGACCCCTGCTGCAAAGGGGTAATGTGGACAGGTTGCGAGGGTCCCTATGGACCCCTGAAGCAATGGGTTAATGTGGGGACACTTTGGGGGTCCCGATGGGTACCCATAGCATAGAGGGGGTTAATTTTAGGTGCCGCGGCCAGGATTGGTTAATAGTGTGCCGCATGCCCTTTAAGGCTCCCCGCCGCAGGTAATTTAAAATTGTATTATTTATTTTAAAGGGATTTATGTCGGGGGCTGCGGGGTTCCCTATGGACCCCTGCAGCCAATGGTTAATGCGGGTCACTTTGAGGGTTCCGATGAAGACCCCCAGCATAGAAGGGGGTTCATTTTAGGTGGTGGGGGGGTAGTTGGAGTACCCCCCACGGCAGAGCTTAAATGTAGGACTGCCGCGGAGGTCCCGTTTAGTACCCCCGCAGCAATTAATGAGGTGCGGGAGCTGTCACTCCTCATGTACATTTTCTCCGTGTTGATACGGACGGCCGCGCTGCGCAGCTCACACGTTGCTGGCAGCAGGGCTAATTTAATAGCGTTGTAACTTTCCAGCACGTAGGGTTTAAGTAGAAACCTTGTATCTACGAGACTGGAGTTTAATGAGGCTGACGATTCCTAGGAGTTAAAATGCACCAATTTAGTCATCACCCAGTATATTTTATAATTAGAAACTAGAAGAGGACCTTAAAGACCTCCTCAACCTTTCAGGCTTGTAAATATGTTGTCAGGTATCTTTCTTCACGTGTATTACCTAAATTCCTTTACAAGAAAACATAAGATGGTCAAATA
Organism: Discoglossus pictus; assembly: GCA_027410445.1. Classification (NCBI taxonomy): domain Eukaryota; kingdom Metazoa; phylum Chordata; class Amphibia; order Anura; family Alytidae; genus Discoglossus; species Discoglossus pictus. The sequence continues at coordinate 447,792,639 of CM050165.1, read as the reverse complement.
CCTCTTAAAGTCCTTGAGATAGAGTCCATGATAAGAAAAGTGGGAAACAGAATATGCATACCAAGTCCATCTTAAAGTGTCCAGAAAACAGAGAAAAGTAAATGTCCAACCTCTTTCGCCTCAATTTCCACTCTTTATATATCTTCAACTTGAAGTGTCCTTTTTGTTTGCATAAGAGGGAAAAAGGAGGAGTAGCTTTCTCACAATGTGGTAGTATCACCTGGGGAGCTCACCTCTCTCATACCTGAGATCCTGCGGCTCTCTTTCATGTGGACCTCTTTTGGACCTTTCGCATTATATTTCCGCACAGACTGTGAACGCTGCGGTTGCCCCACCAACTAGTGGTGAAAAATAGGTAGTGCAGGCAAAACATTATTCCCCCCTCCAATGTGGTGCAACTCGAGGACGCTGAATCGACAGCGAGGCCATTGCTATGTTCGTCAAGAACACTTGGCCCTCGAGGGCCTCGGGCGCACCTCTCATAGCTCAAGTACTATTCTGTTGGCGCTCCTCATGCACCACGTCGGAGTGCGGAATAATTTTTGCCACTAGTTGGTGCTGTGGTGCAGCGTTCAACTGTAGCATTCACAGTCTGTGCGGTCACACGCTCCAGTACCAGACGCGTGATCAGCATTACTCCGTTTTCCGCCAGAACCGCAGCAGGCGCAGCGTCTTCAGACAGCCCTTGGGCGTTTCTTCTCCAGACTGAAGTTCAAGCTGATAGTAGGGCTGACATATTGAAAAAACAAAACATTGTTTTTAAGCTACCACATAGTAGCCTGGAATTTGCTGAGGAGAGCATTGGCCATGTTAGCCTGGTTAGCACAACATGGCGGCTGACCCCTTCCTGGGCGTGGCCGACAAACTAAGCTAATTTATTGTTTTCCTTTCCATTTGAAGATGAAGTGAGCTGGGCAACACCAGGAAAAGTCTGTGACAGAAGATTCTTCGTTTGCAAAGTGTATACAGTGTGTAATCTCGAGGTGCTGGGCCCAGGAATGATATCATACATATAAATACTATTATTACTATTGTATACACTCATGTTAATGGTGGCCCTATCCACATGAACCGTCAATACTCCTAATCAGAGAACATGTGCAATTTCACATACAACAAGGGTACTAAACCTGAAATATATATTTTATTATGAGGCACTATTAGTGTTTGGGTGAGTATTAGGGTTACCTTCCAGCTAGGAGGATCCATTGGGGCTCCTGGGATCACTGGGTAATCTTGATAGGATCTCTGTAGTTCAGCGGAAAAGAAACTTGTTTGTGATGTAACAAACTACCTGCATTTGTGTCATGGACATAAAAACAGTTTTGGGGAAAATCATAATTTCTAAGTCTATGTTTATGATCACAGGAATTATTTTGTCTTTGGTGCGTCACTTCCTGAGAGCTAGATCAGGAGGGTGTGTGTGATATCTATCAGAGGAGGGTTCAGGGAGTGGTCACTAGACTTTGTTACTTAATTAGATGTAATACCACGCATATCACAGTCCCAGATAGAAGGCTGCATGTTATCAATAAATGCAAGCTCCAGAAATGTAAACACCCCTCTCTCACACACAATATCCACCAATGTATCATGGATGCTTCCAGGGTTCAGTACAGGCATTAATGATTTTTTTATTAAATATTCGCTTACTCGGACACAACGTTTGCAGACATTTCGCATTTTTCCTTGTATATAGACCAGACTTTTACCTGTATTTACCATTGTTACCATCGGGTGGCAGCACTAGACCACTATGGGTCTTATTGTATCCGAGGGGAAGTATTTTTGCTGAAAGAAGGAATTTTGTAATGTTTTCTAGAGCGCGTCTTTTTTTTTTTTTTTAAATGTAAGTCTCAGAGTAGAATAAACTGCTTTGAATGTATAAGTGCCCTATATATATATGTACTACTACTGCATGACATAAATGAGGATGAGTATCAACTATCAAGACTATGCCGTGCAAATGTGTACGGGGGTTTAACTATGAATGAATCTTATAAAATAAACGTAGGATTTAGATGGACTTGGCAGGTGTCTGGAAGATTTGTCGCCGGAGCCAGGAGACCCCGCACTGTATGAGAAGTGATTTTGCTGAATTTCCGGGTTGTTCATTGGGTGATTAGTGTTTAGGTGCCAGGATCGGTAGCCATTTCAGTCTCTGCCAGCTGCTGGCACCTTCTACATCTTCTGGAGCCTGATGGCATGATCATGTGTCCCCGTCCTTAGCTACTCTATGCCTACCTTACCACCGACCCTACCTGCCAAATAGAAGAGCTACGTGCTGGGCCTATAGACTTTTACCATAGCATATAGGCACTGTTGCTATTGGCCCAATTGAACTACTCGGGTTTGTCGGCACTTCACTGATTGATTCTGCTAGTCAAGGCGGCAACCAATAGGAAAACTGGTAAATGAAACAAGATTGTTATAAGTTGTTGAAATGAATACAGACACAGTCACACCGGGCATTGGTCAGTGGGTAGAAAAGTGACCATTTGAAAAGAAGATGATGGAACTTGCCACCTGGCAACCCGGAACTCAGGTTAAGTTGCCTGACCTACAAAGGACCAAGCTATAGTGGCACCAAATAAGATATAATACTCTTCATGACCATCCCAACCTGTGGCCACACTGAGGCCCCGCCATTGCTCCATTGTACTGTGTCCCTGGTTTCATACTGACCGTCTGCCCTAACCACATTTTTGCTCATTCTTCACATTCAATCACTCTCAAAATCTTGTCACTTTCACCTAAAAAAATTCTTAAAAATACGCCACTACCATACACAAGACACAAGAAAAATTCTAATTCACTCGTCATATCTCGCCTTGACTACTGCAACTCTCTCCTGGCTGGCCTTCCTATCTCACGTCTCTCTCCACTCCAATCCATATTAAACACATCCGCTAGACTCATTTACCAAAATCAACGCACAATGTCCGCAGCACCACTCTGTCGCGAACCCTAACATATAGAGCCCTCCACAATAGTGCACCCTCCTACATCTCTGCTCTCATCTCAAAATATACTCCCACGCCCTCTTCTCTCTTCACCTCCTCTCACTCCTACCTCCAGGACTTTTCTCGTGCTGACCCGATTCTTTGGAACTCCTTGCCTCGCTCCACTAGATTATCCTCATGCCTCAAATCCTTCAAAATCTCTAAAATGCATCTATTTAAAGAAGCCTTTCATCTTTAGCCTTTACATGCTGTACTTAATCCCTGTATAGAGCTACGGAATATGTTGGCGCGTTATAAATAAAGGATAATAATAATAATAATGTTCCGGGACTGGTGGAATTAGCCAGATCAAGCAACCCCTCTCTGATTGGTCGCTGACCAATCAATCAGAACAGTTTAATCAAAGGCCACCACATCATACCCATTCAAGAATGGCATTCACCAAATGTTCTGCTGATTGGCTAACTCTGAACCAATCATGGACTTCCCTACTTGAGCCTAGCTCTCATTGGCTGGTCAATGTTTCAGTGTGAAATTCAAAATTGCTTTTCAAGTTAATGTTCTACACGACCCTATTGTTTGACCCCTATGAATATTCATCCCAACCAAAAATAAGTGTCACTCTTTTGAGAACAAGTAACAAAGTCTTGGTGTCATTTTCAGGGTCTAAGACTCCTGTTTATTATTTTATCTAAGAATATTGTTCCATAGTCTCCCATGATATGAATAGTCGGGCACCAAGATTACTCATCCCAAAGCAATCCAAGGACCTAATCAGTAGCAATCCGGAGAGTGGTCAGGAGGCCGCCCATACCAGTGCATTCTGGGTCATGACAACATGACTCCCAATATTGTCACAAGATTGTGCTACTCTTTACTACATTATTTTAGTCCACCTCTGCCTACCCTCTAGAAAAATTGCCATTTGATTTGTAAAAGCCCGGGGTACCTTCAGACACAGGATCATAAATAGCCTCAGCAGCCTTGTTGGCCTCACCATCCTCATCAGCTTACCAGCCATATTGGCCTCAAACATTCTTAGGGTCTCCAGGAGATTTACTGACCACAGCAACTCAGCGCCTGGCCTCTGTTAACAGCCTCATTATTCTTACCTACATCAACAGCCTTACTGGCCTCAACAACCTGAGCGGCCTGACCTGTCTTAAGAGCCTCATTAGTCTTACCAACACTACACCCTCACTTAATGTAAGTGACTACTTTGTTAAACAGAGCTCAGACCTTGGGAGTTGTTGGCTTCTAACACTTCAATGGTGCAAGTCCTGGTATCCAAGAGTCACCTACTCTCACATCACAATGGCTTGCTTCTGGTGGTGTCGCTGTCCTAAACCTTAACTATTCCTGCTGGGAGGTCTATTGCCAGCAGTAAGTCCTCCGTCTGCCGTATGGCTAGGAGTTGCTGTGAGCTACACCTTGTGAACACTATCTAAGCAGCTTCTCCAAGGGCTGGATTCAGTAGTATCCAGTTCTGCTCCTTAGTTTTAGTACACAGACTGGGGCCTGTGGGGGCTACAGTGAGCCTTAAGGGGCTGCAAGGGATGCATGGGAGGTCCACAGGGGCCATAAGGGGCCGTGGGGGTGGAGGGGTCGGCTTGTGGCCCCTGGAGACTGTGGGGGGCCACAGTGGGCCATAAGTGGCCCTACAGGAGGTCCGCAGGGGCCCTAGGCACCCAGGGGACCCGTGAAAGCCACAGGGAATCCGTGGGGGCACAGGGAGGCCACAGTAGACCCACAGAAGGTCCGCGGAGGTCCCTCAGAGGTCAGGGGACTCGTTACCTTGCACCGTCTGCACCGGCAGTAGCTACGCCTATGTATATAATGACTCAATGTAATATGTGTGTCTGATATAAGCCGTATGTGTTAGATTAGACAAAGATACACACAGGGATACTTCCATATACCTTTAACATGAAAAACACTGACACCCGTACAGAGACAATTTCTTGACAAGACAAAAGCAACAAACAAGCAAAGAAAATCTGTTCTAGTTGTACATACCGTATACATATCCGCTGTGTCCGCCCTGAGTGTGAGCTCTGCGACCGGCTGGACCTGGACTTCTGGCCGAGTCCCATCTTATCTCCAGTGTATAAAATACTTAGCGTATTAGTCCTATTAAAGTATGAAGTTTAGTCTGATCTGGGAGTCCTGTTTTATATAAAGTATCATCCCTCAGTTAAACTGTACTCAGGGCCAGATTTACATCTGTGGGATGTGGCCGGTTATCAGTACGGTGCGCCTGACACATAAACAGAGTACATTACATTAAAGTGATACATATGTAAGTTTCCCAGGGTTTCAAATGTTTTCTAATAAACAGCTACTGATTAGTAGAAAAATATGTATTATATTGAATAGTTGAATGTATTTACATATCTATATACTAGATACTGATATGTGGATGTTCACACCCCTAGGAAGCTTATATTAAGTGTACCCTGCAGGGTACAGTGTGTGACCTCTAAAGGAAGTGATGGTTGGTGGGGGTCACAGCTGAAATATCCCAAAAGGAGACAGAGAGAAAAAACAGCAACTGGATGATTGTGATACAAATGTTTCAGTCTTTACTTCCTCCTGATTGGCCAAAACTATTTTCAAATTGTATACCAGTTTATTTTGGGCTTGGAGGGTGTTAACCCTAAGTTTCAACTGACCAGAATTAAAAGATGTTACTAACTTCAAGGTAAGTGTTAAAATGCATATTTTGGTATTTTTTCATGCAAGAAATTATTTTTTTCATACACTACTGATTCTCCTCTATCAGATGTACTCATAATCCAGCTCACTTACCTCACCTGTAACTGCACTATCACCACTCCCACTAACCTCACCTGTAACTACCCTATCACCACTCCCACTAACCTCACCTGTAACAACCCTATCACCACTCCCACTAACCTCACCTGTAACTACCCTATCACCACTCCCTCTAACCTGACCTGTAATTGCCCTATCACCACTCCCTCTAACCTCACCTGTAATTGCCCCTATCACCACTTGTAACGGATCTCCTGGCACCCCGACCGGGTACCTCCGTTGATAGACGCATCCTAGTTTGCGCCGAGGCCTACAAGCACCGCACCGGACACCTCAACCACCACAGACTCCGCAACCGCCGTAGTTTAGCTGGAGCCGCGCCGACTTACTTCCACCCTGTATGAATCTCCAGCATCCAGGACCGTGTGGGGAAGACCTCTCCTTCAAGGATAGTACATCAGGAACAAGCGTTCAGTAGTTACAGCTCAAGGGAGTATGCAAAAGCATAGCAATCCCCAGTATGATAGAGAGCAATCCCCTCCAAGAACGAGATGAGACTACGTTTTGAAGGGTCAAGTAGAACTATTCTTTAATGACAGGGGATCTCCTTTTATGCAATGGTGCCCTCTGAAGGGCTACACCCACATAATTATCACAGCCAATTAGATACATGGTTCAACCCCCACGTCTCCTCCCTTCAGATAACAGGTAACACAATTAAAACAGACACAATTTTAACCACATTCTGGATGTACCCCAAAAACAGGGTGTACACCTTTAAGTCCCGTTCAATAGCTCTCACCCAGGGGAACAACATATAAAAAAATGGCATGAATCAGACCAGGGGTTCAAAAGTTAGTAAAAGTATCTTACTGGCAGCATGGCAATCCACATCCCCCATAGTTGGCCACACAATACACATAAAGAGAACAATAGGTGTGGTCACCCCTCCCTGAGGCTCCTTGATATAATCAGACAATGATTAAATCAGCCGTCTTTGTTCTTATGTTTGAGAATGAATAGACGTCCTTATCTGTAACAGGATTATCTCTCCTGCCAAGGTCTGCACTAGCCTGGGGCCAATATTCTGCAGAGCATAAACCAACATACATACAGTATATTACTAGGATCATATTTTAACCAAGAATTAAATAACCATAAACAGGGTAAAACAGTGATGGGTTCCGTTACAGCTGGGATCTGAGCGCACAAAACTACCGAATAGTGCTTAGATCATCTTCACACAGTTCAATTGCCATGTAGCTAAAGTCTTTCCCATAGTCTTTCATTATATGAATGGGCTCCATGTCATAGCTATCTGTGGTATCATGGTTCACACAGGGCAAGTACCGAATGATCCCCCTGTATGTAAAGGGCCAGAATGAGTGACATACACTCTGGAATGGCCGAATACTGTGTTTGAAGGGCAATATGTACCAGGGACATAGTCGCAGGGCAGGAGGCTGGCAAGCAGTCCTCTCCAAGACAAAGTGGAGAAGGGCACTTCGTCACACTGCCCCTATCACCACTCCTACTTACCACACCTGTAACTGCCCCTATCACCACTCGCTCTAACCTCACCTGTAAATGCCCCTATCAACACTCCTGCTTACCTCACCTGTAAATGCCCCTATCAACACTCCTACTTACATCACCTGTAACTGCCCCTATCACCACTCCCTCTAACCGCACCTGTAACTGCCCCTATTGCCACTCCCTCTAACCGCACCTGTAAGTGCCCATATCACCACTCCCTCTAACCTCACCTGTAACTGCCCCTATCAACACTCCCTCTAACCTCACCTGTAACTGCCCCTATCACTACTCCTACGTACCTCACCTGTAACTGCCCCTATCACCACTCCCTCTAACATCACCTGTATCTGCCCCTATCACCACTCCCTCTAACCTCACCTGTAACTTCCCCTATCACCACGCCCTCTAACCTCAGCTGTAACTGCCCCTATCACCACTCCTACTTACCTCACCTGTAACTGCTCCTATCACCACTCCCTCTAACCGCACCTGTAACAGCCCTTATCACCACTCCCTCTAACCTCACCTGTAACTGCCCCTATCACCACTCCCTCTAACCTCACCTGTAACTGCCCCTAAAACTATTCCTACGTACCTCACCTGTAACTGGCCCTATCACCACTCCCTCTAACCTCACCTGTAACTGCCCCATCAACACTCCTACGTACCTCACCTGTAACTGCCCCTATCACCACTCCCTCTAACCGCACCTGTAACAGCCCCTATCACCACTCCCTCTAACCTCACCTGTAACTGCCCCTATCACCACTCCCTCTAACCTCACCTGTAACTGCCCCTATCACTACTCCTACGTACCTCACCTGTAACTGCCCCTATCACCACTCCCTCTAACATCACCTGTATCTGCCCCTATCACCACTCCCTCTAACCACACCTGTAACTTCCCCTATCACCACGCCCTCTAACCTCAGCTGTAACTGCCCCTATCACCACTCCCTCTAACCTCACCTGTAACTGCCTCTCTCACCACTCCTACTTACCTCACCTGTAACTGCTCCGATCACCACTCCCTCTAACCGCACCTGTAACAGCCCCTATCACCACTCCCTCTAACCTCACCTGTAACTGCCCCTATCACCACTCCCTCTAACCTCACCTGTAACTGCCCCTATCACTACTCCTACGTACCTCACCTGTAACTGCCCCTATCACCACTAACTCTAACATCACCTGTATCTGCCCCTATCACCACTCCCTCTAACCACACCTGTAACTGCCCCTATTACCACTCCCTCTAACTGCACCAGTAACTTCCCCTATTACCACTCCCTCTAACCTCACCTGTAACAGCCCCTTTCACCACTCCCTATAAACGCCCCTATTGCCACTCCCTCTAACCGCACCTGTAAGTGCCCCTATCACCACTCCCTCTAACCTCACCTGTAACTGCCCCTATCACCACTCCTACTAACCTCACCTGTAACTGCCCCTATCACCACTCCCTCTAAGCTCACCTGTAACTGCCCCTGTCACCACTCCCTCTAACAGCACCTATATTAGCCCCTATCACCACTCCCTCTAAACTCACCTGTAACTGCCCCTATCACCACTCCCTCTAACTGCACGTGTAACTGCCACTATTGCCACTCCCTCTAACCGCACCTGTAACTGCCCCTATTGCCACTCCCTCCAACCGCACCTGTAAGTGCCCCTATCACCACTCCCTCTAACCTCACCTGTAACTGCCCCTATCACCACTCTCTAAACTCACCTGTCACTGCCCTTATCACCACTCCCTCTAACCTTACTTGTAATTGCCCCTATCACCACTCCCTCTAACCTCACCTGTAATTGCCTCTATCATCACTCCTACTTACCTCACCTGTAACTGCCCCTATCACCATTCCCTCTAACCTCACCTGTAACTACCCCTATCACCACTCCCTCTAACCGCACCTGTAACGGCCCCTATCACCACTCCCTCTAAACTCACCTGTAACTGCCCCTATCACCACTCCCTCTAACATCACCTGTATCTGCCCCTATCACCACTCCCTCTAAACTCACCAGTAACTGCCCCTATTACCACTCCCTCTAACCTCACCTGTAACTGCCCCTATTACCACTCCCTCTAACCTCACCTGTAACTGCCCTATCACCACTCCTTCTTACCTCACCTGTAATAGCCCCTTTCACCACTCCCTCTAACCGCACCTGTAACTGCCCCTATTGCCACTCCCTCTAACCGCACCTGTAACTGCCCCTATCACCACTCCCTCTAACCGCACCTGTAACTGCCCCTATTGCCACTCTCTCTAACCGCACCTGTAAGTGCCCCTATCACCACTCTGACTGACCTCACCTGTAACTGCCCCTATCACCAATCCCTCTAACCGCACCGGTAACTGCCCCTATCACCACTCCCTCTAACCGCACCTGTAACTGCCCCTATCACCACTCCCTCTAACCTCACCTGTAACTGCCCCTATCACTACTCCTACGTACTACACCTGTAACTGACCCTATCACCACTCCTTCTTACCTAACCTGTAACTGCCCCTATTACCACTCCCTCTAACCTCACCTGTAACTGCCCTATCACCACTCCTTCTTACCTCACCTGTAACTGCCCCTATCACCACTCCCTCTAACCGCACCTGTAACTGCCCCTATTACCACTCTCTCTAACCACACCTGTAACTTCCCCTATTACCACTCCCTTTAACCTCACCTGTAACTGCCCCTATCACCACTCCTACTTACCTCACCTGTAACTGCCCCTATCACCACTCCCTCTAACCTCACCTGTCAATGCCCTTATCACCACTTCCTTTAATCTTACTTGTAATTGCCTCTATCACCACTCCTACTTACCTCACCTGTAACTGCCCCTATCACCACTCCCTCTAACCTCACCTGTAACTGGTCCTATCACCACTCCTTCTAACCACACCTATAACAGCCCCTATAACCACTCCCTCTAACCTCACCTGTAACTGCCCCTATCACTACTCCTACGTACCTCACCTGTAACTGCCCCTATCACAACTCTGTCTAACATCACCTGTATCTGCCCCTATCCCCACTCCCTCTAAACTCACCTGTAACTGCCCTTATTACCACTCCCTCTAACCTCACCTGTAACTGCCCCTATTACCACTCCCTCTAACCTCACCTGTAACTGCCCCTATGACTACTCCTACGTACCTCACCTGTAACAGCCACTTTCACCACTCCTTCTTACCTCACCTGTAACTGCCCCTATTACCACTCCCTCTAACCACACCTGTAACTGCCCCTATTACCACTCCCTCTAACCGCACCTGTAACATCCCCTATTACCACTCCCTCTAACCTCACCTGTAACTGCCCCTATCACCACTCCTACTTACCTCACCTGTAACAGCCACTTTCACCACTCCCTCTAAACCCACCTGTAACTGCCCCTATTGCCACTGCCTCTAACCGCACCTGTAAGTGCCCCTATCACCACTCCCTCTAACCTCACCTGTAACTGCCCTTTCACCACTCCCTCTAACCGCACCTGTAACTGTCCCTATTACCACTCCCTCTAACCTCACCTGTAACTGCCCCTATCACCACTCCTTCTTACCTCACCTGTAACTGCCCCTATTACCACTCCCTCTAACCTCACCTGTAACTGCCCCTATCACCACTCCTTCTTACCTCACCTGTAACTGCCCCTATTACCACTCCCTCTAACCTCACCTGTAACTACTCCTATCACCACTCCTTCTTACCTCACCTGTAACTGCCCCTATTACCACTCCCTCTAACCTCACCTGTAATAGCCCCTTTCACCACTCATTTTAACCGCACCTGTAACTGCCCCTTTTGTCACTCCCTCTAACCGCACCTGTAACTGCCCCTATTGCCACTCCCTCTAACCGCACCTGTAAGTGCCCCTATTACCACTCCCTCTAACCTCACCTGTAACTGCCCCTATGACTACTCCTACGTACCTCACCTGTAACTGCCCCTATCACCACTCCCACTTACCGCACCTGTAACTGCCCTTATCACCACTCCCTCTAAACTCACCTGTAACTGCCCCTATTACCACTCCCTCTAACCTCACCTGTAACTGCCCCTATCACCACTCCTACTTACCTCACCTGTAACAGCCACTTTCACCACTCCCTCTAAACCCACATGTAACTGCCCCTATTGCCACTGCCTCTAACCGCACCTGTAAGTGCCCCTATCACCACTCCCTCTAACCTCACCTGTAACTGCCCTTTCACCACTCCCTCTAACCTCACCTGTAACTGCCCCTATCACTACTCCCTCTAACCGCACCTGTAACTGCCCCTATCACCACTCCCTCTAACCGCACCTGTAACTGCCCCTATTGTCACTCCCTCTAACCGCACCTGTAACTGCCCCTATCACCACTCCCTCTAACCTCACCTGTAACTGTCCCTATTACCACTCCCTCTAACCTCACCTGTAACTGCCCCTATCACCACTCCTTCTTACCTCACCTGTAACTGCCCCTATTACCACTCCCTCTAACCTCACCTGTAACTACTCCTATCACCACTCCTTCTTACCTCACCTGTAACTGCCCCTATTACCACTCCCTCTAACCTCACCTGTAATAGCCCCTTTCACCACTCATTTTAACAGCACCTGTAATTGCCCCTATTACCAATCCCTCTAACCGCACCTGTAACTGCCCCTTTTGTCACTCCCTCTAACCGCACCTGTAACTGCCCCTATTGCCACTCCCTCTAACCGCACCTGTAAGTGCCCCTATCACCACTCACTCTAACTTTTCCTGTAACTGCCCCTATCACCACTCCCACTTACCGCACCTGTAACTGCCCCTATCACCACTCCCTCTAAACTCACCTGTAACTGCCCCTATTACCACTCCCTCTAACCTCACCTGTAACTGCCCCTATGACTACTCCTACGTACCTCACCTGTAACTACCCCATCACCGCTCCTTCTTACCTCACCTGTTACTGCCCCTATCACCACTCCCTCTAACCACACCTGTAACTGCCCCTATTACCACTCCCTCTAAACGCACCTGTAACTTCCCCTATTACCACTCCCTCTAACCTCACCTGTAACTGCCCCTATTACCACTCCTACTTACCTCACCTGTAACAGCCCCTTTCACCACTCCCTCTAAACGCCCCTGTAACTGCCCCTATTGCCACTCCCTCTAACCGCACCTGTAAGTGCCCCTATCACCACTCCCTCTAACCTCACCTGTAACTGCCCCTATCACCACTCCCTCTAACCTCACCTGTAACTGCCCCTATCACCACTCCCTCTAACCTCACCTGTAACTGCCCCTATCACCACTCCCTCTAACCTCACCTGTAACTGCCCCTATCACCACTCCCTCTAACCTCACCTGTAACTGCCCCTATCACTACTCCTACGTACCTCACCTGTAACTGCCCCTATCACCACTCCGTCTAACATCACCTGAATCTGCCCCTATCCACACTCCTTCTAAACTCCCCTGTAACTGCCCCTATTACCACTCCCTCTAACCTCACCTGTAACTGCCCCTATGACTACTCCTACGTACCTCACCTGTAACTGCCCCATCACCACTCCTTCTTACCTCACCTGTAACTGCCCCTATCACCACTTCCTCTAACCTCACCTGTAACTGCCTCTCTCACCACTTCTACTTACCTCACCTGTTACTGCCCCTATCACGACTCCCTCTAACCACACCTGTAACTGCCCCTATTACCACTCCCTCTAAACGCACCTGTAACTTCCCCTATTACCACTCCCTCTAACCTCACCTGTAACTGCCCCTATCACCACTCCTACTTACCTCACCTGTAACAGCCCCTATCACCACTCCCTCTAACCTCACCTGTAACTGCCCCTATGACTACTCCTACTTACCTCACCTGTAACAGCCACTTTCACCACTCCCTCTAAACCCACCTGTAACTGCCCCTATTGCCACTGCCTCTTACCGCACCTGTAAGTGCCCCTATCACCACTCCCTCTAACCTCAACTGTAACTGCCCCTATTACCACTCCTACTTACCTCACCTGTAACAGCCCCTATCACCACTCCCTCTAACCTCACCTGTAACTGCCCTTCACCACTCCCTCTAACCACACCTATAACAGCCCCTATCACCACTCCCTATAACCTCATCTGTAACTGCCCCTATCACTACTCCTACGTACCTCACCTGTAACTGCCCCTATCACCACTCTGTCTAACATCACCTGTATCTGCCCCTATCCCCACTCCCTCTAAACTCACCTGTAACTGCCCCTATTAGCATTCCCTCTAACCTTACCTGTAACTGCCCCTATCACCACTCCTACTTACCTCACCTATAACAGCCACTTTCACCACTCCCTCTAAACCCACCTGTAACTGCCCCTATTGTCACTCCCTCTAACCGCACCTGTAACTGCCCCTATCACCACTCCCTCTAACCTCACCTGTAACTGCCCCTATCACTACTCCTACTTACCTCACCTGTAACTGCCCCTATCACCACTCCGTCTAACATCAACTGTATCTGACCCTATCACCACTCCCTCTAACCTCACCTGTAACTGCCCCTATTACCACTCCCTTTATCCTCACCTGTAACTGCCCCTATCACCACTCCTTCTTACCTCACCTGTAACTGCCCCTATTACCACTCCCTCTAACCTCACCTGTAACTGCCCCTATGACTACTCCTACGTACCTCACCTGTAACAGCCACTTTCACCACTCCTTCTTACCTCACCTGTAACTGCCCCTATTACCACTCCCTCTAACCACACCTGTAACTGCCCCTATTACCACTCCCTCTAACCGCACCTGTAACTTCCCCTATTACCACTCCCTCTAACCTCACCTGTAACTGCCCCTATCACCACTCCTACTTACCTCACCTGTAACAGCCACTTTCACCACTCCCTCTAAACCCACCTGTAACTGCCCCTATTGCCACTGCCTCTATCCGCACCTGTAACTGCCCCTATCACCACTCCCTCTAACCTCACCTGTAACTGCCCTTTCACCACTCCCTCTAACCACACCTATAACAGCCCCTATCACCACTCCCTCTAACCTCACCTGTAACTGCCCCTATCACCACTCCCACTTACCGCACCTGTAACTGCCCCTATCACCACTCCCTCTAAACTCACCTGTAACTGCCCCTATTACCACTCCCTCTAACCTCACCTGTAACTGCCCCTATGACTACTCCTACGTACCTTACCTGTAACTGCCCCATCACCACTCCTTCTTACCTCACCTGTAACTGCCCCTATCACCACTTCCTCTAACCTCACCTGTAACTGCCTCTCTCACCACTCCTACTTACCTCACCTGTTACTGCCCCTATCACGACTCCCTCTAACCACACCTGTAACTGCCCCTATTACCACTCCCTCTAAACGCACCTGTAACTTCCCCTATTACCACTCCCTCTAACCTCACCTGTAACTGCCCCTATCACCACTCCTACTTACCTCACCTGTAACAGCCCCTATCACCACTCCCTCTAACCTCACCTGTAACAGCCCCTATCACCACTCCCTCTAACCTCACCTGTAACTGCCCCTATCACTACTCCCTCTAACCTCACCTGTAACTGCCCCTATCACTACTCCTACTTACCTCACCTGTAACAGCCACTTTCACCACTCCCTCTAAACCCACCTGTAACTGCCCCTATTGCCACTGCCTCTAACCTCACCTGTAACTGCCCCTATTCCCACTGCCTCTAACCTCACCTGTAACTGCCCCTATCACTACTCCTACTTACCTCACCTGTAACAGCCACTTTCACCACTCCCTCTAAACCCACCTGTAACTGCCCTTATTACCACTTCCTCTAACCTCACCTGTAACTGCCCCTATCTCCACTCCTATTTACCTCACCTGTAACTGCCCCTATTACCACTGCCCCTATACCCACTCCTACTTACTGCATAATCATATGGACCTCAGTACTCCATTTACATCTGTAAGCCTCTGAGCTCCCTCAAGCTCATGCTCATTGCTTCATTAACCTCATTCTTCGTGTGCCTTCAATCTTTCACATAATCAAAATCTTCTCTAGGGAATCTAGTCTTTGAGTTTTGAGATTTAACTTCATGATCAAACCTTCCATTAAACAGTTTGGCATCATTTCCTGTAGTGTTGATTTATTGGATCTTCTTGCAGTCCCGTCTTCTCCAAAACCACAATTCAAAGGCATCAATTCTCCGGCACTCAGACTTCCTTATGGTCCAACTTTCACATCCGTATGTTACTACTGGGAATATCATACACCTTTGTTGATAATGTAATATCTTTACTTTATACTAGCTTGTCCAGACTTACCATAACTATTCTCCCCATAAGCAATCGTCTTTCATGGCTGCAGTCACCACCTGAAGAGATCTTGGAGTCCATTAAAATAAAATCTGTCTCTGCCTCCACTTCTTCCCACGTCTATTTGCCAGGAAGTGTGATTGCCGTTTGCCATGACCTTCGTCTTTTTAACGTTGAGCACCAGGTCAGCTTTTGCACTCTCTCTTCTTTTACCCTCATCAATAAGTCCTTTAGTTCCTCCTCACTTTCACCCATCAGAGTAGTATCATCGGCGTATCTGAGGTTGGTGATATTCCTTCCAGCAATATTGATACCGGCTTTGGATTCATCCAGTCAAGCCTTACACATGATGTATTCTGGGTGTAAGGTGAATAAATAAGGTGACAATATACAACCTTGTCGTACAACTTTTCAGATCTTGAACCATTCTATTGTCCCATGTTCGGTTCTGACCGTGGCTTCTTGTTCCAGATACAAATTCCTCAGGAGGTGGATGAGATGATCTGGCACTCTCATCTCTTTGAGGACATGCCACATTTTGTTGCGATCCACACAGTCAGAGGCTTTAGAATCATCTATGAAGCCGAAGTAAATGCTTGTCTGGGCCTCTCTTGCTTCTCTCTTGCTGTATCCATGACTTCAGGGTCCCTTTCAGTTTCAACATCTCTATACCATAATGTGCAAACTTATCCCTGGACACTGGAAGGGTCATCCCACCGAGGGCCCCTCCTAAAGGCATAGTCCTGGGCTACATGTTATGTGTCATTTAACCCTTCCCATCACCTTTTCTCCACGTGCTCCTTCAAAGGGAATTTCTCCTAAAAGCAAAAGATTTGTTTCTCACTTTATTAACCTCTTCACTCGAATTGTATCTTGACTAAATAAATGTAACAGGACCTCTCAAGACTGAAGTAAGACAATCAGCAGCAATGTAAGCTATGAACATTAACACACGTTTAGAGAAACTCAAGGCTGCTTAAGTATAGAAGAATCAATCTCCTATTTGTTTCATTCATTCTTGAGAGCTTGTATTCTTTTATCAGTGAAGAAAGGTAAAGGTGAGGAGGATTTGTTAGATAATTGGATCTCATTGAATTTGACACCAACCGCTGCCTCTCATAGGCCCAGAAGCAGACAGCTTGAATTAATAACAGTAAGTCCTATTGCTCAGATATGTAAACACCCCTCTCACACCAAATACTATGGATGTCTCCAGGGCCCAGCAGAGGCATCAAAATATACTTATTTATTCTTTAAGTAAAAAACACATCTTATGACTTTCATCCGCCTTATTATTATTATTTCAGACATATTTGTTTGTATTGTTTAGTGGCACTTTAAAAATTGCAAACAAATTAATGTATCTTTCTTTCACACTAAGAATGGTCCTAATCTGCGCTGCTCCTTTAATAGCGGAGAGATTCTTTGTGACAAGGTGTGCACAAACACCTGTTATTTCCAGATAAATTCCATATTTCCATGGCGACCGCTTATGAAAGGAATCAGGCGTATATTAACAAGATTATTTCTGCTTCTTATTTACAGCAAAGAGACAGGAGGCAGAAAAGATCGTCCAAAATAACAAGCCAAGAGGTGGGAGGCAGCCCTCCTTACAAGGAGATCCAGATTACTAGTTCTCCATTACAATTACTTTCTTATTTTTCCAGTTCTATTTCCAGTACAATTCTCTCTTACGGTGAGATTCTCATTTCCAGTTCTCCTTTTACAGTGAGATTCCCATGTTTTCCGTTCACCATTACAATTGGATTCCCATGTTTCCAGTTCTCCTTTAGAGACAGGTGTTCATTTTTCCATCCTTCCATTACAATCAGATTATCATTTCCGGTTCTCCTTTACGTTGAGATGTTCATGTCTCCACTTCCCCTTTACAGGGAAATGTTCATGTTCACAGTGAGATTCTCATGTTTCTGGTTCTCCATTAAAGAGATGTTCATGCTGCCAGTTCTATTTTACAGGGAGTTTCTAATTTTCTAGTTCTACTTTACAGTAGATGATCTCACTTTAAAATGGAACTGGAAACATGAGAACCTCTCTGTAAAGTAGAACTGGGAAATTAAATTGAATCATATGTGAACTGGCCACATGAGAACCTCTTTGTAAGGGAGAACTGGCCACATGAGAACCTCTTTGTAAGGGAGAACTGGAAACATGAGAATTTAATTGTATGTGAACTGGCCACATGAGAACCCCTTTGTAAATGAGAACTGGCCACATGAGAATTGAATTGTATGTGAACTGGCCACATGAGAACCTCTTTGTAAGGGAGAACTGGCCACATGAGAATCTCTTTGTAAGGGAGAACTGGCCACATGAGAATCTCTTTGTAAGGGAGAACTGGAAACATGAGAATTTAATTGTATGTGAACTGGCCACATGAGAACCCCTTTGTAAGAGAGAACTGGCCACATGAGAATCAAATTGTATGTGAACTGGCCACATGAGAACCCCTTTGTAAATGAGAACTGGCCACATGAGAATTGAATTGTATGTGAACTGGCCACATGAGAACCTCTTTGTAAGGGAGAACTGGCCACATGAGAATCTCTTTGTAAGGGAGAACTGGCCACATGAGAATCTCTTTGTAAGGGAGAACTGGAAACATGAGAATTTAATTGTATGTGAACTGGCCACATGAGAACCTCTTTGTAAGGGAGAACTGGCCACATGAGAATCACTTTGTAAGGGAGAACTGGCCATATGAGAATCTCTTTGTAAGGGAGAACTGGCCACATGAGAATCTCTTTGCGATGGGGAAAGGGAAAACAAGACAGTCTTACCTGTAAGAGAGACCTGGAATTACGAGAATTGAATTGTAATGGAGAACTGGAAACATAAACATCTCTAATGTTGCCGGTTCTCCATTACAGTTTGAGAGATGCTCGTGTTTCCAGTTGTCTATTACTATTAGATTTTCATTTCCCAGTTCCCCTTTACAGTGAGGTGCTCATGTTGCCAGTTTTATCTTAGTGAGATTTTCATGTGGGACATATGTGGTAGATGTTCATATTTCCAGTTCTTCATTACAATTCGATTCTCAATTCCAGTTCTCCTTGACAGTGAGAGTTTCTTGTTTGCAGTGCTCCCTTAGCATGAGATTGCCATGTTGCCAGTTCCCCCTTATAATTAAAGAAAGGGTGATAAACGGGTTAATAAACGGGTCACTGGGTGTACAAGTGGAATGTACCAAGAGACTTCTTTATGTACATCTGAATGGTTTGGGTATAAGTTCTAGTTATTTGGCTAAATAATCCTCTTATGGTAGACTAGTGACTTGCCCGTCAAAAAATGACGGCAATAAAATTGTAAGGCAGGTAATGCTGTTTGCCAGAGACAGTAAGTGGTTTGGTGGTGTGAGATCCTTCGGCGCTCATTGCCTCTGGGTTAGTGTATTTTTTGTTATTATAGGCGCTTTTGCTCTTATTGTAAGGTCTGCGCTGATCTCCTTTTGGCGCTTATTGCAAGGCTCTCCCCTGGTGTACTTTGTGTCCTACGAGCACCATTGGCGCTCCTTATGAGACGTGCGGTGAAGGTCTTCCAGACGTCCTGGGTGCCCCCCCCCTTGTTGTGGGTAAGGTTTCATTTGATTTTTGTCTGTATTTGTGTTTTTTTAATGTTTTCCGCTGAGCGCGGGTTGTCCGTTAAGATCGTATTTTTGCGAGTCCATAATGGATTTGTTCCAAGTGCCGCGGCTCAAATTTTTTTGTGTAAATCCGTATTTAATCATTGCGTGTTTTGTGTTTTTTTTTTTTTTCAAAGTCCCGCTTCTGTGGGCGTTTGTAACCGCTTGTGAGGATCCGTAGAGCCTCCACCTCATTGCAGCCGACGTGGGGGCCTCCACCTCCGCAAATGCGACCCCTCAATTGTCGAGGGTCCGCATTTGCGGTCCGAAAGTTGTAGGGGGTCGTAGGGATGAGCGGCTACGGTGCTCATCTCCACTAGCCCATGGAGCGCTTCTTGTCAGCAACTGCGGAGGGCTCGTCAAGAATTATATATGTGATAGTATTGTAAGGAATAATACAGCCCTATTAACATCAACCTATTAGGCGGTTTTGCTGAGGAATAATAATAATACAACCCTACTAACGTCAACCTATTAGGTGGGGTTAGTAAAAAAAATAATGATACACTCCTACTAACGTAAACCTATTAGGCTGACTTTAGTAGGGTTGTATTATTATTCTTCACCAATCCTACCTATTAGGTGGGATTGGTAAAGAATAATGATACATGTCTACTATTGTAAATCTATTAGGTGGGATTAGTAAAGAATAATGACACAACCCTACTAACGTCAACCTATTAGGTGGGATTGGTGAAGAATAATAATACAACCCTACTAACGTCCACCTATTAGGTGGTATCGGTGAGGAATAATGATACAACCCTACTAATGTCAATTTAAAAGGCAGGATTGGTGAGGAATAATGATACAAACCTACTAAAGTAAGTCTATCAGGTGGGATTGGTGAGCAATAATAATACAACCCTACTATTGTCAACCAATTAGGTGACATTGGTGAGGAATAATAATACAACCCTACTAAAGTCAGCCTATTAGGTGGGATTTGTGAAGAATAATGATACAACCATATTAACGTCAACCTATAAGGCGAGATTTGTGAGCAGTAATGATACAACCATACTAAAGTTAGCTTATTAGGTGGGATTGGTGAGGAATAATAATACAACCCTACTAAAGTCTTCCTATTAGGTGGGATTGGTGAGGAATAATGATACAACCCTACTAAAGTCTTCCTATTAGGTGGGATTGGTGAGAAATAATAATATAACCCTACTAACGTCAACCAATTAGGTGACATTGGTGAGGAATAATAACACAACCCTAATAAAGTCACCCTGTCAATTGGGATTGGTGAGGAATAATGATACAACCCTAATAACGTCAGCCTATTAGGCGGGATTGGTGAAGAATAATGATACAACCCAACTAAAGTCAGCCTATTAGGTGGGACTGGTGAGTAATAATTATACAACCCTACTAACGTCATTCTATTAGGTGGGATTGGTGAAGAATAATGATACAACCATACTAACATCAACCTAATCGGTGAGATTGGTAAGGAATAATGATACAACCCTAATAACGTCAGCCTATTAGGCGGGATTGGTGAAGAATAATGATACAACCCTACTAAAGTCATTCTATTAGGTGGGATTGGTGAAGAATAATGATACAACCATATTAACGTCAACCTATTAGGTGGAATTGGTGATGAATAATTATACAACCATACTAACATTAACCTAATCAGTGAGATTGGTAAGGAATAATGATACAACCCTACAAATGTCAGCCTATCACGTGGGATTGGTGAGGCATAATGATACAACCCTAGTAAAGTCAGCCTATTAGGGGAGATTGTTGAGGAATAATACAACCCTACTCAGGTCAAAATATTAGGTGGGATTGGTGAGGAATAATGATACAACCCTACTAACGTCAACCAATTAGGCGACATTGGTGAGGAATAATAATACAACCCTACTTAAGTCAGCCAATTACGTGGGATTTGTGAAGGATAATGATACAACCCTACTAAAGTCAACGTATTAGGTATGAATGGTGAGCAATAATGATACAATCTTACTAATGTCAGTCTATTAGGTGGGATTGGTGAAGAATAATGATATAACCCTACTAACGTCAACCTACTAGACGGGATTGGGGAACAATAATAATAAAACCCTAGTAACGTCAACATACTTGGTGGGATTGTGGAGGAATAATGATACAACCCTACTAATGTCAACCCATTAGGTGGGATTGGTGAGAAATAATAATACAACCATACTAAAATCAGCGTATTAGGTGGGATCGGTGAGGAATAAAGTAAACCTATTTCACTCTTATTAACATTATTTATTACATGCAAGGATAACTATTTATGGAAAGTGATCCCATTATGTTGATTATTATATGTATTTTATAACTGAGCAAATTCCCTAACAGATTATTTCTATTTTAGACTAGAACTTCTAAAAGTTAGTTTAATAATTGACTGTATTTTTATATTGTTTTTTATTTATGTAAAGATAAATCTGACCTCCAAACACTTTTAAATACAATTTTAGAGAGGAATGAAGGGACACTGCAGTGCTAACCCAAGCCCTGGGCCTTAAAGGGACTCCATAATGTTACAAACAATCATAATATTTATATACATGACAAATATGAATTATCCGCATGGTCATGTGTTGCTGGCACCTGCGTTATAGGTGATACACTGGACACAATATTTACAATATATTTAAATAATAAGTATATACAATGATATATTGTTATATTAATAGTATATATAATTACATATTAATAATAATTTACAATATTGATTTCATTGTATAATTTCCTGATTAAGTGAAGGAGTTAATCCTTTGTGGGATTGC
This sequence comes from Discoglossus pictus, assembly GCA_027410445.1. Classification (NCBI taxonomy): domain Eukaryota; kingdom Metazoa; phylum Chordata; class Amphibia; order Anura; family Alytidae; genus Discoglossus; species Discoglossus pictus. The sequence continues at coordinate 447,770,640 of CM050165.1, read as the reverse complement.
AGGGTGGGTGTGCTACACATTAGATGACACATCAGTACATGTTTGCCTGGATACTCTGTGGATATCAGCAGGACAAAGGTTTCTATAACACCCTTGTAGAGCTTGGCAGGCGCACGGATTGCTGCAGAGCGCGGCCAGTTGGGGCCTGCACAGACTCAGTGTCAGGAACACGACAAGCAGCACCCGAGGGGTTAAATATGGCACCGATCAGCGCCAAGCATTATTACGCAATTTGCCAATTTATGTTTATATATATAATTTTCTTAATACATTTTCTTCAAATGACATCTACTAAATGTGTCTGTATAATTTATATATATATATATATATATATATATATATATATATATATAGAGGGTGTACCCACCAGATATACGGAAATGTGCTCTCCAAATAAGTCGGATAAAGCTATTAAATTACATCTGATTAGCTCACAAAGAGCAGTGCTGCAGGTGTGAGAGATGGCAGCGTACATGAGAGTATAACGGGAGAAAGAGGGAGGATCCAGAAGCTATGACGCAGTTACCCTGTGGGTCTCAAGTATTTGATGTGCACATTTTATAAGAAAAATGACATTGAGGATAATCAAATTACTTTAAATATCTCAGATTTATACATAACCACACCTTCTAATTATCCCTTTTTTACTGGAAAAAAAAACTCCCAACTCCCCAAATGTTCCTCTTGTGGTTTAATGTGGGTAAGTCTGCGAGTTTCTATCCTGCGCGGTGCTTTAGGGAAAGCGCTATAGACACCGGATTCCAAGCTCAAAGACAGGGCCCTCCATTCTTTGCAATGTGTGAATCTTGAACTTGTCATTGCCTGTAACTTAACTTCTGTATAGCGCTACGGAATATGTTGCGCATTACAAATAAACGATAATAAATAATAAATTATTGTTAACAAGCAGTGTATTTTGTTGTATGAGCAATTAGACTGCCGAGTGATGTTGCTTGAGAAATTAACAGAGTGCCATAGAGTGTGAGGCTCTATGGGAAAGGCTATGATTGACAGCACAGCTTCCTCTGGACTCTGGTTACACTGCACTGACCAGTTCAACCATAGCTTTCCTGTTTAAGGTGAGTACCAGTATTCCATGCCTGCACAGATAGATGTGGTAAGGGTTACATTTTTAGTCTGTTGAGGTCTGTGCACAGAGCACTAAAGCTCCCAATCCCTCAACCACGCAGGGACCTGTGGTTGGTCGTTCACACGCATAAACACAGAATGTAATTTAAATTTGCAATTAAAAATGCACATATTTATTATTTTCACATGCCCCTCGGAGATCTTAACAGTGATGTGGCCCTAAGTTGTGTAACATTTAACAAATTTGGTAAAAATATAAAATGTAAAACTAAAGCTGTGATTTTTGTAGGACAGAGAGATCGCGTTGGCTCTTAAGACTCCTTGGAGCTCAGTTTTAATCTTAGGCATAGCATGGGCAGTCCCACAGTAAGAAACCATGTAATATTATTTGCAACCATTAAAGCGCATTCATTCCCCAAACCACAGAACTACTGACAGATGCAAACGCCACCTTTAAAAAAAGTTTTTATTTTGGATGATTTTACAGTCTTGATCTAACGCTTCCTAAAGGATGTTGGTCAACACGCAAAGACGTAAGTAAATACCAAACAACAGTTTCTATTTTTTTATTTGGCTAATCAAGGGGTGAGAACCTTACATATCAAGTAAGGGGATTCACACATGCATGGGAAAAAGAAGGATTTACCAAGGCAAGTGGGCACTCACTAGCCCTCGGCAGTCTTCTACTGGACTTGGATGGATCTGGTCCAGAGAATGACTGCGTTTGAATGTGACGGGACAGCTCTCGCCTAATCTGACTAGCCCAAATGATGAAGGCACAACCTGAAACTTTATATCAGGTAGGCGTCCATTAAAGATACACCAGGTTAGCACCCACCTATATATGCCCTTCTTCATATTTGAATGTCTAAAAATAAATCAAAACATATATATATATATATATATATATATATATATATATATTTCCTGTTGAGAATTCGAATAGCTATTGCAGTGCACTGTGGGAAACTGGATGGGACATGCAAATAAGCCTGTAATGCATTTTCACTCTTTAGTCCAGTTAAACTTTACACATGGCTCCTTTTTCTAAACAAGTTAGGTTCCAGCCCCACACTAATGAGATCCATTTAAGATTGAAACATTACTGTCTATGGGTCTCCTAACTTGTGCATATTTGATTAAACCGTGACACTGCATAGTGGACTCATTTGCATGTGGAGACTTCTATCACTTCTGCGCACCATAAGCTACATGAGGTTATATAAACAGGCGCCCCATAAAACAATAGCACAAGTTAGATACCAGGCCCAAACTGATGAGATCCATGTTAGATTGAAACAGCTTTCTGTGGGTAGGTCTCCTAAATGCTGTATAATCTTTTTTTGCTTATAAAGCTGTGTAATATAGCGAGCATATGCCTAACAAGAGCCATGTAAAAAGTGGCATTGGATTAAAGGTTAATTTTCATGTCCCGACCCAGTTCTGTCCCTTCTGAGTGTTTTCTGACGCAGTCAGCGTTCTCTCTATTATGGAGGCAAGATTGTTGGGGATGGCCCAAAAAACTAAATTATGGCATACGAAAGGCCAAGACAACTCCAGGGTGCTAACATGAGGCTGCATCTTAAGGAATGGGGGGGAAGAAAGAAGAAAAAAACATTTCCCAATGGAACCACAAACATACTGCGAGTTGCGCAACATTGAGGCATTCTGGGTAGTGACACTAACAGTCTGGTATATAACTTTAACCACCCAGATCGAGTTTATTGCAAAATCAAATAATCATTCTCTCTAAAATACTCGCATACATTTTATCAGATGCGCCTACAAATAAAGGCGCTTTGTACAAAAGACGTGTGCGGCCCGTGCTAATTAGTAGCAGTGAATCTTAAGACAGTAACAAGTCGGGAAACGTTCTAAGGAACTAGGATAGACAAGGGTGTGGCTCAGGTATAAGCTGGAGGGGACACAGCAAAGGTCCAAGTTAATGCACAAATAAATTATTATAACTGCAATTAGTAAATTTGTGGAAATGTATGAGCTTGAAGGTTATCTGTACATGTCTTCCCTCTCTCCTTATCCTTGATCGGAGGTAAGGTTCTGTTAATGATGACAGCTGCTCAGCTGCTTGTGCAACTGAAACCCTCTGCTGTCAAGATTCAGAATCCCCCGACCCACCCCAAGGATCCCAAATGTTGGATGATCCTGTTCAGGAACCATTGCACGGCCATAGGTCCGGTCAGGAAGGCATTAGAGGATGGGCTATTTGATCTATTTCTTATACTCCAGTGTTTTCTCGGGGTGAGTATCCCTGGAGGATCACACATTAACAACAAGTCCAAACAACCCAAAGACATCCAGAGAATTGTTTAAACCACCGACATTATGACTAAGGATATAATTAAAGGAAACAATCTGAAATACTAAACATTAACCCTCCATATGCTGAGCTGCTTGGCTACATATTCTAGAATAGGGCAGCTACAAGCATGCCAGGGCTGGAGGGAGTGTGCAAGGCGATTTGGGTATGGAGCCCTACCATAAGGGGACACTGCAAAGGTCCCACTTATGGTAGAAAGGAAAAAAACTTACAAAGGGGTCATTAAAATAATAATGAGTGAATTAGATAATAGCTGGAAATGTCAGTATTTATGCAGAATTACACAACATATTACTTTATCTCACATGATTATGAATCTCTCACTCTCTGGCAGAGGATAACCCAAATAGATTGGCCAGATCAGTATAAGACGACTCCACAACAGGAAGTTGATTTCATTTTCAAACCCGCACTAAAAACGTAATAAGCAATGGATGTCCCAGCAGGACTTGGGCTTCCCTAATAACTATTCAGTGATGATACCGTGTAAAGGTGACCTCGTGGCACGTTCTGGATTTCTATTTAAGGCACCCGACCAGAATGTGAATCCTGTAAATAGAGTATCCCCCCACCCCCACCCCCCGCCTCCCTTCAGAAAATACGGCTCTACCAAGCACAGATGTGCAAGATGGCGACCTGCAGGAGAGTGTAAAGCGAGAGCGGAAATGAAAACATTTCATATAACCAGCAAGTTTTGCCTAAAGAGACCCTTTTTTGACCAGAATACACATCCGCACATACTAGTAATGCTCAGCCCTTCAGTTGGAGAAACATTATATATTACAGATTCTAAAATGTAAGGTCCCAGGTCTAATACTTAAGGCAAAGGCACATTTTTTTTTTTTTTTTTCTTATACTGAGTATTAGGCAGGAAAAATGGTAAATCTGACCCTGTGGATAGCATCATATAGGAGTGAGACGGGAAATACCCCAACCGCTTAAAAATAAAATCACTGCAAAGAAACAAACAAGAGCTCTTTACCAATAACACACAACGTTGTTGCTTTATGGATACAAAAGAAAGGATTAATTCTAACATTTATTGTTGTACAAGTTTCTTTTCTTCCAGAAGAGTAGCAATGATTGCTGTATTTGGCTCATGGGTTTACTTTCCATTAGTAGTGATAAGAGAAAGGGGATACGATGAGAAACCAAAATGTCTTTTTAAAATGATATATGTCACAAACATGATTTATTTACTTTGTGTGTGTGTTCTCTCCCCCCCTCCCCCCCCCCATTTTCTATACATTTTGTTTTGAGAAAAATGATACCAGCAAGCATACTTTAGATGGAGAGGAGGGTGCGAGATATTCTTGTTAATATGATAGAAGGGAGAAGGAGACATTCATTTTAAAGGTTAAAATGGAGGGTGGGGAGGGGGTAAAGTGGTTTATGTTGCGAGGAGGAAGGGGGAGGGAAAGCGTAAGGGGGTAAGAGGGCAGTGGATGGTGAATGTCGCAAACAAAGACGCTCAACAACATTTGCTCTTCCAGCCCGTCACGCCGCCTCCACTGCTGATATCTACATTTTCACTGTTGGGTTCTTTAACTGGAGTCTGGAAGAGAACAATACAAATGATTAAGACATATAGAGCACACCATCTTACAAACGAATTGTGCATTTCAAAGAAGTTTGTGTAATCTAGGGATTGACAAATCTAGGCTGCAAATATTTTACTGTTCACTCAACTTCTTTAGTTGCTCTTGTGTCTTAAAAAAAAGTTTGTCTGCCTCCTCAGTTTCATATAAAGCCGAGTATAGAGATGAAACGTGTGTCAGGCACAACGTCAGATACTCCATCCCCAAACAATTGTGTGCTGCCAATTCAATCGCTTTTGTTATTGTATCATCTTGCGGCACAATTAGAGCTACTATACAAATTGTTATTTTCATGCTTTGTAGCAGATTAATGATATACAATATCTTCAGATTATTTTCCGGAAATAACCAAGTAAAGAACACTATAACTGCTTTTATATATATACTAGCGAATTGCCCGTCAAAAAATGACGGCAATGAAATTGTAAGGTAGCTAAATTAGTAAATGAATATAGTGTACCTATTTTGAAGCATTGTGATGAAGAGCTGGCAATCTGTGTTGATGTTGCTGCAGCATTAGTGGTGTGGAGCTGCTGTGTAAGCATGCTGAATGTGTGCAGTGTAACACTGTGCGTGCGCGAGACCAAACCGTTAGCGTAGTCGTGTACTTCCGCATTGGTGTAAAATGGCGAGTAATGTGTGGTATAGGTCTGTATCGGAATATCCGTAGGTGTTTTGTGGTGTTTTGCGAGTTTAGAGTGCTGTAGCCTCGTTTTCGTTTTGTTCGGCGGCCATTTTTTCTCTCGCTTAGATTTTTTTTTAGTCTCTAAACTGTTTTATTTCGAGTAAAATCGAGGTGTAAGTTGCATTTTTGAGGTCCTGGGTGCTCCCTCTTGGTGTAGGTAAGTTTTTTATGTATGTGCTGTGTGTATGTATTGTGTTTTAAATGTTTGTATGTCGGCGTGTTGCGTCCGATGTTTGCGAGTTCGTAATGTGTGGTAACGTGTTTCGTACGTTGTTTGCGTTCCTCGTAAAATTTAGCGAGTGTCGTAATTTGTGTGTCGTGTTTTTTGAGTAGCGACGTGAATTTTGCGAGGGTTTGAGGCCCTTGCCCAGTGACCTCGCCAGCAACCGAGTCCCTCGCTTCGCGAGGGGCCTCAGTTGCTGGCATGGAGCGCCTTCGGCGCTCCATGCCAGCAACTGAGGCCCTTGCCCAGTGACCTCGCCAGCAACTGAGGCCCTCGCTTCGCGAGGGGCCTCAGTTGCTGACATGGAGCGCCTTCGGCGCTCCATGCCAGCAACTGAGGCCCGTGCCCAGTGACCTCGCCAGCAACTGAGGCCCTCGCTTCGCGAGGGGCCTCAGTTGCTGGCATGGAGCGCCTTCGGCGCTCCATGCCAGCAACTGAGGCCCTTGCCCAGTGACCTCGCTACGCGAGGGCCGCGGCTCGCTGCGCGAGGGCCGCGGGCTCGCTGCGCGAGGGCCGCGGGCTCGCTACGCGAGCCCGCAAGCGTGAGCAACGACTCGTACGCTCACAACTATATATGTGATATTTTTTTTCCATATAAATATATCAACTTCAGTTGTAAATAATGCAAACATTTTTTCTGAAAAGAAAATATTTACAATAAAAAAGGTTAAAAACTACTTCATTCCTGAAAATAGACATAGTGTAATAATACTTTTAAACACAGCCTTTACACAGAGAAAGTCATTTTGTTTACATTTGACAGAACAAGACTATTTGAAGAGTTCTAACTAACGATCTCACCACGGGCCTGGCTGATTTGGTAAAAAAAAGTTATAAAAAAATATTCTTTTAAAATGTTGTCAACTATAATCCACAGCCATTTTTAAAAATTTGTTTTGCTTAACTTTCAGATACATTTATCAAACCCATGCTCTGTATCATAATTATATAAATTAAAAATACATCTTTGGATAAAAAAAAAGCACACTATAAACTCTGGTTTCCACTGGCGGATTAAAACCCAAATTGCACAGCATTACACAACTGCATGGATGACACTGCGTATCTACCAAAAGCCACCTGGTTATTTCCATATTATATGGCGTGCTTTACACATTACTACATGTTCCCAGTAATAAGGGCCCATAACCAAAAGATATTCGGGGGATGATAGTTTTATTTTCTGATAAGACTCATTTTTCTAGGTTTCTATGAAAATCCTCCTTGCTCCTAGGAGTCAGCATGAACCGCTTTGGAATACAAATCACAAGCCCACTAGAGAGGTCATAGAGAAGACAAGCGTGCCCTGTGTATAACCTCCACGGCGGCCCTACCTTTCGGAGTATGTCTTCTGCTAACGTGAGGAATGCCTTCTCAATGTTTACGTTCGCTTTTGCACTAGTCTCAAAAAACCTAATCCCGTGCTCCCGGGCAATCTGTGGAGATAGACAGAGCAATGCATTATGGGTGGAATTACACATTCTCGTAGCACACAACATACATCACATGCCATTTACACACAGGAGAAACTACAGTATATTCTTACCAACTTAAATATGGAAGGTTCCTGGATGTTACTAGGTATATAGTACCCGCTGCATATATTTCTGTGATTAGGTATTATGTAGTATTAGGTCTGGTGCAGATTCCAGTGATCCATTACAATGGCACAATTTGTAGTTTATTTTTTTATTTATTTATATAAATTAAAATATTTATTATTACTCATAATTGTGAGCGACTCTCTGGGGTCTCCACGAATTGCTTTCATTTTTCAGTCTGCCGGTTAGGACCTCTAGATTGGCACACAGGGTGGGAGCAGACATGCACAAATCATGGCTGTGTTGCCAATATGGCTGACAAGTTTACACAATGGACGTGCAAACATTTACACAACGTGGTGCGTATCTGTGCTTCTATTTTTGTGATGTTAGGGGCGCGCTCTGACATCAATACAAGAATCTTGGATAAATATTTACATGGACTTCTATATACATCGGAAAAACATTTCCCAGTCGGGGAGCTTGCTGTACACAGAATGGGGTAGAACGGAAAATATCATTTCTTCATGATCTTCAAGAGTAGAAAATATGTCAAATATGACGCCAAAATGACCTGACTGCTTAGCGTTTACTTAATGTCACTTGTAAGATGTGGAAAAGTCACTCCCAGATACAACATGACCAAGACCAAGAGGTCCTATGTACCAATCCAGTTTAATGTCCCATTTGTTCCCACACCCGGCCCCCTCTCACCTGTTCTCCCTTTGCCTTGAGCACCACTCTCTTGTCCTCCATGTCACACTTATTTCCCAGTAGCATCCTCTCCACATCCTCATTGGCATGCTGCAAGACAATGGGAGAGAAGTTGTTTATAAGCATTAAACACAAAGATGGAGACAATTACTCAGCCTATTGAACGAAAAGGTAACGAGGGGGCACAATCGCATCCCGTGCACCATCGCATCCCGTGCACCATCGCATCCCGTGCACCATCGCATCCCGTGCACCATCGCATCCCGTGCACCATCGCATCCCGTGCACCATCGCATCCCGTGCGCCATCGCATCCCGTGCGCCACAGCACTTAGATATAGAAGGTCCCTGGAAGTTACTAGGTATATAATATCCTTGGATATCCATTTACGGGCATGTACTTTGTTTTATTAAGAAGGGCTTATAAGCTCTGTATTTATTGTCTAAAATCAAACAAATAGTCCCTGTATGGATGTGCCTTCTGCAGACACAGACTCTGTAGGGCAGGATGTGCAGTCTTGACCATCTCAACATGCTGATAGTCTAGGACGCTACACTGCACAGGACAGACCCATCCAGGTACTATTTGTATGATTTTAGGAAGTAAAACTGAGCTTATAAACATTTCTGAATAAAATACATACGGGATGGTGAATAAGATGTGAGGACACTGTATGTTGTGACAGATAACTAGAAGTGTTAGAGGCAGATACACCCTACACTGGGCATGCTGTGCCTGCTAATGACCCCTTCCCTGTAATTAATGGTATTCTTTAATATTGGTCGCAAGGTCTTGAAAAGCAATTTCTGCATAAAAATAGCGCATTCAAAGTCATTTCTTCGATTTTTTTAAAGAAATCCCTATTTATGAAGAAAGATTATATTTCTACGATAATTATGGCGTCACTTTTATAATTATCTATCACATATATAGTTGTCGTAATTGCCGCCTTGCCAAAAGTTGTTGGTAATGCAATGTTGCCCAGCGAGTCCGTGCAACTGCGTCCCTCGCGAAGCTCCGACCAGCGACCCACGGGACTTAGAAAATGAGCGCCAAAGGGGCTCATTGCGTTGGTGGTGACCTAGACAAAAAAAAAAGCGCAGAAGGCACTCACTGTGACGCCAGTGAAATTATGGCCCGTACGACTTGGGGCTTAAAGACGGCCGAGAAATGACGCCCTGCAAAAATACGAATTTAACGGCCGAAAAGCCAAACTGCAAACACACACAAATGCGCCTCAAATTTACTTAAACACAGCTCGGGGGGAGAGCCAGGGAGCCCACAAGTGAGGTTTCAAGTTAATTTGAGGCTTATTTTGGCTTTTTTTTTTACGATCGAAAAATCACCAAAGTGAGGAAAAAAGTCCGGAAATAACTGCACGCCAATGTCTTTAGGAAGCTTCTTACAGCTCATGTGACTGATAGCACATCATCACATATAATAGTTGTCAAACTGCGAGACGTCGTCACGCTTTGCGAGGTGCGTACGACTTGGCACTTAGCCGCTGCGAGCCTTGCAAAGGGGGCGAGACGTTATGCGGGACTTAGAAAAAATATATATACGAGACGCGAGATTAGCGAGATTAGCGGCCGGAGGGGGAAAAAAAAAAACACACCCCCAAAAAATTACAAAAACATTACAGACAGCAAGCCTTGCAATGAGCGCCGAAGGTCCTCACAGTAAAAAATGGTTTGAATTATGTCTCATAATGGCTTTAAATTTTATTGCCCCGTCATTTTTGATGGGCAAGTCGCTAGTATAGTTATAATCATTTAGATGAAGCACATTAATTGCCACATTTTGGCTAGCACATGCCTTGAGACTTTTGGGGGCAATCCGTAGAGGATTTCTCATTGGATGGCAACGCTATGAGCGTGTTTGAAAAAAGTGATGGAAGAATCCCAGGGAAGGGCAGTTACGGATGATGAGCCTAAGCGACGGGAAACTAAGCGCGCGACGGGAAACTAAGCGCGCGACGGGAAACTAAGCGCGCGACGGGAAACTAAGCGCGCGACGGGAAACTAAGCGCGCGACGGGAAACTAAGCGCGCGACGGGAAACTAAGCGCGCGACGGGAAACTAAGCGCGCGACGGGAAACTAAGCGCGCGACGGGAAACTAAGCGCGCGACGGGAAACTAAGCGCGCGACGGGAAACTAAGCGCGCGACGGGGAACTAAGCGCGCGACGGGGAACTAAGCGCGCGACGGGGAACTAAGCGCGCGACGGGGAACTAAGCGCGCGACGGGGAACTAAGCGCGCGACGGGGAACTAAGCGCGCGACGGGGAACTAAGCGCGCGACGGGGAACTAAGCGCGCGACGGGAAAGCGATAGACTGGATTGTGCCTGGGAGGTCAGTGGGTGTGTGATATATGGACACGCTGGATATTATATATCTAGGAGCTTTCATTACTTATTAGGAGTGAATGGGCTCCATATATGTGTGTATGTATGTGTATCAGTGTCATGTTAAAGTTGATTAACATAATTAATTAAAAGGCCACTTAACTGTCATTCAATATATTTAATTAGATAACTCCATAACTTACTAACAAAATCAGTTTTGAAGATAGACTATTCTATATGGCATTTATATTTGAGCTGTTACTATTTGTGCCCATTAGGTAACCGGGTAGAGAAGGATCTGCCCAGGAAGCTGTCCCATATTGTTTCTGACCAGTCTAGGTTTTCCTGCAGTGGTCACTTTATCTGCCCAGGAGGCTGTCCTCATAGTACTTTGCATCTGCAGCGATGCAGATAGATTCCCACCAGGACCGCCTCCTGGGCAGATGCTCTCTCACCCCTTTACACAAATATGGATTTTATTGCTAATCCATTATTAAATAAACAGTTGAAACTCTGTCTTATAAGCACTACAGATATCCTTAAACTTACAGACTTCCCTAAGAGGTTAATACAACTACATGTATTGCCAGATCCAGATTAGTGGGCGGTTTCACTAGTCCAGACTTGGTTATCTGTACAACAATGAATGAGGAGACTAGACAACCCACTAGTGTAAGTCACAAGTATAGACAGATGTGCCACGTGATATCAGCTCAAAAATGTTCTCATCTCAGAGCTCAATGCGGACTGGAAGACAGCAAGTAAGATCTTAAGGTCTGGGACTCACTGCTGTGGTCTAGATCATCAATATGTTGGGAGAACTTACCTCATCAATGTTCCTGAGCCACTTGCTGATGTTTTCAAAGCTTTTGGCATTTGTGATATCATACACTAGCATGATGCCCATTGCTCCTCTGTAGTAGGAGGTGGTGATGGTGTGGAATCTCTCCTGTCCGGCCGTGTCCCTGAAGAGACAGGAGGAGGACAATGTTAGATCAGGTTAGAAGCATCACATAAACTAAACCATACCGTGCATGCAGAAAAAAGGAGTACCAATATTTTAGTTCATGATCTCATCAGTAACACCAGAAGAGATTAAGCAAAGAAGATCAAAATAGTATCACACCAAGATGTAAATAAGAACATCACAATGACTTGATATTTTCTCTGTTTTAATCTATCTTATAAACCATTTCACACCTATGTTTTCTTACATACATCACAAGCATGTGAAGATTTTCATAGACAACAATAGCAGCTATGCAAGACCGGAAAATAAAAATTAACGAAAATCTTATATTTAGATGCATATGTCAAGAAGGATGCCATCTTGGACTTTTAGTCAGTTTTATCTTGTAAGGGTTACTTTGTGTTAAACTGTGTAAAAACAAAAACATTCTCCACATTAATATGTCAATATATATATTGGGCAATAAATCTATCCCAGTCATGTGTGATTTGCCAACTGGTTTCACCAAGACTGGCTTCTTCAGGGCAGATACACACAAACTTAAAATAATAGCTTTGTAACCTTAAGTCTGTAAATAAACTATATACTTAAACAGATTTATATAAATCTAAACAAGGATGAAAAGTGCATTATCGTTTCATAATGAAGTTGGGTTGTTTAAGCATGTGACAGATTTGATTAAGGACTCATGTTTACTTACTGGGGGGGTTCATTTTTGGTGTTTTGGTGAGAAAGCTGCAAGTTCCTGGACGATAGTCTCGCAGCAGATCTCCGATTCAAAGCAACTGCTCAGGATGTAAAAACAAATGATCTTTTGCCATTTAATCCTTGACATCACAGACTACTCCCTGGATAAATAAGCTTTTAAATATTTGTTTTCTAAGAAGGTACAACCTCAGTCAGGCCTAGATTACAGCATGATGCAGAGGCCCATTATACAGTGAGGTTAAAGGGCTACTAAACCCTCTAAGTGTCACCTGTCCAGTTATCAGTTCTGTATGATCTTCCCGCACCCCTGTGCTGTGATACATATGATCATGCCCCCAATCTGATGTCATTATGTTTTTTGTTGCCCAATTTTTGCCTGATTTCCCCCCCCCAAAAAAAATCAAATTTAAAGTCCTATCCCAATTTAGGGATGCTTGAGCCACAAGTCCTAAATAAATGAAACCACTACCCGACAACTCCAATGGCTTCTACAGAAACAATCCGAGACGTGACGGGAGGGAGGTGGAGACAGACCCAGCATCTTAACATCCATCTTTAAACCAGTTTATGGTCAGATTTATAAATAGATATATCTTAGAGGGTCACTGGTGTGTTCAAGTTTCCCATAAGTTGGTTATTAATACTTATTTCACCCCAAAGTACAATCTAATCACGTTTCCCACTAGTCATTCTTGCAGACTTTAGTTATATTCCGGATTCTGAAAACAATTTCTGTTTCTTCTCAAGTCTGAAACAAAGTACCAAAATGTGGGATTGCCTGTATGTGTGATCCTGTACCCGAGGGTCCCTGCGAGGCAGAGGGTAAGGGGGCCATCCAATGCCCTGCAGCTGGGAGGTTTCAGGAGAGGTTTAATGAGGCCAAAAAGGAAGAGGAGGGAGTGAGAGATGTACACGGGGCACGGTGTGTGCGAGATGTACACGGGGCACGGTGAGAGCGAGATGTACACGGGGCACGGTGTGTGCGAGAGATGTACACGGGGCACGGTGTGTGCGCGATGTACACGGGGCACGGTGTGTGCGCGATGTACACGGGGCACGGTGTGTGCGCGATGTACACGGGGCACGGTGTGTGCGCGAGATGTACACGGGGCACGGTGTGTGCGCGAGATGTACACGGGGCACGGTGTGTGCGCGAGATGTACACGGGGCACGGTGTGTGCGAGATGTACACGGGGCACGGTGTGTGCGCGAGATGTACACGGGGCACGGTGTGTGCGCGAGATGTACACGGGGCACGGTGTGTGCGCGAGATGTACACGGGGCACGGTGTGTGCGCGAGATGTACACGGGGCACGGTGTGTGCGCGAGATGTACACGGGGCACGGTGTGAGCGAGATGTACACGGGGCACGGTGTGTGCGAGATGTACACGGGGCACGGTGTGAGCGAGATGTACACGGGGCACGGTGTGTGCGAGATGTACACGGGGCACGGTGTGAGCGAGATGTACACGGGGCACGGTGTGTGCGAGATGTACACGGGGCACGGTGTGTGCGAGATGTACACGGGGCACGGTGTGTGCGAGATGTACACGGGGCACGGTGTGTGCGAGATGTACACGGGGCACGGTGTGTGCGAGATGTACACGGGGCACGGTGTGTGCGAGATGTACACGGGGCACGGTGTGTGCGAGATGTACACGGGGCACGGTGTGTGCGAGATGTACACGGGGCACGGTGTGTGCGAGATGTACACGGGGCACGGTGTGTGCGAGATGTACACGGGGCACGGTGTGTGCGAGATGTACACGGGGCACGGTGTGTGCGAGATGTACACGGGGCACGGTGTGTGCGAGATGTACACGGGGCACGGTGTGTGCGAGATGTACACGGGGCACGGTGTGTGCGAGATGTACACGGGGCACGGTGTGTGCGAGATGTACACGGGGCACGGTGTGAGCGAGATGTACACGGGGCACGGTGAGTGCGAGATGTACACGGGGCACGGTGTGTGCGAGATGTACACGGGGCACGGTGAGTGCGAGATGTACACGGGGCACGGTGAGTGCGAGATGTACACGGGGCACGGTGTGTGCGAGATGTACACGGGGCACGGTGTGTGCGAGATGTACACGGGGCACGGTGAGTGCGAGATGTACACGGGGCACGGTGAGTGCGAGATGTACACGGGGCACGGTGAGTGCGAGATGTACACGGGGCACGGTGTGAGCGAGATGTACACGGGGCACGGTGTGAGCGAGATGTACACGGGGCACGGTGTGTGCGAGATGTACACGGGGCACGGTGAGTGCGAGATGTACACGGGGCACGGTGAGTGCGAGATGTACACGGGGCACGGTGAGAGCGAGATGTACACGGGGCACGGTGTGAGCGAGATGTACACGGGGCACGGTGTGAGCGAGATGTACACGGGGCACGGTGAGTGCGAGATGTACACGGGGCACGGTGTGAGCGAGATGTACACGGGGCACGGTGTGAGCGAGATGTACACGGGGCACGGTGTGCGCGAGATGTACACGGGGCACGGTGAGTGCGAGATGTACACGGGGCACGGTGAGTGCGAGATGTACACGGGGCACGGTGTGTGCGAGATGTACACGGGGCACGGTGTGTGCGAGATGTACACGGGGCACGGTGAGTGCGAGATGTACACGGGGCACGGTGTGTGCGAGATGTACACGGGGCACGGTGTGTGCGAGATGTACACGGGGCACGGTGTGTGCGAGATGTACACGGGGCACGGTGTGTGCGAGATGTACACGGGGCACGGTGTGTGCGAGATGTACACGGGGCACGGTGTGAGCGAGATGTACACGGGGCACGGTGTGAGCGAGATGTACACGGGGCACGGTGTGAGCGAGATGTACACGGGGCACGGTGTGTGCGAGATGTACACGGGGCACGGTGTGTGCGAGATGTACACGGGGCACGGTGTGTGCGAGATGTACACGGGGCACGGTGTGAGCGAGATGTACACGGGGCACGGTGTGTGCGAGATGTACACGGGGCACGGTGTGTGCGAGATGTACACGGGCACGGTGAGTGCGAGATGTACACGGGGCACGGTGTGTGCGAGATGTACACGGGGCACGGTGAGTGCGAGATGTACACGGGGCACGGTGTGTGCGAGATGTACACGGGGCACGGTGTGAGCGAGATGTACACGGGGCACGGTGTGTGCGAGATGTACACGGGGCACGGTGTGAGCGAGATGTACACGGGGCACGGTGTGTGCGAGATGTACACGGGGCACGGTGTGAGCGAGATGTACACGGGGCACGGTGTGTGCGAGATGTACACGGGGCACGGTGTGTGCGAGATGTACACGGGCACGGTGAGTGCGAGATGTACACGGGGCACGGTGTGTGCGAGATGTACACGGGGCACGGTGTGTGCGAGATGTACACGGGGCACGGTGTGAGCGAGATGTACACGGGGCACGGTGCGTGCGAGATGTACACGGGGCACGGTGCGTGCGAGATGTACACGGGGCACGGTGCGAGCAGGTACCAGACAGCCATTACAGTTTGTTCCAGGGCATTGTGGAAAGCTTAGGTCACATTCCCAGGTCTGACATGCGGCCGCAGGACTGACTGACCACAAGCATGACCTCACACAGGAAACTAAGGAAGCTCTCGCATGGCAAACCTATCAAGGAGATGAGAGAAGAAAGCGCGCAAACACACGGGCGATATTATCACGCTGTCTTGTGCGTATTCGTGTAGTGCGGACCCAAACAGTCCAGGAACAAATTGTAAGATTTTAGATAGTAAAATAGAGCTTATAAGCTTCTTAATAAAAAAAAACAAAGGATATAAAAAGTAAATAGGTATATAGGAGTATTATATTCTATGCTAAAAAAGATGGCAAAAATACATAACTATATTTACATTTGCTGCGATCTCCCAGTCCAGACTAAAACCCACAAGGATCGTCACTTATGAACAAAGAAGCCGGAGATTAGGGATTACTCGTTACCATGATTTATACGCACAGAGAGAATTCCAAGAAATGCAGTTATTGCACTGCATTCTGGGAAGAAACACACACAAATTATCTAGTATGAAACCATTATATCAAAAGTCCTTTTTTTGGACTTAGTAAAAATGTTACATAATTTATCTCATATCACATATAATAGCTGTCAAACTGCGAGACGTCGTCACGCTTTACGAGGTGCATATGAGTTAGGTGATGAGCGCCACAGGTGCTCATTGCTTGCGAGGCGAGCCGTTAAAATACGACACGCAAAAAATTACGAGATTAGCAACCTAACAACGAAAAACAAAAAAACAGAAAAATACACCCCAAAAAATTACAAAAACATCAGACAGCACGGGGCTACAGCCAGGACGTCTGAGTGAGGTGCAACGCAAAATTAACTCAATTTCGACAATTTTCGCCTAAGCGAGGAAAAAATGGCCGCCAAAAAAAAAAAATACGAGGCTACATGACCCCGGACCGCGCAAAACACTGTCAAAAACGTAGCACTTTACACATCACACTAAGACCTACAAAATACACTATTAGAAAAGCCGGAAAATGCTCACGAAACGCGCAACACAACAACAACATTACGACCATACAATACGGCTTTACCTCGCGCACGCAGCCTATTTATACTGCGCACTTGGAACATTCATTACACTTTATAAGCCGTGCACCAACACTCACAATGCATATTATTTGCAGATGCAAAATACAAACAGATTGTTAGCTCTTCAGTCTATTGCTCGCTGCATATATCAATTATTAATAAAGTATATTAATTTATTGAACAAATCACTACTTCTTAATCCATTAAATAAATCATTAATTATTACTTAACTACATGTACATAGAAATATATATCTCTCTCTCAAAGGACCAAAAGTACACGACAGGAGAGGCTCGCAAGGAGCGCCGAAGGTCCTCACAGTACAAAATGGTTTACATGGTGTAAAAAACAGCATGCACATGACTTGAAATTTTATTGCCCCGTCATTTTTGACAGCTAGTAACAATATAAAGCTGAAGTTTCTCTTTCTTGTCCTCTCTTTATGGTCCCCCCATCAGACTGAATGAACTGACAACTGAACTGTTGCACATTTTCATTCTCCTCAGGCTACAGTCAAATTGAGCATGTAGTGAATAGGTTAGCCTAAAAAAAATGGGAGGTCAAAAAGACTGACAGACCATTTCAAATGTCATTTTCTACTACGATTAAGAGATAGGCGTGTGTATAAGTGCATGCCTAGGTGGGTAAATAAGAGACTTAATCCTTAGTCTTATTTTTCTGCTCTTTATCACCCCATTGAGAGAGTTAATGGCCCTAAATAAAGCTCTAGGGAGTCATCCTGTATAGATTACTTTTGCTTAAAGGCATGCTGTGACCCCAACAATCAAGTTGTGTTTTAGTTTATTCTTAGTCTATGTTGTGTTATCCATTTTTTCTAAAGTGAATCTGTTCTGGGAAATTTCATGTTGCTGAATTTATATGTAAGTGAGTGGTACTTGCATATTAATTAGTTGCTTTGACGTGGTAATTAGGATAACAGTCACATTGTCTGTCCCTATTTTGGTAAAAAAATATAGACCCCCAGTGTTATCTGGCAATTAGATCTGTAATCAAGTACACCAAGCTGCAGCTGCCAGAGCCGTCCCCCTCGCGCAGAGTACAGATATACTGACAGTACAAGGTAAAGCGCTTTAAAAGGAACAAACCTCTATTTTGGGGTGACAGAGTTCATTAAAAAAGTGACAGCGCAGAGGACCCAGTTACAGCTCACACTGACTTGTAGTTTCTCACTTCCTCAAGTTTCAGTTCCTGACTTCAAGAAGTAACAGGAAAGTGCAATGTGGGTTCTTATATGAAACAAATGCACGGCCTCCATCGCTTGTACAATACATCTGGGACATAATCTAATTAGAGCTATTACCACAATTAGTAGAGATTTGTGGTGCTCACGACAGGAGCGGAAACCTTGTGTTCAGTGTGTAAACGCCATGCTGGCACAGGATTAACACTTCATATCCTGGTTTGGGATACTACACGGCTGCTCAGGTTATTATACCAAACAAAAGGATTAGTGTCTGAAAAAGTACAGGACGTGCCATGCCTCATACCAACCAATCAGTGATAACAATCTGCAACATGCTACTTGAGAGAGGTCAATAACGGGCTAATTTGAAAAACTGTACTTCAGTCTGTATTTATCAGCTACAGAGGGCAAAGGTATAAAATGGTATGATTTTAGGCACACACCAAAAAAAAAAGGTGTTTTTAAGCTCCTCTTAATAAAATTATGTACATGAAAGTAAATAGATACACGAACATATTGCCCACCTCTAGTCACATCAGAGCCAGTACCAACCTCAACACTAGTGAGCCCCATATAGGGGCAAAGCGGCGGCAGCCTGGACAAGCGGCGGCAGCCTGGACAAGCGGCGGCAGCCTGGACAAGCGGCGGCAGCCTGGACAAGCGGCGGCAGCCTGGACAAGCGGCGGCAGCCTGGACAAGCGGCGGCAGCCTGGACAAGCGGCGGCAGCCTGGACAAGCGGCGGCAGCCTGGACAAGCGGCGGCAGCCTGGACAAGCGGCGGCAGCCTGGACAAGCGGCGGCAGCCTGGACAAGCGGCGGCAGCCTGGACAAGCGGCGGCAGCCTGGACAAGCGGCGGCAGCCTGGACAAGCGGCGGCAGCCTGGACAAGCGGCGGCAGCCTGGACAAGCGGCGGCAGCCTGGACAAGCGGCGGCAGCCTGGACAAGCGGCGGCAGCCTGGACAAGCGGCGGCAGCCTGGACAAGCGGCGGCAGCCTGGACAAGCGGCGGCAGCCTGGACAAGCGGCGGCAGCCTGGACAAGCGGAGGCAGCCTGGACAAGCGGCGGCAGCCTGGACAAGCGGAGGCAGCCTGGCTCTGGAACAGACAAGATCCCAATTGGCTCCCATGTAAAGTCAATTGGAGATGGTAGAGATGAGCCCCATTTGTATGTCACTACCCAGAATCCTTAGCATCATTGGGGGAACTGTTCACTGCGAGAACCTCTTCAGTGTATCTGTGACTCCATGCTTTTTCTTTACATACTATATTGTGAAATTTAAAGAAACGGTAACTTAGCAGATAAAGCTCAAGTGTAGAGGTCTCTCAGGCCGCCTCCAGGACACATCCTTGAATTAGGGTACAGTCCCAGATACCCACTTCACAGGCTGTAGTTTTGCCCTATATGGGGCTCATCATTGAGAGGTTGGTTCTGGCAAATGTGGACTGGCATGAATCAATGGCTCCTGGAATTTGCAAGAGGCATATAGACAGTTCCTGGATGTTACTAGATATATAACACCACTGTGTATCAATCTTATGTATTTAGATTTTTACATTACTTTACTGCTTAAATATATAGAGTCTCTGTATGGGTCTGCCATCCTGAGCATATGTAGACACAGACTCTGTAGTGCTGGATGTACAGTGTAGTGTCCAAGCCTATCAGTGACCATGCCTCAGTAGTATGTTGGAGAGATGGTCATTGATTGGTTAGTATGAGACACTGCAGTGTATGCAGACACAGACTCTGCTATACTTGCTGAGGATAGACCCATATAAAGACTATATATATTACTATAGGCAGTAAAAACAGAGCTTATAAGCACTCCCTAATAAAATAAAGTACATGTCAGTAGATAGATACCCAGGGATATTATATACCTAGTAACATCCAGGAACCTTCCATGTCCCTTTAATCTAAAAAGACTACACAGTAGGTCAGGGCTTAAAGAGGGGACAGTAAAGAAGTAGACTCAAAGATGCAGAAAGAAAAATAAAAATTACCTGATTATTCTTAAAATCATCTGTCTGGAGAGAAACGGCGGTTTGAAAAGACTATCCATGGATTATTTATTTATTTTATTTTTAAGACATGGGGAAAACCATACAATTCCTGGGGGGGTCACATAAAAAGCACCGAGGGGCAGCATTCATTCCTAGTACAGCACTAAAAATGTAGCCATGCCCTTGGCTTACACACCCTCTAATGATTTTAGTTTTGTTCTTCAGACATGTGATCCCCCCCCCCCAATATTAGTGGTAATTAACTGATTAACAAATTATATGCAAATAACATGCAGATCACTCACCATATCTGTAATTTGATCTTCTTTCCCTGTAATTCAACAGTTTTGATCTTGAAGTCTATTCCTGTAACATAGAAAATGTAGATTTAAATTAGAACAAATCCACATATGGTTTGTGTGCATAAACCACAAGAGAAATACACTGGCAACATTGTAACAATGGGTTGAAATTAGTTTTTATATATATATATATATATATATATATACACACACACACATATACATATACACTTTTCATTAAAACATTTTCTGTTTCTGGAGTCATATTCTGGACGTGGCACACAGTGTGTTTGTGTTTTCGCCTTCTCAGCCTTTGCTTAATCAGTGGATTGCGGCCAACTATGTCCTCGAGCAGAGAAATGTTATACTGTTTAGAAGCAGCACCAAGTAAACATCCCGGCACAGCGGCCCCTCATAACCCCCGATACCGGGATCACAAAGGAGGCACATTCAGAGCCTCGCATGGGAAAGAGAAAATCTTACTACGTCACAACTCACATTCTTTATTCAGCTTTGCAATTGGAGTGGTGACCCAGACAGATCATTCAGACCAAATGGCAAATAATTTATATATATATATATATATATATATATATATATATATATATATATATATATATATATATATATATATATATATAAAATATGGTTTATTTTATCCAGTAAACCAGTCCATCTCACCATGATTCAGTTCTGTAAATGGATCTACTATCATTATTTCCCATACCCAGACTCTTCGAAAACATCTTAAGGCACCAGAGATGACACATTTGTATATGACCAACTAACAACATCGACGGCCTGTAAGCGCTGAGCATAAAAAGTATCTTAGAGAAAAAATTATTTCAGTAAAAGCGGCTGGTCCATGGAAGCAGACATGGCACTAATCATTACGGTTTAAGGCTCCAAGATACAAATCAATATGCTCATGGGTTACACACTTGCTAATGATGGAAGTACTTCAATGCTTTTTCCATAATATGGAGTCCTATAATACTACGGTTTTTGAAGAAAAACAAATATAATTAAATCTATCAAAAGTCACATTTTAATATAAAGTTTAACATGGTAAATAAACAGTACAGTATGAATGATATGAGCAAAGTGATATAACCTACCCATATATTACACTGAGAGGAGCTGCTGTGCGTAGGCGCGACACAGGCGCAACTTTGACAAACTGACCACATCAGACACTCAGCGTTACGAGGCAATCCATGTGTTGCAATGGAAAACAACCCCTGGTAATGTATACAGGACGGACCATAAAACAGCTATTAATAGGCACTGATGTTTATATCGGGGGGAAGTGGATTAATGTTTATTTGGGGATTCTCCTTTATCAGATGCAGTCAGAATCCAGGAGACCTCCGTGTACCTTCCATACTGCTATTAGTTTTTTCTATTTCTGCGGTTTATGCTCCTTGTTGGTACATTTTCTACCATCCAACTAGAATACAAACACCATTATGAACCTGACACACTGAATACCTGCTCAGGGCTGTAGTGTCGGCTTACACCAGCCCCAGTGATATCAATACTACAGCAGTCACAGGACGCGCGCCTCGTCATTAATGCAGCGATCTTTATTATCTTTATAGGTCCTCACAATAAATATAAACAAGCAAAGCAAATACAAAAAGGGCAGATCACGCGCATTAGATATTCTGGCAAAGACATAATATGGGACAAAAATATACATCACACAACTGTGACACAGGAAAAAGGGATGTGATCAGCACACAAACCGGTGTATATATATATATCCATCCAAGCTGCAGATTCCAAGCTCTGACATCATGTGGACAATGACTTCCCATCCCAGGGAGGCTGTGCCCGGTCACACATGTGATAGGACACCAACCATTGCCAGATATGGACAACACACTGCAGGAAGATTATGCCAGGAATGTGCTCATTTATCACGGCCGCCACTTGTTGCTGCTAACCCCCCCGCAAGGCATCCGAGGCAGGGGAAGGACACGGAGCTGTGACCGGGCGCACTGTGGGCAACCTGGAATGGCTATTTCAAATATATTTTTTTTTTTACAATATATTATACGAGACAAGATATTTAAGAGAGAGAAAAAATTACATTTGTATAAAGCTCGCTATGTATTTTAAAATAAAGGGATATATATATATATATATATATATATATATATATATATATATATATATATATATTTATATTTATATATTAGTACCTTCTATGGAATAACTACATATCTATATTCTGCTTAAAGAAAAACAGCCACAAAAAACTCCTCCTAGAACCAAGCCCTCACCAATGACACTGACAGCACCTCCGCAGAGCAGTGACCGGATACAAGATCTTGTCTTGGAGACCAGAGCAAGACATGCATGAAAATAAATAAAATGGCACAAGGAGTCGGCACGACTGATATCCATCTGTATCTGACTTGGGGAGATCACTGAAGAATGGACGCGTTACCCCGTAGAGCTGGGCCTCACTATCCTACACATGGAATGGATATACACGTGCCATAAAGTGTATAAACATGTCTGACATAATATAAGCATTTCATATAACATTATGTTTCTACGGGCAGTCATGGCACCTGGGGGAGACAGCAAGCTCTTCTGCACTGTAAATAGGTCCTTATAGATGTAGTCTGAATCCCTATATGATACACCAAGGGTGTGTGTACATGTATATACCTGCCACAGCACCTTTTTAGTGTCCCCCAGTGCATGTGGTATTAAGACAACCAGAGTGCAATATTCAGTGTAATCAGCTTGGTTTCAGTGAAATAAAATCCTGGGCATGCTCAGACATCATGAAGCATGCCAACTGTTTCCTTCTCACAGGAGTTACGCTCAAGACAATGAATCAGGTTAATCCGTAATTACTGTTAATGATCTCTCATTAGCAAGCGATAGGAGACTGAGTGGACCGGGGAGCCTAAAAGATAAAAATTGCAAACTCAAATATATACTCACTGTAGGAAAATGCATTTACATCATTCTACCAATAATTTAAATGGTATTTCCTAGCCTCAAGCAGGTATATATGCGATTTTAGGTGGTCCAACAGAGCTTATAAACACTTAATAACACAGTCCATGTCTGTAAATAGATACTCAGGGATATTACATACCTAGTGACACCCAGGAAATATACATATCTCTGTATTGGGAACATACATAGGTGCAGGGCAACAATATGGAGGAACCGGATTAATCTGCAGTGAGCCACAGTCTTCAGAAATTCCTCTTTCATAGCAACTTCCCAAAAATAGGGTCATTACAGGCAGACTAGCAGGAAGTTTAATTTCTTGTCCCAACTTCCTTTATATATAGACTTGGCATCTCATTGCCATCAGTTTAAAGCCGCATGCCATAATTCTTATGTTTTCCATTTTTATTATGGGGGGGGGGGGGGGAGAGGAGGGAGGAAAGGAGACAAGGGAGGGAGAGGAGGGAGGAAAGGAGACAAGGGACAAGGGAGGGAGAGGAGGGAGGAGAGGAGACAAGGGAGGAAAGGAGACAAGGGAGGGAGAGGAGGGAGGAAAGGAGACAAGAGAGGGAGAGGAGGGAGGAAAGGAGACAAGAGAGGGAGAGGAGGGAGGAAAGGAGACAAGGGAGGGAGAGGAGGGAGGAAAGGAGACAAGGGAGGGAGAGGAGGGAGGAAAGGAGACAAGGGAGGGAGAGGAGGGAGGAAAGGAGACAAGGGAGGGAGAGGAGGGGGTAAAGGAGACAAGGGAGGGAGAGGAGGGGGTAAAGGAGACAAGGGAGGGAGAGGAGGGAGGAAAGGAGACAAGGGAGGGAGAGGAGGGAGGAAAGGAGACAAGGGAGGGAGAGGAGGGGGGAAATGACACAAGGGAGGAAGTAGACAGAGGGAGAAACTTGCAATGAGCGCCAAAGGCGCTCATTGCGAGGCCAGTAAAATAGAGGGGGAGAGACTCCCATTGTGTGGCAAACAGCATTGCCAGGATTCACATTTTATTACTGTCATTTTTGACGGGCAAGTTGCTAGTAATATATAAAACCTTCAATAATAGTGTGCCCCCTTATTTCTCTGCTTGGTTCTCAGTACTCCCCCAACCACTCTCTTCCCTCTGCCAATAACCTCCTTCTTTCCTCCTCTCACACCCACCTTCAGGACCTTTCTTGCTGTCCCTACTCTCTGGATCTCCTCGCCCCACTAGATGATCCTCCTACCACAAATCTGTGTGACGAAGCCTATCACCTTCAGCCATAATCTACACAACTGCCCACAGCACAATATCACTCACACCCACAACATACAGTGTAATACACAGACACCGCCATCTTGTATATAACACACCCCATTGTAAGTTTGCCAGTTTTCAGTCTTGCTTTGCCTTGTACTTAATCCCTTTATACTTGGTGTGTTACAAATACAGCATAATAGTAGCAAGAAGTAATAATACATCATGTCAATTGGCTTTAACATTTTCCTTCAGCATAAGGCTTCAGAGCATGTAAAAAGTGATTAAAAGACCACAGCTATGTTCATATAAGAGTTTGAATTGTTTAGTTTCTAATTAGCAATACAATCACTATCTATAGAAAAAAACAACTATGTAGCTGTATGTTTCATTGTGTTTGATTCTGCATGAACTGATGGACCATAACACACCATGCGGATACAGCTCCTGGCATTTCTAGGTGGTGTCTCCTCCAAGTACGACCAGGCCCAACCCTGCATGGTTTCAGGATGGTGTGACCTCTTGGTTTCCCGACTGGAATTGAAACCAGGTCGCAACTGTGAAAGTTCTGAATCTTAACCACTGGACCACTAGGGGACCCTAACCCCTGTATTGCTCTACGGAATATGTTGGAGTTTACAAATAAAAGGATGGAACGACGAGGAGCTCATACTTTCTTATCATGGCCCACCTATTAGAAGGGTTAAGTGGTCCTTTACACTTGTAATCCCTGTATCCTGAGGGTTAAGCCCAACTCCTGGGTAGATATAATGTGCAGACACGGATTTCATGTATTTGTACGGCATGACTCATCAGTAAGTACCTGCACTGTATATCCTATTGTCCCACAATGGGCCCATTATCACTGCACAAGACTGGATGTGGGGCATGGGAAGTGGGATGATGTGCCGGGTATATGTGCAGGGTATATGTGCAGGGCATCCTATGGTACATATGGAATATGTGAGCTCATACAGCAAAATCTCAGATCAATACAACGTCAAATAATGGAGACTTAAAGGTGGATACTTTAGGCATAAAAAAATGATTCCCGTGCAAGTGATCATGCGATAGTCACACCCCAGTCCCATCCTGATAACAATCCCGGGCATATCACTAACCAGTGTTTGGAAGCAATGCTGAAATAGGAGCCCCGGACTCGTGATAAGATAAAATCCCTGCTTACTGGAAGATGCTATCAGATTGCACAAGGCCAACGCCCCCCCCCCCCTCCCCCCGCAGACCCTACAGCGCCTCCTGCTTCTGTCCAACTCCCTCCCAGTGTTACAAGGCAATCTACCCTCATCACAAAAAGGGAAAGTAAGAAGGGCAGGATGTGACTGGCACACAGGCCAGAGAACACGATCACCAAGCAAAAGGAACTGCAGCTGTAGCACCTAAATGGATCATGCCAGGAACAGAACACGATCACCGAGAAGTCACTTTCCAAGCAACATGGATTCACAGCAAAGGCACTTTATAGAATATAAATAAATAATCTAACTGCCAGATAACATCAGGGGTCTTTAATTGGCTATCCTAACTAGCAGATCATATCTGTTAATGCGTCAGCCACTTATAAATGCAACAACATGGAAATTCCCACTTAATGGATAACAGACACAGATTTGTCTTGATTTTGGGGTGACAGGGTCCCTTCAAGACGTATGGAAAACTCAGTTTAGTTACACCCTTTAGGTAAAGTAACAGAAACTGCTCCACATAAAAATAATTACATATAAAAAATGTAAAGGACATTGTTTGTTTTTTTGCTTTCTACAAACATTTCTCATTAGTATCAGCAAATAAATGAGCACAAAGGTCCATTAAAGTTCTATGCAGAGAGTATCCTGCCCGGGGGTAACCACAGGAAGTGCCAGTGGTTATGGGTAAGAAGGAAGTCTCCCAATATGTCTAGAAAAAAGGAAGAGTCATTCCCATCAGCAGATCACTCTGACAAGTGGTCGGTCAGTCAGCATGACACCAAAAATACATTGCAAGTCATGTGCTATGCTTGCTAAGCAGAACTGCAGCACCTACATGGAACATGCCACGCCAGGGAAAAGAGCACGATCACAGAGCAAAAGGAACTGCAGCACCTACATGGAACATGCCACGCCAGGGAAAAGAGCACGATCACAGAGCAAGAGGAACTGCAGCTGCAGCACCTACATGGAACATGCCACGCCAGGGAAAAGAGCACGATCACAGAGCAAGAGGAACTGAAGCTATAGCACCTACATGGAACATGCCACGCCAGGGAAAAGAGCACGATCACAGAGCAAGAGGAACTGAAGCTATAGCACCTACATGGAACATGCCACGCCAGGGAAAAGAGCACGATCACCGAGCAAGAGGAACTGCAGCTATAGCACCTACATGGAACATGCCACGCCAGGGAAAAGAGCACGATCACAGAGCAAAAGGAACTGAAGCTATAGCACCTACATGGAACATGCCACGCCAGGGAAAAGAGCACGATCACAGAGCAAAAGGAACTGAAGCTATAGCACCTACATGGAACATGCCACGCCAGGGAAAAGAGCACGATCACAGAGCAAAAGGAACTGAAGCTATAGCACCTACATGGAACATGCCAGGGAAAAGAGCACGATCACCGAGCAAGAGGAACTGCAGCTGTAGCACCTACATGGAACACGCCAGGGAAAAGAGCACGATCACCGAGCAAAAGGAACTGAAGCTATAGCACCTACATGGAACATGCCACGCCAGGGAAAAGAGCACGATCACCGAGCAAAAGGAACTGCAGCTGTAGCACCTACATGGAACATGCCACGCCAGGGAAAAGAGCACGATCACCGAGCAAAAGGAACTGCAGCTGTAGCACCTACATGGAACATGCCAGGGAAGAGAACACAATCAATGAGAGGAATTGCAGCACCTACATAGAACATGCCACGCCAGGAAACTTGATCATGGAGCATGCCCAATGAGCGGGACTGCAGCTGCAGCACCTACACAGAGCATGCCGAATGAGTGGGACTGCAGAATGAGTTCCCAGGAGCTGCACAGAGAGGAATAAAGATAGTATTGATAGGCAGGGGAAGTATAAATACACCATGCACAAAGAGGGCCTTCTACTGGGATAAAAGGACAAATACAAAGATGGAAATCACCGGCCGGTCAGACATCAATGGGAGAAAAACATGGCAGACATGATCTCAAACACACAACAACATTTTGTACTGAAGATGAGCTTTAACAAACATGGTAACCCGCACCATACCTAAAAGGAACTGTCACCCCAACAGGAAGTTGATTTCATTTTAAACTGGCAGTTTTTCTTAGAGAAAATCATTTCTGAAAAATGTTGGATCTATTTTGCAGCTCAGTATGTTAATGTCCGGCTCCTGCATGCCATTTGCAGCTAAGGGTACTTGATTAGGATGGCGAGCGGTCTTAAGGCCAGATAACATTGAGGGTCTTTATTTTGGCCACCAGAGACAGGCTGTAATCAAAATTAGCACATCAAGTGTGGAGAGAGAGAGGGCGAGAAAGAAAGAAAGAAAGAGAAAGAGAGAGAGAGAGAAAGAAAGAGAGAGAGAGAGAAAGAAAGAGAGACAAGAAATGTCCGGCTTCTACCATGTGATAAAAGCTGAGACATATAGATTATATTTAAACAGAACAATAGGCTTATTAGTTCATGCTTAAGGAAAACTAGCGCCTCTCATCAGGACATTACATGGTACTTTTATGTAATACTACCCATCAGTACCACAGTGGCAAGTCACAGTAAGGCGGCGCTCCTAGCCGTGACAATAGGGGCTGCTACATGGGGCCTGAACACGCTTTGTTCCTTCACATATCGATCATTAATGTTACATGAGAAGCCCAATTGTTTTCCTCCTGGACAATTACAGTGAATAGTGAGGTTGTCACCTGATATTTTTTATCAACCAATGAATAATTTAATAAGCTACACTGTGGTGGGCAGACCCATACAGGAACTATTTGTGTGATTTTAAGAGCTTATAAAAATAAAGAGTAAGCAAATTATATACATAGTAACAGGACCATTACATATTTATTTAAGCTCCTTTGGTAGCAGAGACCAGTGCTGGTCCTAGGATCTTATCTGCTTGAGAACCCAGAGAGATAAATCAGGTGAGAAAGAAGAAGAATGTGAAATTGGGCACATCCCCCCGACATCCCAAACAGATTACTAAATGAATAATCCAGGAAATAGTTTAGTTCTTAATGTGGTCAAGAGAATTTTTGGATTACATCCATCCAGTCCCTCACTCTATAAGGACCACAAAAGTCCCCATCAGTTAGAGGGTTCACGTGGAAATTAGTTTACTTTTTTTTTTTTTTTTTTTTTTTTTTTTTTAAACGACCGAGAATTGATATTTATCTTAGTTTAGCTCTTTTTAAATAGACAAAAGAAATAAAAACAAGACTGTTATCAAATATTGGCAAAAGTAAAGCAAAGATCAGTCTGTTGTCATTTGAACCCAGGACCTTCGCCACCACAGACTGCACCATTACCTACTGTGCTATCTGTTGCTACAGTTGCTGCTAGAATACAATCAAGTAGTTAACAATCACTTAGCCACTGCCTGATTCAAAGCCTCTACACCTAATTGTAATTAATAGTCAAAATGTACCCCACAGTACAGAGCTCATTCGGGCAGAAGCAACACACTGAAATAGCCTGACTTCTACTGATCATAACTAGAACAATGCAGCATCAATTTTAAAAATGAAAACTTGCCCCCCATGCTTTGTTACCCTGTATCCAATATTGCAAAGCATATATACGGACGCTTGTGGTCCTTTAATAGAGGACACATGAAAAATGTCCTCAAAAGCCCTAAAGTCAGAAGCATTTGAAGAATTTTTTTGGGCAGCCTCCTATACATGTAAACACAGATTTGATTTCTCAGTGAAATATGCATGTTTATCAAATTCAAAAAAGTATTTCAAAGAGCTTTTAGAAGATTTTTATTGGGATGAGGACCAAATTGTGCTGAATTTAGTGGCTATTTAAATATTAAAAAGCAAGCGCGAGACCACACTTGGAGATCATGGAGCAGTGACCGGCTCTTCACTTCCTCCTTACTTATTCATAACATCGCTTTCTTATGCACAATTACAGAGATCACAAAACTGCCAGAAGTGTACAATATAAAACACCTCTCTCCCAAGGTATGTATTTATGGCACGGGCGTGGCGCTCACTGTCATATCTCTAGTCCGCTCATTGTTACGGCTCCACAACACTAACCACTGCAATTTGGAAGTAAAGGCTACAACTCCTTAACCCCTTAGATGAGGTCAGGCTGGCGAAACGTTACGTCGGGATAGCGCCTCTTCAGCAACGAAGTAAACCAATGCCCCTATCAGACTGTGTTTGGTAGAGGAAGCAGGTATTAGTATTAAAGGCTAGAACCCTTACCATAAACCAAGGAAAGATGAATTATAATCATTTAGACAATGCCAGAGAGTAAGGATTTTGTTTCAATTTGGATGTAATTGACATCAGATTTATCTTGCCTCAACAACAGGCTAGCAAGTATATTCAGTTAGGGGCCAAGCTAGTGTTTAGGGCTTCAGCATAGCACTGAGCGTCTCAGATTGGAGGTACCCTTCATGGTCATAGTATTATGTTGAAGCATTTGGCTGCTCAGTTGGAGGAAATACATATTTTCTACGTTTAATTTAATTTTTAAAATCATTAATAAAGGTTATAGTTTTGTGTAACTACCATAAGTATCCCCTTCTGGATCGCTACCTTGTTGTGGTGAAGGATCTTATGTACCTCAATGAAGCTGTGAGCTATACAATGATGCCCAGGTCATAGCAGAGAGGTCAGACAAATTGTGGTCCACTGGAAAAGGAACTGGCACCCACAACAGTATCTTTGACAAGGAAACTTTATGTATAAGCACGACCCAAGACATAACAATGTGCCGGTCGTGCAGTAATCAATAGGGTCACAGATAGTCGGAAACGACTGAACAACCATAAGTATATATGTATAAAAACAAAAATATCTGGAAATCTGAAAACCTACTTCAAAGAGGACACTCTATTCAATCTAAAACGTGGAGCATTGGTATTAAAGCTGCATTTCCCCCAAATTAATGTAAATATGGTTATTTGTTCACCTCTAGGGGTATCGCATTTTCAGGGTCTATTCCATGTACTTATCTGTTGCACGGTTTACTTGAGAGGGCTGGCAGCACTGCTTTTGCTCCAGGCCTTTGTAAATAGTAGATTGGGAGTTTTGGGAGAGGACATTTCTATTTGTGCTAAATCAAAACCGTAATGCCCACCCAAGAAGTAAGAGTGCCACAGACAATGACACTAGCCCTACAGAGTCTGGATCTGCATATACTGCAGAGGACAGACCCAAACAGGTAATATTGATGATTTTAGAGCTTATAATTACATGTCAGTAAATACACTGGTATATTATATACCTAGTAACATACAAGAACTCCCTTAACACTTTAAGGGTGTCTCTGTACACCAAGGAAGCCTTCCTATGATTCTGATAGGTGTGCACCAAGACTCTAAATATACGCGCTCTGCCAGACGTTGGATACTTTGTTGACTTGAAATAGGAAGTCACAGTGACTTCCAGACTAAGGATTGGATTCCCCCTGGCAGCACTGCTCTGACCTCCCCATACCTGTACAGTTGCCAAGACTAAAGAAACCACTTGAAAGACAAAGCTGCAGCTCAGAGGCCCTGAACAATGCCACGAGCAGCAAGAAACCAGCTGATATAAGAGAGACAAACGGTTTGGTCACACAGGATTCCTTATTCTAGACGGGCACATATAAGGTTAGGCTGGATCTGTAACGGTCACACATTGTATTATAGAGTTACACTGCACGGGAGAGCAGAGGGTGGTGGTGCAGTGGTAAGTGCTCATTAGGAAGTCATAGGTTTGGTTCCACTGACATAAAAAAAAAAAAAAACTAAGTCAGAGGCGCTCATCAGAGAATAAACCAACCTTAATAGGTTAGTTGTATGGCCATGATACGCCACTGAGAGAAACCTCTTTTAGCCACTTGTGCCCTTCACAGGGAGAAATATCCTGTAGTATGTCAGTCTGGTCCCACTCAAAAGAGTAACCCAGCCCCGAAATACCAGGCAATTCTACCCTGAACAGGAGAAACAGCAAATCCCAGACACGTTTCGGCCTTTGTGGGCTTCGTCAGTGAAGTGCAGCTGAACTCCCTAAGGCACAGTGAGCAAGGGGTCCACGTCTGGAGTCCCCTATTACCCTTAGGACGTTGGATTCCCAGCTCAAAGTCAGGGCCCTCCTTCCTTTGCCATATGTTAATCTGTATTTATCTTTGTCTGAACTTAATGTATGTACAGCGCTATGGAATATATTGCCGCATTATAAATGAACTATAATAATAATAATAATAATAATAATAATAATAATAAGTATGTTAATAAATACATTTGTCAATTTAAAAACAAGTGGAAGACACAGATCTACAACCAACGGCTGACTAATGATAACATGTTATGATAACACACACTTTTTTGTACAGATACAAATACCTACAAATATGGCCCGCCAGCCTTAGAACAACAGATAAGAGCGCTGTGGTGCCAGAAATAGGAGTGACCTCACACTAATCACAGCTACATCGATTTCTCCTGAAACCGAGATGGAACAATCTGACCTTACACTGAAAATAAGAGCCACCTTATAAAAGAAAATGTATATATGTATATGTATATATATATATATATATATATATATATATATATATATATATATATATATATATATATATATATATATATATATATATATATATATATAGTGGATATAAAAAGTCTACACACCCCTGTTAAAATGTCAGGTTTCTGTGCTGTAAAAAAATTAGACAAAGATAAATCATTTCAGAACTTTTTCCACCTTTAATGTGACCTATAAACTGTCTAACTCAATTGAAAAAATATAAAAATAAAATAATATGGTTGCATAAGTTTGCACACCCTTAAACTAATACTTTGTTGAAGCCCCTTGTGATTTTATTACAGCACTCAGTCTTTTTGGGTATGAGTCTATCAGCATGGCACATTTTGACTTGGCAAGATTTGCCCACTCTTCTTTGCTCCGTCAGATTGCGAGGGCATCTCCTGTGCACAGCCCTCTTCAGATCACAATCGGATTCAGGTCTGGGCTCTGGCTGGGCCATTCCAAAACTTTAATCTTCTTCTGATGAAGCCATTCGTTTGTTGATTTGGATGTATGCTTTGGGTCGTTGTCATGCTGAAAGATGAAGTTCCTCTTCATGTTCAGCTTTCCAGCAGAAGCCTGAAGGTTTTGTGCCAATATTGACTGGTATTTGGAACTGTTCATAATTCCCTCTATCTTAACTAAGGCCCCAGTTCCAGCTGAAGAAAAACAGCCCCAAAGCATGATGCTGCCACCACCATGCGTCACTGTGGGTATGGTGTTCTTTTGGTGATGTGCAGTGTTGTTTTTGCGACAAACATATCTTTTGGAATTATGGCCAAAAAGTTCAACCTTGGTTTCATCAGACCATAACACATTTTCCCACATGCTTTTGGGAGACTTCAGATGTGTTTTTGCAAAATGTAACCTGGCTTGGGTGTTTTTCTTTGTTAGAAAAGGCTTTCGTCTTGCCACTCTACCCCATAGCCCAGACATATAAAGAAGACAGGAGATTGTTGTCACATGTACCACACAGCCAGTACTTGCCAGATATTCCTGCAGCTCCTTTAATGTTGCTGTAGGTCTCTTGGTAGCCTCCCAGACCAGTTTTCTTCTTGTCTTTTCATCAATTTTGGAGGGAGCTCCAGTTCTTGGCAATGTCACTGTTGTGCCATATTTTCTCCACTTGATGATGACTGTCTTCACTGTGTTCCATGGTATATCTAATGCCTTGGAAATTCTTTTGTACCCTTCTCCTGACTGATATCTTTTAACAATGAGATCCCTCTGATGCTTTGGAAGCTCTCTGTGGACCATGGCTTTTGCTGTGGGATGCGATTAAGAAAATTTCAGGAAAGACCAACTAGAGCAGCTGAACTTTATTTGGGGTTAATCAGAGGTACTTTAAATGATGGCAGGTGTATGCTGACTCCTATTTAACACAATTTGTAATGTGATTGCTTAATTCTGAACACAGCTACATCCCCAGTTATAAGAGGGTGTGCAGACTTATGCAACCACGTTATTTTTTTTTTTTTTCCTTCCCTTCAACAAAAAGATTTCAGTTTGTTTTTCTATTGAGTTGTACAGTTTATAGGTCACATTAAAGGTGGAAAAAAGTTCTGAAATGATTTATCTTTGTCTAATTTTTTTACAGCACAGAAACCTGACATTTTAACAGGGGTGTGTAGACTTTTTATATCCACTGTATATTTACACACACACCACAACATCATATAACTTGTGGTGGGTAAAAGAGTGATAGAAGCCTCCACCATACATTGCACAGTAAATAAATAGTACATTTGAATGTCTTAAAGTTATTTCCTGTTAAGAATTCACAGAAATATAGTAATTGCACTTCACTCTGGGAAACTGGGCGGGGACGTGGCTCCTTTTAGACATGTCTGCTGTATAACACAGCATAGGAAGGAGACCTGCCCACAGACAGCTGTTTCAATCTTACATGGATTTCATCAGTGTGGGGCTGGTACCCGACTTGTGCTTTGGTGGAAGACTATTTACTAAGTTCATTTAGCTTATGGTGGGCACATGATTGGTGTGTGTGGGGGGGGGTGTCAGTCATTTATTACACACTACAAGGTATTTTTCAGCATATTTTTTAAAACTGTTTCGAGAGAGCGTTTAATCTGACAGGTAATAGGGGATATAACTATGAGGTTATGGGATTGCTGGGAGCGGTGTACAGACCAGCCCAGGTAACTTGTATAGTCGCAATACACTTGTTTAAATAAATGGGCAAATCATTTTTGCAACTATTAAGCATTACTAGAATTGCTTTCAATAAATGGAAACCTTATCTTCATCAAAGGTCCCCTAATATATGTAAGAAAGCAGGTTTTGAAATAAAATAATTATATAGAGAAAATGTTTTTACTTTCGCCTTTTATGATAATTAAACAAACCGTGTACCGGTGGTCCGATAAAACCCACGCTGTACACAGATTCAGTACCAGGTAATCAGACTGGAGTAACACGCAGGATTAAGGCACAGACCTGACTGGAGTACAGGGAGCAGCCAAGCTGAGATAATAAGACAAGTGATGAGAAGACGCAGACAGCGGCGGCGGCACGCCCTAGGCAGGGCAGGACAGCTACACAATAGCAGGGTCCTCACACAGCTCACAGTTGCACAACCAGTCTGTAGGGTTGGGGTCATACACATCACCCCAGGCCCTCACTACCAATACAAGGCGGCAGTTACCTTATTCATTATCCGATTGTAGCTTCATAAATAGCACATTTGTCTTTACATTTGAAAGTAGAAAAATAATAATAAACTGCTCAGAAATCCCAGAAATAGTAATTGCAGTGGACTCTGGGATACTGCGCAGGGACATGCAAATTAGTCCATAGAGCATTTTCACGTTAATCCAATAGCACTTTATACATGTTTCCTTTTAGGCATATGCTCACTATATAACACAGCTTTATAGCATAGATTATGTACAAGTTAGGAGACCTACCCACAGTCATTAGTGTGGTGCTGGCTATTTACCAAATAATGTCATTGCATCTTCAAAAAGAGCGTCATGGAAACAGTGGCCGAGTGATCTTACAAAAGGTAGTTTGGAACGCAATAAGGTATATGGGGGCGAGTGGTTTATAACAATTATTGTTTAGTCGTATCCGACTGTGACCCTATGGACCTCAGCATGCCAGGCACATCTGCCAGCCACTGCACCTCCGAGGTCCCTCAAGTTCATGTTCATTGATTCAATGTGCTCATCTATCCATCACACACAATCCAAAGGCCTCAATTCTCTGTGGCTCAGCTCTCACATCCGTATGTTACTACTGGGAATACCATAGTTGTAACTATGTGGACCATTGTTGATAGTGATATATCTTTGCTTCTGGGGAACAAAGCTATGGCAAGTGTGGACAAGCTATTGAAAAAGTAAACATCTTAATTTCACTGTGGCAGTCAAAATCTGCATTTTTTCACCAGAAAGGTGTCAATTTAGAGCTTCTCAAAACTGAATTACAAGCAAACAACGTCAAACCTCAGGAAGTGCGCACCTCGCAGCAGTTTGGTGACCACACTCTGCTTTCACTTCATCAACTTGTAAAAGGAAATAATCCTATATAAAGGGACCTGCGGGTGAGAAGACCTGCCATGTGCCAGGGTCACTGCAATGTAACATTTAGGGGGATTCTAAACAGATTTTCTGTGAAATGCTTTTAAACTTGTATATTACATACCCACTCATGTTATTTTGTTACTTGCTAAGCATATGAAGATTTTACCAAACTACAGTGGTCCTTGTCCCTCCCAAATACCCCAACAACAACTTACAGAAAGAGAGCCAGTCTCAGAGCTGTGAATGGCAAACACTTATATAGTTGTGGATCTTACTAATGTTGGTCACATTTGCAACGTTGGTCACACAAAGCGAGACTTGGGCGGCAATGAGCGGTGCAGTCGCTCGAGAGGCCCATAGGACTTAGGACCGAAGACCACAATTGCAGGGCTGAACTAAATTCCGAATTTAATGGCCGAACCACGGAACTGCAAAGACCAGAAAAAACACCAAATATGCCTCAAATTGGGGTTGGGGGGCAGAGAGACACACCATGAGCCCAAAGTTGATTGTTGCAAAGCACCAAAGTTACGGGTTGGACGACGCCTGCAATGAGCACCAAGGCCAGTAAAGTAGACAGAAGGAGGGGCTCACAATGAGCGTCGAAGGTGCTCAGAGGGAGCTCAGCCTTGCATTGTGTGGCAAGCAACATTAGTACACGGGGTGAGGCTGCATCACGGGGCTTGCGATGAGCGCGCCAAAGGTGCTCAATCGCGAGGCCTGTAAAGTACATAGGGGGAGAGGCCGATCATTTCAAGTTACGGCTTGCCAAAACCATCAATGAGCAGCGAGGCCTGTAAAGTATGTGGGGGGGGGGAGATGGTTGCAATGAGCGCCGAATGTGCTCACATTGTGTGGCAAACAGCAGTCAGGCTTTAAATTGTAATGCCATTATTTTTGACGGGCAAGTAGCTAGTTATGATATAAAAACCTTATAGCAGAAGATCATTCCATGTGCATGGGAGACACATACGGCTATAGGGTATATATAGGGTGGAAAAAATATCAAACTCAGGAGTCAGAAAGATATTTTATGAGCCAGGTGGCTGCTTTCTAGGAGTCTTGAATGAAACCCTACATAAAATTGCATTATACTTCAGAAAAAAATATTTAGGAGCGACACACTGTAACATATATTTATGAATACACTAGCGAATTGCCCGTCAAAAAATGACGGCAATGAAATAGTAAGGTAGCTAAATTAGTAAATGAATATATTGTACCTATTTTGAAGCATTGTGATGAAGAGCTGGCAATCTGTGTTGATGCTGCTGCAGCATTAGTGGTGTGGAGCTGCTGTATAAGCATGCTGAATGTGTGCAGTGTAACACTGTGCGTGCGCGAGACCAAACCGTTAGCGTAGTCGTGTACTTCCGCATTGGTGTAAAATGGCGAGTAATGTGTGGTATAGGTCTGTATCGGAATATCCGTAGGTGTTTTGTGGTGTTTTGCGAGTTTCTTGTGGTGTTTTGCGAGTTTAGAGTGCTGTAGCCTCGTTTTCGTTTTGTTCGGCGGCCATTTTTTCTCTCGCTTCGTTTTTTTTTTAGTCTCTAAACTGTTTTATTTCGAGTAAAATCGAGGTGTAAATTGCATTTTTGAGGTCCTGGGTGCTCCCTCTTGGTGTAGGTAAGTTTTTTATGTATGTGCTGTGTGTATGTATTGTGTTTTAAATGTTTGTATGTCGGCGTGTTGCGTCCGATGTTTGCGAGGTCGTAATGTGTGGTAACGTGTTTCGTACGTTGTTTGCGTGCCTCGTAAAATTTAGCGAGTGTCGTAATTTGTGTGTCGTGTTTTTTGAGTAGCGACGTGAATTTTGCGAGGGTTTGAGGCCCTTGCCCAGTGACCTCGCCAGCAACTGAGTCCCTCGCTTCGCGAGGGGCCTCAGTTGCTGGCATGGAGCGCCTTCGGCGCTCCATGCCAGCAACTGAGGCCCTTGCCCAGTGACCTCGCCAGCAACTGAGTCCCTCGCTTCGCGAGGGGCCTCAGTTGCTGCCATGGAGCGCCTTCGGCGCTCCATGCCAGCAACTGAGACCCGTGCCCAGTGACCTCGCCAGCAACTGAGGCCCTCGCTTCGCGAGGGGCCTCAGTTGCTGGCATGGAGCGCCTTCGGCGCTCCATGCCAGCAACTGAGGCCCTTGCCCAGTGACCTCGCTTCGCGAGGGCCGCGGCTCGCTACGCGAGGGCCGCGGCTCGCTGCGCGAGCCACGGCCCTCGCTTCGCGAGGGCCGCGGCTCGCTGCGCGAGGGCCGCGGCTCGCTGCGCGAGGGCCGCGGGCTCGCTACGCGAGCCCGCGAGCGTGAGCAACGACTCGTACGCTCACAACTATATATGTGATACACACAACAGCATTTATACTATGGTGGGCAAAATAGCGATAGAAGCCCTCCATCATACAGAATATCCCTCTCAGCCCCAACACTGAAAACATGAGAATAGTCCATCCTATGCTATAAAGCGCTGTAATACAGCTAGCAGAATAAGAACCATGAGGGTTATTGTATTTAATAGTGAAAAAGCATTGTGGGCTCATATGCATGTTCCCACCCAGTGTGATAATTGGATTTCTTGGAATGCTGGGTAATAAATATATAGTTTTTCGGCATGCAAATTGGAACACAAATGTACTATTTCTCTGTGTGTGTGTGTGTGTGTGTGTGTGTGTGTGTGTGTGTGTGTGTGTGTGTGTGTGTGTGTGTGTGTGTGTGTGTGTGTGTGTGTGTGTGTGTGTGTGTGTGTGTGTGTGTGTGTGTGTATATATATATATATACACACACACATATATACACACACACACATATATATATGCACACATGCACACATACACACATGACACATCTCCTCTGTACACCTTCAACAAATCTGACAATATTTTAGATTGCTATGAATATAAATAAGATGGCCTTCCATTTATCCTATGATGTCCTGGGTAGTGACATTGCTGTCTTATAAGATATACTCGTGTGTGTCCATGTGCCCTTTAACTGAGGAGCAGCAGCCCCCTGCTAAGTGTATACAAAGCATACAGTGCGCCACATGG
This sequence comes from Discoglossus pictus, assembly GCA_027410445.1. Lineage (NCBI taxonomy): Eukaryota > Metazoa > Chordata > Amphibia > Anura > Alytidae > Discoglossus > Discoglossus pictus. Next base: position 447,731,832 of record CM050165.1, on the reverse strand, counting down.
CCCGGCAGTACACAGGCAGACATGTATATATGGCAGCAGGCAGGTTATTTTTATGCCATGATCACATCTCCCTCAATGCCTAAAGGTCTTATTTTGGAGTCTTGCTTAGGCCCAACCTTGCCCTGTCAGGACTTGCATGGGGCATTCTGGAATTATTGAGGGTACAATGGAGCAGGAGCATTCCAAACGGCAGCAACTAAAGACAATTTGCAATCAGAAATGGAATATACTCCATTGCGGTTTCTACTATGTATATATAGAATATTAAACTGTACATGTGTGTTCACAAAGGAATATCTAAAAGTAAGTTAAATTCATATTCTGCTTAGAATTCCCAGAAAGTTATTGCATGGCACTTTGGGAACTGGGTGAGAAATGCAAATGAGCCCACCAATCGAATACCACTTTACACGGCTCACTTTAGACATATACTTGCAGCATAGCTTCAAAGCATAGCATAGGATGGATTATGGAGGAGTTAAGAGACAAATTCACTGATCGCTGTTTATCTTCAATGGATCTCAGTGTGGGGCTGGGGACACAAGTCCTGCTACGGATTTGTGGAGGCTATTTACACACGTGTACTATTTATTTACTGTACTCTGTATGGTGGCAGCCTCTATCACTCTTGAGCCCACAATAAGCTAAATGATGTTGTGGTAAATAGAATTATATTAGAATAAAGCTGGAAACCACGAGCTGTGCTGGAGTAAGTGGTGGTCGCACTCGCTGCACTCCAGAGAACCTGTAATTACAGCCCTCCCCGCGTCACTGCGCGTATACACATGAAGCCAATTTACAGGATGGTTTCAATGTGAGTAATACACATCACTAGCACAAGTGCCAGCAACACGCACTGAACAAATAAACCACACAGATGTTTGTGATAAAGCCACACCCTAAAACATTCCTCCCCAATCAATAATGTTTACTTTCAAAGAATTCAATTCAGGACTTTGTATTTAAATCCAAGATCTCCATTTTGGGAGCGATGAATGACAAATAGAGTGAAGTCTGACTTACTCTCAAAGAGAAGAGATATAACAGGAGGGGGCTATGGGGCAGGTCAGGGCAACACACATCACATATAATAGTGATCAAACTTTGAATCGTCGTCATGCTAAGCGAGGGGGCGCATTTGCGGAGGTGGAGGCTCTACGCCACCTCACTCCTGGGAAAAATAAACCCCAGAAAAGTACGACATTGCAAAAAAAAAAAAAAAAACAAGCCGCAAGACTTAGAACAAATAAAATATGAGGTCACAAAAATACGAAATTAACGCGTACAGCAAAAAAAAAAAAAAAAACACATAAAACTATGGGGAAAAAATACAAAAACACCACACACAGCACAGGGGGGGACAGCCAGGACCTCTGGGGGGTGAGGTTGCACGCGAATTAAAGTCGATTTTAGGCAGTTTCGCCACTTCAAAATCGGCTTAGTGAGAGAGAAAAAAATGGCGGCGGAAAAAATAAAAACGAGGCTCAACGACACCAAAGCTCATAAAACACTGACAAGAACAACAACCCGAGGAACCTAGAAAAAAAAAATAGGAGGTCGCAAAAATACAAGGTTAACGGACGAAATACGAGTACATACAAATACAACAACATTTTTTTTTTTTTTTAAACACACAGAGCATGGGGAGACAGCCATAACATCTGCCACCAAGGTTGCACACTAATTAAAGAACAATTTATAGAGTTTAGACAATTTGAAAAATCGCCTAAGCAAGGAAAAAAATGGCGGACGAAAAAAAATGAAAATGAGGCTACACGACCCCAAAATGAGCAAAACTCCGCCAGACACGTATGAGGTACTAAAATCTTTGGCAGCACGGAAAATGGTTGAGACCCGCGTAGCACATAGACAAACCACGGCTTAAAATGTTATTGCCCCGTCATTTTTGACGGGCAAGGTGCTAGTAATATATAAGTTTGTAGGATATTCTGTGTGTCTGTCTGATTGGCCGTGTCAAATTAAATCATTTTATTGAGAAATTCTGTACAGTATATTTGTAATACATAGGTACATTTGACATTTCTTATGTGAGCTCCAAAAAGCACCTATGTATGCAGAGTGTCCTAGCCAATGAGCCGTGTGGAAATGTTCCTAACCAATCGGCTGTCAGTATTACAGCTGCCTCCCAAGCGGTTGTGTGTGAGGGAAGCCAATACATCATTTTATACTAGTTTAATTTGGATTTCCAGGGTTTTTACTCTCAAATTCAACTGCTTGAAAATTGAAGAAATTTTAGGTTAAGTTTATTAATGTTTATTTTAAGATTTTTCCATGCAAAAAAATGTTTCCACACACCATGTATTGTCCTCATAATGCACAAGACTCTCATAGCTTTAGAGGCACAAACGCATCTCTACCTTAGTTTTTAGCCTATTTAATTGCACCCATAGATTACTGAACATGTAATAAAGCGGCTGCCGGTGCACGGAGTCCTAGGAATGACCATGTAGTAATGTTACTGCATGTTACACCACATTTACAAGCGGACATATCAATCCCACTCCCATTGTAGGATTTCTCTCGTCCTTTGCTCTGTCTCAGCCATATGACAGACAATGTAAAACCATTTACAAATAAATTATTAGTACAAAATGTTGTTAGGTGGAATGATAAGTAAATCTAATTGCATGAAAGCCCTGCTACTGGCTATGAGACTATATCTGTGACTAATAGCCCTCTGCCAGCCTCCACTATAATGACTGCTCTTGGAGACAATGAGGACTTACAGAGCACAGAAACACAATGTATTAGCCTCATACAGGCCGGACAAACCAGGGCAGCTTGTAATATACATTTACATATACACTTCTAGGAGTGGAAGACAAATATCCAACACTTCAGAACAAGGAAAGGTGTCTCAAGGAACCCGAAGAAGGCCCCTCACAGAGATGCATTATAAGACAGGGAAGTACACATTGTAATTGTCCTGGCTTTCAGGAAGTTTTCATCCCAGTACTGGAAGTATATGTATAATAACTAATAAAGTCCTCAGATCTATAAGAGTTGACTCAGACATAAATAAGGACATTGAGAGGTGTCTGAAATGGTATACCCAGTCTCATGTTCTCGCGCCTTTAGGCTCTCATTCTTCTCACTCTTCCAAGGATACTCTCCCATACTAATGTCTCCTAGTCACTGATCATGACCTTACTCCAGCGTGCAGAGATATACAGAGATGATCAGTTATATGTCTGCAGCAAGTCAGCCGGGGCCCTATCTGTCCCTCAGCCGGCATCGGGCCACTCCCTCACCACGCCCAGCCGTGTCCCTGTGCCCAGGCCTCTCCGTCATACACTGTACTGTCTCATATTCTCCAAGCTGCAGGATATCTCTTACAAGAAAGCCTGACAAGTCTTGCAGTGCTGAGGCTTTTGTGTCATTCTCTTTCTTCAGGGGAATGAACTTCTTTTATTTCTCCCTGCACTCGACTCTCACCACTCCCCAGACAGCCCCGACTCTACCCAATACACTGCTCTCCATGTCATCTGACCTCTCTCATACAGCAACTGGATATTTCTCTCGCCTATTACAACATAGGGTCTTCCACCAAAAGCTATAGACACTCGATCTCAAGTACTGTCATCCACTTAAACCTACCCAGCACTGCCCCAGGTTTCTACATTTCTCACTGGACCTCCAGTCCCTCTTGTTCTCAGTGGACATGAAGGTGGGACCCAGATATACTGTAGATGTAGGCGGCACTAGATTCTCTCACACCCTAAGCCTCTCCTGATAGTAACATATCACTGTATATTGTCTCCTTTCCATGCGTCTCTCCGGCCCTCCTAGCATTGGCCTTACCCTTTCCCCAGACCTCTACCTGATAATGTAGATGAAGGTGGCACTGACTACTCTCACAAGCACTCTTCATATGCCCAGTCCTCTCACTATCCCTCTTCTCCAAGGTAGTTCCCTCCTCTCTCACCCACAGCCTCCTCTCTGAGTCTCCCAAGGCCTATCCCTCTCATCCCAGGCCTCACACTGCAGCACCCACTAATAATAGACTGCTATAAGTTACTGTCTCCTTTCCCACTGCCTATGTCTCTGGTGCTTCTCATTGTCCTTTCCCGTTCCCCAGACCTCTCCTATGTCTCTGGTGCTCCTCATTGTCCTTTCCCGTTCCCCAGACCTCTCCTATGTCTCTGGTGCTCCTCATTGTCCTTTCCCGTTTCCCAGACCTCTCCTATGTCTCTGGTGCTCCTCATTGTCCTTTCCCGTTCCCCAGACCTCTCCTATGTCTCTGGTGCTCCTCATTGTCCTTTCCCGTTTCCCAGACCTCTCCTATGTCTCTGGTGCTCCTCATTGTCCTTTCCCGTTCCCCAGACCTCTCCTATGTCTCTGGTGCTCCTCATTGTCCTTTCCCGTTCCCCAGACCTCTCCTATGTCTCTGGTGCTCCTCATTGTCCTTTCCCGTTCCCCAGACCTCTCCTATGTCTCTGGTGCTCCTCATTGTCCTTTCCCGTTCCCCAGACCTCTCCTATGTCTCTGGTGCTTCTCATTGTCCTTTCCCGTTCCCCAGACCTCTCCTATGTCTCTGGTGCTCCTCATTGTCCTTTCCCGTTCCCCAGACCTCTCCTATGTCTCTGGTGCTCCTCATTGTCCTTTCCCCAGACCTCTCCTATGTCTCTGGTGCTCCTCATTGTCCTTTCCCGTTCCCCAGACCTCTCCTATGTCTCTGGTGCTCCTCATTGTCCTTTCCCGTTCCCCAGACCTCTCCTATGTCTCTGGTGCTCCTCATTGTCCTTTCCCGTTCCCCAGACCTCTCCTATGTCTCTGGTGCTTCTCATTGTCCTTTCCCGTTCCCCAGACCTCTCCTATGTCTCTGGTGCTCCTCATTGTCCTTTCCCGTTCCCCAGACCTCTCCTATGTCTCTGGTGCTCCTCATTGTCCTTTCCCGTTCCCCAGACCTCTCCTATGTCTCTGGTGCTCCTCATTGTCCTTTCCCGTTCCCCAGACCTCTCCTATGTCTCTGGTGCTCCTCATTGTCCTTTCCCGTTCCCCAGACCTCTCCTATGTCTCTGGTGCTCCTCATTGTCCTTTCCCGTTCCCCAGACCTCTCCTATGTCTCTGGTGCTCCTCATTGTCCTTTCCCGTTCCCCAGACCTCTCCTATGTCTCTGGTGCTCCTCATTGTCCTTTCCCGTTCCCCAGACCTCTCCTATGTCTCTGGTGCTCCTCATTGTCCTTTCCCGTTCCCCAGACCTCTCCTATGTCTCTGGTGCTCCTCATTGTCCTTTCCCGTTCCCCAGACCTCTCCTATGTCTCTGGTGCTCCTCATTGTCCTTTCCCGTTCCCCAGACCTCTCCTATGTCTCTGGTGCTCCTCATTGTCCTTTCCCGTTCCCCAGACCTCTCCTATGTCTCTGGTGCTCCTCATTGTCCTTTCCTCCCAGACCTCTCCTATGTCTCTGGTGCTCCTCATTGTCCTTTCCCGTTCCCCAGACCTCTCCTATGTCTCTGGTGCTCCTCATTGTCCTTTCCCGTTCCCCAGACCTCTCCTATGTCTCTGGTGCTCCTCATTGTCCTTTCCCGTTCCCCAGACCTCTCCTATGTCTCTGGTGCTCCTCATTGTCCTTTCCCGTTCCCCAGACCTCTCCTATGTCTCTGGTGCTCCTCATTGTCCTTTCCCGTTCCCCAGACCTCTCCTATGTCTCTGGTGCTCCTCATTGTCCTTTCCCGTTCCCCAGACCTCTCCTATGTCTCTGGTGCTCCTCATTGTCCTTTCCCTTTCCCCAGACCTCTCCTATGTCTCTGGTGCTCCTCATTGTCCTTTCCCGTTCCCCAGACCTCTCCTATGTCTCTGGTGCTCCTCATTGTCCTTTCCCGTTCCCCAGACCTCTCCTATGTCTCTGGTGCTCCTCATTGTCCTTTCCCGTTCCCCAGACCTCTCCTATGTCTCTGGTGCTCCTCATTGTCCTTTTCCCGTTCCCCAGACCTCTCCTATGTCTCTGGTGCTCCTCATTGTCCTTTCCCGTTCCCCAGACCTCTCCTATGTCTCTGGTGCTCCTCATTGTCCTTTCCCGTTCCCCAGACCTCTCCTATGTCTCTGGTGCTCCTCATTGTCCTTTCCCGTTCCCCAGACCTCTCCTATGTCTCTGGTGCTCCTCATTGTCCTTTCCCGTTCCCCAGACCTCTCCTATGTCTCTGGTGCTCCTCATTGTCCTTTCCCGTTCCCCAGACCTCTCCTATGTCTCTGGTGCTCCTCATTGTCCTTTCCCGTTCCCCAGACCTCTCCTATGTCTCTGGTGCTCCTCATTGTCCTTTCCCGTTCCCCAGACCTCTCCTATGTCTCTGGTGCTCCTCATTGTCCTTTCCCGTTCCCCAGACCTCTCCTATGTCTCTGGTGCTTCTCATTGTCCTTTCCCGTTCCCCAGACCTCTCCTATGTCTCTGGTGCTCCTCATTGTCCTTTCCCGTTCCCCAGACCTCTCCTATGTCTCTGGTGCTCCTCATTGTCCTTTCCCGTTCCTCAGACCTCTCCTATGTCTCTGGTGCTCCTCATTGTCTTTTCCCGTTCCCCAGACCTCTCCTATGTCTCTGTGCTCCTCATTGTCCTTTCCCGTTCCCCAGACCTCTCCTATGTCTCTGGTGCTCCTCATTGTCCTTTCCCGTTCCCCAGACCTCTCCTATGTCTCTGGTGCTCCTCATTGTCCTTTCCCGTTTCCCAGACCTCTCCTATGTCTCTGGTGCTCCTCATTGTCCTTTCCCGTTTCCCAGACCTCTCCTATGTCTCTGGTGCTCCTCATTGTCCTTTCCCGTTCCCCAGACCTCTCCTATGTCTCTGGTGCTCCTCATTGTCCTTTCCCGTTTCCCAGACCTCTCCTATGTCTCTGGTGCTCCTCATTGTCCTTTCCCGTTCCCCAGACCTCTCCTATGTCTCTGGTGCTCCTCATTGTCCTTTCCCGTTCCCCAGACCTCTCCTATGTCTCTGGTGCTCCTCATTGTCCTTTCCCGTTTCCCAGACCTCTCCTATGTCTCTGGTGCTCCTCATTGTCCTTTCCCGTTCCCCAGACCTCTCCTATGTCTCTGGTGCTCCTCATTGTCCTTTCCCGTTTCCCAGACCTCTCCTATGTCTCTGTGCTCCTCATTGTCCTTTCCCGTTCCCCAGACCTCTCCTATGTCTCTGGTGCTCCTCATTGTCCTTTCCCGTTCCCCAGACCTCTCCTATGTCTCTGGTGCTCCTCATTGTCCTTTCCCGTTTCCCAGACCTCTCCTATGTCTCTGTGCTCCTCATTGTCCTTTCCCGTTCCCCAGACCTCTCCTATGTCTCTGGTGCTCCTCATTGTCCTTTCCCGTTCCCCAGACCTCTCCTATGTATTTTATGCAATGAAGCTCTACCAGATAATATAGAATAAGGTGGGACTGACTGCTCTCACAGGCACTCTCCTCAGTCTCACCACATCCCCAGGCCTGTCTGTCTCTTCACATGGCACTTGCCTCCTCTCACACTGTCACTCCCAAGGCCTATCCCTCCCTTGGATATGAAGATGGTGCTGTCTCACCGTCACTACCAGACGTCTCTCCCATTCTAGGGGCCTCTCACCAATAGTGGATATGTCACACACTCTCAGGTCTTCCAGTCTTTCTCCTCACTCACAATAGTGGGTGGATATATATATATATATACACACACACACTTCTCCCCCTGTGATGACGTCTCTCTCTCCCGAGACCTCTCTCTACTCCTCCCCCGGCGGTGATGTCTCTCCCTCTCCAGTCCTCACCCGAGGCCTCTCCCTAGCCCTCCCCCGGCGGTGATGTCTTCCTCTCTCCAGTCCTTATCCCTCTCTCATTCCGAGGCCTCTTCCTAGCCCTCCCCCGGCGGTGATGTCTCTCCCTCTCTCACCCCGAGGCCTCTCCCTAGCCCTCCCCGGCGGTGATGTCTCTCCCTCTCCAGTCCTCACCCGAGGCCTCTCCCTAGCCCTCCCCCGGCGGTGATGTCTTCCTCTCTCCAGTCATTATCCCTCTCTCATTCCGAGGCCTCTTCCTAGCCCTCCCCCGGCGGTGATGTCTCTCCCTCTCTCACCCCGAGGCCTCTCCCTAGCCCTCCCCGGCGGTGATGTCTCTCCCTCTCTCACCCCGAGGCCTCTCCCTAGCCCTCCCCCGGCGGTGATGTCTCTCCCTCTCCAGTCCTCACCCGAGGCCTCTCCCTAGCCCTCCCCCGGCTAGCCCTCCCCCGGCGGTGATGTCTCTCCCTCTCTCACCCCGAGGCCTCTCCCTAGCCCTCCCCCGGCGGTGATGTCTCTCCCTCTCTCACCCCGAGGCCTCTCCCTAGCCCTCCCCCGGCGGTGATGTCTCTCCCTCTCTCACCCCGAGGCCTCTCCCTAGCCCTCCCCCGGTGGTGATGTCTCTCCCTCTCCAGTCCTCACCCGAGGCCTCTCCCTAGCCGGTGATGTCTCTCCCTCTCGAGTCCTCACCCGAGGCCTCTCCCTAGCCCTCCCTCGGCGGTGATGTCTCTCCCTCTCTCATTCCGAGGCCTCTCCCTAGCCCTCCCCGGCGGTGATGTCTCCCCCTCTCCAGTCCTCACCCCGAGGCCTCTCCCTAGCCCTCCCCCGGCGGTGATGTCTCCCCCTCTCCAGTCCTCACCCCGAGGCCTCTCCCTAGCCCTCCCTCGGCGGTGATGTCTTCCTCTCTCCAGTCCTTATCCCTCTCTCATTCCGAGGACTCTCCCTAGCCCTCCCCCGGCGGTGATGTCTCCCCCTCTCCAGTCCTCACCCCGAGGCCTCTCCCTAGCCCTCCCCCGGCGGTGATGTCCCTCTCCAGTCCTCACCCCGAGGCCTCTCCCTAGCCCTCCCCCGGCGGTGATGTCTCTCCCTCTCCAGTCCTCACCCCGAGGCCTCTCCCTAGCCCTCCCTCGGCGGTGATGTCTCCCCCTCTCCAGGCCCCTCGCTTTCCACTCACCGATAGTAGATATGAAGGTGGTGTTGAAGGCATCGTCCGAGAAGCGGAATAGCACGCAGGTCTTGCCCACGCCCGAGTCCCCGATAAGCAGCAGCTTGAAGAGCAGGTCGTACGTCTTCTTGGCCATGTCCGGGCCGGGTCAGTGCGTGTGCTCAGAGGCTCCTCATACACTGGGCCCGGGCCGCGCTATGTCCGTACCTCCGGAGTCCCTGTCTGTCTCTTTCTCACTCAGTCTCCTCCTCTCAGGCCTCGCCGGGAAACTCTGGATCCGGACAAAATGGCGACCCCTCCCCCAGCCGGCGCGCGGACAAGCTGCACACTGTGCGCGTGACCCCACCCAGCGCGAGCACGCACGGCCAATCCCAGGTCTAGCACTCGGGAGCGAGCTCGCACAGCCAGTAAACGAGCGCTGCGCCCTGCACGCACGATCACCTCACATAGACGTGAGCGCGCCAAGTCAACCAAGCCTGAGGATTTTTTTTTTCAATAATCTTTATTAGCAAAGTGACAGTGCTACAGAGTGTGATGTTGGGGATGGCCATTTATTTATTAAATTAGCGAGTTCCCGTCAAAAAATGACGGCAATAAAATTTGAATCCTCGCAATGGTGTTTGCCACACAATGCCAGGCTCTCCCCTCCTCTAACTTGCAGGCCTCGCGATCATTGCTAGCCTCTCCCACCCTCAACTTTACAGTCCTCGGGATGAGCGCCTGCGTCCTTTGCCCCTCATTGCAGCCCGCGGCATGAGCTATGTGCAAGCCCGTAACTTTAGCACTCATTGCGGACAAAGGTGCTCATTATGAGCCTCTCCCCCGTGGTCTTTGGCGCTCGTCGCGGGCTTTGGATTGAGCGGTTTGGCCACTAACTGCAGGTCGCAGCATGTGCTACACGCATGCGCAAGCCCGTGACTTTACCACTCAACAGCTTCCAAGTTATGGGATTGAAAACAAAATTGTGTTTTTTTTTAAGCCTGTCGGAGACTGTTTTGCAAGCCTCATGATCAGTGCCTTTGGCGCTCATTGCAGACCTCTTTATACTCGTAATTTTCAGGCCTCGTGATGAGTGCTTATGGCGCTTCTTGTGCATGTGCAAGCCCGTAACTTTTAACATTGCGTGTCGACAACTCGTAATTACATCAACTATATATGTGATATTATTATTATTATCTTTATTTATATCGCGCCAACATGTTCTGTAGCGCTGTACAGGGGTTTAGTACATGGCAAAAAACAAATTTAACACCTTATAAAGAATGGAGGACCCTGTTTTTGAGCATAAAATGAAATGTACATAGAGCTTGTTTCCAAGACACGGACACACAATATTAATATATATAACATAAATAAAGCATATATCTATTTAATTTATGTACTTTATTTTAATAAAAAGTGCTTATAAGCTCTGTTTTTACTGCCTAAAATCAAATAAATACTGTCTGTATGGGTCTGCCCTCTGCAGCTTGTGAAGACAGTGTACTTCTAAGTACTGAGTGTGCAGTGTCTCGTAGTAACCCAAAAAATTGAGAATTCTGCAACACACTGCTTGAGAGAGAGCACTGGCGGGCTAATTTGACACACGACACTTCACAGTCTGTATATTCATGAGCTGCAGGGGGCAAACCCCCAAAAGTCACAAAATGGATGATTTTAGGTAATAAAACAGAGCTTATAAGAACTTCTTAATAAAATAGGGTACATAATAATCATAAAAAAGCCACCAACAATTTAGGTTTTCTGGATCTCTCTGATTGTGTGTTTAGGTTATCTCTCCATTATTATACCCGAGTTCCTCATTTTCATTCATTCTGATCTATTCACCAGGGCTCAAGTAAAGAGAGACTGAAATCCTGGACTGTTGGCACTGTTTTGAACTTTTGATATTTTAAACATACATGATGTGAGAAGTCGCCTCCCTTTACTAACAATTTTATCTCACATGTTCATTATCTCCGTGATTAGTACTACTTGTCGTGGAGTGCAGCATCCTCATTGGCTATGGAGTACAGGTGTGGGAGGTATCTTATGTGACTGTGTGACAGCGGACACAGACTTAGGGTGATATAAAAACATAATTCTGCCTTACAAAAGTCTAGAAGATATAATAAACTAGCTACTTGCGTGTCAAAAATTACAGGAATAAAACGTTAAGCCTGGGAATGCTGTTTGCCACCCAATGTGAAGACCTTCGGAGCTCATCGCGAGCCCTGCACTGAGCGCCTTTGGTGCTCGTTGCGACTCTCTCCCCCTGTCTACTTCCTCCCTTGTCTCTCATTTCCCCCCTCCTCTTCCTCCATGGTGTCTCCTTTTGTCCCTCCTCTCCCTCCCTTGTGTCTCCTTTCCCCCGTCCCCTGTGTTTTTATCCCCCATGTCTCTTCCCCCTCCCCTGGCTCTCATCCCCCCTCTCTCCTGTGTCTTTTCCCCCTCCCTCCCCTGTGTCTCTTTTCACCCCTCTCCTCCCATGTGTCTCTTTCCCCCCTCTTCCTTCCCCTGTGACTTCCCCCCCTCCGTCGCCTTTGTCTCCTTCCCCCCTTATTCTCCTTCCCATCCCCCTCCTCCCTCCTTATCCTACTCCTTCCCCCCTTATCCTCCTTCCCCTCCTCATCCTCCTCCTACCTCCTAGTTTGCAATAAGCGCCATAGGCGCTCATCGCGAGACCCACTGTGTCTCCCTAACCCTTATCCTCTTCTTTCCCCCCGTATCATCCTCCTCCTTGCTTTCCCCCTCTCCAATTACCTCCCTATTCCCTGCGATGATAAGGGGGGAAAGAGGAGGATAAGGGTGAAGGAGACTCAGTGTACTGAGCTGTTGCGATCCCTGGGGGCTGGCTGCCACAAGCGCCTTCGCCGCTCATTGTAGCCTAAATTCTGCGTGGCTGCTTTGGCTCGCTTTGCGAAGCTCGCATGTGTGACAGCGCCGCTGGGTCCACTCGATTTGCGAGGTCGCAACTGCGTGATCAACATCGCAAGGTGACGCACACTGACAACTATATATGTGATAGCAGCGAATAGATCCCAGAAACAGTACCCCCTGGCACCAATGAAGGGTCCTAAGAGTCTTACTGTAATTGAAAAATTCACAAATATATTTATATATACTAGCGAATTGCCCGTCAAAAAATGACGGCAATGAAATTGTAATTGAGCTAATGGTGTTTGGTGTATATAATGTGGCTGATTTAGCGTCCTTGTTTTCTATGTCGTGCAACTTTTTTTGAATATCCGTAGCTGTTTGGTGGTGTTTTGCGTGTTTAGGGACCTTTAGCCTCGTTTTCGTTTTGTTCGGCGGCCATTTTTTCTCTCGCTTCGGTGATTTTCGGCTGTCTAAACTCCAAAATTTGTGCTTAAATGGAGGTGTAACTTCACTTGCAGAGGTCCTGGGTCCCCCCTTGCTGTGAGTAACCTTTTTATGTGTGTGTTGTTTGTATTTATTGTGTTTGTAATGTTTTTGGTGTTGCGCGGGTTGCGTCCTTGTTTTTTAATCTCGTAGGTGTTTTTCGGCAAATCCATAGGTGTTTTGTGGTGTTTTGCGAGTTTCTTGTGGTGTTTTGCGTGTTTAGAGTTCTGTAGCCTCGTTTTCGTTTTTTCGGCGGCCATTTTTTCTCTCGCTTAGAGAATTTTTTAGTTTCTAAACTCTTTTAATTTGAGTTAAATTGAGGCGTAACTTTAGTTTTCGAGGTCCTGGGTGCTCCCTCTTCCTGTAAGTAAGCTTTTTATGTATTTGTTGTGTGTATTTGTTGAATTCTTCATGTTTTCGGCGCTCCTTGCCAGCAACTGCGACCCTCGTAAATTTTGCGAGGGTCGCAGTTGCTGGCAAGGAGTGCCTTTGCGAGGGCCGCGGGCTCGTTTTGCGAGCCCGCAGCGTTAGCAACAACTCGCATGCTCACAACTATATTTGTGATATATATATATGGAGAGAGGAAAGATGAAATAAAAAAAGAGGATCAGAGGGTGGTTTGTAGGAGAAGAAAGGAAGAGGGAGGAGATAGGTAGAGGGAGGTATGGAGAAAAAGAGAATAGGAGAGGAAGGATGGGAAAAGATAGTTGTCAGAAAGTATCAGGAGATGGTGGTTTGGAGGAGAGAGGAGAATGGGATAATGAGATTTGGAATAGGTTAGTGAGACGGAGGAATTAAAGGGGGCTGGGAGGAGAAGACAGTGAGAGGGAGATGAAGGAGATAGAAAGACAAGTTTGGAAGAGAAGATCGGGAAGGTTAGGATAGGAAAGCATGGCTGAGAGGAGAAGATATTGATAGGCGATGGAGGAGATAGGGAGATGGTGGTTTGAAAGAGAAGTTAGGGAGAGGGAGGATGGGAAAGCGCGACTGGCAGGAGAAGGTAGTGACAGGGAGAATTGGAGATGGAGGAGATAGGGAGATGGAGATTGGAAGAGAAGTTAGAAGGAGGATGGGAAAGGGAGATGAAGATCGTGTTAGAGATGGAGGAGATAGGGAGATAGATGTTTGGAAGAGAAGATGGGTAAATGGAGAATGAGAAATGGTGGGAGATAGTGAGACAAAGAATGGGAGAGGAGATAGGGAGATGGACATTTGGAAGAGAATAATCCCTGTTGGAGAGCACTATGCCTGGGAAGGGTATTTGCTCAGTCTATGAATATGGTAGTGTTGAATTAGGCGGTGGCTTGGGGTATTATGGAGTGGTTTTAGGTTATAAATGTCTGTTCTCCCTTGTTTGGACGGGTTTTAGAGACCACATGCTGGGAGTTGTCCCTCACTCCCTATCCATTATAGTGTTAGGATGGGGGGCAGGGATGTGAGCGCAGTTATTAAGGAACATTTTGTATTTCTGATCTTTATTCCCCCTGTTGGGTTTTTCTCTCCTAGTGGTATTCTCATTAGAACCGATCTTAAGGTTGGAGCCAAGCCCTTTTTTGGGTGGGCAAGCCCCACTCATATCCCAGTAAAGCTGTGTCCTTTTTTATACTATGACCAAGTTGTCTGCATGGAGGAAGATATGGAGTGAGGAGGAAGGAAAGCTGGGAAGTACTGCCACACAGGCCCTGCTATCACTACCCACAATGCCTCACTGCTCAATCTTTATTTGTTATATACTCAGTATCCACCATTTCTCACACTTAGTGTATATTTTGTAACGTGTTTTCCCACTGACACTCGCCCGCCCAGCTCATCAGGAGCCACTGACGCAAAGCCCGCCTCACACAGGTATTGCTATGACAGGGCGTGGCCTAGAGAATGACAGGCGGGTGTTTATGCGAAGCGTGCAGGTAAGTGGGCGGTGAAAATGTTATTTTGACGACATTGCGGAAGACGGAGAGTGTGCGGCGGACATGTTTCTTTTGGGCATAACGTAATGCGTCACTTCAATACGTCGTTCCATTCAAAATAGGACACGCCCCCAAGCGAGGCACGGCCGCTCTGTAGTGCAGTGACGTAAGTGCGCCTTGATGGTCAATGACGCCGCATGCGCACTAGTCCAGTATATGCTGTGAGGAGAGCAGTGAGGCCTGCTGGTTGTGTTCAGGCCTCCTCACTGTATTTCAGGGCAGGTACCTCAGGGGGTCACGTTTTTGCTTTTTGTATGAAATATTATATCGAGTTTACAATGTTCTATTTTGAACAATTTCATTTGACAATCTTTTAAAATAGACAATAAAACATCACAGTCCCTAGTATATTACCTTTTATATCCAATAATGGTGCTGTGAGATCTGCCATTTTATTTTTTTCTAATCCGCTTTCTGAGGTGGCAGAATGCTTTGTTTGCACAAAATGTTCTTCCTAAACAATGGGAATGTGGAATCTAAAATTGCCAGCTTTTTTGATGAAAGCTTATTCATTTATAACAACACACCCTCCTGAGAAAGTAACAGCTGACAAAAGAAATGCATACCTGCAATATTGAATAATTGGCCATAAAAGATAGTTTTTATACAATTTCCCTATATAAAAACATATCACCTATTACCAAGTTTACTTATTTAACTCTCCATGTAGAAAACCATTAGCGGCACTTTAAGGAACACTGAATGGATGCTGAGCAATTAATAATTAGGTACTGATAACAAGCCCAGTATAGTGAGTGGATCTCTGGAGCTGAGCCACAGCCCACATTTAGTTAATTCAAATCTGTATATATATAGTAAATAAATAGTACAAATGTGTCACATTTGAATGTCTAAAACAAGTTAAAAAAAAGGTTATTTTCTTGCCCAGAATTCCAAGAAATACAGTTATTACACTGCATTCTGGGAAAGTTGGCAGGCGCATATATATATATATATATATATATATATATATATATATATATCCTACAGTGGACCCTCCATTCTCAACCTCCTTGGAACTCAACGCGTATCACTGCCAAAATATTACCTCAAAACTCGATGCTTTTTGTTTGGAACTCGACGCACTCACGTCACCCCGTATCCTGTCTTTCAGGAAGTGGAATATTGTGGTGTAGTTAGTGCCTGCAAGAGCAGTCTGTGCCTGCAAGAATTAAAATGCAGCCTATGCTTATAAGAACCAAAGGGCGGCCTGTGCTTATAACGACCAAAGTGTACCCTGTGGCTATAAGAATCAAAGTGCAGCTTGTGCTAATGAGTGCCAAAGTGTACTATGTGCCTATAAGAACCAAATGGCAGCCTGTGCTTATAAGGACCAATGTGTAGCCTGTGAAGTTACATTCTATTTTATTTGATGTAATTCTTGTTTTTTCTTTATGTCTTTTTAGTTTAAGGTTTTGTATAAAAAAACAAGACCATCAGTTCAAAGTAAAAGGTGGAAAATCTTGGTCCAGAATGGATTATATCAATTTATATTGATCCCTATGGGAAATGCTGGTCTGGAACGGATTAAGGACGAGAACCAAGGTACCTCTGTACTGTAATTGTTCCCACAAAGTGAAGAGAGGAGCTGTGTGCCCCTTATTGGTCACATGATACAAATCCCACACTATCACATATTATAATTGTTCAACTGCTAGTTGTCGTCACGCTGTTTGCGTGGTCTGTACGACTTAGTGACTTAGCGGGACCCATAAAGGTGAACGAGTTTTTATACCAAGAATTGATTTGGCTCCAAGTGAGAGTGGTTTGCCGTTTGTCCTTCAAAGCTGACAATTTCCAGTTATGGCATTTGCCATGACCATCAATAAATCCCAAGGACAAACTTTTAAGTCTGTGGGTATTTTTCTACAAGAACCTGTTTTTGCACATGGACACCTCTATGTTGCTTTTTCAAGGTGCACAAATCCAGATGCAATTAAAGTTTCAGTTGAAGACAACCCAAGTCAGGATAATCTACTACACGATGGCCGTATTTTTACAAAAAATATTGTGTTCTACGAGGTGTTGTAATCACAGATAATAGTGGTTTCATTTGAAGGAAGAAATTAAAGGTTTATTGCCCTCTTCTTAGTGGAACACTATTTCAGTTACAAAAAATATGTCAACAATTTCAGAAAAATACAGTAATAACCAAAACAAAAGGAAGAAAGAAAAGGCTGCTGTTCTCTTTAAAAGGAAAACAGTTTCAAGGAAAATTAAAAAAATTGGAATGTCTTGGAAGTCAGTTTAGACATGATTCGCTCCACAAAACAATAAGTTTGTATTTTAGAAATTGTTTAAAATGTAATATGTTTCATACAGGTTTGTAAGTTTAAAAATATGTTTGAAAAGGACCGATAAGCTGATGCATTCTTTGTGATTAAGATTTAATGTTAGTAGCAGCATCATCATTCCATCACAAATTAAAATGGTACATGATATATAGATTATTGATCCAGTTAATGAAGTCAGGAAGGAATTATTTCTGGACAACACTTTCAAAAAATGTACAAAGTTAAATTACATTTATTGAAAGTTGCCTTCCTCTGGATTCAATATTCAAGCTCAATATATTTTAAAATAAATTAAGGTTAAATGTTATTTTCTTATGTAAATGTTAGCATTGTATGCTAAAAAGTTGGCGAAATTAGTAAATGTTAAAAAAGATTAATGTCATTTGCAGCAGAAATAGTTGTTTACAAAATTCAATGTATAATTAAATAGAAAGTATTCATCCAGGGAGTAATCCGAGCACCATTAAATGGGGTCAGGAAGGAATTCTGTTTTTTTTCCCCTTTAGAGACAATTGGCTGAGTTCCAATGTTTTTTTACCGTTTGCCCTCCTCTGGATCCAATCCCTATGTGTTTTACCAGGAGTATAAATACAAGTTTGTATGGTATTGAGCATTCTGTCATGGCTGAAGAGAGTCATGTAGACAAAGTTCAACAATTTCATGTTAGTATTGATAAAAACACAACCTTACACACTGTTTACAATATGACTTGAATATTAGAAAACTTCATGTAATGGTTTATAATAGGTTTTCAGAGAAGTTTGATGGATTATTATATTATTATTCCATACATGATAATTACAAAGTTTGATATGGTTTAATAGTATATTGTTAAAAAATGTAAAGAAACATTGCGGTAGATTTGTAGATAAGAAAAAGATTCAGAGTGTTAGAGAATCACATCGTGTCGCAAACAGCATGTCCAGATTTAAACTTCTATTGACCGTCATTTTTTGACGGGCAAGTCGCTAGTTGCATATAAAGCTCTTACAGTGTTGAAATATTTTAATACACAGGACACGTGTACAGAAGAATAACATACACATTACAATACAACATCCATTACTTAGAGGCGAGAGCAAAGATCAGCATGACACGTGTACAGAAGAATAACATACACATTACAATACAACATCCATTACTTAGAGGCGAGAGCAAAGATCAGCATGACACGTGTACAGAAGAATAACATACACATTACAATACAACATCCATTACTTAGAGGCGAGAGCAAAGATCAGCATGACACGTGTACAGAAGAATAACATACACATTACAATACAACATCCATTACGTAGAGGTGAGAGCAGAGATCAGCATGACACGTGTACAGAAGAATAACATACACATTACAATACAACATCCATTACATAGAGGTGAGAGCAGAGATCAGCAGGACACGTGTACAGAAGAATAACATACACATTACAATACAACATCCATTACATAGAGGTGAGAGCAGAGATCAGCATGACACGTGTACAGAAGAATAACATACACATTACAATACAACATCCATTACATAGAGGTGAGAGCAGAGATCAGCATGACACGTGTACAGAAGAATAACATACACATTACAATACAACATCCATTACATAGAGGTGAGAGCAGAGATCAGCATGACACGTGTACAGAAGAATAACATACACATTACAATACAACATCCATTACATAGGGTTGGGAGCAGAGGTCAGCATGACACGTGTACAGAAGAATAACATATACATTACAATACAACATCCATTACATAGAGGTGAGAGCAGAGATCAGCATGACACGTGTACAGAAGAATAACATACACATTACAATACAACATCCATTACATAGAGGTGAGAGCAGAGATCAGCATGACACGTGTACAGAAGAATAACATACACATTACAATAAAGCATCCATTACATAGAGGTGAGAGCAGAGATCAGCATGACACGTGTACAGAAGAATAACATATACATTACAATACAACATCCATTACATAGAGGTGAGAGCAGAGATCAGCAGGACACGTGTACAGAAGAATAACATACACATTACAATACAACATCCATTACATAGAGGTGAGAGCAAAGATCAGCATGACACGTGTACAGAAGAATAACATACACATTACAATACAACATCCATTACATAGAGGTGAGAGCAGAGATCAGCAGGACACGTGTACAGAAGAATAACATACACATTACAATACAACATCCATTACATAGAGGTGAGAGCAGTGATCAGCATGACACGTGTACAGAAGAATAACATACACATTACAATACAACATCCATTACATAGAGGTGAGAGCAGAGATCAGCAGGACATGTGTACAGAAGAATAACATACACATTACAATAAAGCATCCATTACATAGAGGTGAGAGCAGAGATCAGCATGACACGTGTACAGAAGAATAACATACACATTACAATACAACATCCATTACATAGAGGTGAGAGCAGAGATCAGCATGACACATGTACAGGAGAATAACATACACATTACAATACAACATCCATTACATAGAGGTGAGAGCAGAGATCAGCATGACGTGTACAGAAGAATAACATACACATTACAATACAACATCCATTACATAGAGGTGAGAGCAGAGATCAACATGACACATGCACAGAAGAATAACATACACATTACAATACAACATCCATTACATAGAGGTGAGAGCAGAGATCAGCAGGACACATGTACAGAAGAATAACATACACATTACAATACAACATCCATTACATAGAGGTGAGAGCAGAGATCAGCATGACACGTGTACAGAAGAATAACATACACATTACAATACAACATCCATTACATAGAGGTGAGAGCAAAGATCAGCATGACACGTGTACAGAAGAATAACATACACATTACAATACAACATCCATTACATAGAGGTGAGAGCAAAGATCAGCATGACACATGTACAGAAGAATAACATACACATTACAATACAACATCCATTACATAGAGCTGAGAGCAGAGATCAGCATGACACGTGTACAGAAGAATAACATACACATTACAATACAACATCCATTACATAGAGCTGAGAGCAGAGATCAGCATGACACGTGTACAGAAGAATAACATACACATTACAATAAAGCATCCATTACATAGAGGTGAGAGCAGAGATCAGCATGACAAATGTACAGAAGAATAACATACACATTACAATACAACATCCATTACATAGAGGTGAGAGCAGAGATCAGCATGACACGTGTACAGAAGAATAACATACACATTACAATAAAGCATCCATTACATAGAGGTGAGAGCAAAGATCAGTAGGACACGTGTACAGAAGAATAACATACACATTACAATACAACATCCATTACATAGAGGTGAGAGCAGAGATCAGCATGACACATGTACAGGAGAATAACATACACATTACAATACAACATCCATTACATAGAGGTGAGAGCAGAGATCAGCAGGACACGTGTACAGAAGAATAACATACACATTACAATACAACATCCATTACATACAGGTGAGAGCAGAGATCAGCATGACACGTGTACAGAAGAATAACATACACATTACAATACAACATCCATTACATAGAGGTGAGAGCATAGATCAGCAAGACACGTGTACAGAAGAATAACATACACATTACAATACAACATCCATTACATAGAGGTGAGAGCAGAGATCAGCAGGACACGTGTACAGAAGAATAACATACATATTACAATACAACATCCATTACTTAGAGGTGAGAGCAGAGATCAGCATGACACGTGTACAGAAGAATAACATATACATTACAATACAACATCCATTACATACAGGTGAGAGCAGAGATCAGCAGGACACGTGTACAGAAGAATAACATACACATTACAATACAACATCCATTACATAGAGGTGAGAGCAGAGATCAGCAGGACACATGTACAGAAGAATAACATACACATTACAATACAACATCCATTACATAGAGGTGAGAGCAGAGATCAGCAGGACATGTGTACAGAAGAATAACATATACATTACAATACAACATCCATTACATAGAGATGAGAGCAGAGATCAGCATGACACATGTACAGAAGAATAACATACACATTACAATACAACATCCATTACATAGAGGTGAGAGCAAAGATCAGCAGGACACATGTACAGAAGAATAACATACACATTACAATACATCATCCATTACATAGAGGTGAGAGCAGAGATCAGCAGGACACATGTACAGAAGAATAACATACACATTACAATACATCATCCATTACATAGAGGTGAGAGCAGAGATCAGCATGACACGTGTACAGAAGAATAACATATACATTACAATACAACATCCATTACATAGAGATGAGAGCAGAGATCAGCAGGACACGTGTACAGAAGAATAACATACACATTACAATACATCATCCATTACATAGAGGTGAGAGCAGAGATCAGCAGGACACATGTACAGAAGAATAACATACACATTACAATAAAGCATCCATTACATAGAGGTGAGAGCAGAGATCAGCAGGACACGTGTACAGAAGAATAACATACACATTACAATACAACATCCATTACATAGAGGTGAGAGCAGAGATCAGCATGACGTGTACAGAGGAATAACATATACATTACAATACAACATCCATTACATAGAGGTGAGAGCAGAGATCAGCATGACACGTGTAAAGAAGAATAACATACACATTACAATAAAGCATCCATTACATAGAGGTGAGAGCAGAGATCAACAGGACACGTGTACAGAAGAATAACATACACATTACAATACAACATCCATTACATAGAGGTGAGAGCAGAGATCAGTAGGACACATGTACAGGAGAATAACATACACATTACAATACAACATCCATTACATAGAGGTGAGAGCAGAGATCAGCAGGACACGTGTACAGAAGAATAACATACACATTACAATAAAGCATCCATTACATAGAGGTGAGAGCAAAGATCAGCATGACACGTGTACAGAAGAATAACATACACATTACAATAAAGCATCCATTACATAGAGCTGAGAGCAGAGATCAGCATGACAAATGTACAGAAGAATAACATACACATTACAATACAACATCCATTACATAGAGGTGAGAGCAGAGATCAGCATGACACGTGTACAGAAGAATAACATACACATTACAATAAAGCATCCATTACATAGAGGTGAGAGCAAAGATCAGTAGGACACGTGTACAGAAGAATAACATACACATTACAATACAACATCCATTACATAGAGGTGAGAGCAGAGATCAGTAGGACACGTGTACAGAAGAATAACATACACATTACAATACAACATCCATTACATAGAGGTGAGAGCAGAGATCAGCAGGACACGTGTACAGAAGAATAACATACACATTACAATACAACATCCATTACATAGAGGTGAGAGCAGAGATCAGCATGACACATGTACAGGAGAATAACATACACATTACAATACAACATCCATTACATAGAGGTGAGAGCAGAGATCAGCAGGACACGTGTACAGAAGAATAACATATACATTACAATACAACATCCATTACATAGAGGTGAGAGCAGAGATCAGCATGACACGTGTACAGAAGAATAACATACACATTACAATACAACATCCATTACTTAGAGGTGAGAGCAGAGATCAGCAGGACACGTGTACAGAAGAATAACATACACATTACAATACAACATCCATTACATAGAGGTGAGAGCAGAGATCAGCATGACACGTGTACAGAAGAATAACATACACATTACAATACAACATCCATTACATAGAGGTGAGAGCAGAGATCAGCATGACACGTGTACAGAAGAATAACATACACATTACAATACAACATCCATTACATAGAGGTGAGAGCAAAGATCAGCATGACACGTGTACAGAAGAATAACATACACATTACAATAAAGCATCCATTACATAGAGGTGAGAGCAAAGATCAGCATGACACGTGTACAGAAGAATAACATACACATTACAATAAAGCATCCATTACATAGAGCTGAGAGCAGAGATCAGCATGACAAATGTACAGAAGAATAACATACACATTACAATACAACATCCATTACATAGAGGTGAGAGCAGAGATCAGCATGACACGTGTACAGAAGAATAACATACACATTACAATAAAGCATCCATTACATAGAGGTGAGAGCAAAGATCAGTAGGACACGTGTACAGAAGAATAACATACACATTACAATACAACATCCATTACATAGAGGTGAGAGCAGAGATCAGCATGACACATGTACAGGAGAATAACATACACATTACAATACAACATCCATTACATAGAGGTGAGAGCAGAGATCAGCAGGACACGTGTACAGAAGAATAACATATACATTACAATACAACATCCATTACATAGAGGTGAGAGCAGAGATCAGCATGACACGTGTACAGAAGAATAACATACACATTACAATACAACATCCATTACTTAGAGGTGAGAGCAGAGATCAGCAGGACACGTGTACAGAAGAATAACATACACATTACAATACAACATCCATTACATAGAGGTGAGAGCAGAGATCAGCAGGACACGTGTACAGAAGAATAACATACACATTACAATACAACATCCATTACATACAGGTGAGAGCAGAGATCAGCATGACACATGTACAGAAGAATAACATACACATTACAATACAACATCCATTACTTAGAGGTGAGAGCAGAGATCAGCATGACACGTGTACAGAAGAATAACATACACATTACAATACAACATCCATTACATAGAGGTGAGAGCAGAGATCAGCATGACACGTGTACAGAAGAATAACATACACATTACAATAAAGCATCCATTACATAGAGGTGAGAGCAGAGATCAGCATGACACGTGTACAGAAGAATAACATACACATTACAATACAACATCCATTACATAGAGGTGAGAGCAGAGATCAGCAGGACACGTGTACAGAAGAATAACATACACATTACAATACAACATCCATTACATAGAGGTGAGAGCAGAGATCAGCAGGACACGTGTACAGAAGAATAACATACACATTACAATACAACATCCATTACATAGAGGTGAGAGCAGAGATCAGCAGGACACGTGTACAGAAGAATAACATACACATTACAATACAACATCCATTACGTAGAGGTGAGAGCAGAGATCAGTAGGACACGTGTACAGAAGAATAACATACACATTACAATACAACATCCATTACATAGAGGTGAGAGCAGAGATCAGCATGACGTGTACAGAAGAATAACATACACATTACAATACAACATCCATTACATAGAGGTGAGAGCAGAGATCAGCATGACACGTGTACAGAAGAATAACATACACATTACAATAAAGCATCCATTACATAGAGGTGAGAGCAAAGATCAGTAGGACACGTGTACAGAAGAATAACATACACATTACAATACAACATCCATTACATAGAGGTGAGAGCAGAGATCAGCATGACACGTGTACAGAAGAATAACATACACATTACAATAAAGCATCCATTACATAGAGGTGAGAGCAAAGATCAGTAGGACACGTGTACAGAAGAATAACATACACATTACAATAAAGCATCCATTACATAGAGGTGAGAGCAAAGATCAGCATGACACGTGTACAGAAGAATAACATACACATTACAATACAACATCCATTACATACAGGTGAGAGCAGAGATCAGCATGACACGTGTACAGAAGAATAACATACACATTACAATACAACATCCATTACTTAGAGGTGAGAGCAGAGATCAGCATGACACGTGTACAGAAGAATAACATACACATTACAATACAACATCCATTACATAGAGGTGAGAGCAGAGATCAGCATGACACGTGTACAGAAGAATAACATACACATTACAATAAAGCATCCATTACATAGAGGTGAGAGCAGAGATCAGCATGACACGTGTACAGAAGAATAACATACACATTACAATACAACATCCATTACATAGAGGTGAGAGAAGAGATCAGCATGACGTGTACAGAAGAATAACATACACATTACAATACAACATCCATTACATAGAGGTGAGAGCAGAGATCAACATGACACATGCACAGAAGAATAACATACACATTACAATACAACATCCATTACTTAGATGTGAGAGCAGAGATCAGCATGACACGTGTACAGAGGAATAACATACACATTACAATACAACATCCATTACATAGAGGTGAGAGCAGAGATCAGCATGACACGTGTACAGAGGAATAACATACACATTACAATACAACATCCATTACATAGAGGTGAGAGCAAAGATCAGCATGACACGTGTACAGAAGAATAACATACACATTACAATACAACATCCATTACATAGAGGTGAGAGCAGAGATCAGCATGACGTGTACAGAAGAATAACATACACATTACAATACAACATCCATTACATAGAGGTGAGAGCAGAGTTCAGCATGACACGTGTACAGAAGAATAACATACACATTACAATACAACATCCATTACATAGAGGTGAGAGCAGAGATCAGCATGACACATGTACAGAAGAATAACATACACATTACAATAAAGCATCCATTACATAGAGGTGAGAGCAGAGATCAGCATGACACGTGTACAGAAGAATAACATACACATTACAATAAAGCATCCATTACATAGAGGTGAGGATGGAGTATCCGACTTTGGTGCTTTTCACTTACAAAATAGTTTTTTAGGGGATTCGTAAAGAGCATAAAACAGTCAATATGTTGTGTTATACATTTTTCTCTACGGTGAATCATTCCTGAGCTGCACATTAGCACACTGAGATACACATTAGTATTTAGGAGCCGCACATCAGCACACTGAGCCACACATCAGTACACTGAGGTGATGTGATCTGCGGACCTTTCCTGTTAGTGGGCCGCCAGTGCTGAGAGAGCGCTTCAAAGCTGTCATGCAGCACCACCTATTGGAATGCGTGGTGCAGTATCGGGGCATGAATGGGGAGAATGAGAGAATTGGAGAGAGGCGTGTCAGGTTTAGGATTACAGTTAGGTTTTAGGGTTAGGTTAGGGTTATTATATTAGCTCTGCTGTAGCAGTAGTAGTGCGGCTCACAAATCTATGGTGATGGGAACAGCGCAGCGTCCACCCAACAGGAAAGATCCTGAGTTGCTGAACAACATTTATCATGAATGTAACTGTCATATCTTAGCATTCAGTTGCAGTTTAACCAAATCAGCTCAGCATTCTAAGCGTCAGTGACAATATATACTTCAAGAAGGCAGCTTTCTTCATTCACAGAAATAACTGATAACAGACAGATTTCATGATTTTACGCTGAATTTGAAAATTGTATATCTATGAAAATATTATATATAGTATATAAATAGTACATTTGTGTCACATTTGAACGTCGAAAACACGTTAGAGAACTTGTTTCCTGCTCAGAATTCCGAGACATAGTTATTGCACTGCATTCTGGGAAACTGGGCAGGGACATGCAAATGTACCAGCATAGGCTTTGCTCTTGTAATCCATTTCGAACATGGCTCCTTTTAAGTACAAATGCTGCAAAGGAAATAAAGTACAAAGGCTTCATTACAGGATCATCCAGTAGTAGGCGCTACTGTCCGTGTTGTGAGGTTGTGGTCCAGGGATTCGCTGTCTCTGCAGAAAGAAACGGGGAATTAGCAGACTCACAACTGCAGTATTGGATGAGAGCCATGGGTGGACACAGGCCTGGCTTAGAGTCACACACAGCAGGGATATCCTCAAATCCTGGCCTGTGTGGCTCTCCTGGACTGGACTTGCTGACTCCCATCAAGCTCTTTCTATAAAACCTCAATTTGAGCTTTTTTTTAAACTATAGTCATAACTTTGATCCCAGTAGTATGGTGTGGCCCTATACAGTGCCTGCAAAAGTATTCACCCCCCTTGGCTTTTTACTTATTTTGTTACATTACAGCCTTAAGTTCAATGTTTTGTTAATCTGAATTTTATGTGGCGGATCAGAACACAATAGTCTAAGTTGAATATATTTACATAAAACTATTTTTTAGAAATAGAAAACAGAAAATTGGCATGTGCGTATGTATTCACCCCCTTTGTTATGAAGCCCATAAAAAGCTCTGGTGCAACCAATTACCTTCCGAAGTCACATAATTAGTGACATGATGTCCACCTGTGTGCAATCTAAGTGTCACATGATCTGTCATTACATATGCACACCTTTTTTTGAAAGGCCCCAGAGGCTGCAACACCTAAGCAAGAGGCACCACTAACAAAACACTGCCATGAAGACCAAGGAACTCTCCAAGCAAGTAAGGGACAATGTTGTTGAGAAGTACAAGGCAGGGTTAGGTTATAAAAAAATATCCAAATCTTTTATGATCCCCAGGAGCACCATCAAATCTATCATAACCAAATGGAAAGAACATGGCACAACAGCAAACCCGCCAAGAGACGGCCGCCCACCAAAACTCATGGACCGGGCAAGGAGGGCATTAATCAGAGCACAGAGACCTAAGGTAACCCTGGAGGAGCTGCAGAGATCCACAGCAGAGACTGGAGTATCTGTACATAGGACGACCATAAGCCGTATACTCTATAGCGTAGTATTCCATTATGCCTCTAGTATTGCTTTTATCACAGACATACATGATCCACACTGTCCCATGGATGGATTATGGTTCGGATAAAGACCTAGGTTTCTGATTTATATTGCTTTATTTGTATCTTTTTATTCTTTTTTTGCATATTTGCAGATGTGTGAGACTCATCTGGCTACCGTGACAGAGTTACCCCAAGGGTTTATGTGAGCCACAGACTCATCACAGCTCTCATTCCCCAGTAGGACTGCAGGGGTTAACATTCCTGCTCAGTTAATTAGCTGCACCTGGACCACCATGATTTAAGACTGCTCCTGGAGTATGGGAGGGGCTGCTTATGTTTGGAAGGAGACACACACAGTGAGACTGCAGCCGGCTTGGAACAGCGTGGAGACCTGGAAATCTGAAGACTATAGAAGCCGGTGATTTTACAGACTATTTGACAGTATGTTTTGCTCCACTCAGATTTAGCTGGATGAGAGCTGGGTAGTGAGGGAACTGTAAGGTAAATGATATCTGGTGGACAGGTAGATGTTGTGTATGTGCCGCACATAATACAATTACCCGCACTCAATTGATATCATAACTAAGAAAGTTACCCGGCACAAGAAGCTGCTTCATTACCTATGTAGGTTATCGTGGGATTTCAGTGGCTGTACAAATATAATCTAAAATGATTATAATGTCAGTTTTTCCATGTGATGCGTCTGTACCTGATGGGACACAACAGCGTAGTGAGTTCCATGTCTTAGTAGGTAAGCAATATGGAAGTATGTGGGATAGCCTATGTGTAAAGGATATTATCATTATTCATGTTCTATTCTCCGCCCCTGTTAGGTACCCAGGTGGAGAAACAGGATCTTCCTAGAAGACTTCCCTAAATGGTGTAGGTTTGCGTGCAATAGCCACTGCAGGGAAGGAGGCGGACAAACCGAGACGTGAGATAAAAACTCCTATCAGGACATTCCTGGGATACCTGATGGGGGTGGAGTGCAGCATATCTGCTGAAACCTAAACTGCTAAACTTCACATGCAAGTCTTAAAGGGACATGGCAGCTTCCTGGATGTTACTAGGTATATAATATAGCTGTGTATCAATTTACTCTTCTGTTTTGCCTATAATTAATCTAATAGTCCCTGTATGGGTCTGCCCTCTTCGGTGTATGCAGACACAGACTCTGTAGGGCTGGATGTGAAATGCTTTGTGTTGTCCTAATAAAATAAACAGTAATTATGCGTCATGTTATGCCCCCATCGGTCCTATTCTATTTTGATGCCGCACATAGGAAGGACAGTGGGGTTGAGCGCTGCGCCACAGCACCGCCCAGTGGTGGATTTTTTTTACTGGAGGCAAAGAACTATTTCCACCTCCGATCTGGCTCATAAGGTGCGCCGACTTAAGAGGCCTTGAGAGTGCCCGCGCGAACATAGCGATGGCCTCGCTGTTGACTCAGCGCTGTCAAGATGCGACACGTCGGAGATGGAAATAGTTCTTGGCCTGCAGTAAACAAATTTCACCACCAGGTGGTGCTGTGGTGCAGCGCTCAACCCCACTGTTCTGCCTGTGTGCGGCGTCGAAATAGACCAGACCCCCCCTTCATCTGTCAGACAGGCGCCTCGTACTTACCCCGGCACTAGGACCATCAGTAGGTGCTCACAGTTGTTGCCTTTTAAAATAAATGAAAGATGAGTTAGTTACCCACAATGCACTGTTTTTATTATAAGCATATTGCACTTTTAGCTTCTCTGGGAACTTAAAGGTATATCACAGTCTGTGAGATCGGCGTCTCAAGTCGTTTTATTGAGGAGTTCTGTATATTTGTCATTCAAAGTACATTGGACACGCCCAGCACAACTATGTATGCATCCTAGCCAATCAGCTGTCAGGATCACGGCTGCCTCTCAAGCAGCTTCGTCTCAGCCAGTGAGAGGGAAACAGATACATTGTTGTACCTGCCTCTTATTACTGACGACTAATTATAAATGTAATGCTAATTTAGCTTGGATTTTCAGGGGCTTCCTTCTCAAAATCAGCTGCCTGAAAACTGAAGAAATTTAGCAAAACTTAAAAAAAAAAAATTCACACTTCTGGTTTTCCTCCATAGGATGCATTCAGAATCCATGAAGCTTCCATAAACCTTTAAGGGTTAATTGTAAACATGTTATTTACACAGTGTCTGTGTCATTTTACTAATTAGTGAGGATCCTAATTACCACCGACGCATCTTTTATTTCCAGTAATGACTATTATTTCCCCAGTACTAGCAATACGAGAGATAGAAGGGGAGTTGTGCTCATTAGTGCCGGCCTCCCCCGGAAATAGCGAGTGGGACATTCCTTCTCTTGTATCCTGCATTATCATAATGTGCTGCCGGGACGGTGCATGTGTGTGTGGGGGGGGGGATGCCTAGCAATTATGTATAGGGTAGTAAAATAGCATATAATTATGTACATAGGTACTGATAACAAGGCCGGTCTGGTTGTAGGATCTCTGGAGCTGATAAGTCAAAGCAGTTTTTGTTTGTATTACTACATTTGTATATATATATATATATATATATATATATATATATAGCTTCTAATTGTAAATGTTCATATTTTCATTATTACTTTCCTTTCCTGCCTTGATCTGAATCCCTGTCATGGCCCTCTAATGTACATTAAGGCGGACCATACAGTGTTCTTGCCTTTATTCCACAGCAAATCATTCTTGAGATACATAGTAGGTCCCTATTGACTTTATTAAAGGGACATGGAAGGCCCCTGGATGTCACTAGGTATATAATACTCATGTGTATATTTACTGTGCTTATAAGCTCCTTTTTTTTCAGCCATAAATCATACAATTTGCACTTTTTTGGGGTCTGGTCTCTGCAGCTCATGAAGACACAGACTGTAAAGCACTGGGTTCCAAATTAGCCTGTCGGTGACCTCTCTGAAGCTGCATGTTGTAGAATGTCGCCACTGATTGGTTACTGTGAGACCCTGTACCTGTGTCTATAAGCCCTCCATAATAACATAAAGTAACCATATGGTAATATTACGCCCCCTGCTGGGGACTGAGGGACATGTATATTTATATACCCCTACATAGAGCAGCAATACTATACTAAATATAACATCAATTACATTAAATGTAGTTCTCTATACTTTCTTGAGATATTTAGCATTGATTGTGCTCCTGTGCAGCTACATATGCTAGCTCAGAGGATAGGTGGGGTTGTAACTGCAGACTGTGCTACTAAATAGCACTTTGCATCTCATTATTATTAGGGAGCCACTCATAATAATAATAATTCATCAAAAACAGTGCGGACTATCTCAGGAATTATTTACTTTAGAAAGTAATGGCTAGTACAATGCTATATATATATTGGATAAATGGCACAAAACCCTCTAGCTTTCCTAGTGATTTTATCTCATCTGATTAATTATCTCCCAGTGAAAGACTATAAAGCAGCCGAGCTCGCCCTATAACGATATCTCTTTAGCACTTTTATCTTTGCTGGGTCTCACTTCCACTGTGAGAGATAAAGAATCTCACGAGATACATAATAATAACAACCTTTGCTGTGTCCCTGTAACGTCTGCCCAGCAATGTGAACCATTCAGTATGGTCGTCTTAATATCCCCAAGATCCCTTTCTCTTGCAGTTATACTCCCCTCAAGACACCTCCCCAGCCACTGGCTCCTCTTAATACCCCCCAAGACACCTACCTAAAGCAGCTCTCTCCCCTCAAGACACCTCCCCAGCCGCTGGCTCCTCTTAATACCCCCCAAGACACCTACCTAAAGCAGCTCTCTTCCCCTCAAGACACCTCCCCAGCCACTGGCTCGTCTTAATACCCACAAGACACCTACCTAAAGCAGCTCTCTTCCCCTCAAGACACCTCCCCAGCCGCTGGCTCCTCTTAATACCCCCCAAGACACCTACCTAAAGCAGCTCTCTTCCCCTCAAGACACCTCCCCCAGCCACTGGTTCCTCTTAATACCCCTAAGACACCTACCTAAAGCAGCTCTCTTCCCCTCAAGACACCTCCCCTAGCCACTGGCTCCTCTTAATACCCCCAAGACACCTACCTAAAGCAGCTCTCTTCCCCTCAAGACACCTTCCCTAGCCACTGGCTCCTCTTAATACCCCCAAGACACCTACCTAAAGCAGCTCTCTTCCCCTCAAGACACCTCCCCTAGCCACTGGCTCCTCTTAATACCCCCAAGACACCTACCTAAAGCAGCTCTCTTCCCCTCAAGACACCTCCCCAGCCACTGGCTCCTCTTAATACCCCCAAGACACCTACATAAAGCAGCTCTCTTCCCCCAGCCACTGGCTCCTCTTAATACCCCCCAAGACACCTACCTAAAGCAGCTCTCTCCCCTCAAGACACCTCCCCCAGCCACTGGCTCCTCTTAATACCCCCAAGACACCTACCTAAAGCAGCTCTCTTCCCCTCAAGACACCTTCCCTAGCCACTGGCTCCTCTTAATACCCCCAAGACACCTACCTAAAGCAGCTCTCTTCCCCTCAAGACACCTCCCCTAGCCACTGGCTCCTCTTAATACCCCCAAGACACCTACCTAAAGCAGCTCTCTTCCCCTCAAGACCCCTCCCCAGCCACTGGCTCCTCTTAATACCCCCAAGACACCTACCTAAAGCAGCTCTCTTCCCCCAGCCACTGGCTCCTCTTAATACCCCCCAAGACACCTACCTAAAGCAGCTCTCTCCCCTCAAGACACCTCCCCCAGCCACTGGCTCCTCTTAATACCCCCAAGACACCTACCTAAAGCAGCTCTCTCCCCTCAAGACACCTCCCCCAGCCACTGGCTCCTCTTAATACCCCCCAAGACACCTACCTAAAGCAGCTCTCTCCCCTCAAGACACCTCCCCCAGCCACTGGCTCCTCTTAATACCCCCAAGACACCTACCTAAAGCAGCTCTCTTCCCCTCAAGACACCTTCCCTAGCTACTGGCTCCTCTTAATACCCCCAAGACACCTACCTAAAGCAGCTCTCTTCCACTCAAGACCCCTCCCCAGCCACTGGCTCCTCTTAATACCCCCAAGACACCTACCTAAAGCAGCTCTCTTCCCCCAGCCACTGGCTCCTCTTAATACCCCCCAAGACACCTACCTAAAGCAGCTCTCTCCCCTCAAGACACCTCCCCCAGCCACTGGCTCCTCTTAATACCCCCAAGACACCTACCTAAAGCAGCTCTCTCCCCTCAAGACACCTCCCCCAGCCACTGGCTCCTCTTAATACCCCCCAAGACACCTACCTAAAGCAGCTCTCTCCCCTCAAGACACCTCCCCCAGCCACTGGCTCCTCTTAATACCCCCAAGACACCTACCTAAAGCAGCTCTCTTCCCCTCAAGACACCTCCCCAGCCACTGGCTCCTCTTAATACCCCCAAGACACCTACCTAAAGCAGCTCTCTTCCACTCAAGACCCCTCCCCAGCCACTGGCTCCTCTTAATACCCCCAAGACACCTACCTAAAGCAGCTCTCTTCCCCCAGCCACTGGCTCCTCTTAATACCCCCCAAGACACCTACCTAAAGCAGCTCTCTCCCCTCAAGACACCTCCCCCAGCCACTGGCTCCTCTTAATACCCCCAAGACACCTACCTAAAGCAGCTCTCTCCCCTCAAGACACCTCCCCCAGCCACTGGCTCCTCTTAATACCCCCCAAGACACCTACCTAAAGCAGCTCTCTCCCCTCAAGACACCTCCCCCAGCCACTGGCTCCTCTTAATACCCCCAAGACACCTACCTAAAGCAGCTCTCTTCCCCTCAAGACACCTCCCCAGCCACTGGCTCCTCTTAATACCCCCAAGACACCTACCTAAAGCAGCTCTCTTCCCCTCCAGACTGTCTCTCAGTCCCTACAATCCCTCCCCTTCTTTCTTCTCCTTCTCTTGTATTCCATGTCTCACTCCTTCCACATTCTCCTCCATCTTCTCTCTCTCCTGCCTCACTTACGGTAATCTCCATGTCCCCTATTCTCTCTCTTCTCTGCCTGCACTTCTCTACTTCATGTTCTCTCATCTTTGCTCTGGATTCTCTCATCCCTCCTTCCATTTCTTCTCCTTCCTTCCTCTAATCATCCCTTTTCTCTTCACCCCTCTTCTAATGCAGAGACCTCAATACAACATCTCCCTTTATAAGTCCTATATTTCTCCCTTCTTTCTTATACAGAGACCTGTATGTGGGCTGGTGCCTGGAGCGTCTACAGGGACCGGTATGTCTTATATTGATGGAGGACACACACCAAGGGAGCTTGGAGGAGCCTACGGGTCAAACCACTGAACAAGTGAGGCAAATGGTGCATAGGGGCTTACTTATTGCATTTACATTGTATTGTCTCTGGTAGACGGCCCAGAACTGAACTTTTTCTTTATAGAGATTGTATCCCCTCTGATTTTTTTTATCTTCTACATCCGGCCCCAGTTGGATGATCCTCCCAAACGTGCTGTCCATGATGAAAGCGCTTCATGACAAGTATTCAGGGAGGGGGCCTAAACATATCTTATTTACCTGGGCCCTCCACTAGCTCTTATCAAGAGTCAAGGTACTTTTATTACTCTTACGGTATGTGTAAAAGATGGGAGAAGCAGGATTACTCATGAGGGGGAGAGGAGATTACTACAAATATATATACCGTATTTACCGGCGTATAACACGCACCTCATTTTAAGAAGGAAATTTCAGGAAAAAATAAATACATTTCAAATTAAAGAACTTTGAAGCAAAATCCTCATCCCTCTCCTCAACCCCCCATCCTTAAACCCCCCTCAACCCCCTCCTCATCCCCCCCATCCTTAAACCCCTCCTCAACCCCCCATCCTCATCCTCCTTCCTCAACCCCCCTCCTCAACCTCAACCGCCCTCCTCAACCTCCCTCCTCATCCTCAACCTCCCTCCTCATCCTCAACCTCCCTCCTCATCCTCAACCTCCCTCCTCATCCTCAACCCCCCTCCTCATCCTCAACCTCCCTCCTCATCCTCAACCTCCCTCCTCATCCTCAACCTCCCTCCTCATCCTCAACCTCCCTCCTCATCCTCAACCTCCCTCCTCATCCTCAACCTCCCTCCTCATCCTCAACCCCCCTCCTCAACCTCCCTCCCCCTCCTCGACCTCCCTCCCCCTCCTCGACCTCAACCCCCCTCCTCAACCTCCCTCCTCATTCTAAACCCCCCTCCACATTCTAACCCCCCCCTCAACCTAAACCCCCCTAAATACCTCCCCCTCACTTACCTGCTTCTGCTCCAGCCGGTCAAGGAGCAGAGGCCGGAGCAGAAGCAGGTAAGTGAGGGGGAGGTATTTAGGGGGGTTTAGGTTGAGGAGTGGGGGTTAGAATACAGAGAGGGGTTTAGAATGAGGAGGGAGGTTGAGGATGAGGAGGGGGAGGGAATATCGGCGTATAACACGCACCTATCATTTGCCCCCTATTTTCAGGGAGAAAAAGTGCATGTTATACGCTGATAAATACGGTATATATATATACGCCACTACTTCTCACTACTGACATTTCTCATTACTGGAGTGGACACTTTAATATTAACTATTATAGGGTTGTGTTCGTATTAAATGTTACTGAAACCCCATAATAAATGTAAGAAATGATTTGTTATGTCCACTTCCAAGAAAGTGCTGCCAAGACTAATATAAATATTATTAAATTGATCTTACTGTGCTGCCCACAGGAGAGCTCTTCAATACGCGTCTCTTAAGGAGGTCCACCACCTGAAAAAAACAGTCACTGAGTGCTGGAGGTAAATGTGCGGCATAAAATATGGCTACTACCCTTAATTCCCACACGCATTTAAATCAATATTCACATGTACACAGGGTGATAGACTCTCACTGTATGTTTCATATAACAGGGTTTAATTTGTTTATTTAGTAAATAATTAGTAATAAAATCAGTATTTTAAGAATATAAATTCAATGGAAACACATCTGAACATTATTATTATCATTATTATTTATAGTATGTTAATTTACAGCCCTGAGAAGTTTACTCCATCTTGGATAGTATAATGTAATTATTAATACTCACTTTAGCTGTAAAACCATTAATGTCCATGTAAACCTCTATATCTAGTACATTGTAATGCCCAAGGAAATGTGTTATACAAAGAAATGAAATATTACAAATGTTCCCCTCCTCGGCGCTACAGGCTGTGTAACCCTGCGTAAGTATAAATACAAACGTAACCTTGGATGACGTCATGCGATGCGGTATTGTCAGCGCTTCCCAATCCGTAACTGCTGTATGATTGGTACTCAAGGATTGGGAGTGTGTATATATATATATATATATATATATATATATATATATGTGTGTGTGTATACGTGTATCAACTATGTGAACCGTAATTAAATCCCTATATATATCTCATTTGAACATCAATAAACTTACATATAACCATATACCCTAGACGTGGTTGTATTCTTAATAAAATCTCAGTCTAATTTAGATCAATTTAATTACTCACTGACATAGAAATAATACTATGATTGAGATATATATTAATTACGGTTCACCTATATATATACACACTCCCACTCTGTGTCGTGGATCCTTGGAAAACCGAACGGAGGACAGTAGTACAAGGAGTACCAATCATACAGCAGTTACGGGTTGGGAAGCGCTGACAATACCTCATCGCATGAGGTCATCCAAGGTTCGGTTTGCACCTCTATCTATTCATACTTACGTGGGAACCGGTTTCGTTAAGCCGTGGTCACCTGCACTATGGATTGGTTCGCTATCCCCCCCCCCTCTTGTTTTCTATCCAGTTAATACACATCGGTGACCTGTGTTGTCCGCAAGAGAAGCTGCCGATCCGGCGAGATCGGTACATCCCCACATTAGAACCCAATTGAACCGGTGATTCTCGTCATATACTGTATCCCCTCCAATTACATCATTATAGGCCCTATATAAGAAAATACACCCAAGTACACGGGTGAAGCGCCACAGAATACAGACAGGGATACACTCTCCCTGAAATAGTACCATTTAGTAGGATTTTTATTACCCACAGTGCATGATGCTATGTGCATTTAACATGTATTGATGATATGTAGCTTTTTCTCCCTCTAAAATTATTACTAGACACTGGTGGCTCCGTAGTTTGACTCGAACAAGTAGAGACCAAGGTTTAAATCTGGTGAGTATTATACATCTTTATTAGTAAAAAATAAAAATATATATATATATACAGTCAGGTCCATAAATATTGGGACATCGACACAATTCTAATCTTTTTGGCTCTATACACCACCACAATGGATTTGAAATGAAACTAACAAGATGTGCTTTAACTGCAGACTTTCAGCTTTAATTTGAGGGTATTTACATCCAAATCAGGTGAACGGTGTAGGAATTACAACAGTTTGTATATGTGCCTCACACTTTTTAAGGGACCAAAAGTAATGGGACAGAATAACAGTCATAAAACAAACTTTCACTTTTTAATACTTGGTTGCAAATCCTTTGCAGTCAATTACAGCCTGAAGTCTGGAACGCATAGACATCACCAGACGCTGGGTTTCATCCCTGGTGATGCTCTGCCAGACCTCTATTGCAACTGTCTTCAGTTCCTGCTTGTTCTTGGGGCATTTTCCCTTCAGTTTGGTCTTCAGCAAGTGAAATGCATGCTCAATCGGATTTAGATCAGGTGATTGACTTGGCCATTGCATAACATTCCACTTCTTTCCCTTAAAAAACTCTTTGGTTGCTTTTGCAGTATGCTTCGGGTCATTGTCCATCTGCACTGTGAAGCGCAGTCCAATGAGTTCTGAAGCATTTGGCTGAATATGAGCAGATAATATTGCCCGAAACACTTCAGAATTCATCCTGCTGCTTTTGTCAGCAGTCACATTATCAATAAATACAAGAGAACCAGTTCCATTGGCAGCCATACATGCCCACGCCATGACACTACCACCAACATGCTTCACTGATGAGGGGGTATGCTTTGGATCATGAGCAGTTCCTTTCCTTCTCCATACTCTTCTCTTCCCGTCACTCTGGTACAAGTTGATCTTAGTCTCATCTGTCCATAGGATGTTGTTCCAGAACTGTGAAGGCTTTTTTAGGTGTTGTTTGGAAAACTCTAATCTGGCCTTCCTGTTTTTGAGGCTCACCAATGGTTTACATCTTGTGGTGAACCCTCTGTATTCACTCTGGTGAAGTCTTCTCTTGATTGTTGACTTTGACACACATACACCTACCTCCAGGAGAGTGTTCTTGATCTGGCCAACTGTTGTGAAGGGTGTTTTCTTCACCAGGGAAACAATTCTTCGGTCATCCACCACAGTTGGTCTTCCGGGTCTTTTGGTGTTGCTGAGCTCACCGGTGCGTTCTTTCTTTTTAAGGATGTTCCAAACAGTTGATTTGGCCACACCTAATGTTTTTGCTATCTCTCTGATGGGTTTGTTTTGTTTTTTCAGCCTAATGATGGCTTGCTTCACTGATAGTGACAGCTCTTTGGATCTCATATTGAGAGTTAACAGCAACAAATGCAAATAGCACACTTGAAATGAACACTGGAGCTTGTATCTGCTCTTTGTAAATGGGATAATGAGGGAATAACACACACCTGGCCATGGAACAGCTGAGCAGCCAATTGTCCCATTACTTTTGGTCCCTTAAAAAGTGGGAGACACATATACAAACTGTTGTAATTCCTACACCGTTCACCTGATTTGGATGTAAATACCCTCAAATTAAAGCTGAAAGTCTGCAGTTAAAGCACATCTTGTTAGTTTCATTTCAAATCCATTGTGGT
This sequence comes from Discoglossus pictus, assembly GCA_027410445.1. Taxonomy (NCBI): domain Eukaryota; kingdom Metazoa; phylum Chordata; class Amphibia; order Anura; family Alytidae; genus Discoglossus; species Discoglossus pictus. The sequence goes on along the minus strand of CM050165.1, from coordinate 447,693,932 downwards.
GGTGTATAGAGCCAAAAAGATTAGAATTGTGTCGATGTCCCAATATTTATGGACCTGACTGTATATATATATATATATATATATATATATATATATATATAATCACATATATAGTTGTCAGAGTATGTAACGTTTGCGATGTTAGTCACGCAGTTGTGACCTCGCGAAGCAGCAGCGTCAGAGGAGCAAAAGCCTCACATTGTGTGGCAAACAGCATTGCCAGCCTTACAATTTTAATCACATCATTTTTGACGGGCAAGTAGCTAGTGTGTGTATATATATATATATATATATATATATATATATATATATATATATATATATATATATACACATGTTTATGACCCTACAGGCATCCATGATACTTTGGTGATGGTTGCGTGTGCAATCGGTGGAATTTACAACTTGTAACCTGATATTGCATTTTTGATTTATTTTCACTATGTCATTTTTCTGTATATTTAATTTATGTATTTTACATTGTGCACGGCGTATTAGCGAAACATACATTTACAGCTAAGATAATGTTACCCACCTTCTTATCCAAGAGACACCCGAAGAGTAGAATGAAAAAGCCCTAATATACAAAAGAAATGGGAAGTCATTACTGCAGTTAGTAACGAAAATGTATATAAAGAGATATTTGTTTGTGTGTATATATATATATATATATATATATATATATATATATTGTAAAGTAGTAAGTGTACGGCCTGTATAACAGTGTAAATTTGCTGTCCCCTCAAAATAACTCAACACACAGCCATTAATGTCTAAACCATTGGCAACAAAAGTGAGTAGACCCCTAAGTGGAAATGACCAATTAGCCATTTCCCTCTACAAGGTCTTAGGTGTGAATGGGGAGCAGGTGTGTTTAATTTGGTGTTATCACTCTCACACTCTCTCATACTGGTCACTGGAAGTTCAACATGGCACCTCATGGCAAAGCACTCTCTGAGAATCTTAAAAAAAGAATTGTTGCTCTACATAAAGATGGCCCCAGGCTATAAGAAGATTGCCAAGACCCTGAAACTGAGCTGCAGCACCGTGGGCAAGACCATACAGGTGTCACAGGACAGGTTACACTCAGAATAGGCCTCGCCATGGCTGACCAAAGAAGTTGAGCGCACTTGCTCAGCGTCATATCCAGAGGTTGTCTTTGGGAAATAGACGTATGAGCGCCGCCAGCATTGTTGAAGGGGTGGTGGGGTCATCCTGTCAGGGCTCAGACCATACACATCTCACTGCATCAAATTGGTCTGCATGGCTGTCGTCCCAGAAGGAAGCCTCTTCTACAGATGATGTACAAGAAAGCCCGCAAACAGTTTGCTGAAGACAAGCAGACTAAGGACATGGATTACTGGAACCATGTCCTGTGGTCCGATGAGCCCAACATAAACTTATTTGGTTCAGATGGTGTCAAGCGTGTGTGGTGGCAACCAGGTGAGGAGTACAAAGACAAGTGTGTCTGGCCTACAGTCATGCATGGCAAGATGGAGTGTCATGGTCTGGCCTGCATGAGTGCTGCCGGCACTGGGGAGCTACAGTTCATTGAGGGAACCATAAATGCCAACATGTACTGTGACATACTGAGCAGAGCATGATCCCCTCCCTTGGGAGACTGGGCCGCCGGGCAGTATTCCAACATGGTAACGACCCCAAACACATCTCCAAGACGACCACTGCCTGGCTAAAGAAGCTGAAGGTAATAGACTGGCCAAGCATGTTACCAGACCTAAACTTATTGAGCATCTGTGGGGCATCCTCAAACAGAAGGTGGGGGAGTGCAAGGTCTCTAACATCCGCCAGCTCCGTGATGTCATCATGGAGGAGTGGAAGAGGGCCCCAGTGGCAACCTGTAAAGCTCTGGTGACCTCCATGCCCATGAGGGTTAAGGCTGGAAAATAATGGTGGCCACACAAAAAAGACACTTTGGGTCCAATTTTAACATTTCCACTTAGGGGTGTACTCACTTTTGTTGCCAATGGTTCAGACATTAATGGCTGTGTGTTGAGTTATTTTGAGGGGACAGCACATTTACACTGTTATACAGGCTGTACACTTACTACTTCACATTGTAGCAGAGCGGCATGTCTTCAGTGTTGTCACATGAAAAGATATAAAATATGTACAAAAATGTGAGGGGTGTACTTACTTTTGTGAGATAAAGTATATATACAGCTATACCGCACTTAACGCTACTCCGATGAACCCTGATTCGCTATAGCGCTCTTTTCCGCTCTAAATCCCTGCTCAGCACTAAACTTCACAATAGCTTGTTTCTTGTGCAATAAGTGGTTTGGCCATTTAAACCCCAGCTTAGCGCTCTCCGACAGCGATATGGCGACAGAATGCCCCGTTTCACATAACGCTCCTGCATGTGGATCGCTAGACGGGGTATTCATATATACTTATATATCTATCTATATATACATAATGTGTTGGATACCTTCATAATTTGAATCTATGATGAAACTTGAATATCTTTGAAATCAGTGAAATGGTATAGTAGTTGATATATAAGTTTATTTATTTTTGAAAACTGTTACTATACTAATTCAATTGATGATAAAAGGATTCCCATTTTGCAACACTTGTATAATCTAAAAAGACAATTAAAAAGTATATATACATTGTACTAGACATTTTTTATCAACAGTAAATAATTTCTTAGGTATTAACCATTTCTGGGTGTCTTCTTTTACGCAAATGTGTGTCTCCATATGCTAATTAGTAGCATAGGGCGTAATCTAATTTCATGATAACATTAGGGTATATTGGTTCTGCCTGCACAGAAACAAAAACTTAGACTGTTACTAATCAGCACATAAAAAGGCATCTAATTAGGATTCAGAAACAACTCATTTGTATATTTATGCTGGATAAACAATTGTGATTATAGTAGAAATTATATATATATATATATATATATATATATATATATATATATATATATATAGCCAGTTCTTTCAGAATATCTAAACAAATAACTTGATTTTAGAGTTAATTTAATACGTGCCTTTAAAATATTTTCAATATATATTCATACCTGAAGGGGGTTGAGCAGAACAAACATGTAATGCAAAATAAGTAAACTTCCATCCGCGAAAAGTGGGATCCCAACTGCCCAGGTTAGTCCAAACTGTGGGGTACAGAAGACAACGGCTTTAACCAGCTTCTTCACAACCTCTTCATCCTCACCGCTTCCCTCAGAAAGGGATGGTCTGAGAAGTTTACGGATCACAACAATGAGAGCCAGGAAATTGATAGAGATGATGACTATAGTTGGAATTGTGAAAGCCATGGAGGCACCAGAATGATTGTCCAGCCAACAAGCATTGTCCTGCCGGTACTTATTAGATGGAGAGTAACACAGGAAAGTCCCCACAGCTATAGCGATGGGGCACAGGTACCCCAAGACAACAGCCAAGGTCATGAATTCTTTCTTTGTTACATGGTGAAAAACAAAAACTAGTCGGCACACTAAAAAAATGGTTTGGACCAAGGTCCAGCAGAGGAAGGAAAGAAGAGATAAATGTGTGGAGAAGGTGAAAGCAACGCAAAGATGATCTTGATACTCAGGTTCAGTGTAACTGGATCCTATGAAGGAGATGTTGCCTAGCAGTAGAAAGACAGACATGTTCAAAATGCAGACATGTCTGTAGGAGGCCATGAGATTATTGGCATTACTGAGGAGAATCGCTTGTATGGCAATGCAAATCATGAGAGAAACGATGGAGATGACTAGTCCAATAGTGGTGATGTAATCAAGCACTTGGTAATTAACTTCATCGTTTGGTATATAGCTTGACATTAGGACTGAGAAGGATGTGAGGTGATTGCAAAAGCAGTTGGAGACTCCATTGGTGACTTTGGTCATACATCCTTGGGAAGACCATTTATTCAAAAGAATATCCCAGAAAACACAAACGGACGTCTGGTCACACTTTTTGCTTGTGCACTGGAAAGTCATATTGATAGATGCAGTATGGTAGTTCTTATCATTTAAAATCATAACATTAGTCAATATGTCACTGGCCAGGTAATATGTGTCAATTACTTTTCCTTCATTGACATATTGAGTGGGGAAACTCATGTTTTGTGGTTTGTAGGACATTGACAAAACATTTAAATAACAGCCAGCAGGAAAGTCTTGGTTGGTGTCATAAGGCGGCAGTGAAAGAGCAGTCGATGAGGTAAGCTCCATAATATTCTTATTCTTTAGGTCACTGCACGAGGCCACAAAGCACTGAAGCTCGATGTTATCATAAGAGACGTTAAAGGACTCATCGGTGGTTTTCATGTTTGCAAACAGGATCTCAAGGCTTTCCAGGAGATGTGGCCCGGGATCATTGTTTACGGCGATGGCAGAGTTCATGGAAATATTTCCTAGAAACTGGTTGGCAATGTACATGACTTTCTGTAAATGAGCAAGCAGAGGACGATTTAGTCATTGGTCCAAACAGCAAAGACTGGAACAATTTAATGATTAACAACGTAACGTCCTGTCTAGAGGAACTAGTTGTATTGGCCATCAACAAAATGCCTATTTTATGAGTTATAAAATCAAAATTCATTATAATACTCACCATTAAAGATCAGAGTATCAGCCACCAGTTGTTTTCCTCCTATTTATGGGTCTTTAGACTGACATTCATAAGCTGTCCCCAAGCTAGAGCTCATGGCCAGTGGAAGCCAGCATAACCGCTAGTAAACAGCCAATGAAGACCAACGTGTAAATAAAATCTTGTGCCTGACAATTTAGCACTGGCTGCCAGTCATAGCCACCTCCCCCACTGACATTACAGTGGGTTGAGACCATCACCAGCTGAATCTAATCTTTGAAAGTATTTTTATTATAGAGCAATAAAAAGAAAATATTGTATTAAAGATGTGATGTGTTCACAACCAATATGAATATTTAGCTTTAATGTATTTGTTCAGATTCCCTTTTTTTTGTGACTCTTTGGATCAGTTTTTTTAATTTGTACCAAAATGCTGTGCTCTCAATAAAGAAAAGTCAGCTCACTGTATTTTTAAAATGAATATTGTGACAATGGACCTGATACCAGACACAACGCCTATGATTGTTCCTTTGCTTACGTCCCGGGTGGGAGATGTATATGCAGTCTCCATGTACATGGGAAATTAAGATAAAGGATGAGACTTTCACCTGGGAATCCCCCCTGCTGATATCAGCATCCTTGGCCTGTTGCCTTGTTTAATTACTGGACAATGAGAGAGACTCGAGTGGGAGGGAGGTTTGATTCCCTTTGAATGTCTGAGTGGCCTTTTGTTCAGTCCCCTGTAAAACTGCTCACCCATCCCCAATAAAGTCACTTCTGGCCAGCAATGGCATCCATGAGAGTTGTACTTGGTTAGCTCAGGGAAGCTACTTTACGAGTTACGCTATTTAGTAAAGAGAATCTTTGCCTGGGGTCACTGAGTATAGTCATACCCACCCGATATGAGGACCTAACCAGTGGGAGATCCAGAGAGTGCTGGTTCTGTATCGTATTGACACAAATCTAAATAATTAATCAACAAGAGATAAAAGGGTTCCCAATAAAAGTTAATGCTACAGATTAATGTGTTACATAGTTACATGGGGCCTCATTCAATTGCGATTTGGCCAATTGAATAGGGGTCTAAATAAGCACATAGAATATATTTTTTAAATAAGTTTTTAGTTAGTGAAAACCTTGCTTTTGGATAGATGCTTACTAACTAAAAACTTCTTTAAAAAATATATGTTATGTGCTTATTTAGGGCCCCATTAAATTGGCCAAATTGCAATTGAATGAGGGCCATAGTATTTAAGGTTGAAAAAAGACCTTCAGTCCATCAAGTTCAACCATTCAAGATCCCCTCTGATCTGCAATATACGGAATAACTATTAATTATTTAGTTGTATAAAAAAAAAAATATATATATAAAAAAAAAAATCAAATCCCTCCTGATCCCAGACACCAGCAACCAGACTTCTCCCTGGATCAATATTGCCTCTCTAATTATCCATGATAACCCTGAATTCCCTTTTTAATTAGAAAATCAGAAGAGTCCTGTTGGTTTCTTTTTAGATAACCTTATTCAGGCCCCAAGACACCTTACGACATTGACACAATCCAAGACCTATCTAATCATCTTGATGAAAATTCCGTATTTTTAGATTTTTTTGATTAAAAAAACAGTCACTCACCTTTACATTGTCCACACTAAACTTGAGATTTGCTTGAGCTGCATAATATGTTATGTTTCCGAGAGTAGACAAGACCAGCGACGCTTGGTCCTGCTGGAACCCAACAGGGGTAATGGACAAACTGTATTCCCACAGGGTGTCTATGATGCCAAGTCCTCCAGCTCCGGAAACATTCTAAAAGGAAAATAAAAAATTGCATATTGGGACCTATTATTAATACCAAGATTTGTTAATTTTTCATATGATGCTCAGACAGAAGTGAGCAGAGATCAGACACAACTTAATAGCTTGCCCTCGCGCATAATTCCCACTCAGGGTGCAGTACTTCTCTTGTTGCCACCTCTGCCACTACAGAAGAGAAATCTTCTGAAGCATATTGGTCATTAAACGAAGGCCAGAACCAAAATGCCAGAGAAGTCTCCACTACATTGGAGAACCAGCACCGCCATGCTGGTTTCGTAAAAACAAGCAACTAACTTCGCTTGTGGTTCCTGAGTCCTTAAAAATCCGCACAATGCTTTAAATCTCTTGTTTTACCCAAAGCAAAATGGTAAAATTGCAGTAGGAAAGCCATGGTTGGTCATAGAAGTATAAATAAGGAGAAGTATTTAGAAGTACAGTTAGGTATTATTTGTTAGTTTTAGCGAGAATATAATGATCTATGAATTGGGGCAAGCTTTCCCACTCCAGAGAACATGCTGGTGCTGCATGGGAAGTGCCCACGGGCCCATCCAGCCTCAGGTATGCCTGTTGCCCATCACTGATATATTATTTATCTACCTATATATATGTTTCTAAGGCTCATAGGAACACATCACTTGAATACATTTTAAATAGACCTTTATTTTTGCCCCATTTGTACCACCCGATGTATAGCAGCAGTTTCTCAAATAAACAGAACTGTGATCGAAACCTACCAAAGACGCAAGTTCCAGCAACAGCTGCAGCTCATCCACACCAGGCCTGGTTGCTGCAGAACCTGGGAAGGAACAGACATACAGATAGTGTTGTAGTAGGTCCAACTTAAAGCATATCTGTACAGTATATATATGATGTGCCTAAACATTTAACCTTGGACCCCAGAAGATCGATGATATTTTGGTGAACATTGCTTGTCTGAGAGGGACATTTCTGAGTAGGTGGGCTTCCAGAACACATGCGGGGGAGGAGCTAAATGTCAAATTCAGTAAAGTCCAGTTGTATGACAAATCTCCCTGACCTATCCCTCTTCCTGGGCCTGTCCTCCATCTCCTTGTGAACTGATGAAACCAGCTAAGTCTTCAAAAATCCAGATCTTTTCTAACATGTTGTATCTCACAGCTCTGCTAATCTTGTTACGTCATCCAGATGTTCAGAGCTTGCACAGCAGCTTATCATGTGCTGTTTTTCCTAAACTACAAACGAATATAACACTAGTAGATAGCCTTCCTGTTTATATACTATAAAATACTCAGTTAAGTGTTGTGGACAGAAGAGAAACCATGCAACATGTGAAGCTACCAAGGGCTACACCGGGGCATTGACTCAACTATCTAATCTGGGCCTGACAATGGCTCCTGGTCTCACAACTGGGCAAGGCTACCATTTTGTATCATGTGGAGACACCTTTATTAGTCAGGGCTAGATCATATTGATATAGATCAATATGGCAATGGTTTTCCCAGATGAATTCTCTACGAGAGTGGTGAAACTTTGGCATGCGTAGCAAAAAGATACAGCAAAGTGGTACTGGAGGCGTTAAGACGTGCATCTTGAAGCTATCTAGTACACTACAGAACAAATATAACAAGTAATTTAGTAATCTAGTCACTCATCTGGACATCAGAATTATCCTAGTAGATATAAAGGATGTGGGTATTTCCATCTCTTCGTTGTCACTGGTATAAACCTAGGATGTCACCCGCTACGTCTTAGCGATACGTGTGCTATTTTATATGCTATTTTCCTGTCCATGTGTGTTTAATGAACGCCTGCAAGACGGGGTAGGGGTTAAACAATACATTTTCATTTGCCTATTTAACCATTGCAGGGAAGGAGGCAAATAAACAATATTATCAGAATAGCCCCCCCAGATATTAGAAAGAAATTCTGTATCTTTAGAAAATAAGTAACTAAATAAATATATTAAACTCTTTTCTATGAGCACTATAATAGCCAATACTTATGTTTTAATTATCACTGTAATTTAGACTCTGGTAGCGCATGGAGCTGGCGTGACCATAAAACCTTCCAAACCTATCATATAAAATACTACATTCATGCCAATTTACACACACATTTACCAGATACTATCCGCATGTCAAGATGGAAGCCAATCCTATGACAGGAACCAACTTATTTCACATACAAATCACAAAGTTGCCATTTCATTGGTAAAACCTTTTTTTCTGGAGCCAAATTGAATCCAATTTCCAATTCTCTATTTCTTGCAATAAAACTTTCTACTTCTAACCGGGATCTGATCAGATTTCCAAAATGGTATCAGGAGCCACTGTGCTACGAGCAGAATATGAGAAAGGAAGAATTTTGCATTGGGGGGACATGATGATTTCTGAATGTAGTGTTATAAATTATGGATTAGGGGGATTTCCTTCCCAATAATCTTTGAGATTTGTAGTTTATATTGTTTCTAGAACAGTTGCACCTTCTCATTCCCACCACATGTGCCCTTCCAGCATGCAATTAAATTATTTTAATCAAATCTACCCACAAGGGGCCAAATACCATCTCTGAACCATTCTAAAATATAATTAAATATATGAAACACATATAGATAATCTTTTTACCAAACGGAAGGCATTAAACCAGGTATCCTCCATCCATGTTACACCTTTTTCCCAAGCGAACATTCAAGTAGATTTATTTATATAAATGCTACAAACAATTATTTTCTGACATTTGTAAAGTATATGGGAATTATTCTCAGTAAAAATAAGATTATCAAAGAAGGTTAATTCACTCAATTGTAAAAGGGTGTTAAATATAGCTGAAAAGTCCAACCAAGAAAATGTTTTGTGTGGAATTTCCTCCGAAGGCTGTCTCCATCTAATATGGAGCCATTTCAATACATATCTCCAATTTTGGAATTTCTCTCTTTTTTAAACCTGATAAATATAGCTATTTTTTATATTAGAAAATCTCAATTGGGGCCCCCAAAGAAGGGAAGGAAGATAAATTCATCTTATCTCTATTTTTATATCAAAATATAACTAATGTATCGAGCCCTCTCGGAAAGTTAATACATATAGAAGGTTCATATCTTGGAAGCCATAGGGCTAAATTAAAGATTGTAACAAGTCTTCTACATCTATGAGAGATATTCCATCCTAGCAGGTGAGACAGAGCAATATTATCATGAGTGTCTCTTACTGGAGGTGATGCCAATCCCCCTTTATCATATTTCCTCTTGGTGATCGTTTTTTTGCCATTATGTATATATTTGTCAGTCCAAATTTGTAAATTGTTCAATATATAATTAGGGACTGGAATACATCTAAGTATATAGGTTATTTTGGGGATAATGTTCATCTTTACTACAGCAATTCTAGCCATCCATTTTTCCATACCTAAAAAATAAATCTTATTTGATTACTAACTATTGTATGTGAATATATATATTTTTTTTTTAAATAGTTTTTTATTGAAAGGAATACACAATTTTCCAGCATAACAAAGCAATAGGCAACATTTACATACTAAATTTTCAATAAACATGAATGCCTTATAATCAGAACTTTAGTATACCCTTTCAGTTTTATCTTTTCTATTATTTTGTAGTTACAATAACAACCCTTAAACTAAACAAGGGAAACTTTGAACAAAACAAAAACTAAATATGTAGAAACTAAAGATTTAAATAAATAAATAACTATGGAGATAAGGGAAAGGCCAAGGGACCAAGCTATATCTGTATATTCATATCTAAATGGTTCCTTAACCGAGCCATGAATCAGAACTTAGTTACTTTTCACATAACAATTAATTACTTTTGAGCTATGTCTAATTAATTATTCAGGTCAAGTTACTTAGTTAATCTATTATTTCAGTGAACTAACATCCAGAACATTGCAATTCTTAACTTATACAACTAATTTATATGCAGTCACCTCTTGTGTAGCAGCTCACACAAACCAGAGTTTCCAGGACCCTCTCTCCAGCCTCTTCCGTTCCAGGCTTTCAATTCTGATGGCTTTTTGCAATCTCATTCCAATTAGATCAATTCAAATCTAGGGCAAACTAAATGACGACTCTAACCAGGGCCCATATAGCACACGTTAACTTCTCATTTATTGCTATATAATTAATTTTCCTAATAACCTCCTGCAAATCTAAACTCTCCGATTTCTACTGACTGGCAATGTGTACTTTGGTAGCGGTTGCCATTATCTGGAATAGCCTATTCTGGTTCTTTGATAAATTTGGGAGTTTAATCCCCAGCAAACAGGACTCCATGGTTGCCAAAACAGTAGTCTCAAATAATGACGCCGCCATTAGTGCTAAGCTCTCCCATAGCTTATGGACCACCTGACACAGCCACCAAGTATGAATATGATCTCCTATTTGTTGACAGCCCCTAAAACAGTTACTGTTTACACTAGGGTCATACTTATTGAGTTTATCGGGAGTGCAGTATACCCTCTGGAGTACTTTGATAGATGTTTCTATGTGTGTGTAATTACAGGTTGCCCTACTTAGATTGAAGAACGATTTCTGCCACTTTTTCCATTCCCATTCCACCCCCAGCTCTTTCTCCCATTTACAAATATATGCTGGTTTGTCTGTATTTTTTGATTTAGTAAATATGATATATATTGAGCCTATTATTCCTTTTGCAAGGGGGAGAGTTTTGCATATTACTAAAAACCAGGAGGGTTTCGGAGGTCCAAATTTTTTAAACATTTCAGTGACCCAGCTCTTTATCTTCAAATAATTGTAATACTCCTCGGGAGGAAGGACATATTTATCTTCAAAATGCTCAAGAGTCATCAAGTGACTCCCCCTGTACCAGGGACCTGACTTGTCTAAGCCCCTAGAAGCCCACCAGTATTTTGATGTTGTGTTCAAGGTCGCCTAAATTTCCGGGAAGGAAAGAACCTACACAAGGGGGGATGTACCTATATCAAGCCTATTCTTGGTCCTGGCCCACCTTCACGATGTTATAGTTAGATTTATGATGGGATTCGGATGTGATTTAATCGGGCTCAGTCCTTCAGGCACCCATATTAGTGTTTCCCAGCTATGAGGTTGCATTTGCTGTTGTTCTAAAAATACCCAGCCTGGCTGATGCTTGACTGAGTGTGCTTGTGGTAATTGGGCAAGTTTAGCCGCCTTAAAATAGTCCCGCAGATTAGGGCATGAGAGCCCCCCTCATTTTTATGTCTGAACATAATTTTTCTAGATATGCAAGACTTCTTGTTTTTCCAGATATATCTTAAAATACTGGATTGGAACCAGTCCAGTTCCCTCTGGGAGATCGGCATGAGGAGCATTCTAAAGAGATATAGAATCTTTGGCAGAATGTTCATTTTGACTGCCGCAATTCGGCCGGTCCATGAAAGACGGTAATTCCTCCATTCAATTTTTTATACATGGGGGGGGGGGGGGGGGGGTAGTTAGCCCTATACAGATCAGACAATTTAGGTGTAATATTAACCCCTAGGTATTTTATATGTCTGGCAGGCCATGAGAAGGTATAAAGAGATTTCAGGAGGTCTATATCGCCCTGGTTCATGCCTAGACTTAGAGCCTCTGATTTCCCCAAATTCAGCCTAAGTCCTGACACTTTGCTAAACTTATCGAGAGTCGACATCAATGCAGGTATGGAGTACCCAGGATTTGTTAGGGTACATAAAATATCATCAGCAAAGAATGAGCACTTATAGTGTTGCAACCCCACTTGGAACCCTTGAATTTCTCTATCCGATCTAATGAGTTGTGCCAACGGCTCCACGGCTAGGGCAAATAATAGGGGTGAGAGTGGGCATCCCTGCCTTGTACCTCTCTGTATGCTAATTGAGCTCTATGTTCGCCCGGCAACCTCAGGTTAGCTGTCGGGGATTCATAATATGTGCGGAGTAGGGTAACAAAACGACCCCTGAGGCCAAACCTGTCCAGCACCTTAAACAGATACGACCACTCAACCGTGTCGAAGGCTTCCTCTATGTCCAGAGCCAGCAGGCACATCGGGGAGCTTGCTTTGTGAGCGAGATATTGAATATTGAGGATACTCATAACATTGTCCCCTGCCTGTATATGAGGTACAAACCCTGCCTGATCTTTATGGATAATCTCTGGCAAGAATCTGGAGATCCGTACTGCCATAATTTTAGCCAATAGCTTGACGTCCCCATTCAGTAGGGTTATGGGCAGATAGTTCTTCACCTCAAGGTAATCGCTACCTTCTTTCGGGAGCACCACCAGTTCCGCCTGATTCAGCTCTGGGGGCATTTTTTCCCATTTCAAAATAGCATTAAAGAGGGATGTAAGATGGGAGTTTAATAGGGTTTCAAATTTCTTATAGTATAAATTGGTGTAACCGTCCGGTCCCGGGGATTTGTCTATCTTGAGACTCTGGATTGCTGCCCTCGCTTCATCCGATGAGATATCTAGGTTCAGATTAGCTAGTTGCTGCTCGTTTATGGAGGGAAGATCTATAGTTCTTAAAACGGAGTCAAGGTCCAGCCCATCAGTCTGCAATCTAGATGAGTATATCTGCTGGTAAAAGGACTGGAGCTCCTTCTGTATGTCCCTCAGACTACAGGAAATTTTGACATCTAACTTCCTAATCTGGTTTACCCTAGACTGGACCTCCTTAGCCTTCAATCTCCTAGCCAGCATCCTGTCTGGTTTATTCGCTTTCCAGTAGTATAAGTGCTTAGTCTTCCTCATAGCATTCTCCGTATATTAAGACAGAACCCCATCTAGTTCTAACCTGACTTTATTAATTTGACTACGAAGCTTCAGGGTAGGACACTGCTGGTTAAGCTTTTCTAGGTTGTTGAGGGTAGCCATTAGCTCCTCTTCCTTTCGCCTAAGCGACTTACGGTGCTGAGCAGTTAGTTTAATACAACAGCCCCTTATAAAAGCCTTATGGGCTACCCACCCCCGTCTCAGGGGAGTCATTCAATTCGAAATACCGCTTAATATCCTCCGCCAATGTTACTAAGCTGTAGGTGTCTGACAGCAGGTGCTCGTCAATCTAGCTCCTAAATGGGGATAGGCTAGGTCCTAAGGTTATTCTGATGACCACTATAGAGTGATCAGACCAGGGGCAAGGGACAATGTCAGATTCTCGGACGTTATCGAAGAGCGGGCATTTCATAAGGAACGTGTCAATCCTTGAATAAGTGCCATGCGTGGGTGAGTAAAATGTATATTTCCTGCTATCCATATGTAGGCCCCTCCAAGCATCTACTAAGCTCATCTTTGCCATTAGCTGTTTAATTTGACCCTGTTTTTTGGAAAATTTAGTGTCCCGGGTGTTTCCTGATCTGTCCATTGCCGGGTCTAAGGTCAAATTAAAGTCCCCCCGATCACCAGCCGACCTTTAATCAGGGTTTTGTGGGGTGAATTTGTGGGGGAATATAGGGAGATCAATGAAATTCTATGGCCCGAGACTACTCCAGTAACCAAGAAATAATGCCCCTCTTTATCTATTCTGCTATGCTCCAAGCTGAACGGGAAGTCTTTGTGTATCAGAATAGCTGCCCCTGCCTTCTTCGTGGGCTGAGTGGCCGTATACATTGTCGGGTATGGACAAACTTCGGTTTACGTTTCATGCGAGAAATGAGAAATAACCGAGGGCCCCGTGAATAATTGTTTTAACAGTCAATTTATTTTTTTCTAAACATTCTTTTGAACTATTGAAAACAGGTAACATTCTCAGAACATTCTCAGGTAACAGGTAACATTCTCAGAACATTCTCAGGTAACAGGTAACATTCTCAGAACATTCTCAGGTAACAGGTAACATTCTCAGAACATTCTCAGGTAACAGGTAACATTCTCAGAACATTCTCAGGTAACAGGTAACATTCTCAGAACATTCTCAGGTAACAGGTAACATTCTCAGAACATTCTCAGGTAACATTCTCATGGCCACAGAGGTCCTTTTAATCTTGTTTCAGACGGGGTCACTCTACTACAATACGCGTATTCTCACTGCGGGAGGACTCATAAAGAATATATGTTGTTTGATTGAATTTTTGTTTAATAATATTTACATTTTAACCTTTCAAATAAAAAAATCACAAGGAAAGTATTAACACTTTTTTTTACACAGGACAACAAGGTCAGTGAAGATGTACTTACTTTTTGAAGTTGGCTTTGTAAAACTAGGGCTTGACGTTGAGGATTTAGTAGAGGACAAGGTAGTTAAATACTTTGATCCTGACGAGGCCTCCACAGTTGAAGATGACTGAGCGGTTGGAACATTAGAACTGGATATGACAGTTGATGCGGTGGTGGTTGGGAGTACTGTTGTAGTGGAGGTTGTAGGCACTGTTGTACCAGGTGATGAGAGATCTGTTGTACCAGGTGATGAGAGATCTGTTGTACCAGGTGATGAGAGATCTGTTGTACCTGCTGATGAGACATATGTTGTACCTATTGATGAGAGATCTGTTGTACCTGGTGATGAGAGATCTGTTGTACCAGGTGATGAGAGATCTGTTGTACCAGGTGATGAGAGATCTGTTGTACCTGCTGATGAGACATATGTTGTACCTATTGATGAGAGATCTGTTGTACCAGGTGATGAGAGATCTGTTGTACCTGGTGATGAGAGATCTGTTGTACCTGGTGATGAGAGATCTGTTGTACCTGGTGATGAGAGATCTGTTGTACCTATTGATGACAGATCTGTTGTACTTGGTGATGCGAGATCTGTTGTACCTGGTGATGACAGATCTGTTATACCTATTGATGATAGATCTGTTGTACTTGGTGATGTGAGATCTGTTGTACCTATTGATGATAGATCTGTTGTACTTGGTGATGAGAGATCCGTTGTACCTATTGATAAGAGATTTGTTGCACCTGTTGAAGACAGATCGGTTGTACTTAATGATGGGAGAGATGTTAATGTTGATGTTGCCGGCTCTGTGCTTCCTGGTGGTAGAATCTCAGTTGTATCAAGTGGTAGGAGCGCTGTTGTACCTGGTGGTGAGAGATAAGTTGAAGTGAGAGTATCTGGTGTACTTGGTGGCATGGTTCCTAGGTGTTTGGACTCTGATAAATAGAAACATAGATTTGATGGCAGATAAGAACCAAAAAAAGCTCATCTACATAAATATTTTATTTTTTGGTATGAGTCATATGGTTCCTAGTGGTTTGAACTATTTTGTGGAAAGTCTGTTGTACCTGGTGGTGTGACATACATTGAAGTGGACGTTGTAACATCTGTTATGTGAGTTCTGTGGATGCTAGTGGTTTGAACTCTTTTGTAGCTGGTGCTGGATGCATAAATATACCTGGTGATGTGAGCTCTGTTGTACCAAGTAGGATGTTTGTAGTACCTGGTGGTGTGAGATGGCACCCTGACTTTATGGCGCACGAGACGTGCCCGATGTCATGTGCGCACCGACAAATGTGCGCACCAACACCAGCGCGTATAGAGCTGAGGAGAGGGTGAGTACTGGGGGAAAGAGACCTTGGATGTGGAGGGTGTGTACTAGGTGGAGAGACAGAGTGAGTAGTGAGGAGAGAGAGATCTGTGGAGAGAGGGTGAGTACAGGAGGGACAGAGGTTTAGTACCGGGGAGGGTGAAATGGGGAAGACGGTGAGTACCAAGGAGGGTGAATACTGGGGGAAGAGAGGGTGAATACTGGGGGGTGAGTACTTGGGCAAAGGGTGATTATTCAAGGTTGCAGAGCTGGAGAAGGAGGGGGAAGAGAGGGTGAGTTCAGACTGCTGTGCTGGTGTGGGTGCGCACATTTGTCAGCCTTTGTGGGCGCACACATGACAGCGCGCGCATATTCTGTGCCCAAAAGTCGTGCCACCAGTGTGAGATAAGTTGAGGTGGGTGTTGCAGTATCTGGTGTGCTTAGTGGAATGGTTCCTAGGTGTTTGGACTCATAGATTTGATGGCAGATAAGAACTAAAAGAAGCCCTTCTACATACATGTTTTATTTATTGGTGTGAGTCACATGGTTCCTATTGTTTTGGACTCTTTGGTACCTGTGTTGTGAGTTTTGTGGTACCTGGTGGTTTAACCTCTGTTGTTTTGGGTTCAGTTGTACCTGGTGGTGTGACATAAGTGGATGTTACACCTGGTGGTGTGCTTTCTGTGGTTGCTAGTGGTTTGTCCTCTTTTGTACCTGGTAATATGAGATTTAGTCTGGTGGTTTAGTCTTTGTTGTTTTGGGTGATAAGTCTTTTTTTTTTTACCCGGTGGGGTGACATAAATTGAAGTGGACGTTGTAACTCTGTTATGTGAGTTCTATGGATGCTAGTGGTTTGGACTCATTTGAAGCTGGTGCCGGATGCATAGATATACCTGGTGATACCAAGTGGGATGTCTGTAGTACCTGGTGGTGTGAGATAAGTTGAATCAGATGTTACAGGTTCTTCAGTACCTGGTGATAGGAACTCTGTCCTACCTGGTAATGTGAGCTGTGATGTTGGGGGTTCTGTCGGAATTGAAAGCTTGGCTGTGCTCATTGAGTCCTGAGTGGTGGCCATAGGAGATGCTGATTGTTGTATAACTGTATAAAAGGAGATCATATATTCTGTAAATTAGTGACATTTTGCTCATATTACCTATATTAAAATAATAATTTATGACATTGCAGTAGAAACTGATAACTTTGTAGGGTGGAACAACAAGATACATATGGTTGAAGCCCATATGCCAAATACCTGTTTTTATATAAAGGGATGGATTGTTTTGAATCTTGGAATGATGGATATTTGGGTAAGAAATGATGGTATAAAGAGCCAAAGTAATTATGTAGTTAAACAATTTGTTTGGAGGGACAAGGCCGAACTCTTTGCAGTATTATTATTATTACATTTTGTTTGTAGAGCGCCATCAGATTTCATAGCACTAGTGGGTAACATGTTTTTGGCTCTTTCTTCAACGAGGATTAACATACAATTTACATTAGCAAGTTTATGTTCTAGCTGGCACATATTGATGAATAGTTATGACTTACATGGCCCGTAGCACCAAATCACAGTATATTCAAGATAATAGGATTCTGAAAAATCACACCATGTTCCGACCCTCTCCAGTCCAAGTGAATCTTGGGGGTTTAATAGGCACACATCAATGTCATTGCTGATGTAGAGAGAGTTCAAGTGGCAAGATGAAAACATTGTGGTGCCTGTAAAAGAAGAAAAAGTTATACTTATACCACAGATAACATTAGTAACCCCTTCTGGAGCGCAGCCTTGTCATGGTGGAGGTGCTTGTGAACTTCGATGAAGCTATGAGCTATACCATGTAGGCTAAGCCAAGATTGGCAGGTCATGGCAGAGAGGTCAGACAAATTACGGTCCACTGGAGAAGGAGCTGGCAACCCACGCCAGTATCTTTGCTAAGAAAATTTTATGGACAGGCACAATCAGAGACATAATGATATGGCAGCGGAAGATGAGCCCCTCAGGTCAGAAGGTGCCTACCACATTACTGAGGAAGAGCAGAGGGCAAGTACAAGTGACACCAGATCTAATGAAGTGGTTGGGCCAAAGCCAAAAGGACACCTAGCTGTGAATGTGTTTGGAGGGGAAAGGAAAGTCTGCTGCTGCAAAGACCAATTCAGAATAGGAACCTGGAATGTTACAACTAAGGCAAACTAGATGTGGTCAAGAATGAAATGACAAGGTTAAACATTGATATCCTGGGAATTGGTGAACCCAAATGGACTGGAATGGGACATTTCACATCAGACAACCACCAGATCTACTACTGTGGTCAAGATTCCCGCAGAAGAAATGGAGTAGCCATCCTAGTCAATCAAAGAGTGGCCAAAGCAGAGCTCGGACACAACCCAATAAATTACAGAATGATTTCAATTTGAATTCAAGTCAAAGCCATCTAACATCACAGTGATCCAAGTCTATGCTCCAACCTTGGATGCTGAAGGGGCTGAAGTTGTCCAGTACTATGAAGACATTCAACACGTCATAGATATAACACCAAGAAAAGATGTTACTATCATCACATACAATCACTAACTAAATCTTGTCTTCTCCATCTAAAAAACATCTCCAGAATTCGCCACTTTCTTACACAGGACACAACTAAAATCCTTATACACTCTCTCATCATCTCTCGACTGGACTACTGCAACTCGCTTCTTGCTGGCCTCCCCACCACCCGACTATCTCCACTTCAATCCATTATGAATGCTTCTGCTAGACTCGTCTTCCGTACACAACGTTCAGTGTCGGCATCACCTCTCTGTCAATCTCTCCACTGGCTTCCTATAGCCTCCAGAATAAAATTTAAAATCCTGACCCTTACTTTCAAAGCCCTCAACAAGTGCACTCCCCCATACCTTTCTGGTCTCATCTCCAAATACTCCCCCACACGCCCTCTTCGCTCTGCTAATGACCTTCTTCTTTCCACAACTCTTGTCACCTCTTCTCATTCTCGCCTTCAGGACTTTTCTCGTGCTGCCCCTATTCTCTGGAACTCCTTGCCTCGCTCCACCAGACTATCCTCCAACCTCAAATCATTCAAATCCTCTCTAAAAACACATCTCTTTAAAGAAGGGTATCACCTCTCACCCTAACACACTCTCAAATCTCTCTCCCTCCTTTTCCTCACACAATACCTTTAGGATGTAAGTCTGCGAGTTTCAATCCCACAAGGTGTTTTAGGGAAAGCACCATGGACACTGGATTCCAAACTCAAAGACAGGGCCCTCCTTGTTTTACTATGTGTTAATTTGTATGTATCTTTGTCTTGAACTTATCTTATGTACAGCGCTACGGAATATGTTGGCGCGTTATAAATAAACGATAATAATAAAAATAAACGATAATAATCATAGGAGACTGGAATGTAAGGAACCAAAGGACACCTGGAATAACTGGCAAATTTAGCCTTGGAGTACAGAATGAAGCAGGTCAGAGATTAGTAGAATTCTGTGAAGATAATACTCTGGTCGTAGCAAACACCCGCTTCCAACAGCCTCTGAGACAACTCTACACATGGACATCACCAGATGGACAACATAGAAATCAGATTGACTATGTACTTTGCAGCCAAAGTTGGAGGACCTCTATACAGTCAGCAAAAACAAGACCGGGAGCTGACTGCGGCTCAGACTATGAGCTTCTTATTGCAAAGTTGAAAATTAAACTGAAGAAAAGAGGGAAAACCATCAGGCCAAGTAGATACAAAATAAATAATATCCCTGTGAGTGTGCAGTGGAAGTAAAGATTAGATTTAAGGGACTAGACATGGAAGATAGAAGGCCTGAAGAACTTTGGACCGAAGTTTGAAACATAATCCAGGAAACAGCAACAAAGAATATCCCTAAAAGAAAGAAAAGTAAGAAGTCATACTGGCTATCTGATGAGTCTTTGAAAGTATTGCCGCGTCATTAGCATATACAGGGTGCCGGCACCCGGTATATGCTAAGGACGCGGCGCGCATGTGACGTGACATGCGCGCCGGGGTCAAGACGGAGCAGAGGCCGGAGAAGAAGCAGGTAAGTGAGGGGGAGGTATTTAGAGGGGAGACAGTGAGGAGGGGTTGAGGAGGAGGAGGAGGGGGGGTTGAGGGGGGGGAGGGAAAGAGTCACGGCGGTAGAGAGACACAGGGGGTTAGAGAGACACGGGGGGTTAGAGAGACACAGGGGGTAGAGAGACACGGGGGGGGGGGTTAGAGAGACACTAGGGGGAGTGACTCGAGTATAAGCCGAGGGGGCCCTTTTTAGCCTTAAAAAAAGGGCTAAAAAACTCGCCTTATACTCGAGTATATACGGTATACCTTGCAACCCCAGAATTATCCATGTGTCATTAGATCCTACCTAGACAGATTCTATCTACCTAGTCTAACAGCCCAAAATTTAGAAACCCCAATTTCACTCATAAATGTGGATATCAAGCTGCTTGCAAAGATAATGGCGGATCAAATATCAGTACGTCTCCCTGATTTAGTCCATAAAGATCAAACAGGCTTTATAGCACATCGGCAAGCAGCAGATAACATAAGGACATTGAATATTCTCCACCTAGCTCAAGCATCTAGAACTCCGCTCTGTATTATGGCATTAGACATTGAAAAAGCTTTTGACACTGTTGAATGGCCATACCTTATGCAACCCTGGATAAGTTTGGCTTTAGGGTGCGTTTCATAAACCTCAGAAAGACAATCTACCACCTCCCTATAGCAAATCTCAGGCTCCCTGGGACAAGTGATACTACTATTAAAATTCAAAGAGTTAAGAGGCAGGGGTGCCCCCTCTATCCCTTACTATTTGCATTGGCCATGGAACCCCTTGCTAAAGCCATCCGGTCCAATCCAGATATCGGGGGCCTTGTGGTGGTGCTGCAGCAGATGAAGTCTTCTATGTTTGCAGACGATCTGCTTTGCACCCTGACCAATCCATTCTATTCGATTCATAATTTGCTTACCACTATAAATGAGTTCAGGGCCATATCAGGACTGAGAATGAGCATAGACAAAACAGAAGCATTAGATGTAGGGATGAATCAGACAGATATTGACCAGCTACAAGACCAATACAATTTTTTGGCCTAAGGGAAGCATTAGATATCTTGGAGTAAGGATAACTAGGAAGATTTTGGAGTTATATAGAGCAAACTTTCCCCACTGTTCCAGAAGTTGAAGGTAGATTTACATAATAGGTCCAGGTTTAACCTGTCATGGACAGGACATATCATTAGTGTTAAAATGAATTTCCTTCCAAAAATGCTTTATTTATTTTGGACTTTACAAATTCCAGTTATTAACAAAGACCTAGAAAGCATGCAAAATCACTGTTTAGGTTTTTTTTGGGCGAATAAATGCCCACATATAGCCAAAAAAATAATCCACAGACATAGGACCCAGGGAGGACTTTCTTACCCCAGTTTGCGATTATACAGTAAGGCCGCTTACCTAGCTTTTTTGCCTATAGTACCTCTATTAAGCATCAGCGGGTATTTATAGAGAGCTGGGAAATGAACCCCCATACCTGGGACACCATCATTTGGAATCCTTATAAAAATCACGCTATTAACCAACACTCTAACCTCATGATCAGGCTGACTCTCTCGACCTTGGCTTGGGCGGTAGCTAATTACTTTTCTCCCCATACCTCAATTAAATCTTTTCCTAGCTTTGATAAGGTTTTTAGGTCTTTTTTGGTCTCCATGGTTAGACTGCCAACACAGCCTAGTAGTGTAGGGCTATAGAAAGGTAACCCTTGCAGAAATATACAGCTGTCCATATAAAGGGATGCGGGAGCTAGTGGGGTCGTGGACGAGGTGGAGCGTGCACTCGGAAGTGCACTAGCTAGGTCAGACCCTTTTCTTTCTTTTTTCTTATTTCTTCTTTTTGTTTCTTATATTGGTTAATCTTTTTATTCATGTAATTGTTGTTTAATATAATTTTATTTCCCCAACTATGGTCAACAGCGAAAGTTATAGTTAAAAAGGTAGGAATGAATGATCCTAGGTATCTGGCACTGAAAATTTAGAAAACAAAAAAGACTACAAACATTGTTTAAATGTGTTAGCTTATTGTTAATAGAAAACCCTGGAACTCATACATAACATTATGTACAGGATGTGAATCCGTTTGAAAAAATTTGTAACGTCTTCAATAAAAACACTGGGGAGGAAAACTATGGCAAGCTTGGACAAGCTAGTGAAAAGTAAATATATTAAACTATCAACAAAGGTCTGCATAGTTCGCACTATGGTATTCCCAGTAGTTACATACAGATGTGAGAGCTGGACCAGAAAGAAATCTGAGCGCCGTAGAATTGGCGCCTTTGAATTGAACTGCTTAGAGTCCCTTGGACTGCAAGAAGATCCAATAAATCAATACTTCAGGAAATCAAGACAAACTGTTCACTAGAGGGTATGATCATGAGGCTGAAGCTCAAATATTTTGGCCATATTATGAGACAGCAGGATTCCCTAGAAAAGATTCTGATGCTGGGAAAGATTGAAGGAACAAGAAGAAGGGGACGACAGAGGTGGAGATGGATAGATGAGGTCACTGAATCAATGAACATGAACTTGATGGAGCTCAGAGGGGCAGTGACTGAAAGATGCACCTGGCGTGCTGTTGTCCATACAGTCATGGAGAGTTGGAAGCGATTGAACGACTAAACAACAACAAACATTAGTAAGAAATATACACTGTTGATAAACCATCTCTACTACAGACCATCTTGTGGGCTAAGTTTAGATATTGAAACACTAAATCTTCATTTTTTCCGCACCATTCCTGTGAGTATGTAAGAAGAAAAATGCTTTGTTCAACTGTCACACTCTGTCATGATGCCTAAGTCTTGTTTATTTAAGAAAAAATGTGCAATAATCATCACTATAACTTCCTATTTATGCTTTGCTGCAAATTGGAGGACCTTGCCTTGCGGGCGCCGACTTCTACCTTGGACAAGATTTGTGCCAAGCTCTGTGTTCTCTATGTCTTGCCGTCCTGCTGCCGATGACTTTCTGTTATCTGTACTTACTATCAAACACCTGGCATATTATTTTTATTACCCTTTATTTATAAAGCGCCAGCTCTGTTTACAATTAGAATAAAGTACAATGGAGTACAAGATACATTCAAAGGTGTGGGTAATGATAGGAAAGTATATGACCCTGGTGAGGCAGGTGAGATATATATATAGCTCTATTCTATAGCCCAGATTGTAATGTTACACATATTTAAAGTTGTACGTAAAGTTGCCGCATATTCTATTAGCTACTCACATCCAGATTAGGAGTTACCTGCCCACAAGCACTACGGGCCAGCCAGACGCACCTCTTGGAGTTAAACTTTTAATTGATTTTTGGACATCTTAAACATTATGAGTGCAACATTCTGTTAGAAGTTGTCAAATTAAATCAGACTCGCAATTAGAGAAACTATCACATTTCTGACAAAAATATTAAATAGGACTCGCAAAGGGTTTTAACACCAGTTCTGATAGCTGTAGCAGCACTTAAACACACGCTACTGTACTTTAAAAAATATTATTTTTAACTGTTATTTTTGTTTAATCTCGATCTCAGGGCTCAAGGGGTTAATACAAATGATGAAACCCACATGAACTATACCAAATGCTTTAATACATTGTCAAGAGTACTAGAGTGCTAGCCTGATGGGCAAACATTACTTATTGGCCCTCATTAATGCTCATTTTCTATTGGCTGTGTCTAAGAAGTAAATTGCTGGCTTGGTTTAATATTGAGAGCTCATATAATCACGCCCCGTGAAATCTTACTTACAAAGGCATGGTTTAATAATGGAGGCTGAGAGACTTAGGTTTCAGGTTAGAGATTAAAGAATGTATATAGAAGTTTTTGGCCATATTTACGCTTTGAAGTAATTTATAGAATTGGGCTCTATGTTAGCGCTTTGCATATAATGTATAATAATAATGGGGCTCGTACTAATGCTTCAGTCATTTTGTGCCAAACTCTCTGGAATTCCTGTTGTGCTCCCACCACGTAGAGACCCCACATTGTAGATGTAGTAGAAAACTGAGATGCAGCATTTACTGCTGATTAACATTTGAAATCCAGACTTTAATATAAGAGTTTTATTAGATGAAAAATTACACAAATGTGTCTAGTGAAGACATATATAATGAATTGAACGAGGGAGATTGTTAAAGAACATGTTAGAATAGTTGTTATATTCAATAAATACGTTTTTTGTGGTTTCTTTGTGAGAAAATATTCTGGAGACGTTGTGAGAAAGGCGCTCCTTGCCAGCAACTGCGGACTTTAAGACCACAAATGCGGACCCTCGCGAAGCAAGGGGCCGTATTTGCGGAGGTGGAGGCTCCCACGTCGACTGCAAAATTTACGGACTTAGCATCCACAAATACGAGCTGCGGGACTTAGAAAAAAAAACGCAAAACGAGCTAGCAAAAAAAAACGACCTTAGCGCCCAAAGCACGCGCACATGAAACCATTAAAAACACAATAAATACACACAACAAACACATAAAAAGCTTACACACAGCAAGAGGGGCACCCAGGGCCTATGAAAGTGAAGTTACACCTCAATTTAAGTTGAAATACAAGAGTTTAGACACACGAAAAAACCCCTAAGCGACAGAAAAAATGGCCGGCGAAAAAAACGAAAACGAGGCTACAGGACTCTAAACACGCAAAACAACACGAAACCCAGACATATTTTTTTCTGAAAAAGCCGGACGAGGTCCAATAACAAGGACGCTAAATCAGCCACAGCCGCGTACCACACACATTAGGCGCCATTTTACATCAATAACTTACACAATGCGGAAGTACACAGCTACAGCTATAGCGCTACGGAATATGTTGGCGCGTTACAAATAAACAATAATAATAATAATACCCTAACGGATTTTCCTCGCGCGTACACTATTTACACTACGGACGCTCATTGCGACAAAATTTATGTCGCAACCAAACACCATAACCTGCCTTACAATCTTATTGCCGTCATTTTTTGAGGGGCAAGCTGCTAGTATAATATAAGAAAGAGAGCGCAGAGTTCATGAATGCCCAAAGGCAGTTGTCTGGGTCGAGTGATGATTGGGTCGTTGGCTGCGATGGAGATTTAAGATGTGGAAGTTCTAGACGAAGAGACAAAAAGTTAAGGCTCAGTCTTTTAAGAACTTGTGGTTGATGTTTGATCGATAATTGACCACTATTAAGGTTTCTTGTATACCCTGTATTCATGGAAATTAAGGGAATTTTTATTTTTTTATTTTTATTTAAATGAATTAATGGATTCTACACTGTATACAGTAGCTTATGTGACATGTCATGGACCTTCACATTGAGTGTACCAGTATCTGTATGCATCTTTACATGCTGTCCTCGTAGTGCCTTATATACCTTTATGTATATTACACAATACAGTGAAAAACACAATACTGTATATAAATCCTCTGTGTCTATACATCACCTGGTCCAGTGCACAAGGCCCATTTTAAATCCTTATCAAGGGAAGGCGTCAGTGAGCACCAGTAAAATACAGTGTCTCCGTCCATGGTACACTCATTGTAGGTCATTCCATTGAAAGTGAAGGGGAAATAGCAATCGATGAACGGGACTGAGGATGGAAGAGAAAGAAAAACACGTAAAGGTATTTCTGCAAACTGATATAATGCTGAGGCTAAATGTTTAGCTTCAACAATATGTTGAAAATACCATCCAATCAAAAGCAGCTCCACCCACTATAAGGTTATGAGGGGTGTGGCTTTGTGTAACAGGCAGCTGCTAAAAGTGTATCCACGAGGTTGGCTGGAGGGCAACATATGACTTGTCTCTCAGCTTAATCCCCCAGCCATATCCAGATTACCTTATCAGGGTGGAGGAAATCATCTGAACTGGAGGCTAAAACTCTAACTTTGAATCTTTAAATATAAATATTGGTAATGATCAATGAATAATTAAAACGGCAAGCACCTCTTGTTAGGGTATTACAAGTCCACCTAATGCTCCAGTTTATACATATTTTTACATCCATTCAATATCAAAACAAACTGAAATTCAGTACAAAGGCTATAAAAAAAGCCATATGGATTGTGGACAATACATACCGATTGGATTGGTACTGGAGATGCCAGCAGTGGAGATGACCGATGCTGTGCTTGTGTCCAGTGGTCCGCTGGCTGTAACCAAAAATACAAATCAACCGTTTGACCTCAACATCTAGAGCATCATATATTCGTTTTACTCCGTGCAAAAGGAAACCGAGTTTAGCTCTAAGGTTCTAGTTATAAGGCTAATGGGCGTCTCGATACACTTCAGACGTTCAAACAATACAGTGACTGTCTATAGGAAAGAAAATTGCATTTAATAGTTAATAAATGATCAAGTCTAGTTTTCTTAAAGTAGCGCACATGTATTGTAGGTCTTTTTAGACCCGCTCGCATGGATTTTGCCCCATCAGACAGAGCTTGGAAACTCATATGGGAAAGCGGTTTTCATTTTCAAACTGATAGTTGACTTGGATTCTCTTTCTTATTTATCGCTGGTATAGATTTGTATATTAAATACGTAGTGAGAATGGAGGCTGTGACGGTCACGCTGATTACATTTTATATTTCTACATTCACAATCCTAGATAGCCGCACTGTCCAACTTCATCTTTTTTCGAGATTATTTTTGGCCAGTGAGCGGAGGACCAGATTTATATCGGCTAGTGAGACGGCAGACTGAATTAAAATAATAATTGAATAAATGTAAG
Organism: Discoglossus pictus; assembly: GCA_027410445.1. Classification (NCBI taxonomy): domain Eukaryota; kingdom Metazoa; phylum Chordata; class Amphibia; order Anura; family Alytidae; genus Discoglossus; species Discoglossus pictus. The sequence goes on along the minus strand of CM050165.1, from coordinate 447,667,347 downwards.
TATAAATATATTTATCTATTTTATATGAAATATCTAAGCATTTGGGAATTTATATATGATTTAAACAGTCCCCAAGTTTATTATTTTAGTAATATTAGGTTTGTGAAGATATGCTATTAATCAGTCAGTGGGCCACAGACATCCCCCGCTGGGACACCTCAGGCCCGTGGGCCTCCACTTTCACATTACTGATGTAGAGAAATGGCTGTGAGTTAAATAACAGTTTTTCCACATTTTCAAATAATATAAATTATGCTAGTGGTTTGGACTCATTTGTAGCTGGTGCCGGATGCATAGATATACCTGGTGATACCAAGTGGGATGTCTGTAGTACCTGGTGGTGTGAGATAAGTTGAATCAGATGTTACAGGTTCTTCAGTACCTGGTGATAGGAACTCTGTCCTACCTGGTAATGTGAGCTGTGATGTTGGAGGTTCTGTCGGAATTGATAGCTTGGCTGTGCTCATTGAGTCCTGAGTGGTGGCCATAGGAGATGTTGATTGTTGTATAACTGTATAAAAGGAGATCATATATTTCTGTAAATTAGTGACATTTTGCTCATATTACCTACATTAAAATAATAATTTATGACATTGTAGTAGAAAACTGATAACTCTGTAGGGTGGAACAACAAGATACATATGGTTGAAGCCCATATGCCAAATACCTGTTTTTATATAAAGGGATGGGTTGTTTTGAATCTTGGAATGATGGATATTTGGGTAAGAAATGACGGTATAAAGAGCCAAAGTAATTATGTAGTTAAACAACTTGTTTGGAGAGACAAGGCCGAACTCTTTGCAGTATTATTATTATTACATTTTGTTTGTAGAGCGCCATCAGATTTCATAGCACTAGTGGGGTAACATGTTTTTTGGCTCTTTCTTCAACGAGGATTAACATACAATTTACATTAGCAAGTTTATGTTCTAGCTGGCACATATTGGTGAATAGTTATGACTTACATGGCCCGTAGCACCAAATCACAGTATATTCAAGATAATAGGATTCTGAAAAATCACACCATGTTCCGACCCTCTCCAGTCCAAGTGAATCTTGGGGGTTTAATAGGCACACATCAATGTCATTGCTGATGTAGAGAGAGTTCAAGTGGCAAGATGAAAACATTGTGGTGCCTGTAAAAGAAAAAAAAGTTATACTTATACCCACAGATAACATTAGTAACCCCTTCTGGAGCGCAGCCTTGTCATGGTGGAGGTGCTTGTGAACTTCGATGAAGCTATGAGCTATACCATGTAGGCTAAGCCAAGATTGGCAGGTCATTGCAGAGAGGTCAGACAAATTACGGTCCACTGGAGAAGGAGCTGGCAACCCACTCCAGTATCTTTGCTAAGAAAATGTTATGGACAGGCACAATCAGAGACATAATGACATGGCACCGAAGATGAGCCCCTCAGGTCAGAAGGTGCCTACCACATTACTGAGGAAGAGCAGAGGGCAAGTACAAGTGACACCAGATCTAATGAAGTAGTTGGGCCAAAGCCAAAAGGACACCTAGCTGTGAATGTGTCTGGAGGAATAAGAAAAGTCTGCTGCTGCAAAGACCAATTCAGAATAGGAACCTGGAATGTTACAACTAAGGCAAACTAGATGTGGTCAAGAATGAAATGACAAGGTTAAACATTGATATCCTGGGAATTGGTGAACCCCAAATGGACTGGAATGGGACATTTCACATCAGACAACCCCCAGATCTACTACTGTGGTCAAGATTCCCGCAGAAGAAATGGAGTAGCCCTCCTAGTCAATCAAAGAGTGGCCAAAAGCAGAGCTCGGACACAACCCAATAAATTACAGAATGATTTCATTTGAATTTCAAGTCAAAGCCATCTAACATCACAGTGATCAAGTCTATGCTCAAACCATCGGATGCTGAAAGGGGCGAAGTTGTCCAGTACTATGAAGACATTCAACACGTCATAGATATAACACCAAGACAAATATGTTACTATCCATCACATACAATAACTAAACTAAATCTTGTCATTCTCCATCTAAAAAAACATCTCCAGAATTCGCCACTTTCTTACACAGGACACAACTAAAATCCTCATACACTCTCTCATCATCTCTCGACTGGACTACTGCAACTCGCTTCTTGCTGGCCTCCTCACCACCCGACTATCTCCACTTCAATCCATTATGAATGCTTCTGCTAGTACTCGTCTTCCGTACACAACGTTCAGTCGTCGGCTATCACCTCTCTGTCAATCACTCACTGGCTTCCAATAGCCTCCAGAATAAAATTTAAAATCCTGACCCTTTACTTTCAAAGCGCCTCAACAAGTGCCCTCCCCCATACCTTTCTGGTCTCATCTCCAAATACTCCCCCACACGCCCTCTTCGCTCTGCTAACTGACCTTCTTTCTTCCCACACTCTTGTCACCTCTTCTCATTCTCGCCTTCAGGACTTTTCTCGTGCTGCCCCCTATTCTCTGGAACTCCTTGCCTCGCTCCACCAGACTATCCTCCAACCTCAAATCATTCAAATCCTCTCTAAAAACACATCTCTTTAAAGAAGCGTCTCACCTCTCACCCTAACACACTCTCAAATCTCTCTCCTCCTTTTCCTCACACAATACCTTTAGGATGTAAGTCTGCGAGTTTCAATCCCACAAGGTGTTTTAGGGAAAGCACCATGGACACTGGATTCCAAACTCAAAGACAGGGCCCTCCTTGTTTTACTATGTGTTAATTTGTATGTATCTTTGTCTTGAACTTATCTTATGTACAGCGCTACGGAATATGTTGCGCGTTATAAATAAACGATAATAATAAAAATAAACGATAATAATCATAGGAGACTGGAATGTAAGGAACCAAAGGACACCTGGAATAACTGGCAAATTTAGCCTTGAGTACAGATGAAGCAGGTCAGGAGATTAGTAGAATTCTGTGAAGATAATACTCTGGTCGTAGCAAACACCCGCTTCCAACAGCCTCTGAGACAACTCTACACATGGACATCACCAGATGGACAACATAGAAATCAGATTGACTATATACTTTGCAGCCAAAGTTGGAGGACCTCTATACAGTCAGCAAAAACAAGACCGGAGCTGACTGCGGCCTCAGACCTATGAGCTTCTTACTGCAAAGTTGAAAATTAAACTGAAGAAAAGAGGGAAAACCATCAGGCCAAGTAGTTACAAAATAAAATAATATCCCTGTGAGTGTGCATGGGAAGTAAGATTAGATTTAAGGGACCTAGACATGGAAGATAGAAGGCCTGAAGAACTTTGGACCGAAGTTTGAAACATAATCCAGGAAACAGCAACAAAGAATATCCCTAAAAGAAAGAAAAGTAAGAAGTCATACTGGCTATCTGATGAATCTTTGAAAGTATTGCCGCGTCATTAGCATATACAGGGTGCCGGCACCCGGTATATGCTAAGGACGCCGGCGCGCATGTGACATGACATGCTGCGCCGGGGTCAAGACGGAGCAGAGGCCGGAGAAGAAGCAGGTAAGTGAGGGGGAGGTATTTAGAGGGGAGACAGTGAGGAGGGGTTGAGGAGGAGGAGGAGGGGGGTTGAGGGGGGGGAGGAAAGAGTCACGGCGGTGAGAGAGACACAGGGGGTTAGAGAGACACGGGGGGTTAGAGAGACACAGGGGGTAGAGAGACACGGGGGGGTTAGAGAGGACACTAGGGGGAGTGACTCGAGTATAAGCCGAGGGGCCCTTTTTAGCCTTAAAAAAAGGGATAAAAAACTCGCCTTATACTCGACGTATATAGGTATACCTTGCAAACCCCAGAATCTATCAATGTGTCATTAGATCCTACCTAGACAGATTCTATCCTACCTAGGACTAACAGCCCAAAATTTAGAAACCCCAATTTCACTCATAAACTGTGGATATCAAGCTGCTTGCAAAAGATAATGGCGGATCAAATATCAGTACGTCTCCCCTGATTTAGTCCATAAAGATCAAACCAGGCTTTATAGCACATCGGAAGCAGCAGATAACAAAAGGACATTGATTATTCTCCACCTAGCTCAAGCATCTAGAAACTCCGCTCTGTATTATGGCATTAGCATTGAAAAAGCTTTTGACACTGTTGAATGGCCATACCTATGCAACCCCTGGATAAGTTTGGCTTTAGGGTGCGTTTCATAAACATCAGAAAGACAATCTACCACCTCCCTATAGCAAATCTCAGGATCCCTGGGACAAGTGATACTACTATTTAAAATTCAAATAGTTAAGAGGCAGGGGTGCCCCCTCTATCCCTTACTATTTGCATTGGCCATGGAACCCCTTGCTCAAGCCATCCGGTCCAATCCCAGATATCGGGGGCCTTGTGGTGGCTGCTGCAGCAGATGAAGTCTTATATGTTGCAGACCGATCTGCTTTGCACCCTGACCAATCCATTCTATTCGATTCATAATTTGCTACCACTATGAAATGAGTTCAGGGCCATATCAGGACTGAGAATGAGATAGACAAAAGACAGCAAGCATTAGATGTAGGGATGAATCAGACAGATATTGACCAGCTTACAAGACCAATACAATTTTTTTGGCCTAAGGGAAGCATTAGATATTTGGAGGAAGGATAACTAGGAAGATTTTGGAGTTATATAGAGCAAACTTTCCCCCACTGTTCCAGAAGTTGAAGTAGATTTACATAATAGGGTCCAGGTTTAACCTGTCATGGGACAGGGACATATCATTAGTGTTAAAATGAATTTCCCTTCCAAAAATGCTTTATTTATTTTGGACTTTCACAAATTCCAGTTATTAACAAAGACCTAGAAAGCATGCAAAAATCACTGTTTAGGTCTTTTTTTGGGCGAATAAATGCCCCACATATAGCCAAAAAATAATCCACAGACATTAGGACCCAGGGTGGACCCTTTCTTACCCCAGTTTGCGATTATACAGTAAGGCCACTCACCTAGCTTATTTTGCCTATAGTACACTCTATTAAGCATCAGCGGGTATTTATAGAGAGCTGGGAAATGAACCCCCATACCTGGGACACCATCATTTGGAATCCTTATAAAAATCACGCTATTAACCAAACACTCTAACCTACATGATCAGGCTGACTCTCTCGACCTTGGCTTGGGCGGTAGCTAATTACTTTTCTCCCCATACCTCAATTAATCTTTTCCCTAGCTTTGATAAGGTTTTTAGGTCTTTTTTGGTCTCCATGGTTAGACTGCCAACACAGCACTAGTAGTGTAGGGCTATAGAAAGGTAACCCTTGCCAGAAATATACAGCTGTCCATATAAAGGGATGCGGGAGCTAGTGGGGTCCGTGGACGAGGTGGAGCGTGCACTCGGAAGTGCACTAGCTAGTCAGACCCTCATTTCTTTCTTTTTTCTTATTTCTTCTTTTTGTTTCTTTATATTGGTTAATCTTTTTATTCATGTAATTGTTGTTTTATATAATTTTATTTCCCCAACTATGGTCAACAGCGAAAGTTATAGTTAAAAAGGTTAGGAATCGAATGATCCTAGGTATCTGGCACTGAAAATTTAGAAAACAAAAAGACTACAAACATTGTTAAATGTGTTAGCTTATTGTTAATAGAAACCCTGGAACTCATACATAACATTATGTACAGGATGTGAATACGTTTGAAAAAATTTGTAACGTCTTCATATAAAAATACTGGGGAGGAAAAACTATGGCAAGCTTGCACAAGCTAGTGAATAAGTAAATATATTAAAACTATCAACAAAGGTCTGCCATAGTTCGCACTATGGTATTCCCAGTAGTTACATACAGATGTGAGAGCTGGACCAGAAAGAAATCTGGAGCGCTGTAGAATTGGCGCCTTTGAATTGAACTGCTTAGAGTCCCTTGGACTGCAAGAAGATCCAATAAATCAATACTTTCAGGAAAATCAAGACAAACTGTTCACTAGAGGGTTATGATCATGAGGCTGAAGCCTCAAATATTTTGGCCCCATATTATGAGACAGCAGGATTCCTAGAAAAGATTCTGATGCTGGGGAAGATTGAAAGGAACAAGAAGAAGGGGATGACAGAGGTGAGATGATGAGGTCACTGAAACCAATGAACATGAACTTGATGGAGCTCAGAGCGGCAGTCCAGTGACTGAAAGATGCACCTGGCGTGCTGTTGTCCATACAGTCATGGAGAGTTGGAAAGCGACTGCAGAACGATCCTAAACAACCAACAAACATTAGTAAGAAATACTACACTGTGATCCAACCCATCCTCTACTACAGACCATCTTGTGGGCTAAGTTTAGATATTGAAACACTAAATCTTCTCTCTTTCCGCCACCAATTCCTGTGAGTATGTAAGAAGAAAACTGCTCTTGTTCAACTGTCCACACTCTGTCATGATGCCTAAGTCTTGTTTATTTAAGAAAAAATGTGCAATAATCCATCACTATAACTTCCTGTTTATGCTTTGCTGCAATTGGAGGACCCTTGCCTTGCGGGCGCCGACTTCTACCTTGGACAAGATTGTGCCAAGCTCCTGTGTTCTCTATGTCTTGCCGTCCTGCTGCGATGACTTTCTGTTATCTGTACTTACTATCAAACACCCGGCATATTATTTTTATTACCCTTTATTTATAAAGCCGCCACGCTACTGTTTACAATTAGACTAAAGTACAATGGAGTACTCAAGATACATCTCAAAGGTGTGGGTAATGATAGGAAAGTATATGACACCTGGTTAGGCAGGTGAGAATGATATATATATATAGCTCTATTCTATAGCCTCAGATCGTAATGTTTACACACTATTAAAGTTGTACGTAAAGTAGCCGCATATTCTATTAGCTAACTCACATCCAGATTAGGAGTTACCCAGCCCACAAGCACTACGGGCCAGCCAGACACACCCTTTGGTGTTAAACTTGTCATTGATTTTTGGACATCTTAAAACATTACGAGTGCAACATCTCTGTTCTCAAATTAAATCAGACCCACACATTAGAGAACCAATCACATTTCTGACAAAAAATATTAAATAGGGTTTTTAACCACCAGTTCTGATAGCTGTAGCAGCCACTTAAACACACACTACTGTACTTTAAAAAATATTATATTTCTTAACTGTTATTTCTTGTTTAATCTCGATTCAGGGCTCAAGGGGTCTAATACAAATGATGAAACCCCACATGAACTATACCAAATGCTTTAATACATTGTCAAGAGTACTAGAGTGCTAGCCTGATGGGCAAACATTACTTATTGGCCCTCATTAATGCTCATTTTCTATTGGCTGTGTCTAAGAAGTAAATTGCTGGCTTGGTTTAATATTGAGAGCTCATATAATCACGCCCCGTGAAATCTTACTTACAAAGGCATGGTTTAATAATGGAGGCTGAGAGACTTAGGTTTCAGGTTAGAGATTAAAGAATGTATATAGAAGTTTTTGGCCATATTTACGCTTTGAAGTAATTTATAGAATTGGGCTCTATGTTAGCGCTTTGCATATAATGTATAATAATAATGGGGCTCGTACTAATGCTTCAGTCATTTTGTGCCAAACTCTCTGGAATTCCTGTTGTGCTCCCACCACGTAGAGACCCCACATTGTAGATGTAGTAGAAAACTGAGATGCAGCATTTACTGCTGATTAACATTTGAAATCCAGACTTTAATATAAGAGTTTTATTAGATGAAAAATTACACAAATGTGTCTAGTGAAGACATATATAATGAATTGAACGAGGGAGATTGTTAAAGAACATGTTAGAATAGTTGTTATATTCAATAAATACGTTTTTTGTGGTTTCTTTGTGAGAAAATATTCTGGAGACGTTGTGAGAAAGGCGCTCCTTGCCAGCAACTGCGGACTTTAAGACCACAAATGCGGACCCTCGCGAAGCAAGGGGCCGTATTTGCGGAGGTGGAGGCTCCCACGTCGACTGCAAAATTTACGGACTTAGCATCCACAAATACGAGCTGCGGGACTTAGAAAAAAAACGCAAAACGAGCTAGCAAAAAAACGACCTTAGCGCCCAAAGCACGCGCACATGAAACCATTAAAAACACAATAAATACACACAACAAACACATAAAAAGCTTACACACAGCAAGAGGGGCACCCAGGGCCTATGAAAGTGAAGTTACACCTCAATTTAAGTTGAAATACAAGAGTTTAGACACACGAAAAACCCCTAAGCGACAGAAAAAATGGCCGGCGAAAAAACGAAAACGAGGCTACAGGACTCTAAACACGCAAAACAACACGAAACCCAGACATATTTTTTTCTGAAAAAGCCGGACGAGGTCCAATAACAAGGACGCTAAATCAGCCACAGCCGCGTACCACACACATTAGGCGCCATTTTACATCAATAACTTACACAATGCGGAAGTACACAGCTACAGCTATAGCGCTACGGAATATGTTGGCGCGTTACAAATAAACAATAATAATAATAATACCCTAACGGATTTTCCTCGCGCGTACACTATTTACACTACGGACGCTCATTGCGACAAAATTTATGTCGCAACCAAACACCATAACCTGCCTTACAATCTTATTGCCGTCATTTTTTGAGGGGCAAGCTGCTAGTATAATATAAGAAAGAGAGCGCAGAGTTCATGAATGCCCAAAGGCAGTTGTCTGGGTCGAGTGATGATTGGGTCGTTGGCTGCGATGGAGATTTAAGATGTGGAAGTTCTAGACGAAGAGACAAAAAGTTAAGGCTCAGTCTTTTAAGAACTTGTGGTTGATGTTTGATCGATAATTGACCACTATTAAGGTTTCTTGTATACCCTGTATTCATGGAAATTAAGGGAATTTTTATTTTTTTATTTTTATTTAAATGAATTAATGGATTCTACACTGTATACAGTAGCTTATGTGACATGTCATGGACCTTCACATTGAGTGTACCAGTATCTGTATGCATCTTTACATGCTGTCCTCGTAGTGCCTTATATACCTTTTTGTATATTACACAATACAGTGAAAAACACAATACTGTATATAAATCCTCTGTGTCTATACATCACCTGGTCCAGTGCACAAGGCCCATTTTAAATCCTTATCAAGGGAAGGCGTCAGTGAGCACCAGTAAAATACAGTGTCTCCGTCCATGGTACACTCATTGTAGGTCATTCCATTGAAAGTGAAGGGGAAATAGCAATCGATGAACGGGACTGAGGATGGAAGAGAAAGAAAAACACGTAAAGGTATTTCTGCAAACTGATATAATGCTGAGGCTAAATGTTTAGCTTCAACAATATGTTGAAAATACCATCCAATCAAAAGCAGCTCCACCCACTATAAGGTTATGAGGGGTGTGGCTTTGTGTAACAGGCAGCTGCTAAAAGTGTATCCACGAGGTTGGCTGGAGGGCAACATATGACTTGTCTCTCAGCTTAATCCCCAGCCATATCCAGATTACCTTATCAGGGTGGAGGAAATCATCTGAACTGGAGGCTAAAACTCTAACTTTGAATCTTTAAATATAAATATTGGTAATGATCAATGAATAATTAAAACGGCAAGCACCTCTTGTTAGGGTATTACAAGTCCACCTAATGCTCCAGTTTATACAATATTTTTACATCCATTCAATATCAAAACAACTGAAATCAGTACAAAGGCTATAAAAAAAGCCATATGGATTGTGGACAATACATACCGATTGGATTGGTACTGGAGATGCCAGCAGTGGAGATGACCGATGCTGTGCTTGTGTCCAGTGGTCCGCTGGCTGTAACCAAAAATACAAATCAACCGTTGACCTCAACATCTAGAGCATCATATATTCCGTTTTACTCCGTGCAAAAGGAAACCGAGTTTAGCTCTAAGGTTCTAGTTATAAGGCTAATGGGCGTCTCGATACACTTCCAGACGTTCAAACAATACAGTGACTGTCTATAGGAAAGAAAATTGCATTTAATAGTTAATAAATGATCAAGTCTAGTTTTTTAAAGTAGCGCACATGTATTGTAGGTCTTTTTAGACCCGCTCGCATGGATTTTGCCCCATCAGACAGAGCTTGGAAACTCATATGGGAAAGCGGTTTTCATTTTCAAAACTGATAGTTGACTTGGATTCTCTTTCTTATTTATCGCTGGTATAGATTTGTATATTAAATACGTAGTGAGAATGGAGGCTGTGACGGTCACGCTGATTACATTTTATATTTCTACATTCACAATCCTAGATAGCCGCACTGTCCAACTTCATCTTTTTTCGAGATTATTTTTGGCCAGTGAGCGGAGGACCAGATTTATATCGGCTAGTGAGACGGCAGACTGGAATTAAAATAATAATTGAATAAATGTAAGTATAAATATATTTATCTATTTTATATGAAATATCTAAGCATTTGGGAATTTATATATGATTTAAACAGTCCCAAGTTTATTATTTTAGTAATATTAGGTTTGTGAAGATATGCTATTAATCAGTCAGTGGGCCACAGACATCCCCCGCTGGGACACCTCAGGCCCGTGGGCCTCCACTTTCACATTACTGATGTAGAGAAATGGCTGTGAGTTAAAATAACAGTTTTTCCACATTTTCAAATAATATAAATTATGCTAGTGGTTTGGACTCATTTGTAGCTGGTGCCGGATGCATAGATATACCTGGTGATACCAAGTGGGATGTCTGTAGTACCTGGTGGTGTGAGATAAGTTGAATCAGATGTTACAGGTTCTTCAGTACCTGGTGATAGGAACTCTGTCCTACCTGGTAATGTGAGCTGTGATGTTTGGAGGTTCTGTCGGAATTGATAGCTTGGCTGTGCTCATTGAGTCCTGAGTGGTGGCCATAGGAGATGTTGATTGTTGTATAACTGTATAAAAGGAGATCATATATTCTGTAAATTAGTGACATTTTGCTCATATTACCTACATTAAAATAATAATTTATGACATTGTAGTAGAAACTGATAACTCTGTAGGGTGGAACAACAAGATACATATGGTTGAAGCCCATATGCCAAATACCTGTTTTTATATAAAGGGATGGGTTGTTTTGAATCTTGGAATGATGGATATTTGGGTAAGAAATGACGGTATAAAGAGCCAAAGTAATTATGTAGTTAAACAACTTGTTTGGAGAGACAAGGCCGAACTCTTTGCAGTATTATTATTATTACATTTTGTTTGTAGAGCGCCATCAGATTTCATAGCACTAGTGGGTAACATGTTTTTGGCTCTTTCTTCAACGAGGATTAACATACAATTTACATTAGCAAGTTTATGTTCTAGCTGGCACATATTGGTGAATAGTTATGACTTACATGGCCCGTAGCACCAAATCACAGTATATTCAAGATAATAGGATTCTGAAAAATCACACCATGTTCCGACCCTCTCCAGTCCAAGTGAATCTTGGGGGTTTAATAGGCACACATCAATGTCATTGCTGATGTAGAGAGAGTTCAAGTGGCAAGATGAAAACATTGTGGTGCCTGTAAAAGAAAAAAAAGTTATACTTATACCACAGATAACATTAGTAACCCCTTCTGGAGCGCAGCCTTGTCATGGTGGAGGTGCTTGTGAACTTCGATGAAGCTATGAGCTATACCATGTAGGCTAAGCCAAGATTGGCAGGTCATGGCAGAGAGGTCAGACAAATTACGGTCCACTGGAGAAGGAGCTGGCAACCCACTCCAGTATCTTTGCTAAGAAAATGTTATGGACAGGCACAATCAGAGACATAATGACATGGCACCGGAAGATGAGCCCCTCAGGTCAGAAGGTGCCTACCACATTACTGAGGAAGAGCAGAGGGCAAGTACAAGTGACACCAGATCTAATGAAGTAGTTGGGCCAAAGCCAAAAGGACACCTAGCTGTGAATGTGTCTGGAGGGGAAAGGAAGGTCTGCTGCTGCAAAAGACCAATTCAGAATAGGAACCTGGAATGTTACAACTAAGGCAAACTAGATGGTGGTACAAGAATGAAATGACAAGGTTAAACATTGATATCCTGGGAATTGGTGAACCCAAATGGACTGGAATGGGACATTTCACATCAGGACAACCACCAGATCTACTACTGTGGTCAAGATTTCCCCGCAGAAGAAATGGGAGTAGGCCATCCTAGTCAATCAAAGAGTGGCCAAAGCAGAGCTCGGGACACAACCCAATAAATTACAGAAATGAATTCAATTTGAATTCAAGTCAAAGCCATCTAACATCACAGTGATCCAAGTCTATGCTCCAACCTTGGATGCTGAAGGGGCTGAAGTTGTCCAGTACTATGAAGACATTCAACACGTCATAGATATAACACCAAGAAAAGATGTTACTATCATCACATACAATCACTAACTAAATCTTGTCTTCTCCATCTAAAACATCTCCAGAATTCGCCACTTTCTTACACAGGACACAACTAAAATCCTTATACACTCTCTCATCATCTCTCGACTGACTACTGCAAACTCGCTTCTTGCTGGGCCTCCCCACCACCCGACTATCTCCACTTCAATCCATTATGAATGCTTTCTGCTAGACTTCGGTCTTCCGTACACAACGTTCAGTGGTCGGCATCACCTCTCTGTCAATCTCTCCACTGCTTCCTATAGCCTCCAGAATAAAATTTAAAAATCCTGAACCCTTACTTTCAAAGCCCTCAACAAGTGCACTCCCCCCATACCTTTCTGGTTCTCTCATCTCCAAATACTCCCCCACTACGCCCTCTTCGCTCTGCTAATGACCTTCTTCTTTCCACAACTCTTGTCACCTCTTCTCATTCTCGCCTTCAGGACTTTTCTCGTGCTGCCACTATTCTCTGGAACTCCTTGCCTCGCTCCACCAGACTATCCTCCAACCTCAAATCATTCAAATCCTCTCTAAAAACACATCTCTTTAAAGAAGGGTATCACCTCTCACCCTAACACACTCTCAAATCTCTCTCCCTCCTTTTCCCTCACACAATACCTTTAGGATGTAAGTCTGCGAGTTTCAATCCCACAAGGTGTTTTAGGGAAAAGCACCATGGACACTGGATTCCAAACTCAAAGACAGGGCCCTCCTTGTTTTACTATGTGTTTAATTTGTATGTATCTTTGTCTTGAACTTATCTTATGTACAGCTCTACGGAATATGTTGGCGCGTTATAAATAAACGATAATAATAAAAATAAACGATAATAATCATAGGAGACTGGAATGTAAGGAACCAAAGGACACCTGGAATAACTGGCAAATTTAGCCTTGGAGTACAGAATGAAGCAGGTCAGAGATTAGTAGAATTCTGTGAAGATAATACTCTGGTCGTAGCAAACACCCGCTTCCAACAGCCTCTGAGACAACTCTACACATGGACATCACCAGATGGACAACATAGAAATCAGATTGACTATGTACTTTGCAGCCAAAGTTGGAGGACCTCTATACAGTCAGCAAAAACAAGACCGGGAGCTGACTGCGGCTCAGACTATGAGCTTCTTATTGCAAAGTTGAAAATTAAACTGAAGAAAAGAGGGAAAACCATCAGGCCAAGTAGATACAAAATAAATAATATCCCTGTGAGTGTGCAGTGGAAGTAAAGATTAGATTTAAGGGGACTAGACATGGAAGATAGAAGGCCTGAAGAACTTTGGACCGAAGTTTGAAACATAATCCAGGAAACAGCAACAAAGAATATCCCTAAAAGAAAGAAAAGTAAGAAGTCATACTGGCTATCTGATGAGTCTTTGAAAGTATTGCCGCGTCATTAGCATATACAGGGGTGCCGGCACCCGGTATATGCTAAGGACGCGGCGCGCATGTGGACGTGACATGCGCGCCGGGGTCAAGACGGAGCAGAGGCCGGAGAAGAAGCAGGGTAAGTGAGGGGGAGGTATTTAGAGGGGAGACAGTGAGGAGGGGTTGAGGAGGAGGAGGAGGGGGGGTTGAGGGGGGGGGGAGGGAAAGAGTCACGGCGGTAGAGAGGACACAGGGGGTTAGAGAGACACGGGGGGTTAGAGAGACACAGGGGGTAGAGAGACACGGGGGGGGGGGGTTAGAGAGACACTCGGGGGAGTGACTCGAGTATAAGCCGAGGGGGCCCTTTTTAGCCTTAAAAAAAGGGCTAAAAAAACTCGCCTTATACTCGAGTATATACGGTATACCTTGCAACCCCAGAATTATCCATGTGTCATTAGATCCTACCTAGACAGATTCTATCTACCTAGTCTAACAGCCCCAAAATTTAGAAACCCCAATTTCACTCATAAATGTGGATATCAAGCTGCTTGCAAAGATAATGGCGGATCAAATATCAGTACGTCTCCCTGATTTAGTCCATAAAGATCAAACAGGCTTTATAGCACATCGGCAAGCAGCAGATAACATAAGGACATTGAATATTCTCCACCTAGCTCAAGCATCTAGAACTCCGCTCTGTATTATGGCATTAGACATTGAAAAAGCTTTTGACACTGTTGAATGGCCATACCTTATGCAACCCTGGATAAGTTTGGCTTTAGGGTGCGTTTCATAAACCTCAGAAAGACAATCTACCACCTCCCTATAGCAAATCTCAGGCTCCCTGGGACAAGTGATACTACTATTAAAATTCAAAGAGTTAAGAGGCAGGGGTGCCCCCTCTATCCCTTACTATTTGCATTGGCCATGGAACCCCTTGCTAAAGCCATCCGGTCCAATCCAGATATCGGGGGCCTTGTGGTGGTGCTGCAGCAGATGAAGTCTTCTATGTTTGCAGACGATCTGCTTTGCACCCTGACCAATCCATTCTATTCGATTCATAATTTGCTTACCACTATAAATGAGTTTCAGTGGCCATATCAGGACTGAGAATGAGCATAGACAAAACAGAAGCATTAGATGTAGGGATGAATCAGACAGATATTGACCAGCTTACAAGACCAATACAATTTTTTGGCCTAAGGGAAGCATTAGATATCTTGGAGTAAGGATAACTAGGAAGATTTTGGAGTTATATAGAGCAAACTTTCCCCACTGTTCCAGAAGTTGAAGGTAGATTTACATAATAGGTCCAGGTTTAACCTGTCATGGACAGGACATATCATTAGTGTTAAAATGAATTTCCTTCCAAAAATGCTTTATTTATTTTGGACTTTACAAATTCCAGTTATTAACAAAGACCTAGAAAGCATGCAAAATCACTGTTTAGGTTTTTTTTGGGCGAATAAATGCCCACATATAGCCAAAAAAATAATCCACAGACATAGGACCCAGGGAGGACTTTCTTACCCCAGTTTGCGATTATACAGTAAGGCCGCTTACCTAGCTTTTTTGCCTATAGTACCTCTATTAAGCATCAGCGGGTATTTATAGAGAGCTGGGGAAATGAACCCCCATACCTGGGACACCATCATTTGGAATCCTTATAAAAATCACGCTATTAACCAACACTCTAACCTCATGATCAGGCTGACTCTCTCGACCTTGGCTTGGGCGGTAGCTAATTACTTTTCTCCCCATACCTCAATTAAATCTTTTCCTAGCTTTGATAAGGTTTTTAGGTCTTTTTTGGTCTCCATGGTTAGACTGCCAACACAGCCTAGTAGTGTAGGGCTATAGAAAGGTAACCCTTGCAGAAATATACAGCTGTCCATATAAAGGGATGCGGGAGCTAGTGGGGTCGTGGACGAGGTGGAGCGTGCACTCGGAAGTGCACTAGCTAGGTCAGACCCTTTTCTTTCTTTTTTCTTATTTCTTCTTTTTGTTTCTTATATTGGTTAATCTTTTTTATTCATGTAATTGTTGTTTAATATAATTTTATTTCCCCAACTATGGTCAACAGCGAAAGTTATAGTTTAAAAAGGTAGGAATGAATGATCCTAGGTATCTGGCACTGAAAATTTAGAAAACAAAAAAGACTACAAACATTGTTTAAATGTGTTAGCTTATTGTTAATAGAAAACCCTGGAACTCATACATAACATTATGTACAGGATTGTGAATCCGTTTGAAAAAATTTGTAACGTCTTCAATAAAAACACTGGGGAGGAAAACTATGGCAAGCTTGGACAAGCTAGTGAAAAGTAAATATATTAAACTATCAACAAAGGTCTGCATAGTTCGCACTATGGTATTCCCAGTAGTTACATACAGATGTGAGAGCTGGACCAGAAAGAAATCTGAGCGCCGTAGAATTGGCGCCTTTGAATTGAACTGCTTAGAGTCCCTTGGACTGCAAGAAGATCCAATAAATCAATACTTCAGGAAATCAAGACAAACTGTTCACTAGAGGGTATGATCATGAGGCTGAAGCTCAAATATTTTGGCCATATTATGAGACAGCAGGATTCCCTAGAAAAGATTCTGATGCTGGGAAAGATTGAAGGAACAAGAAGAAGGGGACGACAGAGGTGGAGATGGATAGATGAGGTCACTGAATCAATGAACATGAACTTGATGGAGCTCAGAGGGGCAGTGACTGAAAGATGCACCTGGCGTGCTGTTGTCCATACAGTCATGGAGAGTTGGAAGCGATTTGAACGACTAAACAACAACAAACATTAGTAAGAAATATACACTGTTGATAAACCATCTCTACTACAGACCATCTTGTGGGCTAAGTTTAGATATTGAAACACTAAATCTTCATTTTTTCCGCACCATTCCTGTGAGTATGTAAGAAGAAAAAATGCTTTGTTCAACTGTCACACTCTGTCATGATGCCTAAGTCTTGTTTATTTAAGAAAAAATGTGCAATAATCATCACTATAACTTCCTATTTATGCTTTGCTGCAAATTGGAGGACCTTGCCTTGCGGGCGCCGACTTCTACCTTGGACAAGATTTGTGCCAAGCTCTGTGTTCTCTATGTCTTGCCGTCCTGCTGCCGATGACTTTCTGTTATCTGTACTTACTATCAAACACCTGGCATATTATTTTTATTACCCTTTATTTATAAAGCGCCAGCTCTGTTTACAATTAGAATAAAGTACAATGGAGTACAAGATACATTCAAAGGTGTGGGTAATGATAGGAAAGTATATGACCCTGGTGAGGCAGGGTGAGATATATATATAGCTCTATTCTATAGCCCAGATTGTAATGTTACACATATTTAAAGTTGTACGTAAAGTTGCCGCATATTCTATTAGCTACTCACATCCAGATTAGGAGTTACCTGCCCACAAGCACTACGGGCCAGCCAGACGCACCTCTTGGAGTTAAACTTTTAATTGATTTTTGGACATCTTAAACATTATGAGTGCAACATTCTGTTAGAAGTTGTCAAATTAAATCAGACTCGCAATTAGAGAAACTATCACATTTCTGACAAAAATATTAAATAGGACTCGCAAAGGGTTTTAACACCAGTTCTGATAGCTGTAGCAGCACTTAAACACACGCTACTGTACTTTAAAAAATATTATTTTTAACTGTTATTTTTGTTTAATCTCGATCTCAGGGCTCAAGGGGTTAATACAAATGATGAAACCCACATGAACTATACCAAATGCTTTAATACATTGTCAAGAGTACTAGAGTGCTAGCCTGATGGGCAAACATTACTTATTGGCCCTCATTAATGCTCATTTTCTATTGGCTGTGTCTAAGAAGTAAATTGCTGGCTTGGTTTAATATTGAGAGCTCATATAATCACGCCCCGTGAAATCTTACTTACAAAGGCATGGTTTAATAATGGAGGCTGAGAGACTTAGGTTTCAGGTTAGAGATTAAAGAATGTATATAGAAGTTTTTGGCCATATTTACGCTTTGAAGTAATTTATAGAATTGGGCTCTATGTTAGCGCTTTGCATATAATGTATAATAATAATGGGGCTCGTACTAATGCTTCAGTCATTTTGTGCCAAACTCTCTGGAATTCCTGTTGTGCTCCCACCACGTAGAGACCCCACATTGTAGATGTAGTAGAAAACTGAGATGCAGCATTTACTGCTGATTAACATTTGAAATCCAGACTTTAATATAAGAGTTTTATTAGATGAAAAATTACACAAATGTGTCTAGTGAAGACATATATAATGAATTGAACGAGGGAGATTGTTAAAGAACATGTTAGAATAGTTGTTATATTCAATAAATACGTTTTTTGTGGTTTCTTTGTGAGAAAATATTCTGGAGACGTTGTGAGAAAGGCGCTCCTTGCCAGCAACTGCGGACTTTAAGACCACAAATGCGGACCCTCGCGAAGCAAGGGGCCGTATTTGCGGAGGTGGAGGCTCCCACGTCGACTGCAAAATTTACGGACTTAGCATCCACAAATACGAGCTGCGGGACTTAGAAAAAAAAACGCAAAACGAGCTAGCAAAAAAACGACCTTAGCGCCCAAAGCACGCGCACATGAAACCATTAAAAACACAATAAATACACACAACAAACACATAAAAAGCTTACACACAGCAAGAGGGGCACCCAGGGGCCTATGAAAGTGAAGTTTACACCTCAATTTAAGTTGAAATACAAGAGTTTAGACACACGAAAAACCCCTAAGCGACAGAAAAAAATGGCCGGCGAAAAAACGAAAACGAGGCTACAGGACTCTAAACACGCAAAACAACACGAAACCCAGACATATTTTTTTCTGAAAAAGCCGGACGAGGTCCAATAACAAGGACGCTAAATCAGCCACAGCCGCGTACCACACACATTAGGCGCCATTTTACATCAATAACTTACACAATGCGGAAGTACACAGCTACAGCTATAGCGCTACGGAATATGTTGGCGCGTTACAAATAAACAATAATAATAATAATACCCTAACGGATTTTCCTCGCGCGTACACTATTTACACTACGGACGCTCATTGCGACAAAATTTATGTCGCAACCAAACACCATAACCTGCCTTACAATCTTATTGCCGTCATTTTTTGAGGGGCAAGCTGCTAGTATAATATAAGAAAGAGAGCGCAGAGTTCATGAATGCCCAAAGGCAGTTGTCTGGGTCGAGTGATGATTGGGTCGTTGGCTGCGATGGAGATTTAAGATGTGGAAGTTCTAGACGAAGAGACAAAAAGTTAAGGCTCAGTCTTTTAAGAACTTGTGGTTGATGTTTGATCGATAATTGACCACTATTAAGGTTTCTTGTATACCCTGTATTCATGGAAATTAAGGGAATTTTTATTTTTTTATTTTTATTTAAATGAATTAATGGATTCTACACTGTATACAGTAGCTTATGTGACATGTCATGGACCTTCACATTGAGTGTACCAGTATCTGTATGCATCTTTACATGCTGTCCTCGTAGTGCCTTATATACCTTTTTGTATATTACACAATACAGTGAAAAACACAATACTGTATATAAATCCTCTGTGTCTATACATCACCTGGTCCAGTGCACAAGGCCCATTTTAAATCCTTATCAAGGGAAGGCGTCAGTGAGCACCAGTAAAATACAGTGTCTCCGTCCATGGTACACTCATTGTAGGTCATTCCATTGAAAGTGAAGGGGAAATAGCAATCGATGAACGGGGACTGAGGATGGAAGAGAAAGAAAAACACGTAAAGGTATTTCTGCAAAACTGATATAATGCTGAGGCTAAATGTTTAGCTTCAACAATATGTTGAAAATACCATCCAATCAAAAGCAGCTCCACCCACTATAAGGTTATGAGGGGTGTGGCTTTGTGTAACAGGCAGCTGCTAAAAGTGTATCCACGAGGTTGGCTGGAGGGCAACATATGACTTGTCTCTCAGCTTAATCCCCAGCCATATCCAGATTACCTTATCAGGGTGGAGGAAATCATCTGAACTGGAGGCTAAAACTCTAACTTTGAATCTTTAAATATAAATATTGGTAATGATCAATGAATAATTAAAACGGCAAGCACCTCTTGTTAGGGTATTACAAGTCCACCTAATGCTCCAGTTTATACAATATTTTTACATCCATTCAATATCAAAACAACTGAAATCAGTACAAAGGCTATAAAAAAAGCCATATGGATTGTGGACAATACATACCGATTGGATTGGTACTGGAGATGCCAGCAGTGGAGATGACCGATGCTGTGCTTGTGTCCAGTGGTCCGCTGGCTGTAACCAAAAATACAAATCAAACCGTTGACCTCAACATCTAGAGCATCATATATTCCGTTTTACTCCGTGCAAAAGGAAACCGAGTTTAGCTCTAAGGTTCTAGTTATAAGGCTAATGGGCGTCTCGATACACTTCCAGACGTTCAAACAATACAGTGACTGTCTATAGGAAAGAAAATTGCATTTAATAGTTAATAAATGATCAAGTCTAGTTTTCTTAAAGTAGCGCACATGTATTGTAGGTCTTTTTAGACCCGCTCGCATGGATTTTGCCCCATCAGACAGAGCTTGGAAACTCATATGGGAAAGCGGTTTTCATTTTCAAAACTGATAGTTGACTTGGATTCTCTTTCTTATTTATCGCTGGTATAGATTTGTATATTAAATACGTAGTGAGAATGGAGGCTGTGACGGTCACGCTGATTACATTTTATATTTCTACATTCACAATCCTAGATAGCCGCACTGTCCAACTTCATCTTTTTTTCGAGATTATTTTTGGCCAGTGAGCGGAGGACCAGATTTATATCGGCTAGTGAGACGGCAGACTGGAATTAAAATAATAATTGAATAAATGTAAGTATAAATATATTTATCTATTTTATATGAAATATCTAAGCATTTGGGAATTTATATATGATTTAAACAGTCCCAAGTTTATTATTTTAGTAATATTAGGTTTGTGAAGATATGCTATTAATCAGTCAGTGGGCCACAGACATCCCCCGCTGGGACACCTCAGGCCCGTGGGCCTCCACTTTCACATTACTGATGTAGAGAAATGGCTGTGAGTTAAAATAACAGTTTTTCCACATTTTCAAATAATATAAATTATGCTAGTGGTTTGGACTCATTTGTAGCTGGTGCCGGATGCATAGATATACCTGGTGATACCAAGTGGGATGTCTGTAGTACCTGGTGGTGTGAGATAAGTTGAATCAGATGTTACAGGTTCTTCAGTACCTGGTGATAGGAACTCTGTCCTACCTGGTAATGTGAGCTGTGATGTTGGAGGTTCTGTCGGAATTGATAGCTTGGCTGTGCTCATTGAGTCCTGAGTGGTGGCCATAGGAGATGTTGATTGTTGTATAACTGTATAAAAGGAGATCATATATTCTGTAAATTAGTGACATTTTGCTCATATTACCTACATTAAAATAATAATTTATGACATTGTAGTAGAAACTGATAACTCTGTAGGGTGGAACAACAAGATACATATGGTTGAAGCCCATATGCCAAATACCTGTTTTTATATAAAGGGATGGGTTGTTTTGAATCTTGGAATGATGGATATTTGGGTAAGAAATGACGGTATAAAGAGCCAAAGTAATTATGTAGTTAAACAACTTGTTTGGAGAGACAAGGCCGAACTCTTTGCAGTATTATTATTATTACATTTTGTTTGTAGAGCGCCATCAGATTTCATAGCACTAGTGGGTAACATGTTTTTGGCTCTTTCTTCAACGAGGATTAACATACAATTTACATTAGCAAGTTTATGTTCTAGCTGGCACATATTGGTGAATAGTTATGACTTACATGGCCCGTAGCACCAAATCACAGTATATTCAAGATAATAGGATTCTGAAAAATCACACCATGTTCCGACCCTCTCCAGTCCAAGTGAATCTTGGGGGTTTAATAGGCACACATCAATGTCATTGCTGATGTAGAGAGAGTTCAAGTGGCAAGATGAAAACATTGTGGTGCCTGTAAAAGAAAAAAAAGTTATACTTATACCACAGATAACATTAGTAACCCCTTCTGGAGCGCAGCCTTGTCATGGTGGAGGTGCTTGTGAACTTCGATGAAGCTATGAGCTATACCATGTAGGCTAAGCCAAGATTGGCAGGTCATGGCAGAGAGGTCAGACAAATTACGGTCCACTGGAGAAGGAGCTGGCAACCCACTCCAGTATCTTTGCTAAGAAAATGTTATGGACAGGCACAATCAGAGACATAATGACATGGCACCGGAAGATGAGCCCCTCAGGTCAGAAGGTGCCTACCACATTACTGAGGAAGAGCAGAGGGCAAGTACAAGTGACACCAGATCTAATGAAGTAGTTGGGCCAAAGCCAAAAGGACACCTAGCTGTGAATGTGTCTGGAGGGAATAAGAAAAGTCTGCTGCTGCAAAGACCAATTCAGAATAGGAACCTGGAATGTTACAACTAAGGCAAACTAGATGTGGTCAAGAATGAAATGACAAGGTTAAACATTGATATCCTGGGAATTGGTGAACCCAAATGGACTGGAATGGGACATTTCACATCAGACAACCCCCAGATCTACTACTGTGGTCAAGATTCCCGCAGAAGAAATGGAGTAGCCATCCTAGTCAATCAAAGAGTGGCCAAAGCAGAGCTCGGACACAACCCAATAAATTACAGAATGATTTCAATTTGAATTCAAGTCAAAGCCATCTAACATCACAGTGATCCAAGTCTATGCTCCAACCATGGATGCTGAAGGGGCTGAAGTTGTCCAGTACTATGAAGACATTCAACACGTCATAGATATAACACCAAGAAAATATGTTACTATCATCACATACAATCACTAACTAAATCTTGTCTTCTCCATCTAAAAAACATCTCCAGAATTCGCCACTTTCTTACACAGGACACAACTAAAATCCTCATACACTCTCTCATCATCTCTCGACTGGACTACTGCAACTCGCTTCTTGCTGGCCTCCTCACCACCCGACTATCTCCACTTCAATCCATTATGAATGCTTCTGCTAGACTCGTCTTCCGTACACAACGTTCAGTGTCGGCATCACCTCTCTGTCAATCACTCCACTGGCTTCCAATAGCCTCCAGAATAAAATTTAAAATCCTGACCCTTACTTTCAAAGCCCTCAACAAGTGCACTCCCCCATACCTTTCTGGTCTCATCTCCAAATACTCCCCCACACGCCCTCTTCGCTCTGCTAATGACCTTCTTCTTCCCACAACTCTTGTCACCTCTTCTCATTCTCGCCTTCAGGACTTTTCTCGTGCTGCCCCTATTCTCTGGAACTCCTTGCCTCGCTCCACCAGACTATCCTCCAACCTCAAATCATTCAAATCCTCTCTAAAAACACATCTCTTTAAAGAAGCGTATCACCTCTCACCCTAACACACTCTCAAATCTCTCTCCCTCCTTTTCCTCACACAATACCTTTAGGATGTAAGTCTGCGAGTTTCAATCCCACAAGGTGTTTTAGGGAAAGCACCATGGACACTGGATTCCAAACTCAAAGACAGGGCCCTCCTTGTTTTACTATGTGTTAATTTGTATGTATCTTTGTCTTGAACTTATCTTATGTACAGCGCTACGGAATATGTTGGCGCGTTATAAATAAACGATAATAATAAAAATAAACGATAATAATCATAGGAGACTGGAATGTAAGGAACCAAAGGACACCTGGAATAACTGGCAAATTTAGCCTTGGAGTACAGAATGAAGCAGGTCAGAGATTAGTAGAATTCTGTGAAGATAATACTCTGGTCGTAGCAAACACCCGCTTCCAACAGCCTCTGAGACAACTCTACACATGGACATCACCAGATGGACAACATAGAAATCAGATTGACTATATACTTTGCAGCCAAAGTTGGAGGACCTCTATACAGTCAGCAAAAACAAGACCGGGAGCTGACTGCGGCTCAGACTATGAGCTTCTTATTGCAAAGTTGAAAATTAAACTGAAGAAAAGAGGGAAAACCATCAGGCCAAGTAGATACAAAATAAATAATATCCCTGTGAGTGTGCAGTGGAAGTAAAGATTAGATTTAAGGGACTAGACATGGAAGATAGAAGGCCTGAAGAACTTTGGACCGAAGTTTGAAACATAATCCAGGAAACAGCAACAAAGAATATCCCTAAAAGAAAGAAAAGTAAGAAGTCATACTGGCTATCTGATGAATCTTTGAAAGTATTGCCGCGTCATTAGCATATACAGGGTGCCGGCACCCGGTATATGCTAAGGACGCGGCGCGCATGTGACATGACATGCGCGCCGGGGTCAAGACGGAGCAGAGGCCGGAGAAGAAGCAGGTAAGTGAGGGGGAGGTATTTAGAGGGGAGACAGTGAGGAGGGGTTGAGGAGGAGGAGGAGGGGGGTTGAGGGGGGGGAGGGAAAGAGTCACGGCGGTAGAGAGACACAGGGGGTTAGAGAGACACGGGGGGTTAGAGAGACACAGGGGGTAGAGAGACACGGGGGGGTTAGAGAGACACTAGGGGGAGTGACTCGAGTATAAGCCGAGGGGGCCCTTTTTAGCCTTAAAAAAAGGGATAAAAAACTCGCCTTATACTCGAGTATATACGGTATACCTTGCAACCCCAGAATTATCCATGTGTCATTAGATCCTACCTAGACAGATTCTATCTACCTAGTCTAACAGCCCAAAATTTAGAAACCCCAATTTCACTCATAAATGTGGATATCAAGCTGCTTGCAAAGATAATGGCGGATCAAATATCAGTACGTCTCCCTGATTTAGTCCATAAAGATCAAACAGGCTTTATAGCACATCGGCAAGCAGCAGATAACATAAGGACATTGAATATTCTCCACCTAGCTCAAGCATCTAGAACTCCGCTCTGTATTATGGCATTAGACATTGAAAAAGCTTTTGACACTGTTGAATGGCCATACCTTATGCAACCCTGGATAAGTTTGGCTTTAGGGTGCGTTTCATAAACCTCAGAAAGACAATCTACCACCTCCCTATAGCAAATCTCAGGCTCCCTGGGACAAGTGATACTACTATTAAAATTCAAATAGTTAAGAGGCAGGGGTGCCCCCTCTATCCCTTACTATTTGCATTGGCCATGGAACCCCTTGCTCAAGCCATCCGGTCCAATCCAGATATCGGGGGCCTTGTGGTGGTGCTGCAGCAGATGAAGTCTTCTATGTTTGCAGACGATCTGCTTTGCACCCTGACCAATCCATTCTATTCGATTCATAATTTGCTTACCACTATAAATGAGTTCAGGGCCATATCAGGACTGAGAATGAGCATAGACAAAACAGAAGCATTAGATGTAGGGATGAATCAGACAGATATTGACCAGCTACAAGACCAATACAATTTTTTGGCCTAAGGGAAGCATTAGATATCTTGGAGGAAGGATAACTAGGAAGATTTTGGAGTTATATAGAGCAAACTTTCCCCCACTGTTCCAGAAGTTGAAGGTAGATTTACATAATAGGTCCAGGTTTAACCTGTCATGGACAGGACATATCATTAGTGTTAAAATGAATTTCCTTCCAAAAATGCTTTATTTATTTTGGACTTTACAAATTCCAGTTATTAACAAAGACCTAGAAAGCATGCAAAATCACTGTTTAGGTTTTTTTTGGGCGAATAAATGCCCACATATAGCCAAAAAAATAATCCACAGACATAGGACCCAGGGAGGACTTTCTTACCCCAGTTTGCGATTATACAGTAAGGCCACTCACCTAGCTTTTTTGCCTATAGTACACTCTATTAAGCATCAGCGGGTATTTATAGAGAGCTGGGAAATGAACCCCCATACCTGGGACACCATCATTTGGAATCCTTATAAAAATCACGCTATTAACCAACACTCTAACCTCATGATCAGGCTGACTCTCTCGACCTTGGCTTGGGCGGTAGCTAATTACTTTTCTCCCCATACCTCAATTAAATCTTTTCCTAGCTTTGATAAGGTTTTTAGGTCTTTTTTGGTCTCCATGGTTAGACTGCCAACACAGCCTAGTAGTGTAGGGCTATAGAAAGGTAACCCTTGCAGAAATATACAGCTGTCCATATAAAGGGATGCGGGAGCTAGTGGGGTCGTGGACGAGGTGGAGCGTGCACTCGGAAGTGCACTAGCTAGGTCAGACCCTTTTCTTTCTTTTTTCTTATTTCTTCTTTTTGTTTCTTATATTGGTTAATCTTTTTATTCATGTAATTGTTGTTTAATATAATTTTATTTCCCCAACTATGGTCAACAGCGAAAGTTATAGTTAAAAAGGTAGGAATGAATGATCCTAGGTATCTGGCACTGAAAATTTAGAAAACAAAAAAGACTACAAACATTGTTTAAATGTGTTAGCTTATTGTTAATAGAAAACCCTGGAACTCATACATAACATTATGTACAGGATGTGAATACGTTTGAAAAAATTTGTAACGTCTTCAATAAAAATACTGGGGAGGAAAACTATGGCAAGCTTGCACAAGCTAGTGAAAAGTAAATATATTAAACTATCAACAAAGGTCTGCATAGTTCGCACTATGGTATTCCCAGTAGTTACATACAGATGTGAGAGCTGGACCAGAAAGAAATCTGAGCGCTGTAGAATTGGCGCCTTTGAATTGAACTGCTTAGAGTCCCTTGGACTGCAAGAAGATCCAATAAATCAATACTTCAGGAAATCAAGACAAACTGTTCACTAGAGGGTATGATCATGAGGCTGAAGCTCAAATATTTTGGCCATATTATGAGACAGCAGGATTCCCTAGAAAAGATTCTGATGCTGGGAAAGATTGAAGGAACAAGAAGAAGGGGATGACAGAGGTGGATAGATGAGGTCACTGAAACAATGAACATGAACTTGATGGAGCTCAGAGGGGCAGTGACTGAAAGATGCACCTGGCGTGCTGTTGTCCATACAGTCATGGAGAGTTGGAAGCGACTGAACGACTAAACAACAACAAACATTAGTAAGAAATATACACTGTTGATAAACCATCTCTACTACAGACCATCTTGTGGGCTAAGTTTAGATATTGAAACACTAAATCTTCACTCTTTCCGCACCATTCCTGTGAGTATGTAAGAAGAAAAATGCTTTGTTCAACTGTCACACTCTGTCATGATGCCTAAGTCTTGTTTATTTAAGAAAAAATGTGCAATAATCATCACTATAACTTCCTGTTTATGCTTTGCTGCAAATTGGAGGACCTTGCCTTGCGGGCGCCGACTTCTACCTTGGACAAGATTTGTGCCAAGCTCTGTGTTCTCTATGTCTTGCCGTCCTGCTGCCGATGACTTTCTGTTATCTGTACTTACTATCAAACACCCGGCATATTATTTTTATTACCCTTTATTTATAAAGCGCCAGCTCTGTTTACAATTAGAATAAAGTACAATGGAGTACAAGATACATTCAAAGGTGTGGGTAATGATAGGAAAGTATATGACCCTGGTTAGGCAGGTGAGATATATATATATATAGCTCTATTCTATAGCCCAGATCGTAATGTTACACATATTTAAAGTTGTACGTAAAGTTGCCGCATATTCTATTAGCTACTCACATCCAGATTAGGAGTTACCCGCCCACAAGCACTACGGGCCAGCCAGACACACCCTTTGGGGTTAAACTTGTCATTGATTTTTGGACATCTTAAACATTACGAGTGCAACATTCTGTTCTCAAATTAAATCAGACCCACAATTAGAGAAACAATCACATTTCTGACAAAAAAATATTAAATAGGGTTTTAACACCAGTTCTGATAGCTGTAGCAGCACTTAAACACACACTACTGTACTTTAAAAAATATTATTTTTAACTGTTATTTTTGTTTAATCTCGATCTCAGGGCTCAAGGGGTTAATACAAATGATGAAACCCACATGGACTAAACCAGATGCTCTAATACATTGCCAAGAGTACTAGAGTGCTAGCCTGATGGGCAAACATTACTTATTGTCCCTCATTAATACTTAGTCTCCAATCCCGGGTTACTGACATTGCAATGGCTCATTTTCTATTGGCTGTGTCTAAGAAGTAAATTGGTGGCTCGGTTTAATATTGAGAGCTCATGGTTTAATAATGGAGGCTGAGAGACTTAGGTTTCAGGTTAGAGATAAAAGAATGTACAGTATATAGAAGTTTCAAAAAAAGCACCGCCATATTTACGCTTTGAAGTAATTTATAGAATTGGGCTCTATGTTGGCGCTTTGCATATAACGTATAATAATAATGGGGCTCGTACTAATGCTTCAGTCATTTTGTGCCAAACTCTCTGGAATTCCTGTTGTGCTCCCACCACGTAGAGACCCCACATTGTAGATCGTAGTAGAAAACTGAGATGCAGCATTTACTGCTGATTAACATTTGAAATCCAGACTTTAATATAAGAGTTTTATTAGATAAAAAGTTACACAAACGTGTCTAGTGAAGGCATATATAATGAATTGAACGGGGTTGTGAGCAGGTGGGTTGTTGCTAACGCTGCGGGCTCGCGTATCGAGTCTGCGGCCCTCGCCGAAGGCGCTCCTTGCCAGCAACTGCGGACCTTGCTAAATTTACGGACTTACGAAACAAAAATACGAGACGCGTTACGACCCATTATGAACTTGCAAAAAATGCCCGAAACCCGCGCACATGAAAACATGAAAAACACAATAAATACACACAACAAATACATAAAAAGCTTACCTACAGCAAAGGGGGGGGGCACCCAGGACCTCGAAAACTGAAGTTACACCTCAATTTCAATTGAAATAAAAGAGTTTAGACACCCGAAAATCCCCTAAGCGAGAGAAAACATGGCCGCCTAAAAAAACGAAAACGAGGCTACAGCACTCTAAAGACGCAAAACACCATCAAACAAATACGGATTTTCCAAAAAAGACGTACGAGATCCGAAAACAAGGACGCAACCCGCCCGACCCCAAAAACATTACAACACGCAAAACACCACCAAACACCTACGAATTTTCCGAAAAAGTCGGACGAGATCCGAAAACAAGGACGCAAAATCAGCCACAGCCGCATACCACACATTAGGCTCCATTTTAGAACATTAACTTACACAATTCGGAAGTACACAGCTACCCTAACGGTTTTGTCTCGCGCACGCACACTATTACACTGCACACTGCACACATTCATGACGCTTACACGCAGCTCCACAGCACTGATGCTGCAGCAACATCAAAACAGATTGCCAGCTCTTCAACACAATGCTTCCTGCATATATTACTTCACAATAGGTAAAGTATATTAATTTCTTATTTTATTAATTATTCATTGCCATACCAAAAAAAAACATCAACGTTGCTCATAGCACACAAACAACCAAGAGCCTCGCAATGAGCGCTGAAGGTGCTCATTGCGAGCCATGCGACGAGCGCCAAAGGTGCTCATTTCGAGTTACGCGATGAGTGCCAAAGGCACTCAGCACGAGGCTCGCAATGAGCGCCAAAGGATCTTAAAACACCAACAAAATAAATTTTGCACACAAACACCATAACCTGCCTTACAATCTTATTGCCGTCATTTTTTGACTGGCAAGCTGCTAGTAATATGTAAGAAAGAGAGTGCAGAGTTCATGAATGCCCAAAGGCAGGTGTCTGGGTGGAGTGATGATTGGGTCGTTGGCTGCAATGGAGATTTAAGATGTGGAAGTTCTAGACGAAGAGACAAATAGTTATGGCTCAGTCTTTTAAGATATGGAACTTGTGGTTAATGTTTGATCGATAATTGACCACTATTAAGGTTTCTTGTAAACCCTGTATTCATTGAAATTAAGGGAATTTTTAGTTTTTTCTTTTTATTTAAATGAATGAATGGATTCTACACTGTATACAGTAGCTTATGTGACATGTCACATTGAGTGTACCAGTATATGTATGCATCTTTACATGCTGTACTCGTAGTGCCTTATATACCTCCGTGTTCATACATCACCTGGTCCAGTGCACAAGGCCCATTTTAAATCCTTATCAAGGGAAGGCGTCAGTGAGCACCAGTAAAATACAGTGTCTCCGTCCATGGTACACTCATTGTAGGTCATTCCATTGAAAGTGAAGGGGAAATAGCAATCGATGAACGGGACTGAGGATGGAAGAGAAAGAAAAACACGTAAAGGTATTTCTGCAAACTGATATAATGCTGAGGCTAAATGTTTAGCTTCAACAATATGTTGAAAATACCATCCAATCAAAAGCAGCTCCACCCACTATAAGGTTATGAGGGGTGTGGCTTTGTGTAACAGGCAGCTGCTAAAAGTGTATCCACGAGGTTGGCTGGAGGGCAACACATGACTTGTCTCTCAGCTTAATCCCCAGCCATATCCAGATTACCTTATCAGGGTGGAGGAAATCATCTGAACTGGAGGCTAAAACTCTAACTTTGAATCTTTAAATATGAATATTGGTAATGATCAATGGATAATTAAAATGGGAAGCACCTCTTGTTAGGGTATTACAAGTCCAACTAATGCTCCAGTTTATACAATATTTTTACATCCATTCAATATCAAAACAACTGAAATCAGTACAAAGACTATGAAAAAAGCCATATGGATTGTGGACAATACATACCTATTGGATTGGCACTGGAGATGCCAGCAGTGGAGATGACCGATGATGTGCTTGTGTCCAGTGGTGCGCTGGCTGTAACCAAAAATACAAATCAGTCGTTGACCTCAACATCTAGAGCATCATATATTCCGTTTTACTCCGTGCAAAAGGAAACCGAGTGTAGCTCTAAGGATCTAGTTATAAGGCTAATGGGAGTCTCGATAGACTTCCAGACGTTCAAACAATACAGTGACTGTCTATAGGAAAGAAAATTGCATTTAATAGTTAATAAATGATCAAGTCTAGTTTCCTTAAAGTAACGCACATGTATTGTAGGTCTTTTTAGACCCGCTCGCATGGATTTTGCGCCATCAGACAGAGCTTGGAAACTCATATGGGAAAGCGGTTTTCATTTTTAAAACTGATAGTTGACCTGGATTATCTTTCTTATTTATCGCTGGTATAGATTTGTATATTAAATACGTAGTGAGAATGGAGGCTGTGACGGTCACGCTGATTACATTTTATATTTCTACATTCACAATCCTTCAGAGCCGCGCTGTCCAACTTCATCTTTTTTTCGAGATTATTTTTGGCCAGTGAATGGAGGACCAGATTTATATCGGCTAGTGAGACGGAGACTGGAATAAAAATAATAATTGAATAAATGTAAGTATAAATATATTTATCTATTTTATATGAAATATCTAAGCATTTGGGAATTTATATATGATTTAAACAGTCCCAAGTTTATTATTTTAGTAATATTAGGTTTGTGAGGATATGCTATTAAGCAGTCAGTGGGCCACAGACATCCCCCGCTGGGACACCTCAGGCCCGTGGGCCTCCACTTTCACATTACTGATGTAGAGAAATGGCTGTGAGTTAAAATAACAGTTTTTCCACATTTTCTAATAATATTAATTATTTAGTTCAAAGGATACAGCTTACAGTAAATATGTATAAATTGCAAAAACAATGGGCTCTATGGTGCATTGGCAGTAAGACACTGTCAATGAATAGAGGAGGGACCAGCTGGACTGGCCAATGAATGGATCCCACTGGTTAGGTCAAGAGTAGGGACCAGCTGGACGGGCCAATGAATGATCCAACCGGTTAGGTCAAGAGGAGGGACCAGCTGGACTGGCCAATGAATGGATCCCACTAGTTAGGTCAAGAGGAGGGACCAGCTGTACGGGCCAATGAATGATCCAACCGGTTAGGTCAAGAGGAGGGACCAGCTGGACTGGCCAATGAATGGATCCCACTGGTTAGGTCAAGAGGAGGGACCAGCTGGACGGGCCAATGAATGATCCAACTGGTTAGGTCAAGCAGAGGGACCAGCTGGACTGGCTAATGAATGGATCCCACTGGTTCGTTCAAGAGGAGGGACCAGCTGGACGGGCCAATGAACGATCCAACCGGTTAGGTCAAGAGGAGGGATCAGATGGATCGGCCAATGAATGGATCACAGTGGTTAGGTCAAGAGGAGGGACCAGCTGGACTGGCCAATGGATGCATCCCACCAGTTAGGTTTTCTGTGTGTCGTTGCTAGGTATTCATTGGCAGTATTCTGCTTCATGATCGGGGCTACAGGGTAGTTAGTAATTGTCTCTGTCCCAAGCACTGAATAGGCAATGGTTTGAATGCAACAAGCTCACAGCAATAAGTAGAGAAGAAGTATTGGGTGTGAATTAAAGTAGAAGTAGTGGCTCAAGGTATACACACATTAGTATCGATAACACAAGGGTGCGCCTACAGATAAATATCAGTAGTAAAAAATATAAAAGGAGACAGATCTTGGATACCTGGATTATGATGCATCTGAGAATCAGCAGAATACGCAAACATTTTTTGCATGACAAAATACTGAAATAAACATGAACAAACTCTTTGCTAAATCTCTTGCTAAAATTAGCTTAAAATTCATAATTAATTTGAGTCAATCACAGGCAGATATACATTTGTATCAATCTGTAAAGCATGTTTGAGCACAAAAGAATCATGGGATATGTAGTCCTGTCTTCACTTGGTAACAGGAAGTAAGGAGGAGCCGAGACATTACTCTGTGGATCTTTGTATTGAGCTACTGCTGAAAGTAAGTAAAGGTTTAAAATCCAGACCCAAATGCATTGTTTCTATTGATAGGTACACTGTGCCTCTGTAAGCAGCTCTGGGGGTGTGGAAAATAAGTCAGTATGTGTATAGAATGACGTAATTAGAGCACCTCGGGATACCCGAACGCTTAGGATCCTTTTAGTGTTACAGTGCTATTAATACAAGCTGGTAATCTAGCTATATGCTTTAAGGTCAACACTAGAAAAGTAATATAAGTGCAATTAGAGAACAGACAGTTAACAATTATAAACAAGCTTTATATATAAAAAAAACCACTAATCATTTAATTATTTAAGGGATTAGCTAGCAATATGCTTTATAAGCACTAGCTAGAAAAGATAAAAGCAGAAAATGGTATGTGTTTGTTTTAAATGTATTCTCTTGTCAGGGATTTGAGGTGTGCCCTATAAAGAGATCTGTCTCATGTTATATTTTTTACTAAGAAGTTTTATGTATCCACAAAGTTAGGATAATATTCTGCTGTCACTGTTGCCATGGAAACCCACAACACCACAGCACTTCACTTCAGGATTCTTCCCCACCAAGCTGTCGTCACAGACACCCATTTCTCTGGTACACTCATTAAAAGTTTTACCCTTTCCACTACTTATACTAAAGATAGTCTATAATCGTTTTATACATGTGTTCTTTGTTCTACCTTGTTACCTAAAGAAAGAAAATTAAACTTCTATATCTGAGCTGTGTCTCTATATGAGTCAAATTAAGTGACAAACTATATGTCTAGTACATTTTATCACTCAGTCTACATTATCATGTGGCTTATGGTGGGCAAAGAGTGATAGAAGCCCTCCACTATAACTCTTTTGCCCACCACAAGCTGAATGATAATGTGATTAATAACCTTCCCACAAATGTATAGCACGAGTTAGGTACCAGCCCCCTACTAATGAGATCTGTTTAAGGTCAAAACAGCTGTCTGTGGGTTGGTCTCCTAACTCCTGCTTAATCCATCCTGTGCTAGGCTGTGTAATACAGCTAGCATCTGCCTAAAAGGAGCCATGCATAAAGTAGAATTGGATTAAAGCGTATAAACATTGTATAGTCATTTGCATGTGCCAACCCAGTTTCCCAGAGTGCAATGCAATAACTATTTCAGGAGTCAATTTTTTTACTTGTTTTTAGACTTCCAAATATGAACCCAAATGTACTATTTATTCACTCAGTTGGCAAATATTTTAATTAGTGCTCTGTCATAATATATATATATATATATATATATATATATATATATATATATATATATATATATATATATAGTATATAGCTTGTTGAGGGGTGGATACAAGCACTCTAAAACCCCTTTTTTGACCGGTATTTCCAATCTTATTATTAAAGCACCATAATCTATTTTTATCACAACAATTATTTAACTAAAGCAAGATCACTCAACATTAAAGGTATGAAAAATATTGGCCATGTCATGAAGGAATCTTACTTACTATTATTGGTGACCAATGTGACAATATTTGGTGACCCAATTCAAGTAGGAGGTAGTCAATATTTGCACCAGCATGTTATACCCCAACTCAAGCCTCTAAATCCTTAGATAAATATCAGTTTCAGAATCCATTTTTTTTATAATCTTTCCTTCTGTGTCTTTCCACATGCCCTAACAATTAAATATTCATATCTATACCCATAAAAAACAGCAGCGTCCTATAAATAACTAAGACAAGTATGAGAATATGAAAAAC
The DNA here is from genome assembly GCA_027410445.1 of Discoglossus pictus. Lineage (NCBI taxonomy): Eukaryota > Metazoa > Chordata > Amphibia > Anura > Alytidae > Discoglossus > Discoglossus pictus. The sequence goes on along the minus strand of CM050165.1, from coordinate 447,633,297 downwards.
ATGTTTAGAAGAAAGAAAGATTAAAATGCTTCTTACTGTACTGTAGTTTTTTTAACCAAAACTACATTAATTTGTGTCAAACTATTCAAGTTATCAGCAAAATGGTGAAAATGTATTAATTAGCTGCAACAGGTACTTTACAACCAGATAGTTGTATGCAAGGTTAGTCATAGCGAGGTCTGGAGTGCTAAAATCAGTAGGGTCTTAGACAATTTAAAGAATATCTAAAGAGTTAAATAATACTTTAATATAATAATATACGTACCAGAAAAATGTCAGAAGAAAGGCTGGCTACATCTTGGCTGAGTTCACTGACTGTAACCAAAAGAGACCGACAAACTAATGGTGGAGAGCTGTTTGACAGTGCTGGAGTGTTGTGGAAGTGTGCAGGGCCGACGTCAGAGGCCACACTGAAAACTAATGGACCAAAGCCAGAAGCTTTGAAGAGCGAGCATGCAGAAAAGAGGAACAGAAAGTCCCTGAAGGTGATGACCGAGGGAGGGATCTGCTTTGGAAAGAGAGGCCGGAGATACAGAGCCTAAGAGAGAGGTCAGAGGGAAAGACACCTCTGCTACCTATATTTGGACTGTATGTTTGCACTTCTATGTAAGATAGTAAGGGAACTACAGTTTAGTTATGCAGGGCATCAATGAGAAGCTAGAGTTTTGTTTCTGCCTTCAGTTTTATGTTGTATGCTGTAAAAACAACCAGTAAAGTGTGGTTAAATATTTAAAGAGCTCCTGCGTCCTCCATTTTATTGAAAAACCAGGCACGGATCCTGAGTGTGACAGTGAATCTGTCACAACTCATATAACCGTAGTGGGGATGCACTTCATTTTTTTATAAGGCTTCCGAATGTTGGTAGATTTGTTTCATAAGGTAAATCTCAGTACGCTATTTGTCAAATGATCTTAGACTTGTACACTATGAGGAGACATAGTGGTCTTTATACATAATACATAATTACTTTCAACACAAAGTAATATCATTTCTCTTTCCGGTCCCATTCTCTTCTGTCTCTTTTGTGGACTGTCCTCAAATGTTCTCACTATGCCCACATTACAAGACATGTTGCTGGTTAAAACCATCACACATGGAGCTACTGGACTTGTCTTGGTGAGCCAACGGTATAATGGTCATATGTTGGGTTAGGAACATGTATTTTGTTTAAAAAAGTGCTGCTAAGTATGGAAAGGAAATGTAATTGCTTTTTAAGCCTACGTACAGGTACATGCAGCAGGCACAAGAAAAACTAGAATAACTGGAAGTTATGAAATTGGAAGCTAATACCAAAGAATAACATACGACTGACAAAATGCTGATGATGATGTAAGGGGTATAAGAACCTCCAAATGTTTTGATTTGTTTGTTTAATCAGAAGTTCATCTGAAACTCAACAGGGAGAGACTGCTGAGAACACTTGCCTTCATCTTGTGCCAGGTATCCTGATGGATTAAGAACGTTGTAAGAAACTCATGATGTTGTTCTACATTGTCCTGCTGAGTGTTGCTGTGACCTGTTGAGCTTCCATATACCCACAGCTAAGTAAACCTTATTAAATACAATCATTGTGGTCTTTCTCCATTGCATATGGGGACTAAAGAAGAGGTGATTGGTTGTCATTAGTGATCATCAGTTAAATTGTGATTTTTAATTTCAATATTTTAGCCAGTAAAACATTTATTTTATGATTTCCTTTTCCATTTTAGTTATTTTTTGCCATGCTGTTTTTCCTGTTTTATTCTGTGGAAAGTAACAAAATTATATAGAGTAAATATGTCAGCTTGAGGTTAAAGAGCATTATGCCCTGATTGGCAGTCGAGGAGTTACAGCTTCACTTTGAAGTGTTACTTGGCTCACCTGAAGAAGACTCCTTGTGTAAAAAAGAGAGACATTACAGAGATGCCTTGAGAGGGAAGGCGAGAAGGCGAGTGTGTACTACCCGGACAGAACCGAATGTGTAAAAGATATTAAGCAGCCAGGTGTCTGGGACGTTGGTCTGTGACACCGAGAGAGGTTCTCAATAAAGAAGATTGAGGACAGTGCATCAGAAGGAGATAACTGCAGGGCTTAAGAAATCCCTCTAGCCACGGAGAGAGAGAGACTGCCGGCACTACTGGACGAGATACCACTTAAAATGACTTTATCACATATAGTTGTGAGCATGCGGGCCGTTGCTAACGCTTGCGGTCTCGCACAGCGAGCCTGCGGCCCTCGCAAAGCGAGGGCCGCAGTTGCTGGCATGGAGCACCGAAGGCACTCCTTGCCAGCAACTGCGGACCTCCCAACATTTACGGAGTTACGAAAGCAAAATACGAGACGCGTTACAACCCATTACGACCTCGCAAAAACCATTCCGAAACTCGTGCACATGAAAACATAAAAAACACAATAAATACACACAACAAAAACATAAAAACCTTACCTACAGCAAGGGGGTGCAAAATCCTCTAAGCGAGAGAAAAAATGGCCGCCGAAAAAAACGAAAACGAGGCTACAGCAGTCTAAAGACGCAAAACACCACCAAAAACATACGGATTTCTCGAAAAAGATGTACGAGATCCGAAAACAAGGACCCAACCCACGCGACCCCAAAAACATTACAAACACAATAAATACACACAACAAACACATAAAATACCCACAGCAAGGGGGGGGGGGGGGCACCAAGGACCTCTGCAAGTGAAGTTACACCTCGATTTAACTCCAAATTTCAGAGTTTAGAGAAGTGAGAGAAAAAATGGCCGCCGAACGAAACGAAAACGAGGCTAAAGGCTCCTAAACACGCAAAACACCACCAAACACATATGGATTTCCCGAAAAAGTCGGACAACATCCGAAAACAAGGACGCTAAATCAGCCACAGCCGCGTACCACACATTAGGCGCCATTTTAGAACAATAACTTATACAATCCGGAAGTACACAGCTACCCTAACGGATTTGCCTTGCGCACGCTCACTACACACTGCACACATTCATGACGCTTACACAGCAGCTCCACAGCACTGATGCTGCAACAACATGAAAACAGATTGCCAGCTCTTCAACACAATGCTTCCTGCATATCTTACTTGAAAATAGGTAAAGTATATTACTTTATTAATGTATTATTTATGTGATTACCATACACCAAACAGCATTAGCTCACTTATAATTTCATTGCCGTCATTTTTTAGTATAATATAGTCACAGGGACAATTTGGTTGTGGTGTTATTGGAAAAAGGGTCCATTGGGTAGAGCACATGAAGAGAAGTATGACCCATGCTCCGCCCACCTTACTGAAGAGGGTCATACTGACAGATACCTGGGGCAGTTACTGCTAAGACTATAAAGTATTTCCAGGTTGGATCTGGACATCTGCATTACTTTAACTTTGTTGTTTTACAGATGAGAAGGAAAGATGTCTGGGATGGTCAGGGGATTCCTGAGGTTAGTGATCACATACAGGCAGATGTTTATTTTATTTGCTGGACTAAGTATTTTTGTTTTATTAAAAGTGGGAAAAGGATCCCCGTCGGCAACTCGTATCCGGTTCTTAAAGCACCACTACTTCACTCACACTAAAGTGACGAGGAAAGTGGGCTCTAGGGGCCACTCTACCGCACAGCCTTTATCACGACACCACTTCATACTGTTTTATTTTACAGATACAGCCATAGCAGGTCTATGAGAGGGGTCATAACATTTACACCAGCCGTCTAAGGCGGCTTAAGAATAGTGAAGAAGTACTGCGATTTCTGTCAGGGCTGTCTAGGTGAAACCTTTCAGGGGCGGTAAGTACCAGAGTAAAAAAACATGAAGTAACAAGTTCAAGGGCACGGGCAAAAGAATAGTCAGATTGGCCAAAGACCAGATGCGGGCAAAAAAACAACAAGGTCCGTAACAATGCAGGTAGGTGGCAAATGATGAGTCCAATGGGGAATAGGTATTGAGCAAGAACTGTAGCCAAACAGGAGCAGCCAGAAGGACCCCCAGTCACAGGAACCGACATAAGGGCCCTGATCAGGGGTGATTGGCTGGCAGTAACCAATCAGGAGAATCAGCATCCAAAGCTCGGAAAGGTACTTCTGACTGATCAGTCTCTAAAACACAAAGCTGTATGCCTTCAGATGTCACACTCATGAGATCCGCCATGACATCAATCCCTGACACCCACTTTACAATTTATAATTCTGTTGGTAGACCAGGACAAATCTGATTTATTGACCAGTAAAAGTTAGTGGAGATAATGAGTTTCTTTGGTAATCTCCATTTACTGCTCATTTTTATTAGGTTTGAAATGAACCTCCTTAAAAAGTAGAACTCTTCACAATGTCAAAATATCATAAACATAATAAAAACCCAGATTATAATTACTATAGATTCCTACCTGGATCACAGAAAACAAGAACATACCGGAATTACTGGTCTCTGATCTTGGAAACCAGAGATCTGGTTATTTAGAGGAAATAGAATAGATAAGAAAATGCCTCTATCATTTGGAGACCAATGCTCAGGTTGTGTGATTAGGTGACATATTGTACTTAGGGATTAATGTGGCCTTAATGTATTGGTATTTTGTGTTTGTTTTGTAACTATTGTTCTATATATTCATGATAAATACATTCAGTGTCAACTCAAGATATGGGAGTGAGACATAAGGTGCTTCTGATTTGTTCTAATTTATTCTGATATCTAACCTATCACCACTTTGAGAGTACTCACGGTTACACCTTTTATCCATTACGGAGTATGATGAACGCCTGGATTGCCTTGGTTTAGATGACTAATTCAGCTCATATTAGTAGAAATGTTACACTATTAGAGACTAACCTCAAGCTTTAGCATCTCACAAATATAACTCCACATAACACCATGAGACACCAATAACCTTCAACTATATACACTTTCAACTCTATGGTCAATGGCAAACCACCTTCTATCTACCATATTTGACCGGCCCTCAGAGGTGGATACACAATAAGTCTTATTGGGAGATGGACACTTTATTCCAGATGTGTTATTCTTAATCAAAATCAAGGATCTTGCTGTTAAGAAAATACACATATTGGATGATAGAGTAATAAACTTCTATGACTTCTGGATTCCTGTTGGGGTTACTGAGAACAAATGGCCTATATTTGGGAAGGGAGACACCGTAAGACACGCTACTATGGTTCTACACCTGGATTACTCTATTTTAAATGTTATAAATCATTCATATTCCTCCAGTATCTACAGATACATTTTGTTCTTCACTTTGTAAAGATGTGACACGGGCTTCCCATCCATTCCTGCGGTGGGGTTACTCCTTCCTTTCTCTTTTCCATATATAAACCTGTTGATGATGAGTGCATTTATATTTTGGTAGTTTGGAAAATCATCCTGTTTAACATATTATTGAGATGAGTTAGTTACCCCTTGAAGACTGTGATACAAATGAGGGTTATTTTACTCAGCTGATTATGGTATGACAGTTTTAAAAAAAAAATCAGTATTGCGACAGAGTAAACCTAGGTAACTCAGAGACTCTGCAATGCATGCTTCACCCAGTAGGACTGCAGGTTTAAACTTTCCTGCTCAGCTGATTAGCTGCACCTGAGCAGACCTGATTTAAGACTGCTCTTGAGTATTGGTGGGGCTAATTATGGACTGATTATTTGTTTTTTGTCTTACCTGGAGAGAGACACACAGTGAGAGAGCAGCCTGCAGCCTATGGCCCACTTGGAGCAGAGTGGAGACTGGAAATCTGAAGGATTCAGGTTGATGATTGTGAACTAACCATTAGACTGCATGTTTTGCTCCACCCAGGTTTAGCTGGATAAGAGTTGATCAGTTAGGAAATTGTTTATTATTTGAGGTAGTGCTTCCGTGGAAGTTAGGTCTATTATTTTATTTTATTTGTTTTGGTATTTTTGTATTACTGGCTCAAATGTTAGCAAAAATGGAAAAAATATTGCAGCCTCTTGTATTGTGTCCTCCATCAAAGTGCCTGGAACATGGACACAAACCCACAAGAGACTGGTAATGTGTCACAGTATGCAAAACAAATATATATATATATACTCTAACAAACTTATTAAATCCTCTCTTTAGCTCAAATTTGTCCAGGGATGTTTTTTAACATATACAAAATTCTGGTTCAATAAAATATTTATAGCCCCAAAAATCAATAGTGTTACTGGACAGGCAGAAAATCTTATTGACACAAGACCTTATTATGAAGGTAAAACAGACATTAGCCAATAAATACAGAGTGTTTACAGTGCCCATATATACATACAGATGTTTTAATGAGCATCTTATGATCATGCTCAGTGCCCATACATACATACAGATGTTTTAATGAGCATCTTATGATCATGCTCAGTGCCCATGTATACATACAGATGTTTTAATGAGCATCTTATGATCATGCTCAGTGCCCATACATACATACAGATGTTTTAATGAGCATCTTATGATCATGCTCAGTGCCCATACATACATACAGATGTTTTAATGAGCATCTTATGATCATGCTCAGTGCCCATACATACATACAGATGTTTTAATGAGCATCTTATGATCATGCTCAGTGCCCATATATACATACAGATGTTTTAATGAGCACCTTATGATCATGCTCAGTGCCCATGTATACATACAGATGTTTTAATGAGCATCTTATGATCATGCTCAGTGCCCATGTATACATACAGATGTTTTAGTGAGCATCTTATGATCATGCTCTGTGCCCATGTATACATACATATGTTTTAAAGAGCATCCTATGATCATGCTCAGTGCCCATATATACATACAGATGTTTTAATGAGCACCTTATGATCATGCTCAGTGCCCATATATACATACAGATGTTTTAATGAGCATCTTATGATCATGCTCAGTGCCCATGTATACATACAGATGTTTTAATGAGCACCTTATGATCATGCTCAGTGCCCATATATACATACAGATGTTTTAATGAGCATATTATGATCATGCTCAGTGCCCATGTATACATACAGATGTTTTAATGAGCATCTTATGATCATGCTCAGTGCCCATATATACAAACAGATGTTTTAATGAGCACCTTATGATCATGCTCAGTGCCCATGTATACATACAGATGTTTTAATGAGCACCTTATGATCATGCTCAGTGCCCATATATACATGCAGATGTTTTAATGAGCATCTTATGATCATGCTCAGTGCCCATGTATACATACAGATGTTTTAATGAGCACCTTATGATCATGCTCAGTGCCCATATATACATACAGATGTTTTAATGAGCATCTTATGATCACTCTCAGCTTAGTGTAAGTAATACATTGTTTTTATACATTACATACCGAGGGCTCGCTTGTTTCGATTTCCGCCATTCCACAAATCTTCTTCCAATAAACCGAGGTCCATCTGTCAGAAAAATCAACAAGGGACCCAATTAGTGATTGTGAAGCTCAACCTATTGATTGAAGGCCACGTGAACATTTCCTGCTTGGACTCATCTGAACCTCCCTGGATGTTGTGCTTCTATCTATCTACTTCCTAGATGAGCTATAAAGTCTTGTGGGACACGGTAGCCACATCCTAGACTTGATAATGGGCAAACTATCTTAGAGAGTAAAAGAAGCCATTGTTTATTTCTGAGTATCCGCTTCTACAAGTAGGAGGGACTTTACATTCTGCAAATCTGGTATTTCTTGTTCCAGTGCTTTGTCCATCATAAATTCTAGTTCTTCAAATAGCATGCTATAACTATAAGACTTTGGTAACCCATTTATGTTGTTAAAAACTCAACCTACTACTCCTGTCCTCGAGGTCCTTTGGGATTCTGAGGTTTCTGTAGCCATTCTGTGCATTGATTTATTGATGGTATATCATTATTCAGAGTATATCCCCTAGTTTTTACCTGTATGTCGGAGGAATTTGTCATACATATCTTGTCTCACAATAGCTGCAATATTTGAATGTGTAGTTTTTGTTGTTCTTGATGATTTCTATATGCAAATCAGTTGGTGTTACTGTTTCAGAAATGTATACTTGTAATTAGTCTACAAATGAGTTTTACAGCCAAATCTCCCAAGCTAACATGACTGTTTTGCATAGAGAAACTGAGTTGGCTCTTTCCATATTAACGGGCCACTTTAGTATGATCTAATAAAGGCATTATACGTCCTGGGGCATGATTAAAAAAAAAAACAATTGTTCAAAAGCACTATAAAAGGTTAATACAAGTTATTTTTTTCTCATGAAAACCCAACCTAACTATTGTTGGTAAGATCACTGAAGTTATCCTTTAAGGCCTTCACATCTCTCCTTACAAGTTTTACCTTTTGGACCATACACCACTTTAGTTGCCTTCCTTTGAATAATTTCTAATGTATTAATACTCATTTTAAAGATACACTCTAAAACTGGACATAGTGGGCCTCATTAAATTGTCAAAATTGCAATTACTGAGCCCGTTACATAACCTTGCGACAGTTACTGCTATTCAATTGGCGTCTTTTAGCTACCGATAATCTATTTTCGAGCAACAACCTGAAAATCCCTGCGGTTGTCAAATTCATAACTCCGACCCTTGCTTAATTGATCAGGATCAGGCCCTGAAATGCTACTTACGATTGTATGGTTCACAGTTTAGGCTTTTGGCCTGTAAATTGCGGGCTTGTTCAATTGAATCGCTCTGTAAATGTAGCAAATTTCAAGCCTGCAGAAATACAGCCTGTATAATGTAAACTGTGGGCCGGCAATTGAATAGGTGCCTAAGTCTTCAATGCATTAAGAGAGGCAAAACAGCACAATTTTCATTTTTTACAATTCTGGCCACATCGTATCGGAGCGTCTAGTGGAATGTCTTGGTTAGGCTGTCCTTTTTAAATGTACAATATATGTCTATTTTATTTGGGTGACAGTTGGAGTGTATCCCGGCACCACAGTGTTTAGATCGAGGTGAGAAATTTGGGGCACGTTACATTTTTCCTCTATTAACTGGTTTATTATGGTGGTGATACATGAATGCAAAGTATATCCCAATACTTCTCCACTCTGGTTCCATTGTCCCAAGTTTCCCGCAGTATCCAAAGAGCGCGCCACATGGATCTCACTTCAATGAGTCATAAAACACAACTTATACATCAAAGGTGGGCTTCTTTATATATGTCGCATTTCACGGATGTGTATATATGTTGTACTAAAAAAGAAAAAGAATGGGGGGAGATATTCCTAGTGATAACCAAGGTGCAAGAATACAATCACCTGTATATATACAAGTCTAACCTCAGTCTATGAGGGATATTGAGCACTTCCCAACATGTCTTCTACTCTTCGGTTGGTACTTCTCGATCTCCAGTTGTCTCCTAGTATTGGATATATATGTACAGGTGTTGGGTATATTAGTTGTAATACTGTATTAATCTCTTGCAAATTGTGTATTCACTATGTTGCTGTAAGTAAAATATATTTTGTGTATATGTTGACAACTATCATCTCCCTTAATGCATAGAAGTACAAGCGCCTGACACCTGGACATATATATCCAATTCTACAATTTGAGACACCAAGTCTGTTACGAGACAACTTTAGAACTAGAAGCACCAAAGAAAAAGTAGAAGACGTGTTGGGAAGTGCTTAATAGATTTCAGACTGAGGTTATTATGTGTTTTCAGAGGCTATAAGTTGGTCACTGTGTATTTGGAGGATACATGTTGGGAGTCTGTGCATTGAGAGGCTTTGTATTGTTGGGAGAGTGTGTTTTTGGAGGCTATAAGTTGGTCACTGTGTATTTGGTGGATACATGTTGGGAGTCTGTGCATTGAGAGGCTTTGTATTGTTGGGAGAGTGTGTTTTTGGAGGCTATAAGTTGGTCACTGTGTGTTTGGTGGATACATGTTGGGAGTCTGTACATTGTGAGGCTTTGTATTGTTGGGAGAGTGTGTTTTTGGAGGCTATAAGTTGGTCACTGTGTATTTGGTGGATACATGTTGGGAGTCTGTGCATTGAGAGGCTGTGTTTTTGGAGGCTTTAAGTTGGTCACCGTGTATTTGGAGGATACATGTTGGGAGTCTGTACATTGTGAGGCTTTGTATTGTTGGGAGAGTGTGTTTGTGGAGGCTATAAGTTGGTTACTGTGTATTTGGAGGCTATAAGTTGGTTACTGTGTATTTGGAGGATACATGTTTGGAATCTGTACATTGAGAGCCTTTGTATTGTTGGGAGAGTATGTTTTCGGAGGCTATAAGTTGGTCACTGTGTGTTTGGAGGATACATGTTGGGAGTCTGTACATTGCGAGGCTTTGTATTGCTGGATGTGTATGTTTTTGAAGGCTATAAGTTGGTCACTGTGTATTTGGAGGATACATGTTGGGAGTCTGTGCATTGAGAGGCTTTGTATTGTTGGGAGAGTGTGTTTTTGAAGGCTATAAGTTGGTCACTGTGTATTTGGAGGATACATGTTGGGAGTCTGTACATTGTGAGGCTTTGTATTGTTGGGAAAGTGTGTTTGTGGAGGCTATAAGTTGGTTACTGTGTATTTAGAGGATACATGTTGGGAATCTGTACATTGAGAGCCTTTGTATTATTGGGAGAGTATGTTTTCGGAGGCTATAAGTTGGTCACTGTGTGTTTGGAGGATACATGTTGGGAGTCTGTACATTGTGAGGCTTTGTATTGCTGGATGTGTATGTTTTTGAAGGCTATAAGTTGGTCACTGTGTATTTGGAGGATACATGTTGGGAGTCTGTGCATTGAGAGGCTTTGTATTGTTGGGAGAGTGTGTTTTTGAAGGCTATAAGTTGGTCACTGTATATTTGGAGAATATATGTTGGGAGTCTGTGCATTGAGAGGCTTTGTATTGTTGGGAGAGTGTGTTTTTGGAGGCTATAAGTTAGTCACTGTGTGTTTGGTGGATACATGTTGGGAGTCTGTGCATTGAGAGGCTTTGTATTGTTGGGAGAGTGTGTTTTTGGAGGCTATAAGTTGGTCACTGTGTGTTTGGTGGATACATGTTGGGAGTCTGTGCATTGAGAGGCTTTGTATTGTTGGGAGAGGGTGTTTTTGGAGGCTATAAGTTGGTCACTGTGTGTTTGGTGGATACATGTTGGGAGTCTGTGCATTGAGAGGCTTTGTATGGTTGGAAGAGGGTGTTTTTGGAGGCTTTAAGTTGGTCACTGTGTCTTTGGTGGATACATGTTGGGAGTCTGTGCATTGAGAGGCTTTGTATTGTTGAGAGAGTGTGTTTTTGGAGGCTATAAGTTAATCTCTGTGTATTTGGTGGATACATGTTGGGAGTCTGTACATTGTGAGGCTTTGCATTGTTGGGATAGTGTACTTTTGGAGGCTATAAGTTGGTCACTGTGTATTTGGAGGACACATGTTGAGAGTCTGTATATTGAGAGGCATTGTATTGCTGGGAGAGGGTGTTTTTGGAGGCTATAAGTTGGTCACTGTGTATTTGGTGGATACATGTTGGGAGTCTGTATATTGAGAGGCGTTGTATTGCTGGGATAGTGTACTTTTGGAGGCTATAAGTTGGTCACTGTGTATCTGGTGGATACATGTTGGGAGTCTGTGCATTGAGAGGCTTTGTATTGTTTGGAGAGTGTGTTTTGGAGGCTATAAGTTGGTCACTGTGTATTTGGAGGATACATGTTGGGAGTCTGTGCATTGAGAGGCGTTGTATTGCTTAGAGAGGGTGTTTTTGGAGGCTATTAGTTGGTCACTGTGTATTTGGAGGATACATGTTGGGAGTCTGTGCATTGAGAGGCTTTGTATTGTTGAGAGAGTGTGTTTTTGGAGGCTATAAGTTAATCACTGTGTATTTGGTGGATACATGTTGGGGGTCTGTACATTGTGAGGCTTTGTATTGTTGGGAGAGTGTGTTTTCGGGGGATATAAGTTGGTCACTGTGTATTTGGAGGACACATGTTGGGAGTCTGTGCATTGAGAGGCTTTGCATTGTTGGGAGAGGGTGCTTTTGGAGGCTATAAGTTGGTCACTGTGTGTTTGGTGGATACATGTTGGGAGTCTGTATATTGAGTGGCGTTGTATTGCTGGGATAGTGTACTTTTGGAGGCTATAAGTTGGTCACTGTGTATCTGGTGGATACATGTTGGGAGTCTGTGCATTGAGAGGCTTTGTATTGTTGGGAGAGTGTGTTTTGGAGGCTATAAGTTGGTCACTGTGTATTTGGAGGATACATGTTGGGAGTCTGTGCATTGAGAGGCGTTGTATTGCTTAGAGAGGGTGTTTTTGGAGGCTATTAGTTGGTCACTGTGTATTTGGAGGATACATGTTGGGAGTCTGTGCATTGAGAGGCTGTGTATTGTTGAGAGAGTGTGTTTTTGGAGGCTATTAGTTGGTCACTGTGTATTTGGAGGATACATGTTGGGAGTCTGTACATTGAGAGACTTTGTATTGCTGGGATAGTGTACTTTTGGAGGATACATGTACAGGAAGGCAGTCTATAAAAATTGAAGATCTTATCTGTAAAGCAGCCATTTGTTAATAGCCTCTCCTACACATTATGATGATTAAGTATTTCTTGTCACATATTTTATATCCACTAATCTTAGGAAATCATTCTTGTGATCCGGGTCACGTCATCTCATTATATCATTTGTGAGTCATGCTGTTTATATACATTAAATCTGATTTTTATTCTATAGATTCCTGTTCTTCAGGTTTAGCCTCCTCCGCATCCTCCAGATGTAGCAGACAGGTGTGCGTGCAGTTATATAGCAGAGCACATTTTGCATGCGGAGCAGTGCAGAGCGTCTGAGCTCTGCGACTATGTAAAGAGATACAGTAAACACAAAGTGCAGAGATGGGACGACTTTTACATATTATACACAGTCTGTTTAGCAAAGTTTTTAATATAACCAGAATATTTGAATCCCCCGTAGATATGAACAGGAGGCCACGGGCAAGGTAACATGTTGTGAGCTTAAACTGACATCATCTATAATCTATTTGGTCTGTATATTATTCAAATTCCCTAACAATCCCTATTTTGGACTAATAATGCCTCGTTTATACAAAATCTGTCTTCTAATGACCCTGCTTTGGACACCAGCTTCAAAGTTGGGTATTTCCAGCTTATATTATATGAAATGTCGTCCCACTCTCCTAATGACCTTATCTCACATGATTAGTGGATCTAGATTAGAATAATGATAATGATAATAATAATGTGACTATCATTTATGTATCTGGGCATGCTCTTGTGGCTCATGTCCATACATTTAGAGAAAACCTTATATTTAGATGACATTGCTTCTTAGACTACTAGCCTGTTAGTTATCCCATGGGGGCATACTCTTCCATTGTCTTTATTTGTTTAAATGTACTATTTAGAGAGCAGTTTTCAACACAGGTGAATACAGATCATATCTGAATCCATGGCTGCTCCCAGGAAGACATGCAAAAAAGTCTGCTATCTTAAAGGTAAGTATTAAAACAACAATTAAAAGGGAATGGTTGTATTATTATACATTATGTTATTCATTAAAATATTTTGCACATTATCAAGTCAAGTTCTTCAATACAGCAAACTATAAATACAATAACTCGGTGGTCCTTTAACCATTTAAACACTCACGCTCTACAAATAGCTATAACATGACAAGTGTCGCATCTCTTCTCACCAAGAGCTCGTTCTCTTCATCCAGATCATCTTCAGCCTGTGAGTAGACGATCATCACAACTAGGAGCATGCGCCCTAGCCAGTCCATCCCACCCGCTCCACTGCTCCTAATGACTACCTGCAGTCAGTGGGACTCTGTTAAGTCCGGGAGGGAATGCAAATTCTGGAGAGTTGGTCCCGTCCTCTGAGCAAAGACATTAGCAACACAAACTCAGTGACCTCCGTACCAAGTGAATGAACGGACACCTTTTATGGAAACTCTTCATTAGAAGGTATGATGCAATCTCTTAATAAACTCCATCGAGTAAATAATAAATTCATTTTTTAGATCACCATTTGATACAAATAGACTTTTGCATCATATATGATGTGCCCATTCAATACAAATACAATATTTTGCCCTATATTGCAAGTTAAACTAATTATCAAAGCCCGGAATATCCTATTGCATCTGATGAATCTGGCTTTAGATCAAGGGTCGTCAACCTTTTAATACCTACCTCCCACTTTGGATGGTAAAATGTTTTATATTTTTGTTGTTTCTTATACAAATGACCCTTAGGGCGTAGTCTCCCTAATGGTGATAGGAGGCTCCAGACGTGGACCCCTTGCTCGCTGTGCCTTAGGGAGTGTAGCAATACCTCATTGGCGAGGCCCAATAAACGCTGAAATGTACATCTGGGGTTTGCTGTTTCACCGGTTCAGGGTAGAATTGCCTGGTATTTTGAGACTGGATCCCTCTACTGGGTAACACCAGACTGATATACTACAGGATACGTCTCCCTGTGAAGGCCACACGTGAGATAAGAGACTGCTCTCATAGTGGGTTACCATGTCCATGTCTGATTTGGGGTCTCTATTTTTTATTATGTTTTTTATATATAAAAATAGAGAGTTGTGGGACCTAAGGATCAAGTATAATGAAAATTATAAGTGAGCAGAGAGTACAGGTAAATAGACTATGAGAATTTTTTTTATACACTTTGTTTACTTTGGAAAACCTTAATAAGACTTCTCCAACACCGGTTTGTTTTGTGGTACAAATGGAGCTGGAATATAAGGAGTATCCATAATTATAAGTGATTATCATAAGTATTTAGTTAGTTCAAAATGAGGAGTAAGAATTTCAACTAAAAGAATATTGGCAAGGAAACTGCTGTATTGAATTTATTGATATATATTTGAGATAAAGGTTTTAATTTTTCCCCATGTTATTTAGTATTTAATCAAATATTTAAAAAGCAATAAATTCACCAAATACAGCGATACCAAATAAATAAAATTGTATATTGATTTATTACCAACACAAATCTGAAATGTGCACTAATACATGATATTCTAGTTTTGTTAAACCTCAATTCATAGGAAATGTGAAACAATCCCAGAATATTATGTACAATCAAAATAATACTATAAAATAGGTGTTAACAGAATAAATTAAAAATAAGAAAACAGAAAAATGTGTGGCATATATTCATATACAGTTGTGCTCAAAAGTGTGCATACCCTGGCAGAAATTGTGACATTTTGGCATTTATTTTGAAAATATGACTGATCATGCAAATTTTTTTATTTTATTGAAGGCTAGTGATCATATGAAGCCATTTATTATCACATAGTTGTTTGGCTCCATTTTAAATCAAAATGATAACAGAAATCGTCCGAATGGCCCTGATCACAAGTTTCCATACCTTTTGTTCTTAATACTGTGTATCGCCCCCTTTGACATCAATGACAGCGCGCAGTCTTCTGTAATAGTTGTCTATGAGGCCCCTAATTCTTGCAGGTGGTATAGCTGCCCAATCGTCTTGGCAAAATGTCTCCAGGTCATGCAAAGTCTTTGGTCATCTTGCATGCGCTGCACGTATGAGATCTCCCCAGAGGGGCTCGATGATATCAAGGTCGGGAGACTGTGATGGCCACTCCAGAGGCTTCACGTTTTTTTGCTTTAACCTCTGGAGGGTCATCTTGGCCTTGTGCGTAGGGTCATTGTCATGCTTTAAAGTCCAAGAGCATCCCATGCGCAGCCTTCATGATGAATGCAAATTGTCTGCCAGTATTTTTTGATAACATGCTGCATTCATCTTGCCATCGATTTTCAGAAAACATAAGTGAGCCACCGCCATGCTTCACAGTGGGGATGGTATTCTTTTCACTATAAGTTGTGACCATAAAGCTCCATTTTGGTCTCGTCACTCCAAATTACAGTCTGCCAGAAGCTGTGTGTCTTGTCTAGGTGTTGTCAGGCATATTGTAACCAGGCTTTTTTGTGGCATTGGTGCAGTAAAGGCTTCTTTCTGGCAACTCGACCATGCAGTTCATTTTTGCTCCAGTATCGCCATACTGTGCTCCTTGAATCAACCACACCATCTTTTTCCAGAGCAGCCTGTATTTCCCTTGAGGTTAAATAAATAAATGTTACTAGTGTTTAAATGCAAATATTATATCCCTATAACCAAACAGAGAGCCAGTTTACAACCTTTCCCCTTAATAGCTTAACAATAATTCTAACGGATAAAAAGAAACCATATACACAGGTGTAACCTTAGTACATCTATAGTGTCCAAGATGATCATATTTAGAAGGCTAAGATTGAGCCACTAATGAGCTATTCATTATTTATCTACACATTACTTGGGAACATTCCTGCTCCTTGAAAATCCAAAAAATCTAAAAACGAAATGTGGCAAATGACGTTTGGAATATGATGACGTTGTGTAGGAATCCGTTCCCATTCAGATGAAGACATGAAGAACTGATGGAATCAGATTAAGGGCTGAACCTGGGCGGTAGCTTCCCCCAATCTTGTACTAAGTCGGAGGGAGAACCTTTTTGTGTGATATAGAATAGCCTTATATATTCCAATACTACTTACTCTCTTTTAATTTTTCTTAAGCAATGATATAAGATGATGTTGAATTTGAAGAAGTCTGTTGTCGAGTACAATATTGTACGGCCCAGATAAAGGAGTTGAGGTAGTGGATGGACCCCTAGGCTTTGGTTCAAATGTCTCTGAACAAAAATCGAAGCTCTACACAAGTCACAATAAAAGGCATCATGTTAATTTGAACATGTTCCCCTTGTTTAACCGCTCACACACATAGTCCCTAACATCTCAATGACATTTCACAAAATAATTTAAAAGCTGCAAATATTTCATGAAGACTTTATTTAAGGAAAAGGTAAACACGACACCTGTGTACTTAACAAATAGAAGTCAAGCCCAGCTGCTCACGACATGCTCATTTCCCTAAGTAATCAGTTGACAAACAATGCACATTTCAGTCATTTACACAAATATCCAAATGTCAGTTAAATAGCTTTTGAGAAGTCTGAGACCTGGTGTGACACGTAAACCAGGGAGCTGGGCTGCTACAAGCATTTGGTGCAAGTTAATGTTCTTCATATCCTCACCTATAGATACTCTCTCTTGGCCTTCTCATCCTCGACTATAGATACTTTTTCTTGCCCTTCCTATCATTGACTATAGATACTCTCTCTTGGCCTTCCTATCCTCGACTATAGATACTCTCTTGGCCTTCCCATCCTTGATTATAGATACTCACTTGGCCTTCCCATTCTTGCCTATAGATACTCACTTGCCTTCCCGTCCTTTTCTATAGATACTCACTTGGCCTTCCCATTCTTGACTATAGATACTCACTTTGCTTCCCGTCCTTGACTATAGATACTCACTTAGCCTTTCTGTCCTATTATAGATACTCACTTGGCCTTCCCATTCATGTCTATATATACTCTCTTGATCTTCCTATCCTCGACTATAGATACTCTCTTGGCCTTCCCATTCTTGACTATAGATACTCACTTGGCCTTCCCATTCTTGATTATAGATACTCACTTGGCCTTCCCATTCATGTCTATATATATTCTCTTGATCTTCCCATCCTTGACTATAGATAGTGTCTCTTGACCTTCTCATCCTCGACTATATATACTCTCTTAGTTTTCCCATCCTTGACTATAGATACTTTCCGTCGTCTACATTACTTAATGATCTTCATCCGAATCATCTCTATGACATTAAGTCCACTTCACTCCATCTATTACAATGCAGCCACTGTAGCTTTGAGACGTACTGTACTATTGTGGTGACGATTCTGTTAAAACCCCTACCTACTGAGTACCTTTTGGCTTGTGGTGTATGTACTATTTCCGACAAATCAGACAACAGAGGTGTAATAATAATCATACAGAAAAGTTAATTGTACTTAGCTTTGGCTGATAAATCATACAAGGCTGAGGGGACTACCACATTTTTTGGCTCAGTAGGATGGTAAGGCGACACAGCGCCTTTCATGTCCCCCTATTTGTAGCGAAGCATAAACAGGAGGTTATAGTGATGATTGTTGCACAGTTTTTGTTAATTAAACAAGCCGTCATTACAGGGTGTGACAGTTTGACAAGGCACTTTTCTTCCTGCAAGCCTAGGCTTAATGACTCACAATTTATACTTGAAAATGCCATGACCTTTCCCCAAATAAATGGTGAACACCTTTGTTCACCACTTTAGAGAATTATACCCTATGGCCTTCACCTTCCACAATTTCAGAAGATGGCAGAATATCCCTCAATCAAATCATTACTATCAAAAAATACCAGAAAACTATAGAAACCAACAAAGTATCAGGACCCTTGTTTATGCAAATGAACCTTAGCGCTTAATCTCTCTAAGGGTGATAGAGGGCTCCAGACAAGGACTCCTTGCTCACTTGCTTAGAAACTACACCCTACTGACAAGGCCAAATCAAGGTCTAAATGTACGTCTGGGGCTTGCTGTTTCTCCTGTTCTGGGTAGAGTTGCATGGTATTTTGGGGCTGGATCCCTCTTTTGAGTGAGACTAGACTGATATGCTACAGAATTCTCCCTGTAAAGGGCACAGGTGCTAAAAGAGGCTGCTCTCGGTGTCCATAACACTAACTTACTAAGATTAGTTTGTTCTCTGATTTAGCGCCTCCGACTTTATTTTGTAGGTGTTTTACGACTATAAGCAATTAAAACGTATGTTTATACCACACCTTAGTGGTCCAAGTTGGAGAGACTGCAGAAAGATAAGATTAAAATGAAAGATCTTTGAAATTATGATCTGCAGTTGGATCATTTACATTGAATTTATAATAAAAATGAACCTGGCACTTAATTTCAATTACTTTAAATACACTTATAATATCTATTATGCTATTTGTCATGGACCCCTTTCCAGGGCCTGGATCCTGGTGCATTGTGCTACCATAGAGGTCAGATTGCCCCATTGTAAAATGGGTAGAAGAACTATATTGGCACATGGGAAATGTGGGCAGTTGGGTGGTGGGGTGAATAGCCCCAAGACATAGTGCCATAGTGTACCCCATGCTTCATGTGGTCTTATGGCATATGTCTCTGCCTTATCCTGTATACTGTATGTAATTCCCTATTTAATATTAGTGTATTCTGTGTTATGTTTAAACTGTGACTGAGTGATCATGATGGGATTAAAACAGGGTGTGCTGAGTCTGCAGTGCTGCAGTGATCAGATACCTCTATTGTACTGTTATCTCTTCTGGTCCATTGTTAACAAATAAAGTTAATCCCATCTGATGTGTGCTAGAGATGGCAGAATGTGTATGGGAGTTTAACCCTATTACTCTCAGGAAACTACTGTTAGACCCATGTGGAGTTTATCTCTTCCGATTGTCCGCCACCCCCTCTCATTGTTACATTGTGTACACCCCTCTGTATCTATCCCCTATAAATACTGTGGTCCTTGTTGGTAGTTAACCTGTAGTCAATAGCAGGGGGCTCTGGGCTTGTATAGCCCCTACTCACGGATCATCACGTATAGCAAAATATGTGTTAATTAGGTGGGGGAGGTAAGAAATTAGGAATCAAAGCAGGAGGATCACATAAAGACTTTAAATCAGAATAAGCATTAAATTCACTAAACAACAAGAAAAAAACAATGTGGTTAAATATAATACCACAGAAATGAATGCAATAATCTATATTTAGAGGATATATGGAGAGTCCATAGATGTGGAGAGTCCAATGGAGGTACCTTGCTGGTAGGAATTAGCTGCAGTGATATGGCTGGTCTGGGCTGTTAGTAAGTTTGCTGAGCAAAGTTGCAGGGTCACAGACAACTTGCTTGTAGGAGTTATCTGCTTGTATGAATGTTTCTCTCATATAATTTTTAGGAGATTAAAAATGTCTCCAGGAAAATCTGTACCTATGCTTCTGATACCCCTTACAACTAGTCCCTGGTTTTATTGCCTCTTATTTGTGAATAACATTTGCCCATCCTTTCTCATCTTCTATTACAGCCTCCATTGAACTTCTGGGTCTCTCTCTTTCGCTCTCTCTCCCTCCCAGTTCTCTCTCTCTCCCTCTCTCCCATATCACCCTGACAAGCAAACCTTATCTCTACTTTTCATATATTCTATTTATTTTGCCTACATGTTGTTACGCAATGTTTCCTTGCAGTTGCTTTCTCCTTATAAGCTCCTGCCTCTTTCTCAGACTATTCTCCTAAGTTTCTCCACATTGTGTCTCCAATAATATAACGATCTCATCACCCCACTGCCCTCTCCTCTTCTTTGCTTCCACAAGCTTTGTCTCTTTCCTTCACACACCATCTCCACCCTTTTCTAGGCCCAAAAGCAGAACTGCTTCTGTAGGTCCCACTCCCATCTCTTGTCACTTCCTCCAATACAAGTTTATTTTGCGCTCCTACTTCTCTGCCCTTAATCTTGCCAAACAACACTAAATCTCATCTTTAATATCAAATCTATCCTCCAACCCCAAACAGTTGCCCCTTCCTGTCTAACAGCTGAAGACTTGTCACCCACTTTAAAAATAAAATTGAAAACATCCAAATCAAACTCTCCTCCCAGCGTGGCTCCAACACAACCTCCTCCCAACAAATCGACAACTCCCAGCCTTTACCCTTCCCAATTCCTACATCCATCCTGGACTCCTTTGACCTTGTAATTGAGGATGAGGTCACTAGTCTACTTTCATCCTCCCGCCGTACAAACTTATTGTCTGATTACTAATATTCTTACCCAAGGCATAACTAAAATCCTAATCCCCGCTCTCTTATTGCTGGCCTCCCCATCACCCGTCTGTCCCCACTCTGAGCCATACTAAATGTGTGAAAACCTGTATGTTGAATGGGGTGTGATAAGAGCCTATTGCCCAAACCTCTCCCCACAGGTGTGCCCAGTTCGTTTTACCTCTGCACAGCAGGAAAAATGTTCAGCCCTTGGGTCAGACTGAGAGATGTCTATGATCTTGTATAGCATAAAGATATTTCTGAAAAGAACTTACTCCAGCATCAATAACAAAATCCCCACATTAATTATGTGAACCAGTTATAGCATATTTATTACTGAAACAACAGACATATTTATACCGCATTCTTAGCAACAAAAGGCCAAATAATTCAAATTGGCATCCATGGTTACCCCAATCACCTTCTAGCTCACATTATCACCCATGTCTGAAAGTCTAAGAGAATCCCCCATTGTTTTCCCTTTCCACCGCTGTATTCTTGGTAGGGGGTAATTTCACACAATAGTCATAGAGACACTAGGCTAAGGGTTTGTGATAATAGAGAGAGCGAGACTTGTGTTATATGACTCCTAGGGGTCAGTTATCTACCTTATCTAGTTAATAAGGAATTTGTCCAGTACTATGAAATATTGGGCATATACACTATTTCCCTTGTAATTGCTAGCCCCCAAAGGACAATATAGACATACATCCCATTACTCCTATCATGTTCTTACGCACACCCCACCTATAAACACAGGTACCATAGTAAGGGCCTAGTGGTACCCAGGCAATTTCTACTATCCTATGCATTTAACAGGCATAACAAGGAAAAACACACCAAATACGATGTCCCCAATGTTAACCTATATCCATTGGGCCTTTTGGGTCCCCAATCCAAACAGTTCCCTGGGGGTAACCAGTTCAGGTGACTGTTTACCAGGTTTTATCACCACCCCATTCCCCAAAAGCCAGGGCCACTGTCCCTTCTTTCTCCCTCCCTTAGAGAAAACAGTCTTTTTAGGAACCATTAAAACAGTATTTCCAGTGAGGACTGTACCTGCTGAATGTGCCAGTCTGCACTCCTCCTGATGGCCTTGCCTGGGGACTTAACTATTTGGGGATGCATGGTGCTCACTGTCTCTCAACCCCCTTCTTCTGGAACTGCTGTCTGTGCACAGCTCTCACCTCCATCTGGATTCATGGTCACTGTGTTCTCTGGCAGGACCTCACTGCTCTCATCCAGACTTCTCCTTGGGCATTCAATTTGACACATTCTATTTTTGCCCCACTGCCTTGTCATTAGCAATGGTGCCTGCACCACCTGGATAGGGCTGTTCCCCCTGGTCTGCCACGCTACCAGGGCTGCTTGCTGAGTCTGTCCCTTAAACTATGGCTTGCTTCCTGACATTTGTTATCAGTTGAAGCCGCATGCCATCAAAGTCCATATTTGGTTCTTTCAAGAACCCAGGAGCATGGTGCCTCCCCTCCAGGCCTTCTTCTTGGTCTGGCAATCCAATTAGTGATCCCTTCTCCAGGGCCTCTTGACCCTTTTTGGGGCCCTCTGACAGCATATCTCAGTGGCTCCAATGTCCATACAGTCCCCATCTGACCCAGCCATAGCACAACTTACCTGGGCTCCCTTGGTCTCTGGCACATTATCTTTGGTTGCTGAGTCTGTCCCTTGAACTGTGGCTGGTTTCCTGACATTTGTTATCAGTTGAAGCTGCATGCTATCACAGTCCATTTCCAGGGCACAGTCCACATTTGGTTCTTTCAAGAACCCAGGAGCACGGTGGCTCCCCTCCAGGTCTTCTCCTTGGCCTGGCAATCCAATTTGTTATCCTATCCTTTCTCTTGACACTTTATGGGGCCCTCTGAGAGCAAGTTCTCAGTGGTTCCAATGTCCATACAGTCCCCATCTGACCCAGCCATAGCACAACTTATCTGGGCTTCCTTGGTCTCTGGTACATGATCTTCTCCTCTGCCCGACTGGCAGGGTTTTCCACAACTTGTAGGCCGTATCCCATCCCTGGCAGCCTCATCCAGCAGATCCATATACAGTACTCTGCCTCAGGTTGTAATTCCTGCCGCATCACTGGCATCAGTCAAAACGCCTTATCCAACTACTGGGCCACCCCCCAGAGAGTTACAACGTCTCTGGAGCGCATCCATTGTACGCCTGCAAGTGCCTACCGCACAATCCAGAGGGCCATATGCAAGCTCCCAAAGTGCCTCTTTCAGCTCCAATGACAAATAGGGCTCCACACCAGGGATTCCAACAGCTCCCAACCAGGCTTCATACTGGTCCTCTAAGTCTCTTTCCTGCACACCAGGCCCTCCAGCCACTCTGTCAGCTCATGACCCAGCCATAGAAACGCCATCCGTATAGAAGTGCCGTTTCTTGACGGTCCATTTCAAGGACAAAAACATTTTCTGTCTCCACTGGGGATAAGCATTTCCCATCTACAGGAGCTGGTAAATGGGCCATTGCATACCCCTCTCCTCTCCCACTGTCCCAGGATAGTCCTCTACTGATCCATTCTTAAAAGTGAAAGCATTTCCTCTCAGCTCCATCATGTCCTTGTAAGATGCCATCTTACTGTATTCCACAGAGGTTCCACCACTGCCAACCAGTGTGACAACCTGTATGTTGAATGAGGTATGATAAGAGCCTCTAGCTAAAACCTCTCCCACAGGTGTGCCCAGTTCATTTTACCTCTGTACAGCAGGAAGAAATTTCAGCCCTTGGGTCAGATTGAGAGATGACTTTCAGTAACGAAATCCAGACATTAATTATGTGAACCAGTTATATCATATTTATTACTGAAACAACAGATATATTTATACCACACTCTTAGCAACAAAAGGCCAATCAATTCAAATTGGCATCCATGGTTACCCAACTCACCTTCAAGCTCACATTATCACCCATGCCTGAAAGTCTAAGAGAATCACCCATTGTTTTCCCTTTCCACCGCTGTATTCTTGGTAGGGGTAATTACAGTCAATAGGCATAGAGACACCAGGCTAAGGGTTTGTGATAACAGAGAGAGAGACTTGTGTTATATGACTCACAGGGGTCAGTTATCTCCCTAATATGGTTAATAAGGAATTTGTCCAGTACTAAGAAATATTGGGCATATACAATCTTTCCCTTGTAATTGCTACCCCCCCAAAGCACAATATTGACAACCATCCCATTACTCTTATGTGTGTTCTTACGCAAACCCCAACTGTAAACACGGGTACCATAGTAAGGGCCTAGTGGTACCCAGGCAATTTCTACTATCCTATGCTTTTAACAGGCATAACAAGGAATAACACAAACAACACAATGTCCCCAATGTTAACCCCTATCTCAGTGGGCCCCTTTCCCCTGGCACAATACACCTATCATATAAGGCTGAGGGCATCAGTCTGTGAGGTATTGTACAGCTTGTACCTTGGCATGCTATAGGCATGACAGAATGCCTCCGCTAGACTCTTCTACCATACAACACTCAGTGTCTGCAGTTCCTCGCTGTCAGTCACTCCACTGGCATCCAAATGGCCTCCAGAATAAAATTTAAAATCATGACTGTCATGACTGATTTTGGGACTCCCATGAACCCCACCAGCAACCCTGCTATTTGGGACTCTAACAAACTGGGTTGCTAATATCAAAGGGTATTAAAAAAGACATGAGACTTGTAAGGACTGTGACATGTTGTTTTTATGTGTAATGTAATACTAATTAATGTTGTGGTTACTATGTGATGCTATATGTACTGTAATAATGTTATTTTACCTGTAACTAACAGAGATACACTGTGCAAGAACCTCTCTCTGACCTCAGATAGTCATAACGTTTGAAGTTAGTTTATTGCCCTTCTAGGGTTGTAAAATAGATCAGATCTGAAGACAGGGGAAACTTTATCCATGAACATTGACAGCAGAGCAAAATCAGAGGGGGATAGCTAAAGAAAGTGGGGTGGGAGAGATGTGGGATTGTAGTTTTTTTTTTTTAAATGTGTTTGTTAAAAGAATAAACAGAGTCTGTCTCAACACTAAACCATGGTGCATGTGTATGTCTTGTATGCTGTGAAATCCTAATTTAGGGATATGTTTTGTCCTTCTATTCCATGAATGATGTCCTGATCTTAGTTGGCTTGCTAGGCACTGAGAGATTGAACACAAAAGTCACAACCTGGTGACTGTTCCTCTAAGCTAAAGCAGGAGAATTAGGGGTACGTGGAACGCTTGTCTCTAGGTTGTGACAATGACCCTAACCTATAAAGCCCTCGAAAATAATGCACCCTTTTATATATCTCTGCTTTCATCTCTAGATAATCTCCCAGCTATCCTCTCCGCTCTGCTAACAACCTTCATCTTCTTCTTTTGTCCTCTCTTCTCACCTCCTGTCACTCTCGTCTTCAGGACATTTCTCGTGCTGCCCCTATTCTTTGGAACTCCTTGCCTCACTCCACTAGAGTATCCTCCTGCCTCAAAACCTTCAAAAACTCACTAACAACTTGTCTGTTTAAGGAAGCGTATCACTTTCAGCCATAATATACACATCACATTTATTGTCCTTCTCTCCTATACCCATTAGATTGTCTGTGAGTTTTTAGTCTTGCTATGTGGTTTAGGGAACATTTTATTTTAAGCTCAAACACAATGCCCTCCGTCCATTTTGTTTACATTGTGTTAATATTGTTTTGACTTGAACTTTCCCCTGTATAGCGCTACAGAATATGGTGGCGTGTTACAAATAAAGGAAATAATAATAATAACATACAGGACAAAACATTCATACAAACCGTAATTTCAGTTATCTCAATTCATAACAAACCATAAACAAAACTAACAAAAATAATACAATTCATATTGTGGGAAAATATAGACTTTTCAATCAAACATGGCTAAGACATTTAATCCATTAAACGTATTGTTAATATTGTCTCAAGTAAACTTTCCATTTGTTGTCCCCTAGGAGCAGTAATAGGCCAATGTGATGATCTCACCGGCTCAATGGTTGGGGTCAGACAGTTCAAGCTTTGCTGCTTTTTGCTGGTGACATCATTCCTATTTTGTCCAGACCACTAATCTATTTTATGTACAGTTTGACTTGGTGAATAATTTTGGCAATGTTTCTGGCTTTAAGGTCAATAACTTTATATATTATCTTGCCTTGTAAAACTCTCAAATGAATACAGCCAAACTCAACCTCAAGTAGACTGTAAGACATCTTTCTTATCTGGTCACCAATGGACCATTTGTAACATGCTCACTATCCAGTCATACTTCTAAAACATACTGCTGATTAACCTAGCTGTAGCTCTTTAATCTATGTTGGCCAGTACACATGTATTCCATCATGTAGACATTGCATGGCTACCAATACTCTGACACTAAAGTCCCAATGACTGCTACAAAAGGCCGCACTACAGGCTCAAAATACGAGTATTGTGCCATATGTGTTTAGACAACGCTCTTGGTCAATACGTATTATTCTTATGAGTGACTCCAGCCTCCTTCAGATGATGTCTGAGACTATTATTCGTTATATATATACATATACAATAGTACATACTAGCAACTTGCCCGTCAAAAATAACCAAAATAAAATTTGAAGCTTCGCAATGATGTTTGCCACACAATGCGAGGCTCTCCCACCTCTAACTTGCAGGCCTCACCTTCGGCTCTCATTGTGAGCCTTTCCCCCCTCTACTTTATGGTCCTCGTAAAGAGCGCCAAAGGCTTCGCTGCTCATTGCAGGCCCCGGCATGTACTGCACGCATGCGCAATGCTGTAACTTTGGCACTCATCGCGGGCCTCGCCATGAGTGCCTTCGCCGCTCATCGCGGGCTTTGCAATGAGCGTCTTCGCCAGTCATTGCAAGCTTCTCCCCCCTCTACTTTACGTTCCTCGTTATGAGTGCATTTGGCGCTCATCACAGACCCAGCAATGAGCGGCTTTGCCACTCATTGCAGGCTGTGGCATGCGCAGTGCGCATGCACAAGCCTGTAACTTTGCCACGGGCATTCATCGCAGGTCCCCCTTGTGTCTCTTTCCCCCTCTCTCCCTCCCCTTCGGCACCCACCTCTAAATTGCGGGCGAAGGCACTCATCGCAGGCCTCGCAATGAGCGGCGAAGGCGGTCAATGCGAGCCTCCCCCCCCCCACAGGCTCAAGCCCGATATTTTTATCATTGCGTGACCGACAAACTCACAATTATGACAACTATATATGTGATACACAGTATATTAGCTTCTCAGAGACTTTACCACTAGAGGGAGCTAATTTCCTGTGTATCAGTATATATAATGGAGACATTGGATCCATCCAGGCAACATCTTAAGAAAACCTGTTTGTCAGAAATGTATTCAAAGTTTATGGATCTCAATGTTCTTTTCTTCACTTAAAAGAACAAATAATCTCCTATACAATCTATCAGTCATTTTAAAGATCTTTCTTTAAATACTAGGGAATGCTCTTTCTTTGCATGAAGCAAAAATGATCAAAACTTGTTGAACTTCCAAAAAATACTCATATCATACTATTTTATCTCATTGGTTCACAGGGTCACACGGTACTGACCAACTGTATTTCCAACGCATTTTATTTAGCAATGTGTGAAATACCCCCTATTATATGTATTCCAAATCTCTTTATTTGCATACCTAGGTACTGATCACATTGAAGATACAAAATGTAATTCATTTTAAAGGACTGGTGACACAATGGGAGTGCTGCTAACTTGCATTTTACTACCCAGAATCCTCAGCTGCAGAAAATGCTTAGTATGATCTGCTGGGAAATCTGACTCATTCAGTCACATGGCTGCATTTATACATTTCCCTTGCATACATAACTGTTTACAGGAAAGTTTGATCATAAGGCTGAAGCTCAGATACTTTTCCATATCATGAGTAGTCAGGATTCCCTAGAGAAGACTCTGATGCTGGGAAAGATTGAAGGCACAAGAAGAAGGGGACAACAGAGGCAGAGATATGGTGAGGTCACTGAAGCAATTAACATGAGCTTGATGGAGCTCAGAATGGCAGTAGCTGACAGATAGGCCTGGCATGCGCGGTCCACAGGGTAACGGAGAGTCGGACACGACTGAACAACTAAACAACAACAAAACTAACGACATTAGCAGCTGGGTAAGCAATTGGCATCACATGGAAAACATCTGAATTTTTGATGACTATGTCCATGAATAAAGGAATACATTTTGTCTCATTTCTTGAGATGGATGAGGGTGTGTTTTTTATCTATTGGTGGGGAGTAGGGAACAGGGATAGTTGCATCTGACTGAAACTGACACCTCTCAGCAGTAAACACACCGGGTAATATCAGAGAGAGAGGGAACAAGTATCTGAAGTTCACTTTCCATCTGATGTCGGTATGGGGAGGCCATGACATACTGCACATGGTACATGCTGTGTTATTAGGCGTGTCTCCTTTGTATGTAGACACCGCTAGCAATACCATCTGGAAGCATGTCAGCAGCTTGATTTACTTCTCTCAAAGCATCATGGGTAATGGAGCACGTTTGTACCATTGAATACAATCTCCATAAAACACTGATCACCAATGTCCTGAGCTGGCGGCGGCGGGGGGTTATATATCAGTGCTGGGGAGAGTGACCCCTGCGGCCTCTCTACTGCCCTTGGGGTACTGGTGTCCCACATTTGCCACCGGCATTTTTGGAGAACTAGAATTAGTTACTATATTATTATTGTTATATGAGACCTCGAAAAGTTTCAGTTGCAATGGCTGCTTAATATGTATACATTGCACATAGTATTATGTATATATCCTTGCGCTGGTGGAGATGAGCACCATAGGCGCTCATTCCTACGACCCCATATGACTTATGAGTTACAAAATACACCATTAGGAAGGACTGAAAATGCTAGAGAGCCGCGTAACACAGAGACAATCGCCGCCATTTTACAACACTAACTTGCAACTAATAACATTACGAATCTAAAATCGTTTGCCCTCGCGCACGCAGCCTATTTACATTGCGCACTTGCCACATTGCAACAGTCCAAATGTTCATTGTATGCTGCAGGAAAATCAAAACAGATTGTTAGCTCTTCAGGATATTGATTGCTGGATATATTAATTAGAAAAAGGTAAAGTATTATAATTTATTATTTAATTAATTAATTATTATAAAAAAAAATATATAAAAAAATAAAAATAGCAGAGGAGAGGCGCTCGGCGCGGGCTCACAATCAGCGCACAGGGTTCTCAGAGGAGCAAAAGTACACGAGGGGAGAGGCTCGCAATTATGCGCGGGGCTTGCAATGAGCGCCGAAGGTGTTCAGACGAACAAAAGTACACCAAGGGAGAGCCAGGCAATGAGCGCCGAAGGTACTCAGAGGACCAAAAGCCTTGCATTGGGTACAATTTTATGACCGTCATTTTTTGACGGGCAATTCGCTAGTATTTATATATCACACATATGTATATAGTCACATAGATATATTGTTATATATATATATAATACACATAGATACCTTGTTATTTATGTACATAGTCATGCAATTACATATATATATATATATATATATATATATATATATATATATATAGTTGTTTTTTTGTGCCGTTCAGTTGTTTTTCTGACTCTCCGTGACCTCATGGACCATAACACACCAGAACATCTTTATGGCCATGCTGATCCACTTGGTACCGACACCAAAGTTGAGCATAAACAACTAGTGAGGGAGATGCAAGGTTCAAACCCACAACCCTATGCACATTAACCCGCATCAGGGCGCTTCGTATTCATGGTAGAGATACTGGAGTGGGTTGCCAGTTCCTTTTCTAGTGGGCCACAGCATACAGCTCCTGGTATTCCTAGGTCTCCCATCGAAGTACTGACCAGGCCCAACCCTGCTCAGCTTCAGGGTGGTGTGACCTCTTGGTTCCCTGACTTGGTATTGAATTCAGGTTGACAGCACCAAGTCCTAACCACTGGACCACCAAGGAAGCTCTTGTTACATAGTTACATTGTCCCATAGATACAGAGTGACATAATCAAATTTTTACATGGTAATTGAGGTTGAAAAATACTTTTGGTTAATCAGGTTCAACCTTTTTAGATCTCCTCTGATCCTTGTAATATGTGGATTATTTGTTAGTTGATTGAGAGGATGGTATATAATAAATCTAAATTACCTTTTTATGACAGGAAATATATCCAGCACCTCATTAGGGCCCATCCATGCCCACAATCTGGAAACCCATATAACTATCTTTAGGAGGTTGGTAACCCAAATAGCTGTCTATTGGACGATGGAAACCCCCTAACTGTCTATTGGAGGATGGAACCCAAATAACTATCTATTGGAGGTTGGTAACCCATACAACTGTCTATTGGGGGATGGAAACCCATACAACTGTCTATTGGGGGATGGAAACCCATATAACTGTATATTGGAGGTTGGTAACCCATATAACTGTATATTGGAGGTTGGTAACCCATATAACTGTATATTGGAGGTTGGTAACCCATATAACTGTATATTGGAGGTTGGTAACACGTATAACTATCTATTATAGGTTGTAACCCATATAACTGTCTATTGGAGGTTGGAAACCCATATTACTGTCTATTGGAGGATGGAAACCCATATAACTATCTATTGGAGGTTGGTAACCAATATAACTGTATATTGGAGGATGAAAACCCATATAACCCTCTGTTGGAGGTCGGTAACCCATATAACTGTCTATTGGAGGATAGAAAGCCATATAACTATGTATTGGAGGTTGGTAACCCATATAGCTGTCTATTGGAGGATGCAAACCCATATAACTATCTATTGGAGGCTGGTAACCCATATAACTGTCTATTGGGGGTTGGTAACCCATATAACTGTCTATAGGGGGATGGAAACCCATATAACTGTATATTGGAGGATGGAAACCCATATAACTGTCTGTTGGAGGTTGGTAACCCATATAACTATCTATTGAAGGATGGAAAGCCATATAACTATGTATTGGAGGTTGGTAAGCCATATAGCTGTCTATTTGAGGATGAAAACCCATATAACTGTCTATTGGAGGTTGGTAACCCATATAACTATCTATTGGGGGATGGAAACCCATATAACTGTCTATGGGAGGATGGAAACCCATGTAACTGTCTATTGGAGGTTGGAAACCCATATAACTATCTATTGGAGGATGGAAACCCATATAACTATCTATTGGAGGATGGAAACCCATATAACTGTCTATGGGAGGATGGAAACCCATGTAACTGTCTATTGGAGGTTGGAAACCCATATAACTGTCTATTGGAAGATGAAAATGCATATGGATGTCTATTGGAGGACGGAAACCCATATTACTGTCTATTGGAGGTTGGTAACACATATAACTGTCTATTGGAGGTTGGTAACCCATATAACTGTCTATTGGAGAATAATTGTATAACCAGGCTGTGGCGGATGAGGCCATATACAGTATATCCTAGAATAAGAACAGAGAGGATGAAAATATACTGTATATAATCTATTTGGAGGATGGGAATCTGTGTACCATGTCTAGTGCAGAGTGAGCATCTACTGTATATAACCTGTCTTATGTAGGATGAGAACATATATACCATGCCGAATGTAGGATGAGAACATATATACCATGCCTAATGTAGGATGAGAACATATATAACATATCTAATGTAGGATGAGAACATATATACCATGCCGAATGTAGGATGAGAACATATATACCATGCCTAATGTAGGATGAGAACATATATAACATATCTAATGTAGGATGAGAACATATATACCATGCCTAATGTAGGATGAGAACATATATAACATATCTAATGTAGGATGAGAACATATATATCATGCCTAATGGAGGATGAGAACATATATATATCATGCCTAATGCAGAATGAGCATCTACTGTATTAACCTGTCTGATGTAGGATGAGAACATATTTAATGTAGGATGAGATTCTATATAATATGTCTAATGGAGAATGAGAACCTATATAACATTAATTGTACGATGAGAATCTACAGTATATAACCTATCTAATGGAGAATGAGAACATATATAACATGTCTAATGTAGGTTTGCACCTATTTAACTTGTTTAATGGAGGCTGAGCACTTAAACATTATGTCTAATGAAAAAAAACCTGTCTATTGTAGGATAAGAACATATATAACCAGCTTAATGGAGAATGAGAACCTATATAACCTGCCTACTGGAGAATGAGAACCTTTATAACCAGCTTAATGGAGAATGAGAACCTATATAACCAGCAAACGGAGACTGATCGCCTACATAACCTGTCTATTGGAGGATGAGAACCTATAAACAAGACCAATGGAGAATGATCACCTATATAACCTGTCTATTGGAGGATGAGAACCTATATAATCAGCCTATGGAAGGATGAGAATCTATACGAAAAACATCTGTACTATATCGCTATAGAGGGTAGTTGTTACTCATTTAGAGTAATTATATATTGTGGATTAAGTGTTTTGTTTACATTGAGAACCTATAGAGGATGATGTGCCTGTTTTATACTGCCCCAGGTGTACAGTACGGAGGTATATGAGATCCTATACACGCCAGCTCTTGTACAGTGTGCACATTATATACCATCCCTTGTACAGTGTGCACATTATATACCATCCCTTGTACAGTGTGCACATTTTATACCAGCCCATGTAAATGTACTTGTGCAGTACACACCTGCATGTGTACAGTGTATATATACAGTGAGTGTACATTACAGTACAATATACATATTATATATATATATATATATATATATATATATATATATATATATATATATATATATATATAAATAGTGGATATAATAAGTCTACACACCCCTGTTAAAATGTCAGGTTTTTGTGCTGTAAAACATGAGACAAAGATAAATCATTTCAGAACTTTTTCCACCTTTAATGTGACCATTGTACAGTGCAAATATACAGTGTGAGTGTACATATATACATACAGTGAGTGTACATTACATACAGTCATTGTACAGTACATATATACATACAGTGAGTGTACGTTACACACAGTCATTGTACAGTACATATATACATACAGGGAGTGTACATTACATACAGTCATTGTACAGTACATATATACATACAGGGAGTGTACATTACATACAGTCATTGTACAGTACATATATACATACAGGGAGTGTACATTACATACAGTCATTGTACAGTACATATATACATACAGAGAGTGCTCATTACACACAGTCCTTGTACAGTACATATATACAGAGAGTGCACATTACATACAGTCCTTGTACAGTACATATATACATACAGTGTGTGCACATTACATACAGTCATTGTACAGTACATATATACATACAGAAAGTGTACATTACATACAGTCATTGTACAGTACATATATACATACAGGGAGTGTACATCACATACAGTCATTGTACAGTACATATATACATACAGAGAGTGTACATTACATACAGTCATTGTACAGTACATATATGCATACAGGGAGTGTACATCACATACAGTCATTGTACAGTACATATATACATACAGAGAGTGTATGTTACATACAGTCATTGTACAGTACATATATACATAGAGGGAGTGTACATTACATACAGTCATTGTACAGTACATATATACATACAGGGAGTGTACATTACATACAGTCCTTGTACAGTACATATATACATACAGTGTGTGCACATTACATACAGTCATTGTACAGTACATATATACATACAGAAAGTGTACATTACACACAGTCATTGTACAGTACATATATACATACAGAGAGTGTATGTTACATACAGTCATTGTACAGTACATATATACATAGAGGGAGTGTACATTACATACAGTCATTGTACAGTACATATATACATACAGGGAGTGTACATTACATACAGTCATTGTACAGTACATATATACATACAGGGAGTGTACATTACATACAGTCATTGTACAGTACATATATACATACAGAGAGTGCTCATTACACACAGTCCTTGTACAGTACATATATACAGAGAGTGCACATTACATACAGTCCTTGTACAGTACATATATACATACAGAGAGTGCACATTACACACAGTCATTGTACAGTACATATATACAGAGAGTGCACATTACATACAGTCCTTGTACAGTACATATATACATACAGAGAGTGCACATTACACACAGTCATTGTACAGTACATATATACATACAGGGAGTGCACATTACATACAGTCATTGTACAGTACATATATACATACAGTGTGTGCACATTACATACAGTCATTGTACAGTACATATATACATACAGAAAGTGTACATTACATACAGTCATTGTACAGTACATATATACATACAGAGAGTGTACATTACATACAGTCATTGTACAGTACATATATACATACAGTGTACATTACATACAGTCATTGTACAGTACATATATACATACAGAGAGTGCACATTACATACAGTCATTGTACAGTACATATATATATATATATATATATATATACAGAGAGTGCACATTACATACAGTCATTGTACAGTACATATATACATACAGAGAGTGTACATTACATACAGTCATTGTACAGTACATATATACATACAGAGAGTGTACATTACATACAGTCATTGTACAGTACATATATACATACAGAGAGTGCACATTACATACAGTCACTGTACAGTACATATATACATACAGAGAGTGTACATTACATACAGTCATTGTACAGTACATATATACATACAGAGAGTGTACATTACATACAGTCATTGTACAGTACATATATACATACAGAGAGTGCACATTACATACAGTCACTGTACAGTACATATATACATACAGAGAGTGTACATTACATACAGTCACTGTACAGTACATATATACATACAGGGAGTGTACATCACATACAGTCATTGTACAGTACATATATACATACAGAGAGTGTACATTACATACAGTCATTGTACAGTACATATATACAGTGTGAGTGTACAGTACATATATACAGTGTGAGTGTACATATATATATATACAGAGGGTGCACATTACATTGTACATATATACAGTGTGTGCACATTCCATTGTACAGTATATACAGTATTCCCAGCAGCACACACAGGATCACAGGACTACAGCCCCCAGAATTCCAGCGCAGGATCACATCACTGTCCCTGGGGCTGAGCTCCCTCCCGGTGGGTGGGTGGGTCTGACATTAAAGGGGCGGCTTGGATGTGGTTTATTATCAGCAGAGGCAGCAGAAGAGCAGCCGCAGGAACCAGGGCTGGAGCATCAGGGAGGGGCAGCATCCTACTGGGGGGCATCAGACTGGAGGGGCATCAGCAGACTGGAGGGGCAGCATCCTACTGGGGGGCATCACCAGACAGGGGCATCACCAGACTGGAGGGGCATCATCAGACTGGAGGGGCATCACCAGACTGGAGGGCAGCATCAGCAGCCGCACCATCACCCTGCAATGACTGAGCCCCCCACTCACTAGGCGTTTCCAGGCTCTGTCACTGGTGGATGCCATTGCTGGGAATGATGTCCTTCAGATCCTCCTGCTCAGCACAGACAAGGTGAGGACTGTACCAGGAACAGAAGACATACTGTATGTATATGTGTCTATATTATATAGGGAAGAGCATCTGATATACCCCTGTCTGTGTGTCCTAGATGAGGGTCTGGGAATAAACAAGAACCCAGACAGACATTAGGGGAGGGGGCCAAGATGAGCAGCAAACCCAAGACCAGCGAGGCACTGAAGGTGGTGGTACGATGCCGCCCCACCAACAGGAAAGAGGAGGCTGCTGGCTCCGACAGGATAGTGTCCATGGATGTGAAGCTGGGGCAAGTGACCATCAGGAACCCCAGGAGCAATCCAGGAGAACTGCCCAAGACATTCACCTTCGATGCCGTGTATGATGCCAACTCCAAACAGGCGGACTTGTATGATGAGACGGTCCGGCCCCTTGTGGATTCGGTCTTGCAGGGGTTCAATGGCACCCTATTTGCTTATGGGCAGACTGGCACAGGCAAGACCTACACCATGCAAGGGGTATGGTCCGAGCCTGAGAAAAAGGGAGTGATCCCGAACTCATTTGACCATATTTTTACCAATATTTCTCGCTCCCAGAACCAGCAGTATTTGGTCAGGGCATCTTATTTGGAAATCTACCAGGAGGAGATCAGAGACCTCTTGTCTAAAGAACAAAACAAGAGGCTAGAACTGAAGGAGAATCCAGACACTGGAGTGTATATCAAGGACTTGTCATCATTTGTAACCAAGAACGTCAAGGAAATAGAGCATGTTATGAATTTAGGTAACCAGGCCCGCTCGGTGGCCTGTACCAACATGAACGATAACAGCTCCAGGTCCCATACCATTTTTGTCATCACAGTGGAGTGTAGTGAACTAGGATTGGATGGAGAGGACCATATACGAGTTGGGAAACTTAACCTGGTGGACTTGGCTGGCAGTGAGCGACAGAGCAAAACAACGATGAATGGCGAGAGGCCAAAGGAGGCTTCTAAAATCAACCTATCACTTTCAGCACTGGGTAATGTCATATCTTCCCTGGTGGATGGCAGAAGCACTCACATCCCATACAGAGACTCCAAACTCACACGGTTACTCCAGGACTCTCTTGGTGGCAATGCCAAGACCATCATGGTGGCCACACTGGGTCCTGCATCTCACCATTATGACGAGACCTTGTCCACTCTCAGGTTTGCCAACAGGGCCAAGAACATCAAGAACAAGCCTAGGATTAATGAGGACCCCAAGGACACGTTACTAAGGGAATTTCAGGAAGAAATCGCCAGGCTGAAGGCCCAGCTGGAGAAGAGAGGTATGCTCAGCAAAAAGAGAAGGAGGAACAGCCGCAGGAAAAAGTCAGTAGATGGAGAGAGTGCTCC
Organism: Discoglossus pictus; assembly: GCA_027410445.1. NCBI lineage: Eukaryota > Metazoa > Chordata > Amphibia > Anura > Alytidae > Discoglossus > Discoglossus pictus. The sequence continues at coordinate 447,596,676 of CM050165.1, read as the reverse complement.
AGAGACCGAGGCCGAGGAAGAGAACGAGGACAATATCATTGATAAGAATGTGGGGAGTTACCTCAAGGAGCAGGCCGAGAGGCTGGAGCAGGAGAAGGCCGCCATCCAGGATGACCACAGCTTGCTGGCCGAGGAGAAACTCAAGCTGATTGAAGAAAAGGAGAAGATGATGGAGGATTTAACCAAAGAGCAGAAAGCTACAGAGCTGCTGGCTGTGAAATTTAAGGTAAGTCAAACAAAAATACATATACTGACATAACATGTAGACCAAGCAATATGGCGGTCATAACAGATGTAACCAGTCAGTGGGCCACAAGGACTGGTTACATTGGTCAACCCTTTTTGTTTTAAACAATTTAGTGTCAGGTTTTACACTTATTGGTTTGATATAGTTATGTTTTATCTAAATCCATGAAGACAATATTTATCTCCAGGAAGCCCAGAGGAGCCGGCAATCTGCTGGTGGAAGCTCTTCTGGGCAATGCCAGGACACGATGGAGACAATGTCCGGGCTTCTGGGTACAATGATTTGTTGTTGTTATGTTTGTGATGTTGTTTGTACTTTGGATTGAGCTGAGTAATTGTATTTACAAACCTGACTGGGGAATCGTTACAGGGCCAGGGCCTCACACTCTCACAGCACTCTATCCTAACACTCTCGCAGCACTCTATCCTAACACTCTCACAGCACTCTATCCTCACACTCTCACAGCACTCTATCCTAACACTCTCACAGCACTCTATCCTCACACTCTCACAGCACTCTATCCTAACACTCTCACAGCACTCTATCCTAACACTCTCGCAGCACTCTATCCTAACACTCTCACAGCACTCTATCCTCACACTCTCACAGCACTCTATCCTCACACTCTCACAGCACTCTATCCTAACACTCTCACAGCACTCTATCCTCACACTCTCACAGCACTCTATCCTAACACTCTCACAGCACTCTATCCTCACACTCTCACAGCACTCTATCCTCACACTCTCACAGCACTCTATCCTAAAACTCTCACAGCACTCTATCCTCACACTCTCACAGCACTCTATCCTAACACTCTCACAGCACTCTATCCTCACACTCTCACAGCACTCTATCCTCACACTCTCACAGCACTCTATCCTAACACTCTCACAGCACTCTATCCTCACACTGTGTCTATCCTCACACTCTCACAGCACTCTATCCTCACACTCTCACAGCACTCTATCCTAACACTCTCACAGCACTCTATCCTCACACTCTCACAGCACTCTATCCTCACACTCTCACAGCACTCTATCCTAACACTCTCACAGCACTCTATCCTCACACTCTCACAGCACTCTATCCTCACACTCTCACAGCACTCTATCCTAAAACTCTCACAGCACTCTATCCTCACACTCTCACAGCACTCTATCCTCACACTCTCACAGCACTCTATCCTAACACTCTCACAGCACTCTATCCTCACACTCTCACAGCACTCTATCCTAACACTCTCACAGCACTCTATCCTCACACTCTCACAGCACTCTATCCTCACACTCTCACAGCACTCTATCCTCACACTCTCACAGCACTCTATCCTAAAACTCTCACAGCACTCTATCCTCACACTCTCACAGCACTCTATCCTCACACTCTCACAGCACTCTATCCTAACACTCTCACAGCACTCTATCCTCACACTCTCACAGCACTCTATCCTAACACTCTCACAGCACTCTATCCTCACACTCTCTCAGCACTCTATCCTCACACTCTCACAGCACTCTATCCTAAAACTCTCACAGCACTCTATCCTCACACTCTCACAGCACTCTATCCTAACACTCTCACAGCACTCTATCCTCACACTCTCACAGCACTCTATCCTCACACTCTCACAGCACTCTATCCTAACACTCTCACAGCACTCTATCCTCACACTGTGTCTATCCTCACACTCTCACAGCACTCTATCCTCACACTCTCACAGCACTCTATCCTAACACTCTCACAGCACTCTATCCTCACACTCTCATAGCACTCTATCCTCACACTCTCACAGCACTCTATCCTAACACTCTCACAGCACTCTATCCTCACACTCTCACAGCACTCTATCCTCACACTCTCACAGCACTCTATCCTAAAACTCTCACAGCACTCTATCCTCACACTCTCACAGCACTCTATCCTCACACTCTCACAGCACTCTATCCTAACACTCTCACAGCACTCTATCCTCACACTCTCACAGCACTCTATCCTAACACTCTCACAGCACTCTATCCTCACACTCTCACAGCACTCTATCCTCACACTCTCACAGCACTCTATCCTCACACTCTCACAGCACTCTATCCTAAAACTCTCACAGCACTCTATCCTCACACTCTCACAGCACTCTATCCTAACACTCTCACAGCACTCTATCCTCACACTCTCACAGCACTCTATCCTCACACTCTCACAGCACTCTATCCTAACACTCTCACAGCACTCTATCCTCACACTGTGTCTATCCTCACACTCTCACAGCACTCTATCCTCACACTCTCACAGCACTCTATCCTAACACTCTCACAGCACTCTATCCTCACACTCTCACAGCACTCTATCCTAACACTCTCACAGCACTCTATCCTCACACTCTCACAGCACTCTATCCTAACACTCTCACAGCACTCTATCCTCACACTCTCACAGCACTCTATCCTAACACTCTCACAGCACTCTATCCTCACACTCTCACAGCACTCTATCCTCACACTCTCACAGCACCCCATCCTCACTCTCTCTGAGCACTCCATTCTCACACTCTCTCAGCACCCCATCCTCACTCTCTCTGAGCACTCCATCCTCACACTCTCTCAGCACCCCATCCTCACTCTCTCTGAGCACTCCATTCTCACACTCTCTCAGCACCCCATCCTCACACTCTCTCAGCACCCCATCCTCACTCTCTCTGAGCACTCCATTCTCACACTCTCTCAGCACCCCATCCTCACACTCTCTCAGGCCCCATCCTCACACTCTCTCATCACTCCATCCTCACACTCTCTCAGCAATCCATCCTCACACTCTCTCAGCAATCCATCCTCACACTCTCTCAGCAATCCATCCTCACACTCTCTCTGAGCACCCCATCCTCACACTCTCTCAGCACCCCATCCTCACTCTCTCTGAGCACTCCATTCTCACACTCTCTCAGCCCCCATCCTCACACTCTCTCAGGCCCCATCCTCACACTCTCTCATCACTCCATCCTCACACTCTCTCAGCACCCCATCCTCACTCTCTCTCAGCACCCCATCCTCACACTCTCTCAGGCCCCATCCTCACACTCTCTCAGCACTCCATTCTCACACTCTCTCAGCACCCCATCCTGACACTCTCTCAGCACCCCATCCTCACACTCTCTCAGGCCCCATCCTCACACTCTCTCAGCACTCCATCCTCACACTCTCTCAGCACCCCATCTTCAAACGGTCTCAGCACCCCATCCTCGCACTCTCTCAGCACCCCATCCTCACACTCTCTCAGCCCCCATCCTCACACTGTCTCAGCACTCCATCCTCACACTCTCTCAGCACCCCATCCTTACACTCTCTGAGCACCCCATCCTCACACTCTCTCAGCACCCCATCCTCACACTCTCTCAGCACTCCATCCTCACACTCTCTCAGCACTCCATCCTCACACTCTCTCAGCACCCCATCCTCACACTCTCTCAGCACCCCATCCTCACACTCTCTCAGCACTCCATCCTCACACTCTCTCAGCACCCCATCCTCACACTCTCTCAGCACCTCATCCTCACACTCTCTCAGCACTCCATCCTCACACTCTCTCAGCACTCCATCCTCACACTCTCTCAGCACCCCATGCTCACACTCTCTCAGCACCCCATCCTTACACTCTCTCAGCACTCCATCCTCACACTCTCTGAGCACTCCATCCTCACACTCTCTCAGCACCCCATCCTCACACTCTCTCAGCACTCCATCCTCACACTCTATCAGCACCCCATCCTCACACTCTCTCAGCAGCCCATCCTCACACTCTCTCAGCACTCCATCCTCACACTCTCTCAGCACCCCATCCTCACACTCTCTCAGCACTCCATCCTCACACTCTCTCAGCAGCCCATCCTCACACTCTCTCAGCACTCCATCCTCACACTCTCTCAGCACCCCATCCTCACACTCTCTCAGCACCCCATCCTCACACTCTCTCAGCACTCCATCCTCACACTCTCTCAGCACTCCATCCTCACACTGTCTCAGCACTCCATCCTTACACTCTCTCAGCAGCCCATCCTCACACTCTCTCAGCACTCCATCCTCACACTCTCTCAGCACCCCATCCTCACACTCTCTCAGCAGCCCATCCTCACACTCTCTCAGCACTCCATCCTCACACTCTCTCAGCCCCCCATCCTCACACTCTCTCACCACTCCATCCTCACACTCTCTCACCACTCCATCCTCACACTCTCTCAGCACCCCATCCTCACACTCTCTCAGCACTCCATCCTCACACTCTCTCAGCACCCCATCCTCACACTCTCTCAGCACTCCATCCTCACACTCTCTCAGCACCCCATCCTCACACTCTCTCAGCACCCCATCCTCACACTCTCTCAGGGCCCCATCCTCACACTCTCTCAGCACCCCATCCTCACACTCTCTCAGCACTTCATCCTCACACTCTCTCAGCACCCCATTCTCACACTCTCTCAGCACTCCATCCTCACACTCTCTCAGCACCCCATCCTTACACTCTCTCAGCACTCCATCCTCACACTCTCTGAGCACTCCATCCTCACACTCTCTCAGCACCCCATCCTCACACTCTCTCAGCACCCCATCCTCACACTCTAACAGCACTCCATCCTCACACTCTCTCAGCACCCCATCCTCACACTCTCTCAGCACCCCATCCTCACACTCTCTCAGCACCCCATCCTCACACTCTCTCAGCACTCCATCCTCACACTCTCTCAGCACCCCATGCTCACACTCTCTCAGCACCCCATCCTTACACTCTCTCAGCACTCCATCCTCACACTCTCTGAGCACTCCATCCTCACACTCTCTCAGCACCTCATCCTCACACTCTCTCAGCACCTCATCCTCACACTCTCTCAGCACTCCATCCTCACACTCTAACAGCACTCCATCCTCACACTCTCTCAGCACCCCATCCTCACACTCTCTCAGCACTCCATCCTCACACTCTATCAGCACCCCATCCTCACACTCTCTCAGCAGCCCATCCTCACACTCTCTCAGCACTCCATCCTCACACTCTCTCAGCACCCCTTCCTCACACTCTCTCAGCACTCCATCCTCACACTCTCTCAGCAGCCCATCCTCACACTCTCTCAGCACTCCATCCTCACACTCTCTCAGCACCCCATCCTCACACTCTCTCAGCACCCCATCCTCACACTCTCTCAGCACTCCATCCTCACACTCTCTCAGCACTCCATCCTCACACTGTCTCAGCACTCCATCCTTACACTCTCTCAGCAGCCCATCCTCACACTCTCTCAGCACTCCATCCTCACACTCTCTCAGCACCCCATCCTCACACTCTCTCAGCAGCCCATCCTCACACTCTCTCAGCACTCCATCCTCACACTCTCTCAGCCCCCCATCCTCACACTCTCTCAGCACTCCATCCTCACACTCTCTCAGCAGCCCATCCTCACACTCTCTCAGCACTCCATCCTCACACTCTCTCAGCACCCCATCCTCACACTCTCTCAGCACCCCATCCTCACACTCTCTCAGCACTCCATCCTCACACTCTCTCAGCACTCCATCCTCACACTCTCTCAGCACCCCCATCCTTACACTCTCTCAGCAGCCCATCCTCACACTCTCTCAGCACTCCATCCTCACACTCTCAGCACCCCATCCTCACACTCTCTCAGCACCCCATCCTCACACTCTCTCAGCACTCCATCCTCACACTCTCTCAGCCCCCCATCCTCACACTCTATCACCACTCCATCCTCACACTCTCTCACCACTCCATCCTCACACTCTCTCAGCACCCCATCCTCGCACTCTCTCAGCACTCCATCCTCACACTCTCTCAGCACCCCATCCTCACACTCTCTCAGCACTCCATCCTCACACTCTCTCAGCACCCCATCCTCACACTCTCTCAGCACCCCATCCTCACACTCTCTCAGCACCCCATCCTCACACTCTCTCAGCACCCATCCTCACACTCTCTCAGCACTCCATCCTCACACTCTCTCAGCACTTCATCCTCACACTCTCTCAGCACCCCATCCTCACACTCTCTCAGCACTCCATCCTCACACTCTCAGCACCCATCCTCACACTCCTCAGCAGCCCATCCTCACACTCTCTCAGCACTCCATCCTCACACTCTCTCAGCCCCCCATCCTCACACTCTATCACCACTCCATCCTCACACTCTCTCACCACTCCATCCTCACACTCTCTCAGCACCCCATCCTCACACTCTCTCAGCACTCCATCCTCACACTCTCTCAGCACCCCATCCTCACACTCTCTCAGCACTCCATCCTCACACTCTCTCAGCACCCCATCCTCACACTCTCTCAGCACCCCATCCTCACACTCTCTCAGCACCCCATCCTCACACTCTCTCAGCACCCCATCCTCACACTCTCAGCACTCCATCCTCACACTCTCTCAGCACTTCATCCTCACACTCTCTCAGCACTCCATCCTCACACTCTCTCAGCACCCCATCCTCACACTCTCTCAGCAGCCCATCTCACACTCTCTCAGCACTCCATCCTCACACTCTCTCAGCACTCCATCCTCACACTCTCTCAGCACTCCATCCTCACACTCTCTCAGCACTCCATCCTCACACTCTCTCAGCACCCCATCCTCACACTCTCTCAGGCCCCATCCTCACACTCTCTCAGCACCCCATCCTCACACTCTCTCAGCACCTCCATCCTCACACTCTCTCAGCACACCATCCTCACACTCTCTCAGCACCCCATCCTCACACTCTCTCAGCACCCCATGCTCACACTCTCTCAGCACCTCCATCTCACACTCTCTCAGCACCTCCATCCTCACACTCTCTCAGCACCCCATCCTCACACTCTCTCAGCACTCCATCCCTCACACACTCTCACAGCACACCCATCCTCACACTCTCTCAGCACCCATCCTCACACTCTCTCACACTCTCTCAGCACCCCATCCTCACACTCTCTCAGCACCCCATCCTCACACTCTCTCAGCACTCCATCCTCACACTCTCTCAGCACCCCATGCTCACACTCTCTCAGCACCCCATCCTTACACTCTCTCAGCACTCCATCCTCACACTCTCTGAGCACTCCATCCTCACACTCTCTCAGCACCTCATCCTCACACTCTCTCAGCACCTCATCCTCACACTCTCTCAGCACTCCATCCTCACACTCTAACAGCACTCCATCCTCACACTCTCTCAGCACCCCATCCTCACACTCTCTCAGCACTCCATCCTCACACTCTATCAGCACCCCATCCTCACACTCTCTCAGCAGCCCATCCTCACACTCTCTCAGCACTCCATCCTCACACTCTCTCAGCACCCCTTCCTCACACTCTCTCAGCACTCCATCCTCACACTCTCTCAGCAGCCCATCCTCACACTCTCTCAGCACTCCATCCTCACACTCTCTCAGCACCCCATCCTCACACTCTCTCAGCACCCCATCCTCACACTCTCTCAGCACTCCATCCTCACACTCTCTCAGCACTCCATCCTCACACTGTCTCAGCACTCCATCCTTACACTCTCTCAGCAGCCCATCCTCACACTCTCTCAGCACTCCATCCTCACACTCTCTCAGCACCCCATCCTCACACTCTCTCAGCAGCCCATCCTCACACTCTCTCAGCACTCCATCCTCACACTCTCTCAGCCCCCCATCCTCACACTCTCTCAGCACTCCATCCTCACACTCTCTCAGCAGCCCATCCTCACACTCTCTCAGCACTCCATCCTCACACTCTCTCAGCACCCCATCCTCACACTCTCTCAGCACCCCATCCTCACACTCTCTCAGCACTCCATCCTCACACTCTCTCAGCACTCCATCCTCACACTGTCTCAGCACTCCATCCTTACACTCTCTCAGCAGCCCATCCTCACACTCTCTCAGCACTCCATCCTCACACTCTCAGCACCCCATCCTCACACTCTCTCAGCAGCCCATCCTCACACTCTCTCAGCACTCCATCCTCACACTCTCTCAGCCCCCCATCCTCACACTCTATCACCACTCCATCCTCACACTCTCTCACCACTCCATCCTCACACTCTCTCAGCACCCCATCCTCGCACTCTCTCAGCACTCCATCCTCACACTCTCTCAGCACCCCATCCTCACACTCTCTCAGCACTCCATCCTCACACTCTCTCAGCACCCCATCCTCACACTCTCTCAGCACCCCATCCTCACACTCTCTCAGCGCCCCATCCTCACACTCTCTCAGCACCCCATCCTCACACTCTCTCAGCACTCCATCCTCACACTCTCTCAGCACTTCATCCTCACACTCTCTCAGCACCCCATCCTCACACTCTCTCAGCACTCCATCCTCACACTCTCAGCACCCCATCCTCACACTCTCTCAGCAGCCCATCCTCACACTCTCTCAGCACTCCATCCTCACACTCTCTCAGCCCCCCATCCTCACACTCTATCACCACTCCATCCTCACACTCTCTCACCACTCCATCCTCACACTCTCTCAGCACCCCATCCTCGCACTCTCTCAGCACTCCATCCTCACACTCTCTCAGCACCCCATCCTCACACTCTCTCAGCACTCCATCCTCACACTCTCTCAGCACCCCATCCTCACACTCTCTCAGCACCCCATCCTCACACTCTCTCAGCGCCCCATCCTCACACTCTCTCAGCACCCCATCCTCACACTCTCTCAGCACTCCATCCTCACACTCTCTCAGCACTTCATCCTCACACTCTCTCAGCACCCCATCCTCACACTCTCTCAGCACTCCATCCTCACACTCTCTCAGCACCCCATCCTTACACTCTCTCAGCACTCCATCCTCACACTCTCTGAGCACTCCATCCTCACACTCTCTCAGCACTCCATCCTCACACTCTCTCAGCACCCCATCCTCACACTCTATCAGCACTCCATCCTCACACTCTCTCAGCACCCCATCCTCACACTCTCTCAGCACCCCATCCTCACACTCTCTCAGCACTCCATCCTCACACTCTCTCAGCACCCCATCCTCACTCTCTCTGAGCACCCCATCCTCACACTCTCTCAGCACCCCATCCTCACACTCTCTCAGCACCTCATCCTCACACTCTCTCAGCACTCCATCCTCACACTCTCTCAGCACTCCATCCTTACACTCTCTCAGCACTCCATCCTCACACTCTCTCAGCACCCCATCCTCACACTCTCTCAGCACCCCATCCTCACACTCTCTCAGCACCCCATCCTCACACTCTCTCAGCACCCCATCCTCACACTCTCTCAGCACCCCATCCTCACACTCTCTCAGCACTCCATCCTCACACTCTCTCAGCACTCCATCCTCACACTCTCTCAGCACTCCATCCTTACACTCTCTCAGCACTTCATCCTTACACTCTCTCAGCACCCCATCCTCACACTCTCTCAGCACTCCATCCTCACACTCTCTCAGCACTCCATCCTCACACTCTCTCAGCCCCCATCCTTACACTCTCTCAGCACCCCATCCTCACACTCTCTCAGCACTCCATCCTCGCACTCTCTCAGCAACCCATCCTGACACTCTCTCAGCACCCCATCCTCACACTCTCTCAGCACTCCATCCTCACACTCTCTCAGCACCCCATCCTCACACTCTCTCAGCACCCCATCCTCACACTCTCTCAGCACCCCATCCTCACACTCTCTCAGCCCCTCATCCTCACACTCTCTCAGCACCCCATCCTCACACTCTCTCAGCACTTCATCCTCACACTCTCTCAGCACTCCATCCTCACACTCTCTCAGCACCCCATCCTCACACTCTCTCAGCACCCCATCCTCACACTCTCTCAGCACTCCATCCTCACACTCTCTCAGCACCCCATCCTTACACTCTCTCAGCACCCCATCCTCACACTCTCTCAGCACCCCATCCTCACACTCTCTCAGCACCCCATCCTCACACTCTCTCAGCACTCCATCCTCACACTCTCTCAGCACTCCATCCTCACACTCTCTCAGCACCCCATCCTCACACTCTCTCAGCACCCCATCCTTACACTCTCTCAGCACTCCATCCTCACACTCTCTCAGCACTCCATCCTCACACTCTCTCAGCACCTCATCCTCACACTCTCTCAGCACTCCATCCTCACACTCTCTCAGCACCCCATCCTCACACTCTCTCAGCACCCCATCCTCACACTCTCTCAGCACTCCATCCTCACACTCTCTCAGCACTCCATCCTCACACTCTCTCAGCACCCCATCCTCACACTCTCTCAGCACTCCATCCTCACACTCTCTCAGCACCCCATCCTCACACTCTCTCAGCACCCCAATCCTCACACTCTCTCAGCACCCCATCCTCACACTCTCTCAGCACCCCATCCTCACACTCTCTCAGCACCCCATCCTCACACTCTCTTAGCACTCCATCCTCACACTCTCTCAGCACCCCATCCTCACACTCTCTCAGCACTCCATCCTCACTCTCTCTCAGCACTCCACCCTTACACTCTCTCAGCACTCCATCCTCACACTCTCTCAGCACCCCATCCTCACACTCTTTCAGCACTCCATCCTCACACTCTCTCAGCACTCCATTCTCACACTCTCTCAGCACTCCATCCTCACACTCTCTCAGCACTCCATCCTCACACTCTCTCAGCACCCCATCCTCACACTCTCTCAGCACTCCATCCTCACACTCTCTCAGCACTCCATCCTCACACTCTCTCAGCACCCCATCCTCACACTCTCTCAGCACCCCATCCTCACACTCTCTCAGCACCCCATCCTCACACTCTCTCAGCACCCCATCCTCACACTCTCTCAGCACTCCATCCTCACACTCTCTCAGCACTCCATCCTCACACTCTCTCAGCACTCCATCCTTACACTCTCTCAGCACTTCATCCTTACACTCTCTCAGCACTCCATCCTTACACTCTCTCAGCACTTCATCCTTACACTCTCTCAGCACCCCATCCTCACACTCTCTCAGCACTCCATCCTCACACTCTCTCAGCACTCCATCCTCACACTCTCTCAGCACTCCATCCTCACACTCTCTCAGCACTCCATCCTCACACTCTCTCAGCCCCCATCCTTACACTCTCTCAGCACCCCATCCTCACACTCTCTCAGCACTCCATCCTCGCACTCTCTCAGCAACCCATCCTGACACTCTCTCAGCACCCCATCCTCACACTCTCTCAGCACTCCATCCTCACACTCTCTCAGCACCCCATGCTCACACTCTCTCAGCACCCCATCCTCACACTCTCTCAGCACTCCATCCTCACACTCTCTCAGCACCCCATCCTCACACTCTCTCAGCACTCCATCCTCACACTCTCTCAGCACCCCATCCTCACACTCTCTCAGCACCCCATCCTCACACTCTCTCAGCACCCCATCCTCACACTCTCTCACCACTCCATCCTCACACTCTCTCAGCACCCCATCCTCACACTCTCTCATGTATGACAGGGAGCGCTAGCGATGACCCCATGCGTGACAGGGAGCGCTAGCGATGACCTCATGTATGACAGAATGCACACAGTGACCCCATGTATGACAGAATGCACACGGTAACCCCATGTATGACAGAATGCACACGTGACCCCATGTATGACAGAATGTACACGTGACCCCATGTATGACAGAATGCACACGTGACCCCATGTATGACAGAATGCACATGGTGACCCCATGTATGACAGAATGCACACGGTGACCCCATGTATGACAGAATGCACACGTGACCCCATGTATGACAGAATGCACACGTGACCCCATGTATGACAGAATGCACACGTGACCCCATGTATGACAGAATGCACACGTGACCCCATGTATGACAGAATGCACACGTGACACCATGTATGACAGAATGCACACGTGACACCATGTATGACAGAGAGCGCTATAAAGAACAGGGTGGTGAGACCAAGATATTTAGGAAAATATGTGAAATAATTGCTTTACATAAAGTGTCGTAGATAGTAAAGGGATTCAAGCATGTCCGCAGAGAGTATATAAGAGAGGGACGTGTGCGCAACAAACAGCCTCACAGTACAATCCTGGTGATAAATAAGAGCCCATTACCTGTCTAATGATGGGATATATTGGGTTCAGTTAACCCTTTCACTCATCTACCCCAGGTGTATAATAATAATGTGAGCGTGACTTTTATTGGGGCTCCCAGAGCTGATAATGGAGCTTTGTCTGTTCTGTACGTTATGACACAGCCGCCAGGAATGTGCTCTCAATATGATCTCACATCGCCATGCCTGGAACGTATCATTACAGAGCACATGGAATCTCACGGCTGGTAATATTTATGTTGTGATTATACTGATACTGACGCCCCGGGGTGCTGGGAGGGGGGTCACTGGCTGGGGGTCTGGGGGAGGGATATCAATTATGTATCTGTTCTTCTGGCTCATATGAATATTCATGGGGCGCCGTAATGAAGAGGAATCTGTACTGAGGACTGTAATAGACAAGTACACATACCGGGGTCACTAGGAGACACCCTACTAATGGGGGTCATAGATGGCTAAGTATATATATATATTGCAGAGCAAGGTGCTAAATGGGCAGCAGTGCCGCAATATAGTCCATGTATCCATACGATCATATATGTGATATTCTGTCATATTATATGTATACATATAGGGGTGTCATTTTCCAGGCAGTTTGGGGGTTCAGGTTCCTAAATGTTCTACTACTGTGTGATGCATCTGTATGAAGGGCTTTGTTCCTGGCAGGGGTGGGCAAGTCTGGTCCTGGCGAGCCACACACATGCCAGGATTTCAGGAATGTAACAAAAACATTGGGGAGACAGAGATATGACTTAATTGGGGATTGGATAGTACGTAGTCAGGATGAGGCCTCCAGGTCCTTGTTGCCTCCATTGATCCATTGTATGGGGTGAGTGCCATAACATGTCCATCAGTCCTTATACAGTAACATCAATTAACAGCGAATCCGCATATTGCAGATCAGAGGAGATCTTAAAAGGTATCTATCTGTCGAATTCTCTGTCACCACCTCCTTTGCAAGAGAATTCCACAGAACTGTGAAGAACCCTTTTCTTTCTTTAAGGTGGAATCTTTTTACTTCTAACCTTGAGGGATGTTCTCTTGTTAGTTGAAAACCTCTTAGCATAAAAAGTTCACTTGACAAAGCCTTATATTGACCCTGGATGTATGTATATAAGGTAATCATATCTCCTCTTAGACGCCTTTTTTCTAGAGAAAATAAGTTTAATTTGGTTAGTCTTTCTTCATAACTTAGCCCCTCCATTCCCCTTATTAGTTTTGTTGCCCTTCCCTGTACTTTTTCCAGCTCTAAAATGTCCTTTTTATGAAGTGGTGCCCAAAATATTACTCCATATTCCAAATGAGGGCGTACTAGAGATTTGTATAGTGGCAGAATTATATTTGCTTCCCTGGCTTCTATACCCTTCTTAATACATGCTAATATTTTATTTGCCTTTGCAGCTGCTGCTTGGCTTTGAGCGCTGTTACCTAGGTGGCTGTCCACAAGCACTCCCAAATCCCTTTCAATATCCGATACACCTAGATTTGCTTCATTAAGATTATAAATTGCATGACTATTTTTCCTTTCCAGATGCATAACTTTATATTTATTCGTATTAAATCTCATCTGCCATTTAGCCGCCCATTCCTCTAATTTATGTAAATCTATTTGGAGGTAAAGTACATCATTATCTGATTTAATTACCTTGCACAACTTTGTGTCGTCAGCAAAAATGGATACAATACTTTCCAGTCCCACTTCTAAGTCATTAATAAATATATTAAAAAGGAGAGTACCTAATACTGAACCCTGAGGAACCCCACTTACCACATTAGTCCAATCTGAGTATGTTCCATTTACAACAACCCTTTGCTTCCTGTCTTTTAGCCAGATCTCAATCCATGAGCAGATATTTACTGCAATTCCTGTATCCCTTAGTTTGCCCAATAGTTTCCCATGTGGCACTGAATGAAAAGCCTTTGCAAAATCCAAAAAGATTACATCCACTGAGTTGCCTTGATCCAGGTTCCTACTAACCTCCTCATAGAAACTAATTAGATTTGTTTGACATGACCTATCCCTCATAAATCCATGTTGACTCCTACTTATAATCCTGTTCAAATAGACATATTCATGTATATTATCCCTTATTAACCCTTCTAAAACCTTACCCACTACAGAAGTGAGGCTCACTGGTCTATAATTCTCTGGATTTGCTCTTGCTCCTTCTTAAATATAGGTATCACCTCTGCTTTTCTCCAGTCATCTGGTAGAGACCCTGTGTTGAGTGAATCTTGATAGATTAGATATAATGGTTTGGATATTACAGAACCCAGTTCCCTCAGTACCCTTGGATGTATTCCATCAGGACCCGGGGCTTTATTAACATTTATTTTTTCCAACCTCTTTTGTATTTCTTCCTGCGTTAACCAATTATTTAGTGATGGTAGTGTAGCCCCATTATGTTGCGGTGTCCCAACCACTGGTACCTCCCTTGTGTAAACCGAAGAAAAGAACCTATTTAGCTCATCCGCATTTTCTTGGTCACTAATTACAGTAAACTTCCCATTATCCGGCACCCACGGGCACTCCCTATTGCCGGATAAGTGTAGTTGCCGGTTAATCGGGAGTCCCCGGAAAAAAAGGGTTTAAAATGACCCTTAACGCCCCAAAACCCTCAAAATGCCTTTAAAACGGCATTAGAACCGAAACTGGGCCATCTAGGCCCAAAAAAAGTATTAGAAAAAAGTTAGTTTTTTTTTTTAATGCAGTCTCGAACTGCAAAAATGCCGGATAGTGCCTGTTTATGCCGATTTAGCTGGAGTTTTGTTCAAATGGGCAATTGGTGCCGGTTGCTTGAGAGTGCCGGTTGGTTAGGGGCCGGATAAACGGGATTTTACTGTATCGGCCTGTGTCACATTGTAATGTTCCTATAGCCTCCTTCCTCGCCTTCTTCCCATTAATATACTTATACACATGTTTAGGGTTAGTCTTACTCTCCTTGTCACTTTCTATTTTAGCCAGTGCTTCCTTGGTGATTTCCTTGTATTCCTGTAAAGCAATCTCTGTCCCCTTTTCTTTGTATAATATAAATGTCTGTTTTTTACTCCGGATCTTGATCTTTAAATCATTGTTAAGCCACATGGGATGGGATTTACTCCTTTTACCCTTATTCCCACATGTTATGAGTACAGTAAGTAGAGGGTTATTGCGGGAGCTATTGTAGTAATGCAAAGATAAAGTCATCCGGTGACCTGGCCTAGCTGCATATTCTCAGGTGTCATCCAATCATGATAGATCTCCGCTGACCCAGCTGTGACTCAAAGCTCTAAGCAGAGAACAGTTATGTGGCAGGCTGTGATTGGCAGCTTGTGCCAGCATCTGGCGCTGTGTAATACACGGACACATTATGTAGAGGTGCGTGCAATCATCTGTGCACACCGAGCTGAGTTATGTTATACCAGGGCTCTTATGGCTGCATTTTATTCTGTGTGTGAGATAATGTGCAGTGTTTATACAGAGCAGAACCGCACTAACTCCAAGGACCCACCTGGCAGCAGAATGATACAAAACAGTTACCACTGCAGCTGGCAGGCAATGGAGGGGTCGGCAGAGTCAGGGGGTAATAGAGGGGCTGACAGTGAGGGGGACAGTGGAGGGGCTGACAGAATGAGGGGGCAATGGAGGGGCTGATACAATGAGGGGGAAGTGGAGGGGCTGACAGAATGAGGGGGCAATGGAGGGGCTGATACAATGAGGGGGAAGTGGAGGGGCTGACAGAATGAGGGGGTAATGGAAGGGCTGACAGAATAATGGGGCAATGGTGCTGAGAGAATGAGGGGGACAATGGAGGGGCTGACAGAATGAGGGGCAGTGGAGGTGCTGAAAGAATGAGGGGGCAGTGGAGGGGCTGACAGAATGAGGGGGACAATGGAGGGGCTGACAGAATGAGGGGGGCAGTGGGGGTGCTGACAGAATGAGGGGGACAATGGAGGGGCTGACAGAATGAGGGGGCAATGGAGGGGCTGACAGAATGAGGGGGACAATGGAGGGGCTGACAGAATGAGGGGGCAGTGGAGGGGCTGACAGAATGAGGGGGACAATGGAGGGGCTGACAGAATGAGGGGGCAGTGGAGGGGCTGACAGAATGAGGGGGACAATGGAGGGGCTGACAGAATGAGGGGGCCGTGAAGGGGCTGAAAGAATGAGGGGGACAGTGGAGGGGCTGACAGAATGAGGGGGACAATGGAGGGGCTGACAGAATGAAGGGGCAGTGGAGGGGCTGACAGAATGAGGGGGACAATGGAGGGGCTGACAGAATGAGGGGGACAATGGAGGGGCTGACAGAATGAGGGGGCAATGGAGGGGCTGACAGAATGAGGGGGACAGTGGGGGTGCTGACAGAATGAGGGGGACAGTGGGGGTGCTGACAGAATGAGGGGGACAGTGGGGGTGCTGACAGAATGAGGGGGCAATGGAGGGGCTGACAGAATGAGGGGGGCAGTGGAGGTGCTGACAGAATAATGGGGCAATGGTGCTGAGAGAATGAGGGGGACAATGGAGGGGCTGACAGAATGAGGGGCAGTGGAGGTGCTGACAGAATGAGGGGGCAGTGGAGGGTCTGACAGAATGAGGGGGACAATGGAGGGGCTGACAGAATGAGGGGGACAATGGAGGGGCTGACAGAATGAGGGGGCAGTGGAGGGGCTGACAGAATGAGGGGGACAATGGAGGGGCTGACAGAATGAGGGGGCAGTGGAGGGGCTGACAGAATGAGGGGGCAGTGGAGGGGCTGACAGAATGAGGGGGCAGTGGAGGGGCTGACAGAATGAGGGGGACAGTGGAGGGGCTGACAGAATGAGGGGGACAATGGAGGGGCTGACAGAATGAGGGGGACAATGGAGGGGCTGACAGAATGAGGGGGCAGTGGAGGGGCTGACAGAATGAGGGGGACAATGGAGGGGCTGACAGAATGAGGGGGCCGTGGAGGGGCTGAAAGAATGAGGGGGCAGTGGAGGGGCTGACAGAATGAGGGGGACAGTGGAGGGGCTGACAGAATGAGGGGGCAATGGAGGGCTGACATAATGAGGGGGACAATGGAGGGGCTGACAGAATGAGGGGGACAATGGAGGGGCTGACAGAATGAGGGGGACAGTGGAGGAGCTGACAGAATGAGGGGGCAATGGAGGGGCTGACAGAATGAGGGGACAATGGAGGGGCTGACAGAATGAGGGGGACAGTGGAGGAGCTGACAGAATGAGGGGGACAGTGGACAGGCTGACAGAATGAGGGGGACAGTGGAGGGGGACAATGGAGGGGCTGACAGAATGAGGGGGACAGTGGAGGAGCTGACAGAATGAGGGGGGCAATGGAGGGGCTGACAGAATGAGGGGGCAGTGGAGGGGCTGACAGAATGAGGGGGCAGTGGAGGAGCTGACAGAATGAGGGGGGCAATGGAGGTGCTGACAGAATGAGGGGGCAATGGAGGGGCTGACAGAATGAGGGGGCAGTGGAGGGGCTGACAGAATATGGGGGCAGTGGGGGTGCTGACAGAATGAGGGGGACAATGGAGGGGCTGACAGAATGAGGGGGGCAGTGGAGGGGCTGACAGAATGAGGGGGCAATGGAGGGCTGACATAATGAGGGGGACAATGGAGGGGCTGACAGAATGAGGGGGACAATGGAGGGGCTGACAGAATGAGGGGGCAATGGAGGGCTGACATAATGAGGGGGACAATGGAGGGGCTGACAGAATGAGGGGGAAAGTGGAGGAGCTGACAGAATGAGGGGGCAATGGAGGGGCTGACAGAATGAGGGGGACAATGGAGGGGCTGACAGAATGAGGGGGAAAGTGGAGGTGCTGACAGAATGAGGGGGCAATGGAGGGGCTGACAGAATGAGGGGGGCAATGGAGGTGCTGACAGAATGAGGGGGCAGTGGAGGAGCTGACAGAATGAGGGGGCAGTGGAGGAGCTGACAGAATGAGGGGGCAGTGGAGGGGCTGACAGAATATGGGGGCAGTGGGGGTGCTGACAGAATGAGGGGTCAGTGGAGGAGCTGACAGAATGAGGGGGGCAATGGAGGTGCTGACAGAATGAGGGGGCAGTGGAGGGGCTGACAGAATATGGGGGCAGTGGGGGTGCTGACAGAATGAGGGGTCAGTGGAGGAGCTGACAGAATGAGGGGGGCAATGGAGGTGCTGACAGAATGAGGGGAGCAGTGGGGTTGCTGACAGAATGAGGGGGCAATGGAGGGGCTGACAGAATGAGGGGGCAGTGGGGGTGCTGACAGAATGAGGGGGACAATAGAGGGGCTGACAGAATGAGGGGGGCAATAGAGGGGCTGACAGAATGAGGGGGCAATGGAGGGGCTGACAGAATGAGGCGCAGTGGAGGAGCTGACAGAATGAGGGGGCAAAGGAGGGGCTGACAGAATGAGGGGGCAGTGGAGGGGCTGACAGAATGAGGGGGGCAAAGGAGGGGCTGACAGAATGAGGGGGCAAAGGAGGGGCTGACAGAATGAGGGGGCAGTGGAGGTGCTGACAGAATGAGGGGGCAATGGAGGGGCTGACAGAATAATGGGGCAATGGAAGGGCTGACAGAATGAGGGGTCAGTGGAGGGGCTGACAGAATGAGGGGGCAGTGGAGGGGCTGACAGAATGAGGGGGCAATGGAAGGGCTGACAGAATGAGGGGGGGCAGTGGGGGTGCTGACAGAATGAGGGGGACAATGGAGGGGCTGACAGAATGAGGGGGCAATGGAAGGGCTGACAGAATGAGGGGGGCAGTGGGGGTGCTGACAGAATGAAAGGGACAATGGAGGGGCTGACAGAATGAGGGGGGCAGTGGAGGAGCTGACAGAATGAGGGGGCAGTGGAGGGGCTGACAGAATGAGGGGGACAGTGGAGGGGCTGACAGAATGAGGGGGCAAGGGAGGGGCTGACAGAATGAGGGGGACAATGGAGGGGCTGACAGAATGAGGGGTCAGTGGAGGGGCTGACAGAATGAGGGGGCAATGGAGGGGCTGACAGAATAATGGGGCAATGGTGCTGACAGAATGAGGGGGCAATGGAGGGGCTGACAGAATGAGGGGGCAATGGAAGGGCTGACAGAATGAGGGGGCAGTGGAGGTGCTGACAGAATGAGGGGGCAGTGGAGGGGCTGACAGAATGAGGGGGCAATGGAGGGGCTGACAGAATGAGGGGGCTATGGAGGGGCTGACAGAATGAGAGGGCAATGGAGGGGCTGACAGATTGAGGGGGATAGTGGAGGGGCTGACAGAATGAGGGGGGCAGTGGAGGAGCTGACAGAATGAGGGGGCAATGGAGGGGCTGACAGAATGAGGGGGATAGTGGAGGGGCTGACAGAATGAGGGGGCAATGGAGGGGCTGACAGAATGAGGGGGCAGTGGAGGGGCTGACAGAATGAGGGGGCAGTGGAGGGGCTGACAGAATGAGGGGACAATGGAGGGGCTGACAGAATAAGGGGCAGTGGAGGGGCTGACAGAATGAGAGGGACAGTGGAGGGGCTGACAGAATGAGGGGGCAGTGGAGGTGCTGACAGAATGAGGGGGCAATGGAGGGGCTGACAGAATGAGGGGGACAGTGGGGGTGCTGACAGAATGAGGGGGCCGTGGAGGGGCTGAAAGAATGAGGGGGACAGTGGAGGGGCTGACAGAATGAGGGGGACAGTGGAGGGGCTGACAGAATGAGGGGGACAGTGGAGGGGCTGACAGAATGAGGGGGACAGTGGAGGGGCTGACAGAATGAGGGGGACAGTGGAGGGGCTGACAGAATGAGGGGGACAATGGAGGGGCTGACAGAATGAGGGGGACAGTGGAGGGGCTGACAGAATGAGGGGGACAATGGAGGGGCTGACAGAATGAGGGGGACAGTGGAGGGGCTGACAAAATGAGGGGGCAGTGGAGGGGCTGACAAAATGAGGGGACAGTGGAGGAGCTGACAGAATGAGGGGGCAGTGGAGGGGCTGACAAAATGAGGGGGCAGTGGAGGGGCTGACAAAATGAGGGGACAGTGGAGGGGCTGACAGAATGAGGGGGATAGTGGAGGGGCTGACAGAATGAGGGGGCAGTGGAGGGGCTGACAAAATGAGGGGGCAGTGGAGGGGCTGACAAAATGAGGGGACAGTGGAGGGGCTGACAGAATGAGGGGGACAGTGGAGGGGCTGACAAAATGAGGGGACAGTGGAGGGGCTGACAGAATGAGGGGGATAGTGGAGGGGCTGACAGAATGAGGGGGCAGTGGAGGGGCTGACAGAATGAGGGGACAGTGGAGGGGCTGACAGAATAAGGGGGGCAATGGAGGGGCTGACAGAATGAGGGGGCAATGGAGGGGCTGACAGAATGAAGGGAGCAGTGGAGGGGCTGACAGAATGAGGGGACAGTGGAGGGGCTGACAGAATAAGGGGGGCAATGGAGGTGCTGACAGAATGAGGGGGCAGTGGAGGGGCTGACAGAATGAGGGGGACAGTGGAGGGGCTGACAGAATGAGGGGGACAGTGGAGGGGCTGACAGAAGGAGGGGGCCGTGGAGGGGCTGACAAAATGAGGGGGCAATGGAGGGGCTGACAGAATGAGGGGGCAATGGAGGGGCTGACAGATTGAGGGGGGCAGTGGGGGGGCTGACAGAATGAGGGGGCAGTGGAGGGGCTGACAGAATGAGGGGGCAATGGAGGGGCTGACAGAATGAGGGGGCAATGGAGGGCTGACATAATGAGGGGGACAATGGAGGGGCTGACAGATTGAGGGGGGCAGTGGAGGTGCTGACAGATTGAGGGGGGCAGTGGAGGGGCTGACAGAATGAGGGGGCAATGGAGGGGCTGACAGAATGAGGCGCAGTGGAGGAGCTGACAGAATAAGGGGGCAATGGAGGGCTGACATAATGAGGGGGGCAGTGGAGGTGCTGACAGAATGAGGGGCAGTGGAGGGGCTGACAGAATGAGGGGGCAGTGGAGGTGCTGACAGAATGAGGGGGCAATGGAGGGGCTGACAGAATGAGGGGGCAATGGAGGGGCTGACAGAATGAGGGGGGCAGTGGGAGGGCTGACAGAAAATGAGGGGGGCAGTGGAGGGGCTGACAGAATGAGGGGGCAATGGAGGGGCTGACAGAATGAGGGGGCAATGGAGGGGCTGACAGAATGAGGGGGACAGTGGAAGGGCTGACAGAAAATGAGGGGGGCAGTGGAGGGGCTGACAGAATGAGGGGGCAATGGAGGGGCTGACAGAATGAGGGGGACAGTGGGAGGGCTGACAGAAAATGAGGGGGGCAGTGGAGGGGCTGACAGAATGAGGGGGCAATGGAGGGGCTGACAGAATGAGGGGGCAATGGAGGGGCTGACAGAATGAGGGGGCAGTGGAGGGGCTGACAGAATGAGGGGGCAATGGAGGGGCTGACAGAATGAGGGGGCAGTGGAGGGGCTGACAGAATGAGGGGGCAATGGAGGGGCTGACAGAATGAGGGGGGCAGTGGAGGGGCTGACAGAATGAGGGGGGCAGTGGAGGGGCTGACAGAATGAGGGGGGGCAGTGGAGGGGCTGACAGAATGAGGGGGCAGTGGAGGTGCTGACAGAATGAGGGGGCAATGGAGGGGCTGACAGAATGAGGGGGGCAGTGGAGGGGCTGAAAGAATGAGGGGGGATGTGGGGGTGCTGACAGAATGAGGGGGCAGTGGAGGGGTGACATATTTAGGGGAACAATGAAGGAGCTGCTTGCAGTATCTGTGCCCTCAGCCTGTGTAAGCTCCTGGAGGCTCTAAGCTTCTCATCCTAGAAGACATACATCTCAGTACATTATCCTAGAGGCATCAGGTTTTGGTGCAACTTAGAGGTTTTATGTTTCTGCATATGATCCTAGAGGTTGCAAATGGAAGCTATACATTACTGTGTATAATCCTAGAGGTTGCAAGGTTTAGTGTATCATCTTAGAGATTGCATGTTTCTGTGTATGATCCTAGAGGTTGCATGTTTCTGTGTATGTTCCTAGAGGTTGCATGTTTCTGTGTATGATCCTAGAGGTTGCATGTTTCTGTGTATGATCCTAGAGGTTGCATGTTTCTGTGTATGTTCCTAGAGGTTGCATGTTTCTGTGTATGATCCTAGAGGTTGCATGTTTCTGTGTATGATCCTAGAGGTTGCATGTTTCTGTGTATGATCCTAGAGGTTACATGTTTCTGTGTATGTTCCTAGAGGTTGCATGTTTCTGTGTATGATCCTAGAGGTTGCATGTTTCTGTGTATGATCCTAGAGGTGGCATGTTTCTGTGTATGATCCTAGAGGTTGCATGTTTCTGTGTATGTTCCTAGAGGTTGCATGTTTCTGTGTAGGATCCTAGAGGTTGCATGTTTCTGTGTATGATCCTAGAGGTTGCATGTTTCTGTGTATGATCCTAGAGGTTGCATGTTTCTGTGTATGTTCCTAGAGGTTGCATGTTTCTGTGTATGATCCTAGAGGTTGCATGTTTCTGTGTATGATCCTAGAGGTTGCATGTTTCTGTGTATGATCCTAGAGGTTGCATGTTTCTGTGCATGATCCTAGAGGTTGCATGTTTCTGTGTATGTTCCTAGAGGTTGCATGTTTCTGTGTATGATCCTAGAGGTTGCATGTTTCTGTGTGATCCTAGAGGTTGCATGTTTCTGTGTATGATCCTAGAGGTTGCATGTTTCTGTGTATGTTCCTAGAGGTTGCATGTTTCTGTGTATGATCCTAGAGGTTGCATGTTTCTGTGTATGATCCTAGAGGTTGCATGTTTCTGTGCATGATCCTAGAGGTTGCATGTTTCTGTGTATGTTCCTAGAGGTTGCATGTTTCTGTGTATGATCCTAGAGGTGGCATGTTTCTGTGCATGATCCTAGAGGTTGCATGTTTCTGTGTATGTTCCTAGAGGTTGCATGTTTCTGTGTATGTTCCTAGAGGTTGCATGTTTCTGTGTATGATCCTAGAGGTTGCATGTTTCTGTGCATGATCCTAGAGGTTGCATGTTTCTGTGTATGTTCCTAGAGGTTGCATGTTTCTGTGTATGTTCCTAGAGGTTGCATGTTTCTGTGTATGTTCCTAGAGGTTACATGTTTCTGTGCATGATCCTAGAGGTTTCCCTGGTTATCAGCCGCGCTTGGCGTGGGAGATCTGGCCCATTACTAATGTGGGATCACAAAGAGGATATTGAGCTGAACACAACACTGTATTGTATTATAGTGCCAGCTGGGCTCAGGCCTAGGACATATATATATATTATTCATGCATTCTTTATATACAACAAAATGGGACGAGAAGTAATCTGCTGATATAATGTAATCTGGAGGCTTTCGGTGTGGCAATCTTACTGAGAGATAAGAGACGCGCTGCACATTCAGGCCTCTCACACGCTTACTTTACTAGTATAGATAAGGGCACATTCTTTATTTAGTCTTTTCCTTCCTGTACTTTCTAGCAGACCCCCTACACTTCCTGAGCTTCTGTCGTACATCTGTCTCCTGTCATCGGCCTCTCAGCACGTCCTCCCGCACACTGGCCTCTCAGCATGTCCTTCCGCACACTGGCCTCTCACCACGTCCTCCCTCACACTGGTCTCTCAGCACGTCCGCCCGCACACTGGCCTCTCAGCACGTCCTCCCTCACAATGGCCTCTCAGCACGTGCTCCCTTACAATGGCCACTTAGCACGTCCTCCATCACACTGGCCTCTCAGCACGTCCTCCATCACACTGGTCTCTCAGCACGTCCGCCCGCACACTGGTCTCTCAGCACGTCCTCCCTCACAATGGCCACTTAGCACGTCCTCCATCACACTGGCCTCTCAGCACGTCCTCCCTCACACTGGCCACTTAGCACGTCCTTCCTCACAATGGCCACTTAGCACGTCCTCCATCACACTGGCCTCTCAGCAGGTCCTCCCTCACACTGGCCTCTCAGCACGTCCTCCCTCACACTGGCCTCTCAGCACGTCCTCCCTCTCACTGGCCTCTCAGCAGGTCCTCCCTCACTATGGCCTCTCAGCACATCCTCCCTCACACTGGCCTCTCAGCACGTCCTCCCTCACTATGGCCTCTCAGCTTGTCCTCCCTCACAATGGCCTCTTAGCAAGTCCTCCATCACACTGGCCTCTCAGCACATCCTCCCTCACACTGGCCTCTCAGCATGTCCTCTCTCACACTGGCCTCTCAGCATGTCCTCCCTCACACTGGCCTCTCAGCACGTCCTCCATCACACTGGCCTCTCAGCACATCCTCCCATTAGATTCTCAGGGCTCACAGGGATAAGAACATTGGAGAATGAACAAACCATAAGTCTTGTACAGGCATGATAACCTACACTTTTAGCTGACTGTGCCTTTAACAGGGGAGAAATATCCTGTAACATATAAGTCTGAAGGATGGTCCATACCCAAAATGTCAAGCACACGGGCTGCAGACATGTATTCATTGCAAACCATGCCATAGGAAATAAGGTACACACTGACAGAGCCCAAAAGGCCGATATGCACGTCTGGGGTTTGCTGTTTCTCCCATTCAGGAGAGAGTTGCATTTTGAGGTTGAATGGTTAGTTCCAATGAGATCAAATGAATATATTACGGGACATCTCCCCCTTACAAGTCCCACTATGATCCCCCTCGTCCAAGTCCCACTATTATCACCTCACCCAAGTCCCACTATTATCACCTCACCCAAGTCCCACTATTATCACCTCACCCAAGTCCAACTATTATCACCTCACCCAAGTCCCACTATTATCCCCCTCGTCCAAGTCCCACTATGATCCCCCTCGTCCAAGTCCCACTATTATCACCTCACCCAAGTCCCACTATTATCACCTCTCCCAAGTCCCACTATTATCACCTCTCCCAAGTCCCACTATGATCCCCCTCGTCCAAGTCCCACTATTATCACCTCTCCCAAGTCCCACTATTATCACCTCTCCCAAGTCCCACTATGATCCCCCTCGTCCAAGTCCCACTATTATCACCTCACCCAAGTCCCACTATTATCACCTCGTCCAAGTCCCACTATTATCACCTCACCCAAGTCCCACAATTATCACCTCGTCCAAGTCCCACTATTATCACCTCTCCCAAGTCCCACTATTATCACCTCGTCCAAGTCCCACTATTATCACCTCACCCAAGTCCCACTATTATCACCTCACCCAAGTCCCACTATTATCACCTCACCCAAGTCCCACTATTATCACCTCTCCCAAGTCCAACTATTATCACCTCTCCCAAGTCCCACTATTATCACCTCACCCAAGTCCCACTATTATCACCTCGTCCAAGTCCCACTATTATCACCTCACCCAAGTCCAACTATTATCACCTCTCCCAAGTCCCACTATTATCACCTCGTCCAAGTCCCACTATTATCACCTGTCCCAAGTCCCACTATTATCACCTGTCCCAAGTCCCACTATTATCACCTCTCCCAAGTCCCACTATTATCACCTGTCCCAAGTCCCACTATTATCACCTCTCCCAAGTCCCACTATTATCACCTCTCCCAAGTCCCACTATTATCACCTCGTCCAAGTCCCACTATTATCACCTCGTCCAAGTCCCACTATTATCACCTCACCCAAGTCCCACTATTATCACCTCTCCCAAGTCCAACTATTATCACCTCTCCCAAGTCCCACTATTATCACCTCACCCAAGTCCCACTATTATCACCTCGTCCAAGTCCCACTATTATCACCTCACCCAAGTCCAACTATTATCACCTCTCCCAAGTCCCACTATTATCACCTCGTCCAAGTCCCACTATTATCACCTGTCCCAAGTCCCACTATTATCACCTCTCCCAAGTCCCACTATTATCACCTGTCCCAAGTCCCACTATTATCACCTCTCCCAAGTCCCACTATTATCACCTCTCCCAAGTCCCACTATTATCACCTCTTCCAAGTCCCACTATTATCACCTCTTCCAAGTCCCACTATTATCACCTCTTCCAAGTCCAACTATTATCACCTCTCCCAAGTCCCACTATTATCACCTCGTCCAAGTCCCACTATTATCACCTCACCCAAGTCCCACTATTATCACCTCGTCCAAGTCCCACTATTATCACCTCTCCCAAGTCCCACTATTATCACCTCACCCAAGTCCCACTATTATCACCTCACCCAAGTCCCACTATTATCACCTCACCCAAGTCCCACTATTATCACCTCACCCAAGTCCCACTATTATCACCTCACCCAAGTCCAACTATTATCACCTCACCCAAGTCCCACTATTATCACCTCACCCAAGTCCCACTATTATCACCTCACCCAAGTCCCACTATTATCACCTCACCCAAGTCCAACTATTATCACCTCACCCAAGTCCCACTATTATCACCTCTCCCAAGTCCCACTATTATCACCTCGTCCAAGTCCCACTATTATCACCTCACCCAAGTCCCACTATTATCACCTCACCCAAGTCCCACTATTATCACCTCACCCAAGTCCAACTATTATCACCTCACCCAAGTCCCACTATTATCACCTCTCCCAAGTCGCACTATTATCACCTCTCCCAAGTCGCACTATGATCTCTTTTCCAAAGTCCCACTGTGATTCCCAAGTTCCACTATAACATCACTCTGCCACATCTATCCATGATCTTCCTCTTCCAAGTCCCCTCTGATCCTCCTCTCTGAATGTCCCCATCTGAGCTCCTTGTCCCAATGCCCACTCTGAGCTCCCTTTCCCAATGCCCCCTCTGTGCTCTCTCTTCCAATACCCCTCTGATCTCCCTCTCCCAATGCCCCATCGGAGCTCCCTCTCCTAATGCGCCAGCTGAGCTCCTTGTCCCAATGCCCCGTCTGATCTCCATCTCCCAATGCCCCATCTGATCTCCCTCTCCCAATGCCCCATCTGATCTCCCTCTCCCAATGCCCCATCTGATCTCCCTCTCCCAATGCCCCCCTCTGATCTCCCAATGCCCCATCTGAGCTCCTTGTCCCAATGCCCCCTCTGATCTCCTTGTCCCATTGCCCCCTCTGAGCTCGTTGTTCCTCCGATCTCCTCTCCCATTGTCCCCACTAAGTTCCTTTTACCAATGCCCCCTCTGATCTCCCTCTCCCATTGTCCCCTCTGAGCTCCTTGTCCCAATGCCCCCTCTAATCTATCTCTCCCAATGCCCCATCTGATCTCCCTCTCCCAATGCCCCCTCTGATCTCCCTCTCCCAATGCCCCTCTGATCTCCCTCTCCCGTTGCCCCCTCTGAGCTCCTTGTCCCAATGCCCCCTCTAATCTATCTCTCCCAATGCCCCCTCTGATCTCCCTCTCCCAATGCCCCCTCTGATCTCCCTCTCCCAATGCCCCCTCTGATCTCCCTCTCCCAATGCCCCCTCTGATCTCCCTCTCCCAATGCCCCCTCTGAGCTCTCTCTCCCAATGCCCCCCTCTGATCTCCCAATGCCCCCTCTGATCTCCCTCTCCCAATGCCCCCTCTGATCTCCCTCTCCTGATGCCACCTCTGATCTCCGTCTCCCAATGCCCCCTCTGATCTCCCTCTCCCAATGCCCCCTCTGATCTCCCTCTCCCAATGCCCCATCTGATCTCCCTCTCCCAATGCCCCCCTCTGATCTCCCTCTCCCAATGCCCCCTCTGATCTCCCTCTCCCAATGCCCCCTCTGAGCTCTCTCTCCCAATGCCCCCTCTGATCTCCCAATGCCCCCTCTGATCTCCCTGTCCCAATGCCCCCTCTGATCTCCCTCTCCTGATGCCCCCTCTGATCTCCCTCTCCCAATGCTCCATCTGATCTCCCTCTCCCAATGCCCCCTCTGATCTCCCTCTCCCAATGCCCCCTCTGATCTCCCTCTCCCAATGCCCCCTCTGATCTCCCTCTCCCAATGCCCCCTCGGAGCTCCCTTTCCTAAGTGATGTATGATCTCCTTCTCCCCTGATGTAGACCCTTGCCCGGTCCCCCTCGTGTTGCTCCTCCAGTCTCGTGCCTGTGTGTTGGGCATCTCCCATGAGACCTGTTTCCTGGGGCCCTGGCTCTGTGCTGAGTGTAAATTATTAAAGTCAGCTCGTGGCATCAGATAAGGAGCTCTCGCTGGTGCAGGCTTTGTCTTCCACACTTAGACATTTATTAACCCTGTCCTGTTCTTGTCTGTCAGCTCTTGTGTCCGCCATGTTTAGTTATTGACTGATTTATTGGTAGACACAACCCCCACCCCACACAGGATAACCCTCTTACACACTCAGAGACTCTAATGGGCTCTTAATGCCAGAGCCAAGTTACATGTATTGATCTCATTCCATAAACCTTAATAGGATAATCCTTTTACTAAATATTATATACCACTCCGATAGTCAGCTTGATAAGGAGTGTCGTCTCGTTGTTCAAGACCCTCTCAAGAGGCATCTCCAGTCCACTCTCCTATCTCCATTTGTAATCTGTCTCTTCCAAGTCCTTTACAAAATCTTAGAGTAATATAAGAAAGGTTTTACTATGACAGAAAGTGTAGTAAAGTGTAATAAAGGGTAAAGGTGTTAGATCAAATACAGCAAGCCCCAAAAGTCCATATAATCTCCTTCACCTAGTCCCCTATTATCTCACTCTTCCTATATGTTACCTTTCCCCAGCCCGCTATGATCTCCTCTTCCTAGTAACACTATTGTTATCTCTCCTAAATGTCTCTATGAACTCCGTTTCCAAAATCCACTATGATCTCCCTCTCCGAAATCCCTATATGATCTCCCTTTCTCAGGTCCCTATATGATCTCCCTCTCCCAAGTCCCTATATGATCTCCCTCTCCCAAGTCCCTATATGATCTCACTCCCCAAATCCCTATATGATCTCCCTCTCCCAAATCCCTATATGATCTCCCTCCCCAAATCCCTATATGATCTCCCTCTCCCAAATCCCTATATGATCTCCCTCTCCCAAGTCCCTATATGATCTCCCCCTCCCAAGTCCCTATATGATCTCACTCCCCAAATCCCTATATGATCTCCCTCTCCCAAATACCTAAATGATCTCCCTCTCCGAAATCCCTATATGATCTCCCTCTCCCAAATCCCTATATGATCTCACTCCCCAAATCCCTATATGATCTCCCTCTCCCAAGTCCCTATATGATCTCCCTCTCCCAAGTCCCTATATGATCTCACTCCCCAAATCCCTATATGATCTCCCTCTCCCAAATCCCTATATGATCTCCCTCCCCAAATCCCTATATGATCTCCCTCTCCCAAATCCCTATATGATCTCCCTCTCCCAAGTCCCTATATGATCTCCCTCTCCCAAGTCCCTATATGATCTCACTCCCCAAATCCCTATATGATCTCCCTCTCCCAAGTCCCTATATGATCTCCCCCTCCCAAGTCCCTATATGATCTCCCTCTCCCAAATCCCTATATGATCTCCCTCTCCCAAATCCCTATATGATCTCCCTCTCCCAAATCCCTATATGATCTCCCTCCCCAAATCCCTATATGATCTCCCTCTCCCAAATCCCTATATGATCTCCCTCTCCCAAATCCCTATATGATCTCCCTCTCCCAAGTCCCTATATGATCTCCCCCTCCCAAGTCCCTATATGATCTCCCTCTCCCAAATCCCTATATGATCTCCCTCTCCCAAATCCCTATATGATCTCCCTCTCCCAAATCCCTATATGATCTCCCTCTCCCAAATCCCTATATGATCTCCCTCTCCAAAATCCCTATATGATCTCCCTCTCCCAAATCCCTATATGATCTCCCTCTCCCAAGTCCCTATATGATCTCCCTCTCCCAAGTCCCTATATGATCTCCCTCTCCCAAGTCCCTATATGATCTCCCTCTCCCAAATCCCACTATGATCTCCCTCTCCCAAATCCCTATATGATCTCCCTCTCCAAATCCCTATATGATCTCCCTCCCCAAATCCCTATATGATCTCCCTCTCCCAAGTCCCTATATGATCTCCCTCTCCCAAGTCCCTATATGATCTCCCTCCCTAAATCCCTATATGATCTCACTCTCCCAAATCCCTATATGATCACCCTCTCCCAAGTCCCTATATGATCTCCCTCCCCAAATCCCTATATGATCTCCCTCTCCCAAATCCCTATATGATCTCCCTCTCCAAATCCCTATATGATCTCCCTCCCCAAATCCCTATATGATCTCCCTCTCCCAAGTCCCTATATGATCTCCCTCTCCCAAATCCCTATATGATCTCCCTCTCCCAAATCCCTATATGATCTCCCAAATCCCTATATGATAGCCCTCTCCCAAGTCCCTATATGATCTCCCTCTCCCAAGTCCCTATATGATCTCCCTCCCCAAATCCCTATATGATCACCCTCTCCCAAGTCCCTATATGATCTCCCTCTCCCAAGTCCCTATATGATCTCCCTCCCCAAATCCCTATATGATCTCCCTCTCCCAAATCCCTATATGATCTCCCTCTCCCAAGTCCCTATATGATCTCCCTCCCCAAATCCCTATATGATCTCCCTCTCCCAAGTCCCTATATGATCTCCCCTCTCCCAAATCCCTATATGATCTCCCTCTCCCCAAATCCCTATATGATCTCCCTCTCCCAAATCCCTATATGATCTCCCTCTCCCAAGTCCCAATATGATCTCCCTCTCCCAAATCCCTATATGATCACCCTCTCCCAAGTCCCTATATGATCTCCCTCTCCCAAGTCCCTATATGATCTCCCTCCCCAAATCCCTATATGATCTCCCTCTCCCAAATCCCTATATGATTTCCCTCTCCCAAGTCCCTATATGATCTCCCTCCCCAAATCCCTATATGATCTCCCTCTCCCAAGTCCCTATATGATCTCCCTCTCCCAAGTCCCATATGATCTCCCTCTCCCAAATCCCTATATGATCTCCCTCTCCCAAGTCCCAATATGATCTCCCTCTCCCAAATCCCTATATGATCTCCCTCTCCCAAATCCCTATATGATCTCCCTCTCCCAAGTCCCTATATGATCTCCCTCCCCAAATCCCTATATGATCTCCCTCTCCCAAATCCCTATATGATCTCCCTCTCCCAAGTCCCAATATGATCTCCCTCTCCCAAATCCCTATATGATCTCCCTCTCCCAAATCCCTATATGATCTCCCTCTCCCAAGTCCCTATATGATCTCCCTCCCCAAATCCCTATATGATCTCCCTCTCCCAAATCCCTATATGATCTCCCTCTCCCAAATCCCTATATGATCTCCCTCTCCCAAATCCCACTATGATCTCCCTCCCCAAATCCCACTATGATCTCCCTCTCCCAAGTCCCTATATGATCTCCCTCCCCAAATCCCTATATGATCTCCCTCCCCAAATCCTTATATGATCTCCCTCTCCCAAATCCCTATATGATCTCCCTCTCCCAAAACCCACTATGATCTCCCTCCCCAAATCCCACTATGATCTCCCTCTCCCAAATCCCTATATGATCTCCCTCTCCCAAATCCCTATATGATCTCCCTCTCCCAAATCCCTATATGATCTCCCTCTCCCAAATCCCTATATGATCTCCCTCTCCCAAATCCCTATATGATCTCCCTCTCCCAAGTCCCTATATGATCTCCCTCTCCCAAGTCCTTATATGATCTCCCTCCCCAAATCCCTATATGATCTCCCTCTCCCAAATCCCACTATGATCTCCCTCCCCAAATCCCTATATGATCTCCCTCTCCCAAATCCCTATATGATCTCCCTCTCCCAAATCCCTATATGATCTCCCTCCCCAAATCCCTATATGATCTCCCTCCCCAAATCCTTATATGATCTCCCTCTCCCAAATCCCTATATGATCTCCCTCTCCCAAATCCCACTATGATCTCCCTCTCCCAAATCCCTATATGATCTCCCTCTCCCAAATCCCTATATGATCTCCCTCTCCCAAGTCCCTATATGATCTCACTCCCCAAATCCCTATATGGTCTCCCTCTCCCGAATCCCTAGATGATCTCCCTCTCCCAAATCCCACTATGATCTCCCTCTCCCAAGTCCCTATATGATCTCCCTCTCCCAAATCCCACTATGATCTCCCTCTCCCAAGTCCCTATATGATCTCCCTCTCCCAAATCCCTATATGATCTCCCGCTCCCATAAGCCCTATACTATCTCCCTCTCCCAAGTCCCTTTATGATCTCTCCCTCTCCCCAATCCCTATAATCCCTTGTGAACATTTTGCATGTCCTTGGAATAAACCAATGAACACGAGAAGACGTTATTATATTTCTCCTCCGGAATCTATATCTCATACTTGGTGCAGCTACTCTTTAATCAGAGGAGATAATCCAAGGCCATGTAATGTGTGTCACTTGGGGATACTGTCTCTTTAATAACAAGTCTGCGCTCCCTCTGCTTCCTCACACACAGCTGCATCTTACTCAGAGGATTTCCCGTCTCCAATCATTTCTGCAGCTGCTCCGGGTCTTATCTGTTTCCTTCTGAACTCATAGAAGACGTGTCACTCTTATTCAGTGGCTGAGCTAGTGAATGGAGGGCCCCTGTGCAAAATAACTTGGGGACCCCCCTTGCAACTTCTCTATCCACCCTATAAGGGTCAATGTATATATATGTAGATGATCAGATCACTCCTTTGGTGAGCAGGTCAGCAATTATCTGCCAACCTAATTCAAAAAATGAAGATTTTTTTTTAATTCCCAGTAGCAGAGGGCCCCTACCAAGCTGTGAGCCCCGGTGCCCCGGTGTTGTTTTACCATTGTCTATCGGCATTTAAAAGTTAGATTTTAATTTTAGTGTTTTAGATTTATAAACTCTTATCAATACAATAAAGTACATATTATTATTATATACATAGTAATATCCAGAAACCTTCTATATCCCTTTAATTAAAGGTATCTTGTTCAGTTGGGTCCCTAGCACTTGGTAGATTTGCTGTGACATTTCTGATCCGCAGCGACTGTCCATTCATTACAAGATGGATTATCTCAGCATGGCGACCAAACAAAGAGGCTTTTCAGATTTCTCGTGTTCTGTGCCCCGGGCGCCACTTCAGTCCTTTTGATGAAAAGGCGCCGCGGCAGATACGGACTGTAATCCTCTAATTGGTCCAATTATGCAT
Organism: Discoglossus pictus; assembly: GCA_027410445.1. Classification (NCBI taxonomy): domain Eukaryota; kingdom Metazoa; phylum Chordata; class Amphibia; order Anura; family Alytidae; genus Discoglossus; species Discoglossus pictus. The sequence continues at coordinate 447,563,369 of CM050165.1, read as the reverse complement.
TCTCCATTTGACATGTGCAGGTATATATATATATATTATATATATATATATATATATATATACATATATATGTGTGTGTATGCACAGGTTTAAAATGTCCCTGAGAACATCTTTAGGTCATATTTGTATGTAACTCGGATCCATGAGGAATCCTCTCCCCCTTCCACATTTTTATCCCAGCCTTCCCTAGGCCTCTTCCACACATCTCCTCCTCAGTTGCAGACTCTTACATTTATAGGTTTTTTGCCTAATATTGCTGTGCCACTTAGCTCCACCCTCATCCTAATTAGGGGCGGGCAGCTGTAGCTGGACTTCCTGCTGTGTGCTCTGGTGTCTGACTGCTATAGATCTGAGGTCTAATCTTTGTTCAGGTGAAGATCTCACAGTACAAACATATCCAGACGTATTTGATATATTAGAACAATCTCAAGAGCTTTGGTGAGGAGATGAGTCCATTTCCAATGAATGTCGTGGCCACCATGAATGGCCAAACAGCTCCCCGGAGAGAGAATGCGATACATGGCTGTAATAAGTGTCCGCTAAATAATATATTTGGTCCTCTGTGTGTGGCTGTGACATCTGGATACCGATACGCTGCAGATTGATATTGTAATATGGAGAGAGGTTAATATGCTAGGCCCAGGCGGCCATGCGTAGTAATGGCGTAGACGCCAGGCTTGTGTGGACCTTGTTGCCATGACCACCGGCCTCTGCATCCATACTGCACCCATGGGGAAGGAGACAAAGGAGAGGGAGGATGGAGAGAAGCTTTTATCAGGGCCCGGGTGATATCATTAATGACCTCACCCAGCGCGTCAGTCATAATGATGTCACCCATGCGCTCAGATGAAGGATTCAGGCTTTGTGCTTGTTGTTCCCTCGAGAGCGAGCGAGACTGCAGAGTATGAGATAAGAGACAGCCCTGATATAGGGGCACGCGTGGCAATCAGTCACCGTATGGCCGTGCGCCATGCGTGCCATCAGACTAATGCCAGTGACAACCTGTAGGAAGTACCTAGCTGGCACCAGTACCCATGCCCACCTCTCTCAGCTTCGCTTTACTGCTGTTGTTGTATTTTAAATGTCAATTAATGGTGAACGCGAAAAATATATTTGATATGAAACTGTGTACGC